>OX442315.1:1200000-1801678 GCA_949358305.1 Strigamia acuminata | reverse complement strand
AACAACAACAACAACAACAACAACAACAACAACAACAACAACAAACAACAAACAACAACACCGATAACGGCGACCTTTTATCGTCGGCCCAGGTGGTCGAGTGGGTAGTCACCCGCCTTACGGAGTCGTGGGTCGTGGGTTCGAGTCTCGACTCTCCCGAATTTTCGTTTCAGTCGATCTTCTTCATATCTACGGGATAAATATTCAAAAAAGACGATGTGTACGTGCCATTACACATACTCCCTTCCCCAGGGCCTGTGGGAGGGGGGGGAGGGGTCGAAAGATTTGATCCCTTTTATTTATTTACTTATTTTTTTTTTGGTTTTATTTAATTTATTTACGTTTTAAACTACTTATTCAGTCGTCGTAACTAAACGACGAACGGATCTCTCATCTGTTTTGTTTCTCTATGATATTTTATTTATTTATTTATTTATTTATTTATTTATTTATTTATTTATTTATTTATCTATCTATTTATTTATTTATTTATTTATTTATTTATTTATTTATTTATTTTTATTTTTTTTTTAAATTTTTGAAGGGTTCCACCAACGCCACATCCATCTACTATGTCGTACAAGATCGGAAAACCTCCCGGAGCGGTGACGGAAGCGGATAGTCACGGTCACGCAATTAGGCGCTCGGTCACAGCGCGCGATTATTGCGTTTTATCCATTTTTTCACATCTTTTATTCAAATTTAATAAAATGTCACACTGAATCGATCGAATGCATTAGTTTAATGGACCGAACGAAAATAAAATTCTACAAACTTTTTCCATAATTTGAGAAAAAGGAAAGAGAAAAACACACACACACACACACACACACACACACACAGGTGCAGCGAAGTGAAACAATTGCAAAACAGACAAATAAATAAATAAATGGACGAATGAACCGAATAAATGAATAAACTGAACAGCAAATAAAGTTTTGTTCCTTTAGGCGCACCCCCTCCCCCCCCTAATACTCCATCGAAACATCACTGTCGTTGATAGTCTTTCCGGCATCCTTTCCCCTCCCGTCGCCATCTTCTTTTCCATCGCCTTCGCTTTCCTCCTCCTCTTCGATCTTCTCCAGGCGCTCTCGCCACCTCGCTTCCATACCCAACACAACTCTCTCCGTTCTTGCCATCATCTCCTCGAATCCTTTTGCCACCGTCTTCTCGATCCTCCTCATCCTTTTCATCACCGCCTTCTCAATCTTGTCCGCAACTATTCTTTCCACCTTCTTGGCACCTGGTGTCCTTGGTGTCAAGAGCGACCTCTGAAAAACGAGGAAAGAGAATTAACGAATACACAAATAAATAGGTGGGCGATAATTTTGATAGAATACTGACCCTTCTTCTTTTTGCGGGAGTGCCCGCTTTCTTCGAATCCACCGAGCGACGTTTATTAGACGCCCCGGAACAAATGATCGTCGACGGCGGCGGGGAACTACCGATCGTCGACGGCGGCGACTTATAGTCGACGCACTGCAAAATGGAGACAGGAGACGACATGGTGGGTTCCATTTTTTCTTCCATGAAAAAAAAAATAAAAAAAAAAAAAGTAATAAAGTGAAAACAAAACACGCGGGATTATGGTTTTAATGTCGGGAACCTGGAAATCGAGACGCCATTTTTGTCAACGAAACGTTATATTTTATTACGTTTCAATAACGAGAATGGCCACTTTTGACTGACTAAAAAATTGATAAAAACGATAATTTATGACGAAAAGAAAAAGAAAGAAAAGACGCTATTCCGGTACTGGGAACCGGGAATTCCCGAAAAAAGAGAAAACAAAAACCCCGCGCGAGACGTTAAACTCAATATCGCTTGGTTTCTGTTGGCGGCGACGACAACAACAACGTGGGGCGGAAAAATAAAAAATGGCTACGCGCGTGGCTCGCCAAATTCCACGTGGATATGCGTTTGGGCGCGTGTTTGGACGTGCATTTAGGAGTGCGGGTGGGCGAGTTTTGTGTGTGTATGTGTGTATGTGAATATGTGAAATGGTTAACTTACCTTTTAACGTTCTCACACGGTTGGTCGACAGTGAGCGAGTGTGAGCAAGTGAGTGGATGAGTCCACGCGACAGATGGCGGCAACGGCCAAACTTATTTATTTATTTTATTTTATTTTATTTTATTTTATTTTTTTTTTTCTTTTTCTTTTTCTTTTAATTAATTAATTTATCAATTATTTTAATAATTCACCAATAAATATTTTTTCTTTAATTTTCACCCATTTTATTTTTCAAACACGCGCGGTTGTATACACGCGACGCTAGCGACGCGTTTAACCCGGTGTCGGAACCATTAACCACAGCGAAGCAAACGAAGCACCTCGACTCGCGCATTTACCGTAAGTAAACAATCGATTGTTTCCGGAGGGAATTTGTCCGAATTGAATCAATTCGGCAATTTATCGATCGAGGGTTTGAACAATTGTTCGATAGACGAATTTGAGGAGGAGCGAACAAACAAACAAATAATTAGACAGACGGGCGCGATGAAGCGTAGCGAGTGTTTCTCGCCTCCGCGTTGACGGAACGCGACATACATACCAGATTTCGGCAACAACTGTGGCACAATAACTCGAAAACCAACGTCCAATCTAGCCTGACCGAACAACGCAAAACAAAACACTACAAAATCAATCAAAATAACAAACAAATAGACGGTAAATTTAAAAATTCAAAACAAACAGAATTTCCAATTTCAAGTTGTTAAATCATCCTCGGTGCAGTGTTATTGCCGACATCGGGTTTATATGTTCCGTCAACATGCATCCCAGCTTCGACTCAAGTTTCTTCTCCGCTTATTTCGTTCAACTTTTATTATCTTTTATCTATTTATTTATTTATTTATTTATTTATTTATTTATTTATTTATTTATTTATTTATTTATTTATTTATTTATTTATTTATTTATTTATTTATTTATTTATTTATTTATTTATTTATTTATTTTTATTTTTTATATTTTTGTTTCCTAGATGGCAGACAGTGATGATGAACGATCGCGTCGAATCCGAGGACGGGGTAGGGCGGCGTGGAGGGGTGTCCCCTCGATTAACGAGATGTGGGCGTCGCCCCTACCCCGCCCTCAGCAGTTCGCACTTAGACGCGACGCCCAACCGAGGTGAGTAAATTGCAAATTGACACGATTGGTCGTTTGATTGATTGATTGATTGATTGATTGATTGATTTATTTATTTATTCTTTGTTGCAGCCTTCCGCCGCCACCACGGCCGCCGATAATGCGACATCGAATTGCGGCACTTCGTGCGTCGGCGGAGGCGGAAGGACGCGCGCGTGCAACTGCGCGCGCGACCGGGTCGGTTGAGTTTGCCGCCCAAGTGCGGGACCCGGCGTTGTCCTTGGTCATGGTGGCCACGGCGGCTGCCGCAGCGGCCATGACTCTGTCGCAGTCGACCAGAGCGACACGGGAGTCGGTGGCGGCGGTGGCAGGGGTCGTCGCGTCGGCCAACGTCACTGACCCCAACGTCGTGGCCGCCATTGAAGAGGCTGTCGATGCCGCCGTAGCCTCATCCGAAGCAGCCGAGGAGGTGCGACGGGCAACTTTGTTCGCGGCCGAGATGGCAACTCGTCACTTTAATTTTTAATTTTTTTTTTTCCTTTTTTTTTTTGTAAACAACTCGTTTTTATATATATATATATATATTTCTTTATTTTTTTGTGAATAAATCATTTTTAATTTTTCAAATCGTTTTCAATTTTAATTTTAATTTTCATAATCATATTTAATCATTAAAACTCGTTTGTAATTAACATGCACATGTTAAATTATCTATCGATTATTTTTTTAAATCAATATTGTTAAAATTCAGCATTAAATAAACAAACATAACATAACATCTTTTATACCAGACTAATCGAGATTCAAACAAACAAACACGCAAATATTAAATGCTACCACACCAAAACTAAAATAAAACTGCAAGTTGTAAACTCAGAAAAATATAAATTATTATTTTTTATCAGAAGTATTAAATATAAGCAAAAAAAAAAATTAGTTTCGATCCGGAAAACTGTTTGAAATCTAATAAAATTAAAAAAAAAAAAACAAAAAAAAAACAAACAAGCACAAAAAGAAATAAAATCGGTGTGTTTTAAACGCAGAACCATGCTTGATTGTTAAAAAGAACAACACCGTAATCAAAAACAACACCAAGAACACCGAAATTATTGTCAGATTAGTAATTCGCTGTGAATGACCGTTGATTGTTTTGGAACGCTGTCCGCAATTTTTAGCGTTTCTCCGCGCGGACGTGAAGAGGGCGCCACTCGTGTGACCGAAACAACGACGACACCAAACACACTGACGTCGAGAATTCGAGTAGCTTCGCTGTTTTGTCAGAGTCCACTCGAACCAGACTCGACGTGGACGAGGCTGCCACATTCCACGTGTGCGAGAGAAGACATCGTTGTGATTGGGGGTGCCGAAAAATGATGCGCTCGAACAACGAACAACACGATTGCGTCGCTATCAAACACCGACGTGCCCATTTGTCTGTAAAAAAAAGAACGAGTTTTAAAGGAGTGAAATAAATTAAAATTAAATTTGAAACATGTATTCGTACATTTGAGGAGCAGATTAGGCGAATTCACTTTTTCTTTCCGGCGCTCGACTTTCCCTTTCCTTTCCTCTTTCTCTTGCTCCTTGCCCGTTTCTCTTTCTCCTTCCTCGCCAGTTTCTTTTCTTCGTCTTCGTCCTCATCACTTTCCGCATCGTCCTCAAATTCAGAGTTTCTGTAATCTTCGTCGTCGTCTTCTTTTTCCTCTTCACACCTTTCGCCTGTTTCACGCTCTTCTTCCCGGCGTCTCTTTTCTTCACACCCGTCGTTCTCGGGCTCGTCGACGACAACAAACCTCTCCTTCATCAGCACCTCATCACCGAACGAGAAATCTTTATTCTGCAAATAAAACGGGAAAATCAATATCTGAAAAGTGTCGACGTAGACGCGCGCGGTAGATTCACTCACCAACATGTCGTTCCATTGGTTTAACATCCCCAGCATCCGGAGTAAGTGGGTCTTGATGTCGGGATCGTCCCAATACTAAAAAAAAATAAAAAATAAAAAAAATATATACATAAATAAATAAATAAAAATAAAAATAAAAATAAAAATATATATACTTGTTCCGCCTGAACCTGAGCCCGTATCGTAAAGAGCAGGATAGTAAGCGAATGGATGGAGAACCGCATGCTCCCGTCGCGAAAGATTTTCATTTCGTGGCTAGCGTCCCAATAGTTGGGATCGTTGTTGGGTTCGCTGCCCCCTTCCGCAACGGGAACCACCCTCGATCGCAACACCCGTTCCTCTTCCTGCGCATCGCCTCGTTGAAAAGATGATGAACGTGACGCCGAATCACCGTCGTTGTCGTCGTCGTCGTCGTCGTCGTTGTCTCCGACGCGCTCTCCCTCTCCCTCTCCCATCCCCGGTGCCCATGCAGTGCGATATCTGTGTTTGACCAACCAGTGGTCCTCTAGTCGGTCAACCACAGGCCTCGCAATGCAGAATGGGCACCGTTTCAGGGCCTTGTGCATTTTTTTCAACTTCTAGGAAACAGAGGAAAAAATAAATAAATAAATAAATAAATAAATAAATAAAACGAATCGACTAATTGATTAAATACCCACCGGCAACAGGAGATCGGGTCTACGCGAATAGTCCCGCAGATGCTTCCTAACTCTCTTGGAGATTTCATCCTCGCGCTTAACTGCGTCTAGGTGGTGATGTTGGCGCCAATGGCGGTACGCGTCCTCGCTAAAACGCCCGTATTTCGACACCCCTAAGGTACGCGGGAGAGGAAAGGAAAAAAAAAAAAATAAAAAAAAAAATAAAAATTAGACAAAAAATAAACAAACAAATAAACAAATGTATGTTTCTCATTACCCGGTTGTTTGGCGCACAGAGCACAATAGAACGACTTCCCGCCCTCTGTCCGGAGTTTTTCTCCCTTCTTTCCTTTCCCTCCACCCTGGCGTCGTTGCCGTGTTGGCACCGCCCCCGTCTCCACCTCCCCCACCTTCCGGAGCACCCATTCCTGAAATTCTCCGAACCGTCGATCCAACTCCATCGAAAAGTTGGACGGAAGGTTGGACGGAAGCCCACTCGGTCCTGCCCTGCCAGACGGCACCACCGAGCCCTGGGATGCAGATGCCTTTCGTATCTGAAAGAAATGGAAGGAACGATTGAACAAACGATCAAAGACAAATAGACCAGACAGGTTACCTTTTCCGTCGACCGCCGCGTGACTCGAGTCTCCGACCTTTTCGACGCGGGTTCCCATGACGGTGATGCGGGCCGCTTCGACGCGGATCTTCGCGGCTTGGCGATGACACGCGCCAGTTGCTGTTCTTGCGGCGGCGGGGGGGCGATGGGCGCAGATGGTGGCACGGTGAAACACGGCGTCGACATAACCGGGCACGGCGCCGACACGACAGGACGTGGCATTGGTGTGAGGATCGGCAATTGCAGCCGTTCCAACCTCACGACGGGGCACATTAAAGGCATTTTGCCTAATGTCGCCGTTGGTTGAAGTGGTGGCGACCGCGGCGGTGACAGGTCTGGTGACGACGGGACCGTCACAACGCTTGGCATCGTCCAAGTGCAACCTGATGTGCTGGGCAACGACTGGAGAAAAAAAAAAAATAAATAAATGAATAAACGAACAAACAGACGGGCAAATAAATATACGATATTGCACGTCGAATCCAAGTTTGTGCGCGGGTCGGATTCATACGATCAATCCGCTCAATGCGCGCGCGGCAAATTAAATTTGCAGGTTAAATTATAGTGCGCGCGCGGGAATTATTAATTTACGTCAAATCAACGTGATCGCTTTTCAATTTCAAATTGGAACGCGATCACGTTGATTGTCAAAATAAAATGGTCAGTTACTACGTTACCTCGAATACTTCCTTTTCCACCTTCTCAACGGTCTTCCGTTTCTTTTTCGCACCCCCTTTCCTCACACACGTCCTCTTCTTCGGTGCCGTCGCCGTCTCCTTCTCCTTTTCCTTCTCCTCCACTGCCTCTTCCACCGCCGTTTCCTTCCACGTCTCCTTCTCCTTTTCCAACTCCACCTCCATCTCCGGCCACACTATTCCCATCTCCTCCACTGTCTCTTCCACCACCGTCTCTTCCACCGCCTTCTCCTTTTCCACCTCCTTCCCCGACACAGTCTCTTCCACCGCCTTCTCCTTCTCCGTCCCCGACACAGTCTCTTCCACCGCCTTCTCCTTCTCCGTCTCCGACACAGTCTCTTCCACCGCCATCTCCTTTTCCACCTCCTTCCCCGACACAGTCTCTTCCACCGCCTTCTCCTTCTCCGTCTCCGACACAGTCTCTTCCACCGCCATCTCCTTTTCCACCTCCTTCCCCGACACAGTCTCTTCCGCCGCCCTCGCCTTCCCCACCTCCTCCACGATCTCATCCACAACCCCCCCCACAATCTCATCCGCCGTCCCATCCGTTTCTCTAAAAAAAAAAATAAATAAATAAATTGTGAGACGTTGCGTGCAAGACCCGAAGAGCGCGTGGAACTCACGTTTGTGGCAGGCTCGATGACCACACGGAATGCCCCGTGCTTTGGGATAGGTCCAAGGCACCGTCGTCGTTGGGTCCGTCCTGGTAAGAAACGAGTAAATATAATTACAAACGTGTGCATAATTAAAAAATAAATAAATAAATAAATAAATAAATAAATAAAAATAAAAAAGGGGGCCAAAAAGACGCCCACAATTAAAATGACTAACTTGTAGTAAAAAAAAAGAAAAGGAAAAAATTAACCAATAAATGAATTAAATTTAAATAGACCCTGACGTTAAATGTGTCGGTAAAGAGCACGCATTTGATGTGCGCGCCTAACTCGAGATGACGCGCGTTGGTTGGTCGTTTTCACATTTCGTCTGCGCCGATCGTGTCGGAAACATGAGAGTCAAGAACACTCTTGTAAACTCGACTTTGATTCTTTAGCCTACCGTTGCAGTTGCGGGTTCATGGTCCGGTGCCCCGGAAGACGACGCGATGCATTGTGCGACTCGAAACAAGACGGTCGACATGACTTCGGACGCGGCCTGACAGGAAACAAACAAATGTGAATATTCAAACGGATTGAAAAGAAAAAGAAACAAAACAGAAAAAAAAATGCATATACTGTATACAGTATATCTGTGATTACTCTGCGGGTCTTTAATAGCGCGCGGGACCATTTATTTTTAAATAGCGCACGGGTGCGCTATTTACAGATAAACGGTATCCTCGATTTGTACACGTGTCTTCGGTGGGACAATTTTAGTTCACGAATAACGCGCGCGGGCCTCTGATCGTACACATGAGAAAATTTGTCCCCAGATAGCGTGTGGATGCACTATTTGGAGATATACGGTATATAATTTCTATTTTTCTAATTCTAATTCACTCACCGTCCCTGCATCTCCAACGATGGCCTCCATTATTGCCCGCCTCTCTGTCAGCCTATCCACCCGCCTCTCCACCACCCTCTCCACCAGCCTTTCGTGGTACAACACCACCCTGGACTCGGAGGGTTGAGACTCGCTGAATTCCGTGTCTTGGGATTCCTCCAGCATCGGCTCTGTTGGTTGCGATTGCGAGTCGTCCAGAATCGACTCCACTGGACGTCGTCGAGATGTGTCCATTGTGGCCTGATTAAAAACGAGCAAATATAATAAATAAAAAAATAAAAATAAAAACAAAAAAATAAAAATAAAAATAAAAAAATGAATAAAAATAGAAAAAGAAAAAGAAAAATCAATTAAAAGAAAAAAAAAAAGGGGGGGGGGGGGATGGGGGGGGGAGGGAAGGGAGCGGACACGTAAAACAAATCGAGACGCGGGGCGTCAAACGACAAAAAATTGGACGCGCGTGTTCGCGTATTTTCGCGCGCACAAACATGGGAGAATGGGTCACAATTGCGTCGATCGCGCCAGAACCAGCAACGAAAGCTTATCCTCGCAAAATTAATTTTGATTATGGGCCAATTCTTTCACTCACCGCCGTCGACGCTTCCACAGTGACCAACCTCTCGTCCACGTGCGGTTCTGTGTCCTGGAACGATACGAATGTGTATGAATAAATCAGCGTTTAAAAAATAAATAAATAAAATAAAATAAAACAAAGAAAGTTTAGAAAAATGGAAAATAGCGGGTCCGTACCCCGGACCGTGCCCATTTCCACGCGGATATTAGAATTTATTCCTATCCCGACGTGGCCCCTCTCCACGGATCTCAGATTTAATTGTCGGAAGAAAAATTTGATCACTACTTTGCAATTGGCATTCGATGCTGTTAAATGGTTGGAGAATCGGGACCGTTTGTCATTGCTTAAAATTGGCACAGATAAGAGATCGCGCATAAATGGGACAAAAAAATTAAATTTAAAAAAATGAAATTTTTACACGTGATATGAATCAATTTTTAATGTCCGCGCGGAAATAAATAAATTATTTTCTATTTTTATTTCGCGAATTAGGCAGAAATATTTATTTATTTATGTGTTTGTTTATCTATTTTTCATCAATAATAATAATAATAATAATATTGTTAATCGTGAGACAATTTTTCCACTCACCGTCATCGTGGTTGCAACTTCGGTTGACCCCTCCTCGGTTTCTAATTTTTCATTTTCCATCTTCCCACCTTCCGTCTCTTTGTTTGCGTCGGATGTCTGTAAGGGAGAGAAAATAAAAAATAAAAATAAAAATAAAAACATTTTTCGTTTGTGTCGGCATATTCCGCTCTAAACGCGCGATTTGAAAACGACCACAAATCCGTGCTCGACGACGGTGCGTGGCAACGAGTGGACCAATACGGTATACACGTGTGCATATATAAATCAATAAATAAAAAATGTATACATTCGTCTAATTTTAATAAACCTCGTTCGCCGTCGATCGGGTAAAAATCATCCACGTTACACCGCAAACGCTCACTCACGTACACTCCCGCGACCAAACACAAAAAATCCATGTGCGTTGTTCGACGACCACACGTGTGCACACGTACGACCACGGACGCGATTCATTGACAAAAATATCGCAAAAATTCGTAAAAGCCGCCCAAATTTACCTGCGGAGACGCGACCGAGCATAAACTTCCCGCTTCCATTTCCAGTTCATGTATGCTCGCTACCAGTTTGTTGACGCGACACCTGTTGGCGATTCCGCGAATGATTTTGATTCAAAGTCTCCGATTTACATCCGTTTTTAAGAGCTACGATGTTTTGGTTTTGGAGTCGGCTATGTGATCGTTTTTTAATTAAAAACGAAACAATTTTGGGTCAGACGATAATATTTTGGGCTCCGTTATAATTTCGAGCGCGCGATCGTGAGCGGGGTGCTGTGATGCCCACTTCACTCCAGTCGCGTTTAAACAAACCAACAAGTTCGGGTTTTTGTCCCCTTTACTTATTTGTTTATTTTGGAGTTTTTATCGTGGGTCAAAAACGTTGACCGGAGGCAACGCCACATGTGCAAAAGGCAGTGCTGGACTGGCCCGGCGGGCTACCGGGAGTTTCCCGGTGGCCCGTGGCCGCTGTGGCCTGTCGCAGCCGGCTGTAGCCTGTCCTGACTTCATTAATTGTGGCCCGGACACCCAGATTTCCCGGCCATAAATTTGTTCCCAGTCCAGCCCTGGCAAAAGGGCAATAAAAGTACAAGTTTACTCGAATGGAGAGAACATTGCGTATATATAATATATATTATATATGTATTTATTTATTTATTTATTTATCTATTTATTCATTTATTTACTATCTACGCGCGGCCACGTAAATAAATTCAATGGGAACCCCGTGGAATCGTGTGTTGCATTCACGCCCAATAGATGGCGTTGTTTGTTTATTTATTTATTTATTTATTTATTTATTTATTTATTTATTTATTTAATCTATTTTAATAATGCAGGTGTAACATCCGGTTGGTCCGGCGTGCGACGAGAGACTGGGCGGTGTTTAAGTTTGACTGTTTATTATCGACGAATAGAGTAAACAATAAGTAAATTCTTCAAAGACGAAGAACATCGGAGAAGTGGGTAACACTAAAACTCGATTGAAACGGGCAAAAAACGGTAGAGAGGCGCTAATAAATCCGTTTGAGTGACATCGGGTCGTGAAAACGACCTAACTAGCTTCGATTAACTGATAGGAACTAATGGACATTTATTCGAATCGATAGTCTAAACGGGCACAAACTGTCTAAAAGCGATGTTGACGGGAGCAGTTCGGGACGGGAATTGATAAAACCCGAAAACAGAGAAGATTCGCAACGAAAGCAATGGCCGCCGTTGGAAACGACGAGAAATAAGCGTCAGCGGATGGAGACAAATAACATAACGCGAGACGTCTAAACCAAGCAGGAAGGTAAGAAGAACGTGCGAGCTTTGCTTTAAATTTTTGCAAACATTAGTATCTCCAGCAGAGATTCGACGGGCGCGTATAACCGTGCGGAGGAGTGAGTGAGCCGGGTCGCGCGAGTCGACAAACTAGGACGGAGCCCGGGAGGAAAAAAAGCCGCGAAAACAAGCACAACAGGTGAGTAAAATTCGGATGCCTGAGTTCAAATAAATCCCGAGGAAATAAACTGAAGAGTGTACATTTTTTCTAGGACATTAGCGCGGGTCCATCGGGAAGAGAATAGGACGCACCACGGTCCTCTCACGATTATATTGGAAATAGAAAGGGACAACGAGGACGCATTTGTCGACAACGAAGCGACAGAGAGTGGAAAATAGGAAAGGAAGGGCAATTAGATGAGTTCTTTTCACGTCACATACTTCTGACAGCGTATTAAAAACAGATCGTTCTCATTTTTGCAGGAAACACGATGTGCAGACGGTTTGCTACGTGTCATTCTCGGTTGCTCGCGACAGATGTCACACGGAGTCCTCGCGTCGTTCTCGCGTGTTGACACACACACATACATACTCGCGCGCGCATACATATAAGGCCACTCGAATTGGTGTTACGGAATCTGGAGGAAATTCAACGAATTTGCGTGCATCGTTTTCGCACAACATTGCTGAAGGACCGTTCATCCATCGAAACTACCGGTGCATGTAGAAAAAAACTGATTTATGACGACTTTATTTCTATTTTTCATACAGGTTAACGATGTTAAACCGAGTGAAATAGTGCGGATCGAATCTTTTTAATACGAGTTGATTTATTTGGTTTGAACGAATTGAATTAATTTATCTTGAATTTCAGGTGGAAGAAAAACAAGTGACCGACTAGATATAAAATCGAGTGTTTCGCGACACCTGGAACGAAACGAGTTGTTGGATGGGTGAAATATAATCAGAAAATGTATAAATATTTGAATTTTAACCAGACGTTTTATGATTGCAGGATTTTGTTAAACTGATTGATTGATTGATTGATTGATTGATTAATTGCAACCTAGACGTGGCGTGTTGCCTCCTAGTGGACGATGGTATCAGCTCCTGGTGCGTCAACGAGAAGGACGTGCAGTCTGTGTCTCCTCTACGACGACACCGAGTCTGGTCGCTCGAAATGCTCCGTTGCGATGCCGGGCAATGGGCCGCTCAGCACGTACACGCTCGTCGACGGCGCGCGTCCCATCGCTGCGGACCCGGGGTGCTGCAAGGAGAAGACAGGCAGACGGATAGATGGAATTAATAATTAAATTGAAAATTTGATTCAACTTTTGGGGTGACTAAAACTCAAAGACAAAGTTTGTAATTTACTCGCATCGAAAGATAAATTAGTTGTCGTTGTTGTTGTTGTTGTTGTTTTTTTTTTCAAAATACAATTTATTAATAAAATATTACACGATGATTGTTCCACATTGATTATTTGTTGATTATTTGTTTTACAATTACACTTTCAATTCTCGGTGAGCAGTTCTTTGCGTTCCGACGCGTCGCTATCGAGATTGATGTCGGGTCTCGTTCGATTGGCTGCGTTCAAATCAATCAAAACTGTGAACACAGGGCCAACGCAAATCGCGAAATCCACACGCCCATCAATCAACCACGGAGTTTAAATAAATGAATAAACAAATAATTTAATAAATGAACAATGCCGACACTGCGGAAGCATGTTTCCGAACGTTTCGGTGCCGACGCGCATTCGTGAGTAAAGCGCATGTCGACTTACCGGCGAGATCGCGTCACCCGTTAATAGTACGCGCGTTTGAACGCGGCCTAGTGCGCGACGAGGCGCGCAATGCGGGGTAGAAGAGCGGGCATCGTTTCCACCGCGTATTACGACATTTACGGGGGCGGGTCGCAGGGATAAATTAACACGAGTCGAATCGAATCGAATCAACCCGACAGGAGCTTTTTTTGGAACAATTTGTCGGGGCTGCCGGCGCTCGTCCGTCGACACCAGCTGCCCCTATTTGCCGCGAATGCGACCCTTTGCACGACCCTTTGTACCGTGCAAACCGGCACTGGTTTGGCCGATGACAACACAGGATAGATTAAAAGTGATGAGACAAATCCACCACCGGAACCCTCCGGATATCCGCGAGGACCCGGAACGGTCTGAAACCGTTTGTTTGTTTGTTTGTCTGTTTGTTTGTAAATCCATCGAACGTAGTGACGAAAACTCACTTCTCCTACGCTGGCGCGTCGAGTACAATGGGATGAAAATAAAATCGTAAACCAATAGAGGCGTTCGTGGCCTCGTTTCGCGCAACACTTGTCACCGATTTCTATTCTTTTATTTAACTCGACACGATCGTTTGCGCGCGGGATTTGACGCCCGTTCACGTGACCCGTAATCCGCGTCCTTTAATGGACGCCAAAAATGTTCGCCTGATGCGACGGTAGCGCGTTCTGGCGGCAATTTAGCGCAATGAAGCGCAATCACGGCGGACCAGAGAGAGAGAGAAAGAGAAATCGACACGACTCGACGGGAACTTATTTTTGGAACAAATTTATTGGGGCTGCCGTCACCAGCTGCCCCGTATGCCCGTATGCCGATGCAATAGAGAAAACACTTTTTACAACGCATAAATGACATCTACTCCACCACGAACACCCCGAGGGTATTGAGACACAAAAAGGACGAAACAGGTCCGTTTAAGCGCTCAGCGCTTGATGGCTCCTTGTTCGAAACAAGTGTGTCTGGTCTGGGTTTGAAAATGTCCGCAGAGTCGGTCGAATCCAACGACAACAACTGCGTCGCCGGGGATGGTGCGAGGCGTCCGGAAGCCAGTTCTAAAATGTAAAATGTAATTTATTTTCAATTTTTTTGTTGGGATCGACCCCAACGAAGATAATCTCATTAAACAATGGAGCACGAACCGCGAAACTGATCCCATGGTCGGGAAATCGAACTCCAGTCGTCCGCCCATCGTCGATCGCCAGGTATCTTTAAGCGATAAACATGTCGCGCCTCGAGAGTTCGTGGATCTGATCTGATCTGACTTAATCTGACCTGGATCGAACCCGAATTTGAATCTTAATTTTACGTATTTTTTAGCGTTTCAACATTACGTCAGTTTCCTTTTATTAAACAATTATACTTTTAATTTTCGTCGATAGTTATTTGCATTCCGACGCGTTGCTATCGAATTTGACGTCGGGTCTCGGTCGACTGGCTGCGTTCAAGTCAGAATTGCGAACACGGGACCAATACACAGGCCGCCGTAACGCTAAAAATGAGTGGACCTTTCCGCAATTTGCACACCACGAGGTCTGAATAGATGAATTAATAAATAAGTAAACGAATAAACAAATAAATAAACAATGCCGACGCCGTAGAAACGTGTAGAAGCTTGTTTCTGGACGTTTCAGTGCCGGTGCGCATCCGTGAGTAAAGTGTGCGTCGATTTAGCGGCGTGATCGCGTCACCCTTAATTGTACGCGCGTTTAAATGCGATCTAATGCGCGATGAGGCGCGCAATACGGGGTAGAAGAGCGGGGCATTGTTTCCACCGCGTAGATCGCAGAGATAAATTAACACGATACGAATCGAATCGAATCAACTCGACAGGAGCTTTATTTGAAACAATGTGTCGGGGCTGCCGGCGCTCGTCGGCGCCAACTGCCCCTATTTGTCGCGAACGCGACCCTCCGACCATTCGCGTCTGGCCAGTGACGACGCAGAATAAAACGAGCGCAATCAAACCGATGCCGCACACCGGAACCCTCCGGATATCCGCGAGGGCCCGGAACGCTCGCTCTGAGAATGTTCGCAAAGTCCGGTCGAGCGCAATCTCAAAAACTCGCGTCGATTACATGGTGCGAGACAACCGGAAAAGAAAAAAAAATATATAAAACGACGGATTTTCCACAAAATCTTTGTTCCAGTAGGTCGCTGCGAGGATAATCTAATTATTGGTCGGAACACAAATCGCGGAACCGACTCCAAGATCAGGAAATTAAACTTTGATCGTTTTCCCTATTATGCACATTTTTTGTTCCGAGTGGCAATGTCCGGTACGCGCGCGTACGTCCCCTCCCTCTTTCTACCCGGACACCGAGACCCGGTGGACGATAGGTTGTGTGGACACTCGGATATTCGGGGTTCGGTCCTTTGCATTTATTCATAATGAAGACTCTTCTTACGTACAACTTAGCGTTATTTTTTTTCCCGCGTGTATTGTTTGCCGTCGACATGTTTAAAGTGCGTGCCGACTCGATCAGCGACCAAATAAGCGGAGTTGTAAACCCACGCCAAATTGAACGACTGCGGAAATATCGTCGCCAGTCCACGCATGCTCCACTTGATTACTTACTTACTCACCCACTCACTCGCTTTCTCTCGCTCTCACTCTCGCTCTCGCCCTCGCTCTCGTCGACACCACGTTGCAGTGAAGCACGAAGCTTCGTTTCAATTGTCGCCATTTTTAAATCGGGCTAGAGCCGGGCAAAGACAGTTTGCGTTTGCAGTTGCGTGTTTAGTTTCGTTTCGTTAAACGTGAGTGAGCGAGCGAGTGAACGAGCGAATGAGCCAAGTGTTTTGTGGTATCATTTGTCAATTATTCCCGCCCAATTATGCACGTATTGTATCCGTAAGCGCGCGCGCAGAAAAAATTTGTTTGTTTGGTTATTGTTGCTAACAGAAAATGAAGCTCAATTTAATAACCCATTTGTTTTTTTTTTTTTTGTTTTTTTTTTTTTCTTTTTCTTTTGATTTTATCTATCGCGTTTTTTTCTTTTTCAGAGACCATGATGACAGGAACATGGAAGGTGAAAGGGGAAGGGGAGACATCGTCCATCTCGGCGCCCGTTCTCCGTGCGACGCGGACTAGAACCACATCGCCGTCGTCGACTGCCGCTATCGCGTCGGTACCGCTCGATCCCGCTTTGTCCAAGCGTCCAGGCAGGCAGAAAAGGAGTAAACTGACGCTGATCAAGAGGGTACGCGCCACGTCTTGGGTTTTATTTATTTGCTTATTCTCTTTTTTTTTTTTCTCCCTTTCCCTTTCCAGTCGCGAAGAGAGACATCATTGCCGCCGCCGTCTTCACCTTCGGTGCTGCGGGAAGAGAGATTGGCAACAAGGGTCGAGGCGGTGATAACAGAAAAAATGGAGAATGTGGTGAAGAATGTGGTGAAGAATGTGGCGGAGAATGTGGCGGAGAATGTGGTGGAGAAGGTTATGGCGAAGCGAATGGAGAAGGTGTTGGCGGAGCAACTGGACAAAGTGGTTGCGGAGCGAATGGAGAAAGCGGCGAGATGGCGGGAAAAGAAGACGAAGACGTTGTGCGTGTTGAAGTCGGTGGGGAAGAAGCTAGAGGCGGTGCAGGCGGAGGTGAAGGAAATGGAGATGGACATGGTGGACATGATGGAGGAGGAAGATGGCTGTGGTTACGAAGGACTCGATGATAACGGCGATGAAAAGGAGTGGTAGGGAGAAGGGGTGATGGGCCTTGAAGACGATGGTTACGATGTGACCGACAGTGACCACAACCAAGATTCTATCAAATAAATAGATAAATAAATTGACAAGTGTACTCATAATTGTTGTATAGATTCCTTCGATCGAATAAACATTGTTTTAATATAGTTGTCACGGTTCATACTTTGGCGAAAGCATGTCTGGCGATGGCAAGGGGCGCACGAGTGGCTACTCGCATGCCGTCCCCTGGGACATGCAGACTCGCTCTCGGACCTCAGGACTCATATTGTCGCCTGGCTCGCGTAGACAGCGTAGACAGCGATGGGGCAAGAAGTCTGGGAGATAGATAAAGTTAAAATCTGAAACTGCAAATTTTTCACAAAACAATTTGTTTCAATCGGTCCCAACGACGATAATCTAATTAACAGTTGGAGCGCAAACCACGAAACCGATTCGACGATTGTGGGATTAAACTTTCATTGTCTTCCATGGGTATTTTTTATTCCACAGGGTGTCCCACGCGCGCGTGTCTACTCCTTTCTCTTTTCTTCGTCCGGGGACCCATTTCCAATCGAACTTTTTTTTTGTCCGGCGCCCAAAAGCCCGGACAGATCCACGAAATCCGCAGCAAAATCACGAGCTTGGGGTCGGCGTATAGGTCGCACAGCATCTCCCGAGGATTAAATATATAAACAATTAAACTAGTGTTTTTGCACAATTATTTGGAACAAACAATCGCTATAACCAAACAATACCAACGCTGTGGAAGCGTACGGGAGCGCGTATCTGAACATCCCGGCACCAATGTACCACCATGAACGCGACACCCTTAACGATACGTGCGTTTAAATGTGACCCAATGCGCGATAAGACACGTGACGCATCATTTTCACCACGTATTGTGACATTTACGAAATTTACGGTATTTACGGGATGAGTGAAGGAATCTAATCAACTCGATCTTATTTTGGAACAAGTTATTGGGGGCTGCCAATGCTGGCTGCCCGTATTCTGCGTGGCGAGAAGATAGGACCCCGTCCTTTTTGCGCGCCAATACCCTCGGAATGTTTGTGGTGGAGTGGTCCCTACTCTGAAGTAAGCGTGTCTGGTCTCGATCGACCTAGAGGCGCTTGCAAATCCACCGAACGCAATGACACAAACTCACGTCGAAAGCGATGGCGCGAGACGCCGGAAAGACAAAATTAAAATATGAAACGACGGATATTTTGCAAAACTCTTATTCTAGTCGGTCACTGCGAAGGTAATCTTAGTGACGACCGAAGTACGGGGGTAGATTTTATTCTGTTTTGTGTCTGTCTGGTACCGATCACCCACCCATCACCCACCCATCTCCGATCATCGGGCACCTATGAGCGATAAACGCTCCCCTCCACGCTTGGCATGTCGCGCCTCGACAGTTCGCGGATCGAACCTGAATTCGAATCCGAATTTTGCGTTCTCTTTATCGTTTCAACGTTACGAGGGTTTCTTTTTATCAAAAACAATTACATTTTCAATTCTCGTCGGTAATTAACTGCGTTCCGGGCACTTTGCGGACGTTTATCCACGTTGACAAACATCATCGTCGACGCCCAATTCGAAAACCCGTGTCACACTCACCCGCATCGCATCACGCGCGTCATCGCGTGTAGGAACGCGCGTATCGAAAACAACGTTGTGGGAGCTTGGATTTATTTTGGAACAATTTGTCGGGGCTGTCGGCGCGCATCGGTCGCCAACTGCCCCGTGTTCTCCGACGAACCCACTTTGGAGTGTTTTTTGACGAACCAGGGAGTGTTCGTGGCGGAGCAGAACAACCGTATCAAATCGATTCAGGAAATTGTGACCGAAACCCTCGGATCTCCATGATGGCTCGAAGCGAACGAATTCAAAGTGTCTGCAAACTCGTCGAACGCGATTATACAAACTCACATCGTCTACGATGGTGCAACGTGTACTGCGAGTTGAAATTAAAATGGTAAACCGATCGGGGCGTTCGCGATCTTCGACTCAGACGGCACCCAATTCGATAATCTAATTAATCGTTGGGGCACTCGTCGTGGAATTAGTTCCACTGTCGATAAATCGATTTATATATTTCAAGGATTTTTATTTAACTCCGCGCGAGCGCCTGTGTGATGTAATTTCTCACAACCGCCACGCCATCTGACGTAACCCGTGTCTCATTTGCATCCAAATCAAGTTCAGACACGATACAAGACTGTTTTCCGCGTCTCGTTGGCGTTCCTCGCAACATTGAACCATGTTCCAGGTAATTCCAGAAACAGATACGAATTGTTTCGTATAATTTTTAATCTAAAACTTCTCTTATTCAGCCGAAACCGCTTGAACCCACGAACGAACATCCCTTGCTCAAGGTGAAGATAGGGAATCTCGCGCGTAATGCCCTGGTAATCGAGTGGTCGCGCTTCTGCGCCATCGACGAACGTTTATTCGAAGAAACGGGCTACCCTCGGGACAGTATCCGCGAACTAGACGACGACGACGATAGACACCGGTACCTAAAAAACATCGTTGGTGACCATTTCCAAATAATTGGACAGATCAAGATGAACGTCGAGTGGGTGAATCGAGGCACCGAAACCAACTTCATCGTCGTGACGAAAGAAAGAACTCTCGTCTTGGGGATGCGTTTCCTTTGGGACTCGAATATGTCTTGCGCGCGGTTTGATCGATTCTTCAAAGACCGTAAACTTGGCGTCACCATCCCATTCGAGTATGGATTTGTTCCATGGACAAATTTGTACTTTGTCGAATATCCAGATAAAATGTACAAGTGTCAATAAATGGCAATCCTATGTGTGAATGGGGTAAAAAATGTGGGAAAAAAATGTTATACAAATAAATAACTGTCGTTTTCGCGTAACTTTTTCGGCGTTATTCCACCATATAATCGTCGCTTCAATGTATCGTTGTTTCATCGTTTCGTTTTATTCCGTTTTATTTGTTTATTTGTTTTTATTTTTATTTTTATTTATTTATTTATTTTATTTTATTTTTTTTTTTTTTTTATAACATTCTGCAAACTGTAAAAACTGTAAAAACTTTAAATATAGATATTTCAGTGAACAGCGAGTTTGTTTTTATTTTAGACTAGATGGGATACCTGGGTCGAAACGAATTAGGTCGAAACGGGATTTCGACTTTAGTCATTTCGACCTTAGTATGGAATCCCGGGTGCTCATAGTATTCGAAAATTAAGTAAAGTAAAGTAAAGTTTAGTCATCTTCTTTGGATATTTTTTTTACTCCGTTTGGCGTCTTGCGCGCGCGCTTGTTTGCTCCCTTCTCCCTTCTCCGCCTCGAATTTCGTCCCCGGTCGGTCGTTTTCACCCGACACCCAAAAGTCCAATCCCGACGAACGGATCCACGAATTCCGTCGTGAAATCGCGAACACGTCGTCAACGCACAGGCCACGCGCGTATCACGAGGAACAAATAAATAAACAATTAAATGGGTGTTTTTGCACAATTATTTGAAATAAACACGCTTTATAGGTGTGTCTGTCTGTGGGCTTATTTTGGAACAAGTTGTTGGGGCTGCCGACACTCGTCGGTGCCAGCTGCCCCGCATTCACCGTAGGTGAGGCGCTCGTTGCCGCAATGGTCGCCGCAATGGTCGCCGGAATGTTCGTGGTGGAGCAGAACACCCGTGGGTGGGAAATACCGTTTCAAATCGATTCAGGAAATTTCGACCGAAACCCTCGGATCTCCATGATGGCTCGAAGCGAACGAATTCAAAGTGTATGCAAACTCGTCGAACGCGATTATACAAACTCGCATCGTCTACGATGGTGCAACGTGTACTGCGAGTTGAAATTAAAATGGTAAACCGATCGGGGCGTTCGCGATCTTCGACTCAGACGGCACCCAATTCGATAATCTAATTAATCGTTGGGGCACTCGTCGTGGAATTAGTTCCACTGTCGATAAATCGATTTATATATTTCAAGGACTTTTATTCAACTCCGCTCGAGCGTTTGTGCGCAGGACTTTGTACCTGGTCACGTGGCCTGTAATGTAATTTCCCAGAACCGCCACGCCACCCGACGTAAGCCGTGCCCTTCGATGGACGCCAAAGTGTCCATTCGATGCGGATTTTTGCGTTTCCCGCGTTAAAAGGTGTCCTATAAATTCCGAAACCAAGTTAATCTTGATTTACTTGTCTACGTGGATCTCCCCATATATTTTGTTTTCCAATTTCAATGTGGGAAAGTTTGTCGGTTGCAATTTTTCTCGCGCGCACGGCAATCACGAAAAAATCTCCGACGGTAACGCACTCTGACGGTAATTGTTTTAAATTAAAAAAAAAAAAAATTAGATAGATAGATAGATAGATAGATAGGATAAAAATTAAAACAAAATAAAGAAGGGTTGAATTTCTCGGACCATCATCATTGTCGCCCAGCAGTCAGTCAGTCTCTTTCTTTCCTTTTTTCTGCACAAAGCAAACGTAAGATCGCGGAAGCGAGACTCGAACCCAGAGTCCACGGCTCCATGCGGCAGGTAGTCCTGCCCACTCGACCACTCTGGGTCGATTATAAATTGTGCTAAAATATAGAAAAGAAGAGAAACAGATAAATAAATAAAATAAATAAAATAAAGACGTATATTTAATCACCCGATGAGATGTTTTTTTTACAATGAGAAACAAAATATACGCAATATAAACAAACAATACGAGACAATGAGATGGGGGATTGTTGTTTTTATCCCATAAGAGTTGTGTCACATCTTTGACAATTGAAAAAAAAAAAAAAATAAATGAATAAATAAAATTAAAAACAAAAACAAAAACTAAATCAATCAAACAAACAAACAAACGAGAGTGGGAATAAACCGTCTCCTCTTATAATTCCATCGAAAGATCGGAACCACCAATTGCCTCTTCAGCGCCTTCGTCATCATCGTCGTCAACGACATCCTCTATCCAACCCATCGTTCCCTCCATCGCCTTCCACCATTTTTCCTCTGCTTCTTCAAATGTTTTCTCAAATTCCTCCATCGTCGCCTTCACCATTTTCTTGAGTCTTTGTTCCGTCCTGTCTATCAACTCCTCAATTCTCTCCTCTAGTCCCTCCATCATTTTTTCGACCCTTTCCTCCGTCGCCGCCATTGTCGTCTCCTGGACCTTCGTCTGTCTTCGACCGAGCGACTGGAGAAAGAGAGAAAAGAACGAATAAAAATAAAAAAAAAAATAAAAAAAAAAAAAAGGTCAAATAAAAAAGACAAAAGAGTAAATATCGGAATGGGACACATACCCCCTTGATCTTCGTGGGATCATTAGTTTTTCGCTCGCGTGCATCATGCACGGAACTACTGGCGGCGCTCAAGTTTGGCGTGTGGCTCCACGCCTCCATGAAGTCGATGCGTTCCAAAAGGACGACGGGTGACAGGTGCGACTTTGTGGACGGCTTTTCTCCTCTCTTTCCTTTTTCCATATTTTCTTCGATGTGAAAAAAAAGATAAAAATTAAAATCGCAACAAAAAGAACCAAAACGTGGGACGTCGAATAAAACATCCGCGCACATATTGTTCGCAGCAAGTCTACGCGCGTACATGTACGTGTTGGACGTGGTACATTTGATGCCTACCGCGGAACAATGCGAGAAAACACGAGAAAATACGAAGTTCTCGTATTTTCTCGGTTTTACTTCCATTTGGTTAATTCTTACCTTTGGTTTCAATACAATTTATCTTATTTCAGAAGTCTGCGAGACACATATAAAAAGAAGATTTTTTTTTTTTTTTTTTTTTTTTTTTTGTTTATTTCTAATTAAATGAGAAAAATCTTATATATAGGCTTAACCCACCATGCAATAAGAAACAGACGAAAAAATCTTCTTTTTATTCGTGTCTTGTAGTTTTCTGAAATGAGATAAATTGCATTGAAACGTAACATAAGAATTAATCAAATGAAAGCAAAACCGAGAAAAAGTGAGAATCTTGTATTTTCTCGTTGTACGACAAAGTCGGTTCGCGTTACACGAGTTTTTCAAAGTACCGTGGCCCTGGTACACGATACCGTCTCGGTTTTAAAACGGCACCGCGGTCCCGACGCTCACCTGCCGCAAAAAGCAATGCAGTCCAGGGCCGCGAACCGCGTGTAAAAACGCCAACTGACGAGTGTTTACCGGGAAAATGGTTAATTTACCTCTAATCGTTCCACTTGTTCACTTGTTCACGACACGGGGTCCACACTACTGATGGCGAGCGCGCGAGTGATTCGACGCGGCATCTGGCGACAACCATGGAATCCCGCGCGTGATGCGACGTTGTTTGTTTATTTTTGTCTATTTTATTTATTTATTTGTTTATTTATATATTTATGTTTATTTGTTTATTCATCTATTTGTTTCACGATGCTTTCAAATTTTTATTTTTTTGTAACTCCGCTCACCAAGCAGCGTCGTTATCGAAATCCGCCATACCTGACCGCTGATTCCGCGCCGCCACGTGCTTCGCTGCTGAGCAAGTTGAAAGTATTTATGCCGTTTATCTATTTATCAATCTATCTATCTATCTATCTATCTATCTATCTACCAATCAACCAATTGACAACGACAACAATTGTTTCAACAATCCGACCATTCGTCCGCTTGTGTCTAAACGAGTGGAAGCGTGGAGAGGCGCGGAATTCGTCGCCATATTCTCGCTTGCCAGAAATGAAAAGAGAATAATTCGGTTTATCATTGTTTGATTGATCTGTGGTTTTATTCACCTTCCTTTCCTTTTCATTGATTGTGTTTTGCTGTTCAATTCTCGTTTGTATTTAATTTACGGTAATCTAATTTTTACATTTCAGATGGAGAACGGAAAGAACGTCATCTGGGGTGAAGTGCGCCCGGGCACGAGGTGAGAGTGGTTGGTCGATCGATTGGTTTTATTTATTCGACACATTTTATTTTATTTCATTTTATTTTTATTTTATTTTTAAGGGGCCCATCGCGATTGTCGTTTGGGAAAAAGAACGTGAATAACCCCATCATTTGGGGTGAAATGCGCCCGGGCACGAGGTGAGAGTGGTTGGTCGATCGATTGGTTTTATTTATTCGACACATTTTATTTTATTTCATTTTATTTTTATTTTATTTTTAAGGGGCCCATCGCGATTGTCGTTTGGGAAAAAGAACGTGAATAACCCCATCATTTGGGGTGAAATGCGCCCGGGCACAAGGTGAGAGTGATTGGTCGATCGATTGGTTTTATTTATTTGACACTTTTTATTTCATTCTATTTTATTTTTATTTTATTTTTAAGGGGTTCGTCGCGATCGCCACCTTCGACGAGGTCGCCGCAGACCATCTATGTGCGGCCCGGGGAATTTGGTAATAACATATTCTTCGGGCCGAGGCGCTATGTGCCAGAGTGAGTAAAGCAATTTATGGTCGATTCGTCGGTCGCGATTTGATTAATCATTTTTTTTTTTTTCCATAGTAACTTACCATGGTTGCCACCTATGCGTGCCAATAATTTCCAATGCAACAGGCGCCACGCGCGGGATCGCCCAACACCACCGACGCATGGGTGGTCGGATATCCCAAGATCCACCCGAAACTATGTGTTTCAATTCTGCACAACTTGCTACCAGTTTGGTGGTTGCAACCCGTTCGTCACCAGTTACCAGTCACCAGTCACCCGCGACCGCCACCAGTTCGTCGCGCTATATCTACCTGTCCAGTTAGTTAATTAATTATTCTTTTTATCATTCTTTTTTTTTTTTTTTGTTTGTTTGTTTGTTTGTTTGTTTGTTTGTTTGTTTGTTTGTTTGATATATATATATATACATATATTTTTTTTTCTTCCTCTTAGTGGGACATCGTTATCAAACGTAGCGCCATCGGCGTAATTTTTCATTTTTTATTGTATTTTGTTCGTTTGTGGTTTATAATTTAAATAAAAATTGAATTTGAGATAAGTGGCCACGATTGATTGGGTTTATTTGATCGCAAAAAAAAAAAAAATTTAATTCGAATGAATCTATCGGTGTTAAAAACGACACGACCGGTTTGTTAGTTAGCCGATTGGTGAACAATTTGCGAAACACGCGCGACACGTGGGGGCGTATTTCTCGGCACCCCCTATCACCACGACGTCTTCTTCGCCCGACGTCCGCTTCGTGAACGCGGCTTCCCCTCGACACCGGTAGCACGTTGCCTTCAGCTTCACGATGTGCTCTGATTTCGGGAGCAAATCGCAGACTTGACCGAACGGGTTCAACTTGAAATCCCCATCGAGGGCCGCGATTACCACAGTCTTTCCTTTCTCTGCCATTTCTTGACAGAATTGTACCAAGTCCTCGAAAAACTGGCCCTCGTCAATCCCGATAATCCCGAAATTTTCGGATTGTCTTCGGGCTTCCGCGAGGTTTTCGACGGCGCGCGCCGCTCTCGATTTTCCGTCACGAGCGACGATTTCTCCGGGAATGTGGCGGTTGTCGATTTTGGGCTTCAATAACAACGCTTCTTCTCCTTCTAGGCGCCTCAAGAGTTCAGTTGTTTTCCCTGCAAACATCGGGCCCACTATTAACTGGATATTGCCTCGTGGTCGATCCTCGATGGCCGACGTCGACATCTCGTCTTGTTGCGTCTACCATCGAGGAAAAAGAGAAAGAATTTAAACGAATAAATGAAAAACGAAAAACTGACAAAATCGTGAGTCCGACTGCAAAACTAAAATTGGATAGAGATCGAGAACAAAATGGCGGTGATAGTGGTGTAACCACGGGGATTCCCGCCCGTGCTCGCGCATCGACCCGTTCTGGTTCATTTAGTTAGTTGGTCGGTCGGTTTAATTGACGAGTCGGTCAAATTGTTGGAGATTCTTCCCCTTTTTCTATTTTGAAAATTGACTAGGTTTGCTTACCGTGCAAACGAAACTCGATATAGCGAATGAACCAATGCGTACAAGTGCGCGAAGCAAAGCGCGGTATGGTAGGAAAGCTTTAGCCCGTCGCTCGCTGCAAAGACGCGAGAATACGACGCGACACTCGGTGACACAAATTAGAAATTAAGAAAAAAAATAAATAAATAAATAAAGAAATAAAAAAAAATAAAGAGAGGATTCTTTCCATTCTCTTCTTTACGTTTTCTCTTTTCCTCTCCATTTCTTTGCGCCCACCCGCGAGAGAAGCGCACATCAGTGCACCAACGCAAACGCGTCGCCTCTAATGGTACGCGCGTTTGAGCGCGCCCTAATGCGTGATAATGAACGCAACGTGGTCGAGAGGGGCGACAATCAGAATTTAATGAAATGAATATTTTTTTTTTTTTTTTTTTTTCAGTTTGATTTGAGATTATTGAAATATTAAAATTTACAATTAAAATAGCACACAATTCCAGACGCAATCACAATTGCGAACAATGATGGATTCTGGGATTAATTTAAAGTTTGCGTTAAATCGTAAATGCGCATGCGCAGATACCGCGCAGCGAGGTGCACAGGTATAATTTCCTCCGATGAATTTTACTTCGGATTTTACGGACAATTTCAATGTGGAAAATTTATTTATAGTCGTCAGTTATTTGGCAACAATATTATTACATTTTTAATCAGCATTTTAATCATAACTTTTGTCAGTTGTGTAGCTTATTTTTGATTTGTTATTGTGACTGACCAGAAGGCCAGTCTGAGACCGAGAGGGGCGTGCAAAAGGGACACCTATCGGCACTGGCGTCAGAAGAACTCGGGTACCGCGCCACTCGGTGGGTACTGTGCCGCTCGACCGAGCGACGACGGCCCCTCGCTCTGCTCTCGGTCTGAAGGCTTTCGCAAAATGCAGCGGACGCGGTGATTAGAACTCGCGTCGACTCCGACGGGACGTCAACTCTGGAAGGTAAAATTAAAATATGAAACGGCGGATATTTTACGAAACTTTTGTTCCAGTCGGTTGCTACGAAGATAATCTCGTTAATCATTGGAATACGAACCGCGGAACCGGTTCCAAGATCCGAAATTTAAACTTTAATCGTCCGCTCGTTGTCGATCGCCAGGCACCTGTAAGTGATAAACGCGTCCTTTTCATTTTCTTGTCGCGTCTCGGGAGTTTGTGGATCTATAACCTGGCCTAATCTGACCTAATTCGAATCTGAGTTTGGATCTGAATTCTGCGTTTGCTTTATCGTTTCAACATTATGAGAGTTTCCTTTTATTAAACAATTATATTTTTAATTCTACTTGCTATTTAACTGCGTCCCGGTGCGTTGCCATAAGCACCGGACACCTTCGGACATTTATCCACGTTGGTGAACATTATTATCGATGCCGGTGTCAAAAATCCATGTCGCGCTTACATACATCGCACCTCGCATATTATCGCGCGTGGGAACGCGTTCACGCGTGTGCATGGCAAACAAAGACACGCTCATGCGAGCACATTGTCGAGGACTTCGCTCACGATCGCGCACTGACACCAGAACGTGTTGCATCAAAATATTGAAATTTTCTACGACCAGATGCCGAATCTGTCATGTGCAAAGAGAGTGTGTGGAAACGAACGGACAAATAAATAAATAAATAGATAAACCAAGTGTTTTTCATAACTGTTTGTTTGTTTGTACCGGGCGGAACGTTGTGATGTCGATGTGAGAGTTTATTTTGGAAGAATTTGTTGGGACTGTCGACGCTCGTCGGTGCCAACTGCCCCGGTTGACCAACGGCTGAACAATAGAGTGGTTGCGCAACCCGAATGCAGACTTTTGTGACCGAAACCCCCCGGATTTCCGCGAGGGCTCGAATCAGTCCCGGTTGGTCTGAAGGTGTTAGTAGATCCATCGGATGCAGTGACCGAAATTCGCGTCATTTACGATGGCGCGCCGTGCATCGCGTAATGGAATTTAAACCGTAGACCAGTTTAAGCGTTCACAATCTCATTTCACGCGACATCTATCGTGATAATCTGATTAATGGTTGGGGTACACGGTGTGACGTAATTACTCAGAATCGTCACGTTAAAAAACAAAACGAAATGGGTGGACGGATGGGAATTTTTATTTCAGTCAGTTTTATTTACTCGCCTAAAAAAGAAAAAAAGAAAAAAAAAGAAAGAAAAAAAAAAGAAAAAAAAAAGGAAAAAGGATAACAACGAATACGACGATTGGTCGAGTGGACGGAGATACCCGCCGCGTGGAACCGTGTGCCGAGAGGATGGAGACAGACAGCCGCCATGTTTCCGGATTATGTCACTTGGTGTCGCTCTATGCATCGATAGTGATCACGCGCGGGACAGACGACGTCGTGTTTCCATCTTCCAAAAAGTGAGTAGTTGACCGTTCTACCGTCACATTTATCAGTCAATCGATCGACAAATTGAAAAAAAAAACAACCCTCGATTACCTCTACGCCTCTCTCGACAACGTATCAATTAACACGCGCGTGCAAACACGAACGCCTGCATTGGTTCGGTCGGGCACCGCTCGCTCGCTCATTTGACAGACTCGTGACTTGCAATTTTTTATTTTTTCTTAGCCGTTATTTTATTTTCCTTTGCATTCGACTTTAATTTAATTTCTATGTTCCAGACGATGAACAAAAACGAGAAAACCAACGACCACAACAACGACGGCGATGATGCAAGGTGAGAGATTCGACCGACCGGTTTCGATCGTTCGTTTATCCGTTTCTTCATTTCTTTATTTCTTTGTTTATTCAGTTGTCAGCCAATTGATCCGCCCCAGTCGCCATCGTGGCAGTGGACCGAACCCGGTCACATTCGACCCATCATGCGGGTTGCGCCATTCCAGCGCGCGACTCCGGAACCGATGTAATCCGGTCAAACGTCTCGTTTGATTTATTTATTCATTTATTTATTTATTTATTTATTTATTTATTTATTTTTTAAGCCATCCTCGCGGACGTTCCTTACTGTTTCTTCGCTTCGCGGGCGCCCAGTTGATGGGACCGGGACGTCCGATGCCGATGTGAGTTAATTCGATTCAACGTTTTGTTTTTGTTTTTGTTTTGTTTTGTTTGACCGATTGGTTGGTTTGATTCGAATTGATTTATTTATTTATATTTATTTTATTTTATTTTCTATTTTTCAAGTCAATCCCGCGGGCGCGCCAGGATGCTAGCGCGTTTCGCGGCCACCGAACCGACGTTGCCAGGGCGTCCGGCGTCGAGGTAATTAATTCGGTTCAACGTTTCAATTTGTCCGCTCGTCCATCAGTTTGTTCATTTAGTTTATTCAATTTGATCTCTTCCTCAGTGACCCACGACCAGGCGCGTAATCGGCGATGTGACGAGTCGATTTTGAATCTTTTTTTATTTTATTTTTTTATTTTTCGTTTTTATTTTGTAAACAATAAAAACACTCAACTTTTATCATAGAATTTGAAAAGTTTGACAATTTCTTATTAAATTTTGAATTGGAGTGTGGGGGGAGCAATGGTCAAAACGTCGTTACGGGGAATCAGATGGAAATGTTAGCGATAAAGTCGTTCAAAGTCATAAAATCGGTGTCGATTTTTACGAGGCGTTGGGGACGGTTGGAACTCGAGTCAACCAATGGACACGTCGATGCCACTCCGTTGTAAAATGCCACACACAGACACACACGTGCACACGCGAACGGATGAGTGTCGATGTGGGAGCTTATTTTTGGGACGAGTCGTCGGGGTTGCCGCCGCCTTCGCCACCGCTCAACGAGCCCAACTGTCACTATTCGTCGGGATGGATGCGTTTTGTTCCCGACTTATTTATCTATTTATTAATTTTTTTCTTTTTTTTTGACCGGCCCGAAGGCCAGTCTGAGACCGAGAGGCAGGCGGGAGACGCGTATCGCCGTTGGAACCAACAGCATCATAGAATGCAAAGAGTTAACCGCTGACCTCGAAAGGAAACTAGCAAACAAGCTGTACGATCGATTGGTCTAAAAATGCTCACAAAACCCATCGAGTGCAGTGATATAAACTCGCGTCGACTACGTTGGTGCAGCGTGTATTGCGAGATGAAATTTAAATCGTAAACCAATTGAGACGTTCACGATCTTGTTTCACGCAACATCTACCACGAAAATCTAATTAATGACTGGATCACATGACACAAAATTAATTCTACGACCGGGAAATCGATTTCTATTTTTTAAAGACTTTTATTTAACTCGGCGCGAGATTCTACCTACAAACGATAAACGCATCCTTTTTATTTTCTTGTTGTCGTCTCGAGAGTCTGTGGATCTACAACCTGGCCTAATCTGACCTAATTCAAATCTAAATTTGAATCTGAATTTTGCGTTTTCTTTATTGTTTCAACATTATAGGAGTTTCTTTTTGTTAAACAGTTATATTTTTAATTCTTGTTGGTTGTTAATTGCGTCCTGGTGCGTTGCCATAAACACCAAACACTTCGCGGACATTCATCCACGTTGACGGACATCATTACCGACGCCCGCGCCAAAAGCCCGTGTCGCGCTCACCCCCATCGCATCACGTGCATTATCGCGCGTCGTAACGCGCTCAAACGCGTAGATCGCGAGCAAAGACACACTCATGTCCATATGTTGCTGAGGACTTTGCTCACGGTCGCGCGTCGACGTCGAAACGTGTCGAAACGAGCCGAAAAATGCAGGCAACCACGCGCGCGTCATGGGGTTTAAATAAGTGAACGGATGTCGGTGCGGAAACTTATTTTCGGGACGAGTCGTTAGGGCTGCTGTCGTCGCCGCTCAACGGCCCCAACTGCTCCCATTCGCCGGTAGACCGAGCGAGAACGGGTGCGTTCTATTTCCGATTCATTTATTTATTATTTTGACCGACCCGAAGGCCAGTCTGAGACCGAGAGAGGTGTTTGTTTAGAAAGGACCCCCTATCGCCATACGCGAGAACCCGGCTACCACGCCGCTCGGCGGGTACTGCGCCGCTCGACCAAGCGGCGGGCCCGAGTTCCGCATTCGATCTGAAAGCGTTCGTGAAGCCCGTTGAACGTGTTCGGAGAGACTTCCGTCGACTATGACGGCGCCAGACCACCGGGAGATGGAAATAAAATATGAAACGATTGGTTTTCTATAAAACTTTTATGGCAGTGAGTTGCGGCGAAGATAATTTAATTAATGATTGGAGCACGTGGCACAAAATTAATTCTACGATCGGGAAATGCATTTCTATTTTTTAGACTTCTAAACCTTGTGTTTAGAAAGTCTAATAATGAAACGGCTCTGTCTGTCCGTCTTCGACGTCCGGTCACGTGACCTGTATGTAATGTTTCTACTTCCGGTACTTCCGGTTTGTGTAATATCCCAAAAAAATGAATTAAAAAATTAATCGGACGATTGGAAAGTAGACTTTTCTGGTGCAGTTTTTGGTCTATTTTCCAATTATAAATATGAAATTGGCATTAAATATAGTTAAAAAGAAGAAAATGCTAAATTACGGCGAAATGTAATGGAAAACAGCGCCACTCGGCGGATCCCGTAAGCTATAATGGAGGCAGAAATCTTCGTCGCAAACTGAAAAATATTGTTTTCTATCTCGAAATGAGGTTTATAAATTTTGAAATCAGTCTCATTCGACTGGAAATCCAAATCTGCACCTGCCTGTATCTTTTATTTTTCAATTTGGTCAAGAAAAAGTACCGTTACGATCCACCGAAGTCGGCAACCGCGTGGCAAATTTGGTGGGAAATTTGAAAAAGACTGATTTTTAAAACTGAACAATTTTAATGATTAAATGAGGTTTCCTACGTGTAATTTGGCGCTGAAAACGATGGCGTCATTAGTTTTTGGATCAAATATAGTTACAAAGGCGAAAAAAGCAATTTACGGCAAAATTTAAGTAAACCAGAGCGCCATCTGACGGAAGCCGTGACCGAAACGTAATGTAATGTACTTCGTAATGAAAATTGGACAAATGGAAGTGAAATCTGAAAAAAAGGGGTATCACGTTGAGATTCTCACTATTTGTTCATTTTTTCGTTTATTTTTTATTTTTTTATTTGTTTTCTTTCCTTTTCCAGTCGTCCGCCGCTTCCATCCCGCGTGCGCCGACGGGCAGGTTGAAGACGGTGGATCTTATAGTCCAAAGAGCGACGAAGGAGGAGGAACGAAAGAATGAAGGCAACAGAAACGTCCCCATGAGAGTCGAGATGCTTCCAGATGGAGACGTTCTTTTGTCGCATTCAGTGGTGAGCGCGTTAGTCCATGTGGGTGTGGTAAGAGTCACATCAGAAAAAGACGAAGGAGACGGCGACGAGTCTCAGAAAGAGAATCGAGAGGCTGGCAAAGAAGACGCGGGATAATAAAAAATTGACCGTGTATTTGTAATAATGATAACAATAACAATGATTAATGTGGATTTTTTTTTGTTTGTTTTCTTTTTTATTAAAAAAAAAAAAAAAAATTAAATAAATAGATAAATAATAAAAAGTAAAGAACAAATAAAAGCAAATGAAGAAGAGTTGGACAGTGCAAATTATGGGGAAAAAATAAAATTAAATAAAAACTAATGTCCATTGACGCCACCTCCATCGTTTCCGGCGGGCGCTTGGTAATCGTGTGCCTCCGCCCAATGAGTGACGAGATCCCCGGGAGAGGGCGTCGCCGCACAAAACGGACAGCGTCGCCCGTTGAGTCGGTGCACTCGTTTCAACGCCTAAGAAGAAAGGGGAAAAAATAAAAATACGAATTAGTTAACTAGTGTGTGAGTGAAGAGGATAATCGGACACTCACCGATGCCAGACAGACGAGCTCGCGCGAGAAATTTTTCACGTCCTTGTGGATGTTGTGTCGCTGTCGCTGATGGCGAAAGACGTCGACGCAGAAGAATCCGTTCGGTCCTGAGGCACATGGGGCGGGGGAGAAGAAGAAGAAGAAAAAAATTAAAATAAAATTAAAAAATATTTATGTATATAAAATAAATAAAAGATATAGAACAAAAGATATAAAATAATAAGTAAATAAATAACCGTTTCTTACTATCGGGGTGTTTATCATCGCATAGAGCGCAGGAGTATGACCTGCCGCCACCCTCCTCTTGTGGTGCTTCCGCCATTTTCCTTTTGTTTGTGAGACGAGTAAACAACTGAAAGTAAATTGGAGAGAGAGAGAGAGAGAGAGAGAGAGAGAGAGAGAGAGAGAGAGGGAGGTGATTGTGGTCGTGGGCGTGGTCCATTGACCGAGAAATCACACAAAGCATCAAACTTACTTACCAACGAACACGAGGTGGTAGTGAGGATCAGACGGAAGATGAAACGCGCGCGTTTGATATAAGCTGCCGAACCAAAGTGTGTGTATGTCGTGAGCGGCTGATGTGACATCTGGTGGCAGTCCGAGAACGATTTAAGTTTGAACTATGGAGCGTTGGCGAATGAACGGGTCTCTCTCGTTGGCAATCCTCGTTGTTCCGACGAATCCTGCTATCGCCGTCTTTGTGGTCCTCGTCACGGTCGTCGTTTTTATTTAACTCGAAACGAACGTTAATACTAAGTTTCCAATGTGCGTAGACGCGCGTGATTCGCGCGTTTTCCACATGTGGTGCCCCCGTCACGCGTGAATACAAAACGTCGACCCAATAAATTCCGAAACTGGGCTAATCTTGTTTTATTCGCCCATGTGCGCTTACCCATATATTTTGTTTTTCAGTTTGTGGAAAAGTTCATTGCCTGTGGTTTTCGGCGCGTACATGGCAAACGCGGGAAAATTTGCGGTGGTAGCGCGCTTTGGTGGCAATAAAAAAAAAAAACACCATAATGTTAAAAATGGGAATCCCGTCGGGTTTTTTTACGAAACATCTTGCAGAAGCTTATTTTTGAACAAATTGTTTGGGGCTGCCGGTGCTTGTCGGCGCCAGCTGCCCCGTATTCTGTACAGAGAGAGACGTTCAAAAGAACATCTATTAACTCATACAGTAGAAAAACCACAGAAGTGAGTAAAACAATCGCGGAAAACCAAAACCCTCCGGATTTCCGCGAGGGCCAGGATTGGTCTGGATTACTGGAATCACTCTCGAAGCCCGTCGAATGCGTTGATGGAGATTCGCACCAACTACGACAGCGCGTGGCAACTGGAAGGTGAAATTAAAATATAAAACGGCGGATATTTTACAAAACTTTTGTATCGGTCGTTTGGTACAAAGATAATGTGATTAACTATTGGAATACGAACCGCGAAACCGATACCACGATCCGAAATTTAAACTTTAATCGTCCACCCATTGTCGATCGCCAGACATCTATAAGCGATAGGTGCGCCCTTTTCATTTTCGTGTCGCTCCCCCAGAGTTTGTGGGTCTAACCTGACCTAATCTTACCCAATTCGAATCTGAATTTGAATCTAAATTTTGCGTTTTCTTTATCGTTTCAACATTATACGAGTTTCCTTTTGTTAAACAATTATGTTTTGAATTTTCGTAAGTGGTTGGTTAATTGCGTCCCGGTGCGTTGCCATAAACACAAAGCACTCTGCGGGCATTTATCCACGTTGACGGACATTATTATCGACGCCCGCGTCGAAAGACCGTGTCGAGCTCATCGGCATCGCATCACACGCAATATCGCGCGCGCGAACGCGCTTGTGCGAGTATGTACGTCGCCGGGGACTCGGCTTCGCGGTCGCGCATCGACGTCGAAACATGCCGTATCGGTGTGCGGATGTTTTCTATGCCCACAACGAACCGAATCTGTCGGACGCGAGTAGAATGCACGTCAAGAGGTTTAGACTAACGGATGAGTGTCGATGTGGGAGCTTATTTTTGGGACGAGTCGTCGGGGTTGCCGCCGCCGTCGCCGCTCAACGACACCATTTGCCCCTATTCTCGTCGGGACGGGCGCGTTCTATTTCCGATTTATTTGTTTCTTCATTTATTTATTATTTTGACCGGCCCGAAGGCCAGTCTGAGACCGAGAGAGCGAGGAAGGCGTTCAAGAAGGACGCCTACAGCCACTGGAAGCGAGAACCCGGCTACCACGCCGCCCGGCGGGTACTGAGCCGCTCGACCGAGCGGCGGGCCCGAGTTCCGCTGGCGATCTGAAAGTGTTGGCAAAACCCATCGAACGTGTTGAGAAAGACTCCCATCGACTGGGACGGCGCGAGACCCCCGGAAGATGACAATAAAATACAAAACAACGGATTCCCTACAAATTTTTTTTCCCGGTAAATTACGACGAAGATAATCTAATTAACGGTTAAAGTACGAACCGCAGAGTCGGTGCCACGACCGGAGAATTAAAAATTTAATCGTCTTTCTTTTTCGGGTGATATTTTTTACTCCGTACCGATCGCCACGTCAGACACGAGTAGGATGCACGCGACCGCGCGCACGTATAAACGAACGAACGAACGAACGGATGCCGACGCGGAAACTTATTTTCGGGGCGAGTCGTCAAGGCTGCCGCTGCCGCCGCCGTCGCTCAACGACCCCAACCGCATCTATTCGTCGGGACGGATACGTTCCATTTTCGGACTTATTTATTTATTTATTTATTTATTATTTTGACCGGCCCGAAGGCCAGTCTGAGACCGTGGCGAAGCAAGGGTGTTTTTATATCGGATACCGCGCCGCTCGGCGGGTACTGTGCGCCGCTCGACCGAGCGGCGGGCCCGAGTCCCGAGTTCGATCTGAAAGTGTTGGCAAAACCCATCGAACGTGTTCGGGAAGACTCCCGTCCACAACGACGGCGCGAGACCCCCGGAAGATGAAAATAAAATACGAAACGGCTCATTTTCTATAAAATTTTTATTCCAACGAATTACGACGAAGATAACCTAATTATCGGTTAAAGCACGGACCGCAAAGTCGGTGCCACGACCGGAGAATTAAAATTTTAATCGTCTTTCCTTTTTCGGGTGATTTTTTTTTACTCCGTACCGATCGCCACGTCAGACACGAGTAGGATGCACGCGACCGCGCGCACGTTTAAACGAACGAACGAACGAACGGATGCCGACGCGGAAACTTATTTTCGGGGCGAGTCGTCGGGGCTGTCGTTGCTGCCGCCACCGCCGCCGCTCAGCGACCCCAGTTGCCCCAATTTTACGGCCAATTTATTTATTTATTTATTTATTTATTTATTTATTTATTTATTTTGACCGGCCCGAAGGCCAGTCTGAGAGACACGGGATGAACGCGCACAAATGCCACATCATCGACCGGACGCTGAAGCATCGACCGTTTACTCGGTCGAGGAAATTTTAAACTATATAACCATCGACCGGTCAGTTGGGGAGGCGCGCCCGGTACTATACGAGACGGTCCGCCCCGATCTGAAAACGCTCGCCGAACCCGCAGAACGCGTTCGGTGAGACTCGCGTCGACTACGACGACGCGAGACTCCCGGAAAGTGAAAATAAAATACGAAACGATTGATTTTCTGTAAAAATTTTATTATGACGAGTTGCGACGAAGATAACCTAATTAATGACTGGAGCACACGGCGCGAAATTAATCCTATGATCGGGAAATGCATTTATATTTTTTAAAGACTCTGGTTTGACCAGGCACGAACGTTTATGTACGAGATCCAACGTCCGATCACGTGACATGTGATATATTTCGCAAAACCACCACGCCGTTTCTCCAAATTAGGTTTTCACGAAACTCGATTCTATTTTTACCCACGTGGTCACGTGCCCTTCCCGATATCAAAATCGCGTTTTAGCGAAACCCGAAGTTTCGTTTTTAATCGGCTGTTTTTGTTGGACACGAAGAAGCGTTATAGCGCGATCGCGCTAAGCGAGATTTGTAAAGTTGAGGATGCGTTACAACGCGTTTTCAAAAAACGGTTTGCCAAGAATGATAAAACACGCGCGATCGTGCGGATTGTACGAATAGGTGAAATCCGCAGAATCCGCCACGAGACTGCGAACAGGGGGTCAAGGTATAGGCCGCCGTAATGTTAAATATAGGGTCCCTTTCGCACTCCGCGAAATCCGCATGCGCGCCATAGGGTTAAAGTTAGAAATTTAATGAAATTTAGACAAATTGATTGTATATTATATTGGTCATTAATGAATTTAATTTAATTTTTGTACATATTAAACTTGAATGGACCGTATATCAAGGATAGGGACAACATGCGCCATGGCCATCCCATCGAATTGCGCCAGCGTATAGTGTACGAAATTCTACACGAGAAGTTGATCCCATTCGAAAAGGAGGAAAACCAGCCTTAATTGGACATTAAGTGTTGTGTGTATATTATTTTTTTTGTATTATTTGTTTCATTGTTTTGTCAATGATGTGAGCCCAGGTATACTGGAGCGAGCAGAGACAGCGTAATTCTTTCATTATTTTGAATTTGATATTATTTTTTTTGATTTTATAATTGTTTTCATTTTTCATTCACATTGAATGTAATGCATTATTTTCTTTGAATTATTAAGTTTGTATAGAAAATAGGAAAACTGTAAACAAAAAAATTAATATAAGTGGGAAAAACATCAAAAAGTGTTATCTTTATAGAGTGTATTGTGTTGAAATTGACATATCATTTGATTTCATAGTTTGAAATTGTGTTTGATTATTTTATTGTTTGAAATGAAGTGTGAATTATGTAAAAGCATGAATAACATGGGAAATAGACTTATAAACATGAATAACATGGTTAGCTAATTAGGTTAATTATTTAGGTATTTTGTTTTCGAGAGTCCGAAAAAGCTAAAGGAGGGGGCTGTTACGCGGTGGACGAGCACGCTGTGAATCAGCTGTCGCCACCTCGCTTCCGTAGTTAATCATTAGAGAATAACCCCTAAAACTCTCACTAGAGTCCGCCTTAAGCGGATGAGGTAATGACTTTACCTATCACGGAATAATAGAACGATCGAGCTCTATTTAATGTTTGACAAGAGCCAAATTGGCACAGAGGTTGACAAGCAGTTATTGCTGTGGCATCTCTAGGTTTTCCCATCCCAAAAGTTATTCATGCTTATTTAGTCTTAGGTTATTCTTAAGATAGTTTTAGAATTTAGTTTAAGTTAAATTATATTTGTTTTCAGATTGTATTTATGGTTTAATAAACATACTGTTATATTTTAATAATAATACAATGAGTCCTCTTCAGTTCCTTCTTGTTAGCAACACAGTTTAAATGTTAGCTTAACTTAATGCAATTACAAACCCCCAGTTATAACAAATAAGTATTTACGTGGTCAAACAGTAGTCAGTCTGGCCACGTAACAATACGGTATGCGCCGACACAAGCCAAACCCGTTCATAAAAGACGGAAAACTCGTCGGAAAACAATAAAGCAACTCCAGCCATTGTCTCAAAACAATCGATAAAAACAACCACAGGGGGGACACCTGTTACGTCCCACAATGCGTCTTAATTGGCCAAACCAATCAAAGATGACATGAGACTAATAGTTAACCTCTAACCCGACCCACACTTATCACTGTCATCTCCGACTAAGCGACGATCACCACGAGGCAGCCGTAAAATCAAAGTATCAAATTAATTTCCGAAAAAATGAGAAACGATTGGAAGAAAGAAATTGAACGGGCCCTAAACAACGCTTCCGAGGATGACGATGAAGATCAAGTGGATTTGTTACAAATAGTCGTAAACAACGAAGAGGGAAATTGGGACGAACCCAATGAACCCGATGTCCAACCCGACGTAAGTAAAAAATAGAAAAAATTCAATCATCAATAATTAAAAATACGAAATAAGTTCGTGGACTGACCACGAACGAAGAAATAATTTAACTTTAAGTGACAAATTGTCAAAATTAATCAAATGCCGAAAGAAAAAGTAACTTCAAGACACGTGGTCGAAAAGCACATGGCCGACCATGACGCCATCTTGTGTTAGACGAAAGAATCTCTAAAAAATGACAAATTAATCAACGATCCTAATATATTCATTAATATTCTAATATTTAGGACGGATATCGCACTACGTGGGGGCAAATCGACCCGAAAAGAGTTTCCGCAGGCAGCTTATGGCGTGAAGTCATCCCCATACTGTTCCGACAAGCGCTCGAAGAATCGGTTGATTTTGAACCATGGAAAATTCGCCTTTTATTATCTCGTGCAATCAGCCGCTACTGGTCCAGCCAGCAAACGTTGATCCACTACATGCCGCGCCAATACCAAGCAGCTTTACGGGCGGTAATTTCAAGAAATATGGATCCGCCAGCGCCAATCCCGAATCCACTAATACGAGCCGCCTTTCCAGACGACCAACGGGGATGGGAAGTGTACGAGCAATGGCGCGACGCCGAAACGGAGGAAGAGAAACACGAAATCCATATGGCGTATTACGAGGAGGTGAGGCGGACCGCTCATGATGAAGTTTTCGATTATCTGCAGCCGGACGGTTACTCGACCGAGGAAATTAAGATTTGGCTCCAGCAGATCCGAGACGATCGACCCGACCGCCCAGATTGGAGGCCAAGACATGGTTTTATTACCTCGCAACGAGCAATGCACCAATTGCACTTTTTAGGTTTCTTTGGTCGCAAACGCCAGAAGGCCGAGAAACGTCTCTCCAACGAGCACGACGAAGGAGGCTGCTCAGCGAAGAAACAATGCCTGGACAAGCCAAGCAGCGCACAGAATAAGAAACCCGCGACAAAGAAACGCCTGGCCAAACCAAGCGCTTTCTCTCGCCTAGGGAGGACTGAGATCCCAAAAACATCACGATTTCAATCCAGGGACGCCCCGTCAAACAGCCGAAGAAGAGAGAATGTACACGAACGCCCCGACCGCCGAGAAGATCAACGCCGACGCGATAAGAACCAAGAAAGTTGGGACGATTATCGTAGAAATTACTTCAGACGGCGGGAGGAAAACAGAGAATCGTGGAACAGACACCGAGAGGAGTTCCTACGCGAACGTGATGAGAAAGCCCGACGTGAACGAGAGAACCTCCGTCTACAAGACGAACGAAGAAGGAGAGGATCGGAGAGTCGCGCACGTTCATGGAAAGCGTATCGTGAAGAGGAAATACGACAGCGAGATAGGAAACGCTACGAAGATACACGATCCATTCGGGACAGTCCCGAACCAATGAAGATCGACGACGAGGTAATTATCGACGAGGTCCCCGAGCAGAAGAAGATGTATACTCAGGCGGATCTCCTCGCGGTGGTTATGAAATACCAGCAAATGCAGCCGAAACCAATCTACCGCCCGACTCTCTCGACCGCCTCGAGTCTAGAGACGGCGCCAAGTGCTTTCATCAAGCCGGAACTCTCGCAGACGAGAAGCGTAACATCCAGCGTCAGCCTCCCAAGCGCCTTTCGCAAGAAAGTAATAATCGGCGCACCGACACTGAGTTCTGAAGAACAACTCAAACATCGAGAAGCTCGCTTTGGACCAGCCAAAGTCGAACCTCTCCCAACTATCCCCGAAGCTTCAACTTCAACGAGAACTCCAATTGTTTGGGACAAGCCCGAACCGGAAAAATCAAGACGTCTGGTCAGATCTGTGCCTCAGCCAACGACATCCACGGGACCCAATCCGATGTTGCCAGCCCCAGCAGTCGTCCAAGCCTCGACTCCAATCAACCCTTCGGAGGTAACGTTGCAACAATTCCTGGACGTCACAACCGTGGAGCAGGCCAGAGCACTTTTGTGCGAAATGGATTCGTACCAACAAAACGTGATCCAGAACGTCATCACGAATCTTCAGCGGATCTCGATTGAATATACGCAGAACAAGAATCGGGATCATCCAAATTGGAATACGAGGATCGTGGTTGCCATTACCGACTTGATGTCGATTTTGCTGGCCGCCGCCACCTTCCGAAACGCACGTGTTGCTGTGGCAGCCTGGATCGTAGTGGCCCACGAGGGTTTCCAAGTCCCGCCGGCTCTCGTAGACAGCTGGGCACGTCTGGTGCCCTCCGCAGCAGTAATTCGAGCCCAAATGGTAGCCCAGGACCCGGATCCAGAGGCCTCCTACCAGAACGTTCGAGCGATCATTCAACATCCGCTCCCGTCATCTTCGGTGACCACACCAGTCGTGGAAACTCCGGCTCCCAGGGATCCGACGCCTCCTCCTCCGCCTCCGCCGAAGGAAAATAGACCTTCCGAGCCACTGGCCGAACCAGTCTCGCTCAAAAAGAAGGAAACAAAAAGAAAAATGCTCCGCCCAAAATCGAGCATGAAGGTTTCAAAGACGGCAGAACCTCAGATCGCCGCCAGACTCCGGATGTACTTCTCGGGGTTGTCCTTGACGAAGGACACTGAAACAAAATTACTCCAAACCCCAGACCGTGGCTATTCTCTTTATGTCTGGATGAAGAATGCTATCGAAGCCGGAGCCGGAGGCGATCGCTTCATCCAACATCAACGACTGCTCCGAGCTCATCGCGCGCCAACCAGCATTGCCGAAGCCCAAAGAATTCATCACACCAATCAGGGGATGTCGCCCTTTTTGCCGCCGATTTGGGCCCACGAACGAACGGGGAACCCGCTGGAAGCGCCAGGTCACTTACGTTTCTACTTGAACGAGAGCGAAGATCCCTCGGACTACTCTTCAAGATTGACCACATCTCCCAACCTGGACGAACCAAGTTCGGAAGATAAGCCAAGTTACGCCGATAACTTGAAGAAATAATTAATTACAAATTCGTAACGAGAAGACTGTCTTCTCTAAAAAACCCTGAAACTATTTATGTATCAATTTCAAGAATGTAAAATATTTTGTTCATCATTCATCCTCATTTAATAAAAAGATTATTTATGATTAAATATTGTTCCACCTTTATTTTAAAGGGGCCCCGATGATTTATTCTCGGGGAGGGACGTGTGGTGATTCGGCATCACCTGAAGAAGTAATTAGCGACGATTATCATGTTATTAATTCTCGCCACTAGAGCGCGCTAGAAATACCGACTAGACTGACTAGTCTCGTGTTTCTGCGAACCTGCATAATCAGAAGGATTTGCATATGACGTCATTTCCGGTTAATATATAACGCCAACGCTTGACCGGAAACGACACTACAGTTACCACAATTCAGCAAGAGCACCATTTACCTCACCTTTCAGGCCGTTTCACGGATTGATCGAGGACCGGTGCCCGCTGACCATTTCAACTGTACAACAGCCACATTTATTTAGCGTAGCCAATCTACGCTAGAATAAATATCCGAACGATATTCGTTTAATTCGCACGAGAAAGCGAATTCTCGCGTGTTCATTATAACACGTGGAAATACCCTAGACAACAAACACAGACCACGCGTAGGACTAAACAATTGGATCCGCCATTGTTTAGCGGCAACTCGTATTCGCAGCCGAATCCGAGGACCATCACAGGAAACATCTTAACTTATATTTGTATTAGTAAGCGTGTTTAATAAAGCAGTATTTGAAGTATATTGTATTCCCGAGTGTATTATTTATTATCTTTAACCACAAAGTCGAATCACGACAATGAACATTTGTGAACTTATTTCTAATGTTTTCATCTATTTTTCTAGCTGTTTTTCGTTGGATTATTCCCGCACGACGTGTGCGAAGCGGCTGACGATTGCCGAGGATTTTCAACGATTTCGAAGGATTTTTCGCACCCCGGTGTGCGCAACAGGGAATCTACTGTGAATTTGATTTCATTCACCTCTTTTTCATTCTTATTTATTTATTTTTCGCCTTCCCTGTCGTGAAACTCTGTGAATCTTTTGGGGGACCCGGTTTAGGATCCTGGGATTAATTCTGCAAAAGTTTAATTATTTTTGCAGATTTGATTCCTTGCCTTGGTCATTGCACTTTGACCATTGTATTTATTTGCCGTGCCCGACAGTGGGTTATCCGGGGGCCACAGGGCCATTATTTCCCGACAACTCCTTAACGGCCACTGTTTAGACGGGTTAACTAGTAACCTGTATAGCCCATTCGTTGGATATCCGCCTCGAACATCGTCAACGGTTCCCTTGCGCGTAATTGCTGATTTTTATCGCTACGGCTGAATTTTATTTTCGCAATACACCGCTCTTCAACACCGCTTTTCGATTGCTTACGATACGATGGCAGAATCCGACAAATCCACGCACCATTTTTCCATTGCACGGCTAAATGCGGACAATTACGAGTCCTGGTCTCGCAACATCCAGTTTTTGTTGCTTGAGAAGGGCGTGGACCAGTTTATCGACGAGAAACCTCCCGTGAAGAACGATGCGTGGGATGATACTCGCAAACAACTGCACGATGACCGCTCCAAACGTGCAAAAGCCTTGCTTGGCTTATTTGTTGAGCCACAATATCAGGACATCGTTCTCGCTGCCGACACCGCTCGTGACGCCTGGGTTGCATTGAAAGCGACATTTCAACCGACTTCTCTTGCCCGAATTGCGAAACTTCGCCGTGATTTCCTCATGATGCGATTACTTCCAAATGAAGATATGTCAGTCTTCGTAAGCCGCGTGACCAAAGCCCGTGCGGTTTTAGTTGAATTGGATGTAAAATTTTCGGATTCGGATGTAGCCTATCAACTTCTGGATTTTTTACCGGATTCGTACGAGGCGACCGTGCAAACGATCTACCATTGGTCCAAGGCGGATTTCACCTTGAAAGGGGTCACCGACTATCTTCTCTCGGAATTTAATCGTTTAAAGATGAAGAATGCGGATTCGGGATCATCGACTAGTTTGCAGTCTACTAGTTCGACTTCGGGTACGCCGAACAAGCCTTTTCGACCGTTATCGCAAATTCAGTGTTTCAATTGCAAGGAAATGGGACACTACGCAAACAAGTGCCCCAAACCCCGTGTCCAGGGCGCTGCCTCTTCCGCTCCATCCGCCAATCGTGGTCGACGCTCGAATTCGCGCAACCGCAAGCGTGGACGCGGTGGTGGTGTTCCGCAAACAGCCACTGTTTCTTCAAACGTGGTCACCGGGTTCAATTTCTTCGCGCGATCGGAATCGAATGTGTCTTCGGCTTCATCGAATGAGTGGCTCATCGATTCGGGATCTTCCGACCACGTGTGTCCAGAGCGTGATCGTTTCATCAATTACAAGCCAGTCTCCAATTATTTCATCCTTTTGGGTGAAGGTCGCTCTCGAGTTGATGGTGTTGGAGATGTGGTGTTGCGAGTTGGCCGTAGCCGCGCTGGGGGGTCTGATTTTCCCGTCACTATGCATAATGTTTTGCATGCCCCTGCTTTCTCGCGTAATTTGGTGAGCCTATCGAAGATTGATCGTGCCGGACTGCATTTTGCAGCCGCAAATGGTCTAATGTCCATTTATCACCCGCAGGATAAAGCCAAACAATTTCTTTTAACGGCCAAACTGAAGAATGATTTATATTCCCTTCAGAATATTTTGCCCGCGGATCTTACATCTGCGAAGCCTCCTGCGGCTACATCCGCCCCAGTTCCCAAACAGGTTCTTTCTGCGTCGACTTTGCAGTCACCTGTCCGGCATGTCACTTTTGCCGAGGAACCTGTTTCTACCACTTCTCCCAAACCCCCGAAGGGAAAGTTGTCTGATTTGGAGCTTTGGCACCGGAGATTTGGGCATTTTAATGCCGACGGTATTCGTCACTTGGCGAAATCTCCGAATGCTTCCGGAATAGAAATTTCTACTTCCGCATTGCCAGCATGTGCTGTGTGTGCCCGCTCCAAATCCACCCGTGCTTCATTTCCAAGCATTAAGGAAGGTATTTCTTCCAAGAAGCCTTTAGATTTGCTTCATATGGATGTTTGGGGTCATTCGAATACCACATCCATCGGTGGCGCTCGTTATTTACTGACGATCGTAGACGACTTTTCCCGATATTCCTTTGTTGTGCCCATGAAAACGAAGGGGGAAGTTTTCGAAATTTTTAAGCTATTCCATGCTCGGATGGAGACTTCATGGGGGGCTGGCTGCATTAAAGCAGTCAGGACTGATAATGGCATGGAATTTTGTTCCAAAAATTTCGAAAATTTCCTAGTCCAGCGCGGCATCAAAGCACAGCGCACGAATGTCTATACACCTGAGCAGAATGGCGTCGCGGAACGCCTTAACCGCACCTTACTTGAGGGCGTGCGTTCTTTCTTTCGTCGACGTCTTTGCCTCGAGTGCTGTGGGCTGAGCTCGCGGTTACTATGATTTATTTAAAGAACCGCTTCCCACATAAGTCACTGAACAATCTTGTCCCCTATTGCCTGTGGTATGGCAAGACTGTTCCACTCAAACACCTTAAGGTGATTGGGTCACAGTGTTTCGTGCACATCCCGAAGCAAGTCCGTGGTTCGAAATTCGAATCTCGAGCCTGGACTGGCGTCGTGGTTGGCTATGCTTTTCGCACGCGGGGTTATCGCGTGTGGTGCCCTAAGCGCAGAGAAGTTTTCGAGTCGAAACATGTTCGTTTCGATGAGGAATGCATGTGGGGACATCCTCGTTTTTAGGAGGGCACCGAGATCACCGATGAAGGTGCGATATCGGTGGAGCTTGAGTCGGATTTCATTACCGACCAATTACCTCCCGTTCCCCAAGGTGGTGCTCCTGCACCCCAGGCTCCCCCTCCTGCACCTCATATTCCACCTCCTGCACTTCCTCCTCCTGGACCTCCACCTCCAGGTGCGCCTATTGTTACGCAACCCCCAGTGAGAGCGCATGCTTTGCCTCCACCTCCTGCTCCCTCGCCACTGCGTCAGCCTCCGCCTGGTTCTCCGGCTGTGGGGGGCAAGTGGACTCGTTCTGAGGTGATTCGGCAGTCTGGTGCGTCTATGGGTCACACAGATGTGTATTTTTTCCCGCCAGACCGTACCAGATTGCGGAGTCATGGCGACGTTGAGCGATATTGCGTCGACAATCGTTTAGCATACGATCGGAATTCCTTTGACTTTAGCACCCGAAATGTGCCAGTTCAAATAGTTGATCCCCCACCGGTAGATCCTAATGTTTCTTTTCCTCAAAGTCCCACGATTTCGGAAGAAGAAGCGTTTGCGGATTGCTATTCTACCGAACCACCACGGTTTGCGCATTCCTTGTTTGCCCAGGTTCCTCGCACCTACAAGGAAGCTATTTCTAGCCCCGACCGTGTCCATTGGCAGAAAGCCATGGAGGAAGAGCTTGATCTCTTCCGTGAGCGAGGTGTTTACGAGGAAGTTGAAAAACCTCCTCCTATTGTAAACATTGTGGGGAATAATGGGTCTACTACATCAAGCGTGATGCAGAAGGCATTGTGCGCCGTTTTAGGGCGATGTTAGTGGCTCAGGGTTTCAGCCAGAAGTACGGAGTTGACTATTCCGAGGTTTTCAGTCCCGTGGTCAATTACGTCTTGATTCGCCTATTTTTCGTGCTTCTAGTGGTCGCTCTTGGCTGGCTAGACACACACCTCGATGTCAAGGGTGCCTATCTTTATGGCAACTTGGATGAAGCCATCTTCATGAGGATTCCCAGGGGCTGGGAAACTCTTCAAAACACTGGCAAAGTGTGGAGGCTTCATAAGGCTCTTTACGGCCTTCATCAAAGCGGACGACAATGGAATTTTCGTCTCGTCGAAGTCTTGTTGGAGATTAATTTCCACAAGCTTCTAGGTGTAAATGGTGTTTTCATTTCCGACACTTACGATGCCGTCATCCTTGTTTATGTCGATGACATGGTGCTTTTCACCAAAGGACCCGGTCCTCGAGACCGAACTGTTAAAGCCCTTCGTGGATTTTTCACGATAACAGATCTTGGTCCGGTATCGAAGTTGTTAGGGGTTCAGTTCGATCGCGATGGTGAACATATTTCCATTCATCAACGTGATTATATTGATCGGATTGCGGAAGATTTCGGAATTTCCTCCGAGCGTCTGTGCAGGGTCCCGATCACCGTTGGCACAATGGTGAATTGCGCTAGAGAGGGAGAACGTGTGCTGAACGACGACGAATTCCCGTACCGTTCTCTCATTGGGTCGCTTCTGTTTTTGGCTTCTCGCACGCGCCCCGATATCCTCTTTCCGGTGATTTTGTTGTCCCAGTACAACACGTGCTTCACTTCAAAGCACGTGGCCCTTCTTCTTCAGGTTCTCCAGTATTTGAAGAACACGCGGGATTATTCGATTTCCCTTTCCGCGGTCACTGGAGATATCCTGTCAGGGCACTCCGATGCTTCTTGGATCAGAGATCGTGATACAAGAAGGAGCTTCGGAGGGTACACGATTTCGATTTTCGGGGTTCCCATCTCCTGGGGCTGCTGTAAGCAGCGCTATTGCGCCTTAAGCATCATGGAGGCCGAGTTTTTGGCACTTCTCGATGGCGCGAAAGAGATCGTTTGGCTCCACGGCGCGATTGATCGGTCCCGAATCTTCCGTTTGCCCACTCCGACGATGTTTTCCGATTCCTTGTCTACTATCTTTTTCACGAGGAATGACATCGAAAATCGTCGGACGAAACATATCGATGTGCGCTTTTTCTTTTTGCGGGATTGGCTTACCGAGGGCGTTTTTGTTTTGCGGAAAATTTCCGGCGATTTAAATCCTGCCGACATTTTCACCAAGTTTTTCTCGCCCGCCCGTTTGCAGTTTTTATGCAAACATTTTTTCCGGTAATTTCGATTATAGTTTTTCGATTTCCCGCATTTGCGCCTTTGTCAATTGGTTGATTCTGATTTTTATCTCTGCTTGTAACGGTACTGCAGCCAATTGACAACCGATATCGATATTGTTATGTGGGATTTAGGCCCACTTGAGGCTACCCACACAACTGGGATTTGATAGGAAATAAAGAGTCATTTTAATTAGTTTTAAATTCAATCTAGTTTTTATTTAACCAGACAGCAAAGCTGTTTGATTATTCCTTCAAATGGATGAGTTTACACTGTTTACATTGGCAAATAACTTAAACTCAAATAATGAACTACATAAATTATATAAATTATATAAACTCTAATTATAAATCATAAGTGACACTCTGAATTGAGATGCAATCTGAAACTATTAAATAGTGATTAAATTAATAGCAATTTCCACAGCCAGCCAAGAACAGGCTGACATTAGGTAGGAGGGATTTGAGTTCACTCTCAAGTGAGAGCTGGAAGAGAACTGTCAAACTTGGGCGGATTCACTTCACAGGAAAGCTCCTGTTACCCCCTTTAACTAATTGATAAGTCCAGTGACGAGGCAATGATGTAATCGATTGCCAACGCCATCTATGGACGAAATTTAGCAACTTTTATCCGAATTATAGCCGAATTACGCGCTACGGGTCGCCCGTTGATCGGGACGGCCTGTACGCGTAGCAACTCCCTTTTTTGCGTAATTTTGGTCTCTAAAATTAAATTTCGGTTGAAGACAATTCTCTTTTTAGTTCTCTCTTTACCAAATATTAGATCTCAATTCATAGTGTCAAATAAAACAATTTACATCTCTTTTTACTCCCTTTTAGATTGATGTACATACAAAAGAAAATTTCTTAATCAGTTTTGAATACAATAATTCTTACATTCATTACAGTTTTCAAAAAAAAAACTATTCAATCATAATTTCCAACTTAACTATTATGTAAAAAAAACATACAAAAACTAAAGTTCAAAATTGAATTACCCAAATTATTTCATCCTTTTTTACAATAAACCTTCAGAAATAAAATACAACATTTAAATTTCACAATAAATTCACATAAAATAATTTAACTCTTTTCAAAAAATAAATTTGTTTTTGGTTTTCATTATTTTCTTTAAAAATTTGAATTCTCTTCTAAAACATCAACTCTCTAAATCCTAGAACATTTACAAAATTTTGTGTTTGAAAATTTATTTACAATTCACATAATCAGTTTTATTCAAATTACGATAAACTTCACTAAATTCGCATTAATTACTTCGCCTCGCGACCTCGGATTTTCGTGTCATCAAATTTAACATTATTAAGAATTTTAATCTCACTAAAACCAATTTTTATCTGCTAATACTATGTAAAATAACATTTCTAACATATTTTCCTATTCATTAAAATTAATCCAAAGTCTAAGAAAATTATCAGCACGAATGAACAAAGATCGCGATTTGTTTCGTTTTGCAAAGTTCGGTATTTTATACACTTTTAACCTAATATTTCAACTCAAAATCATACTAAAAACACTTAAAATGTATTCACAAACCTCAAAAAACACAATTCAATTCACAAAATGACAGATAAATATCAAAATTTAAGCTTTGGTTCACGCAAGAAGCTCGCATTTACCTCGGCGAAAATGTGGAGTAGCAATGGCGGTAGGATTTTCTCGCCTTCGGTCTGAGCTTGCGCGAACGATAGTCGTCGTTTTGCGTATTCGCGCCATCTAGTGGCGGATTTTTAAGTTGTTTTCCAGTGTTTTCGGGTTCTGTTTGCGGTTCAAACAATGATTTGAGGGAAATTTGTTCACTATCATCGATGTAACGTTCTTTTGCCTTGATTTGCTTTGTTTTTGTTGGTTTATTCAGTTTTTCAACTACAATTTCTCCTTTTTTACTGATTTTTTTCACTTTTTCAGCAAATTTCACTTTCTTCTCTGGCATTTCTTTCAAAGCTTCATCTATGTCTTCTTCAATTCTTGCTTTATACGGTTTCAACCTTTCTACGTTAACAATATCACTTTTCTTTCGTGTGGAATTGATAATTTCATAGTCATTTGGAGCTGTTCGTCGCACAATCTCGTAGGGGCCGGAAAATTGAGGTAAAAGCTTCTCTGACAGGCCAACTTTCCTATTTATGGTCTTCAAATAGACTAATTCGCCTGGTTCGAATTCTTTGTTGACTCTATCTTTGTCGAATCTTTTCTTACTTTTCTCAGACTGCTTTTGAAGTCGTTCATTTGCAATCTTCCTAGCCTGTTGCATGAATTTTGATGTGCGTAACGTGAACTCCTTTTGGGGCAAATTTAGGTTAACATCTATTGTCAAATCCACATCATATCCTCGAAGAAGATAGTGCGGTGTGTAACCTGTTGTTTCATGAACTCCCGTGTTGTAGGAAAACAGGACAAATGGCAAGAACTCATCCCAATCGGTGTGATCATCATTAACATAACTTTGCAACATTTTTGCGAATGTCGCATTAAATCTTTCTGTTAATCCATTGGTCCTTGGGTGGTATCCTGAGGTGGTTTTATGCAAACTTTTGAATAGATTAGATACTTCTTCAATCATTTGGTTCCTGTATTCCGTTCCACGGTCGCTTAAAATTTCTCTTGGGCTGCCTTCCTTAAGAATCACTTCATAAACCAAAGTCTTTGCTGCTTCTAGAGCTGTTCCTACTGGTGCAGCTCTTGCAATCACAGATCTTGACAAATAATCAGTCACTACGAAAACATGTTTATTTCCTAGTTTTGACAATGGGAAAGGTCCAAGTGTGTCCATTCCAATCCGCTCGAATGGTTTTGAGACGGTTGACCACGGTTGCATTAGTCCTTTAGCTGGAGTTGTCATCGATTTTGCTTTTGCGCAGTTTTGGCAGGACAAGACGTATTTTCTAACGTCGGTGTAAATTCTTGTCCAAAAGAATCTTGTTCTTATTCGTTTCCACGTTTTTGCCAAACCTAAGTGAGCTCCTAGTAATCCGTCGTGCATTTCATGCAATACATCCTTCTGGAGTTGTTTCGGAACTACTAGCAATAATCCTTCTGTATTTAGGGAACTTGAAGAGTTTTTCTTCCTAAATAACGTTTTCTCGTGGAGCACGTACTGCTTAAGCGGTCGTCTCCTCTTCTTTGGAAGTTGCTCTAGGTTTTCAACTGCTGTAATTAGGTCCAGTAGTTTGGGATCCATCCTCTGTTGTGCAGGGAGGTCCAAATTTTCCAAGAAAAGCGAAGGTAATTTTTCTATTTCTTCTTCACTCATCTGGTCTGGTATCCTACTTAGTGCATCGGCGTCTGTGTGCTTTTTGCCGCTTTTATACACTATATCGAAATCAAAGTCTACTAATTGCAATGCCCATCTGGCTAAACGTCCATTGGGGTTTCGGACTGACTTCAGCCATTGGAGGGGTTGGTGGTCGGTTATTATTTGGAATTTCTGTCCGTACAAGTAAGGTCTGAATTTCTGTACTGCAAACATTATAGCGAGACACTCTCTTTCAGTGGCGGTGTAGTTTTGTTCCGCTGTGCTCATCAGTTTGCTTGCTTACGCTACAACTCGCTCCTGGTTGTTGATCTTTTGCTTCAGAATGGCTCCCATTCCATACGCACTTGCGTCGGTTGATACTATGAATGGCTGTGCAAAGTCTGGATGCGCCAACACCGGTACTGTTATTAATGCATTTCGGAGTGTGATAAAAGCTGTATCATGGGGCGGACCCCAGTCAAACTTCTCGTCCTTTTTAGTGAGATTCACCAGAGGTTTAGAAATATCTGCAAATCCCTTGATGAACTTTCGGTAATAAGAGCAGAGTCCTAAAAAACCACGTAGTTGTTTAACGTTCACAGGAAGTGGAAACTTCGCGACTGCTTCCAGGTTCCTGGGATCTGGTGAAACTCCATCAGCATCAACCACATGTCCTAAGTATCGAATGGTGTCGGTAGCAAACGTACATTTGCTCAACTTAACTTTCAGGTTTGCCGTTCTGAGCTTTTGAAAAACTGCGTCCACGTCTATGAGGTGCTGTTCAAATGTCTTTGAGAATATTATCAAATCGTCGATGTACGCTATGCATACCTTTCCCAAGAGGTTGCCAAGCACTTTATTCATCAATTTTTGAAAGGCGGCTGGGCTGTTACATAATCCCATTCCGAGGACATTAAATTCATAATGTCCGCTAGACGTGGTAAACGCTGTCTTTTCACGATCTTGTTCGTCTATTTCGACTTGGTGGTATCCCTGAATGAGATCCATCATCGAAAAATACTTCGCACCCGCTAGTTGATCTAGGGTGTCGTCAATACGCGGTAAGGGATACACCATTTTCTTTGTTACTGCGTTTAAACGTCTCCAATCTACGCAAAATCTCCATCTGCCGTCTCTTTTCTTGATGAGTAGTACTGGTGCACTCCATGGGCTCTCGGATTCTCTAATTACTCCTTGTTCAAGTAACTTCTTTGTTTCAGCCTCCTCGATTTCTTTTTCCTTAATAGATCGTCTATAAGGTTGCAAGTGGATTGGAGGAGAGTCTCCTGTATCAATACGATGTTTTATTGCCTGTGCTCTGCCTAAGTCACTGTCAGATGTTGCAAATCTATCCGAATTCTTCTCTAGCAGCTGTCGCATCAATTCCTGTTGAGTTGGTGTCATATTCTCATTTGCCATGGCCTTGCTAAAGTCAAATTGATCAGCTCTTTTTTCATCTAACAAGCCAGACTCAATCACGTAAAATGCTTTTGCAACTGCTGAGTTTTTTCCTAAATAGATTGTCTTTTTAGTTGGATTCGCAACACGCAGAACTCCTTCACCTTTTCTGAATTTAGTCAATGTCTTGCAACAAATCACGCCAAATCGATCGATTACTCCACTCAATGGTTCTACAAACAATTCGTCATCAACTTTCTTTGCTATCTTTATTGGTACTACACATTCATGTAAAGCTGGTATCGTTATTGGTTTTAAAACTCGCGCAATATAGTTTTGTTCAGTGTAATTCTTGGACATTGGGAATACTTCTTGTTGTTTATCTTTTGGCCCTACAAAGATCTTCTGTTGGTCGTAGTCGAGCTGGCACCTTGCAGATCTCAAAAAATTATCTCCTAGCAGTAAATGGTTGCCAAATCCGCTGACAATCAGCACTTCAATAGTATGTTGTTGTTGTCCAACGTCAATGGTAATCTTGGTTTTTCCTACTGGGGTTATCAATGAACCATCTACAACTCTAAGTCGAACATGTGGACATGGTTGGTATTTGAGCTGCAGAGTTCTTACCAAATCTTCATTAATGATGTTGCGATAACCTCCGGAATCCAAGACACCAGTGACTTCCAAACCATTCACTACTACTGGAATCTGCAAAAGTTCATCTGTGGCGTTCAACTCAATGATTTCTAATTTTCTCTTTTTGAATTTCTTCTTGTTTTTCCGTCTTTGTGGCCATTCTAGTTTCCCGATTGATTAGCTGGTCCACCACGTGGGGCTCCTCGTTGACCTCGGCCTCCTTGGTAATTTTCAATGAAATTTTTACCTTTATAGTTTGGATTTCGTGGGTGACCTTGGTTATTTGGATTCCCCTGTCTTTGACCTTGTTGTTGTTGTTGCGGTGGATTCCATTGCTGTTGTGGCTGTTGTTGTTGTTGGAATCCTTGGCCAGAATTATTCCACTGATTATTCCAATTGCCTCTGTTTTGACCTTTATCATTATTCCATCCTCTACCTTGGTTCCAATTACTGTTGTTATTCCACCATCCACGTTGTTGTCCAGGTCGTCCTCTAAAGTTTCCTCTATTATAGAACTGGGCCTGGTTTGGATGTGGCGTATACCATTGATTTTGGTAGAAGACTGGAGTGACCTCTGCATATTGAACGTCCCCAAACTGCTGCTGTTGTCTTAGCACTTTGACCTCTGCTAACAACTCGTCTTTTGTTTTATTGACGTCGCTTGGTTCTACCAAGCAACTCGGTGTCACCTCACCTGTTGTATCAACAGCTTTTTGCAGTAGGGTTAGTAAAACTTCTGCAGGATCCTCATTGAATGCGTGGGCTTCCAACAATCCAAGTTGTGATGTTAATTGGTCCAACGTCTTTGGGTAATTGGCTACTAATTTATCTCTGATCACCTTCTTCAGTCCTTGAAACACGTGAAATATCTTTTGATCTTCCGTGAACGACGGTCTTGCATAAGAGCATTCCTTTAATATTTTCTGCATGTGTTCCAAAGCTGTTCCGTCCTTGTGCTGCATTGCTTGTAATTTCGCCAAAATTGCTGTTATTTGTCGTCGAAATTTCGTTTTCAACGCATCTTTCCATTCAGTCCAAGTTCTAGTCGGATGTAATGGAAGTTGGTCTAAATACCACGATGATGCAGAATGTTTCAGCACAATTGACAGATGTTTAATTCTTTCAGTATCATCGGCAATCGTATCTTCGTATCCAATTAACCATGTGTCGATATTTCCAGTGGCTGGATCAAAATCAACTGGATTTCTTCTATTAACCACTAAATTTTGTAATACTGTTTGTATTGCCAACATTTCTGGCGATGGCGAAGCATTAGCCATCTTAATTGGAGATTGTTCTTTATTAATACACAAATATGAAAGTTCTAAATTTGGTTGCTCCTCAACGTCTTGGAAAATGTCCTTCTCGTCTGCGTCGTCTAGATCACTCTGTTCCCGTATCAATAGTTCTCCTAATTGCTCCACCTCGTGTGGAAACAATTCAGCTTGAAGATCAGCACTAACAACTCGTATACGGTGCTGTTGCGGGGTTTCACCTTCCCTTTTTTGAGTTTTAAGTTCCTCTTTGGGTTTTGGCTTCCTCTTTCGCTCAGTCACCTTGTCGCTCAATGCTGTCTCTTCTTCCAACTCCTCTTCTTTCTTAACACCTGAGAGCAGGTAATCCGTTACGTATTTTGAAAACGCGTAACGTCTAGAGTCCGCAATGATTTATTAAATGTAGAGAAGACACAATCCTTTGGGTCGAAGCAATTCCTTTTTATTAATAAACACTTTTCACAACACAAACACTTTCACTTTCTGAAATAAATTCAATAATTAAACAATTCAATTTTCACGGTCATTTATAAAAAACACTAAATAACTATCAGTAAACATTCAACAAAATATCCTGAAAAACAATCAATTATCAAACAATCCACTTCAAAACAATTCAATTTTCATAGTCATTATCTTTATATAATTCAAAATATCAAAACAATCAAATTTTCACGGTCATTTTTCAAAATTGTCAAAATTTTCATTAGTAAATATTCAAGAAAACTCTTTATTAGTAATTCTTTACAAAATCCCCCGAAAAAGAAACAAATTCACTAATAAATCTGAACAATATATCTTATTAATATTCAATTCCATCAAAACACTTTATCAATGAACAATTTACAAAATATTCTGAAATTCAAAACTATTCATTAGCAAATTCAGGTAATTTCTCTCTATTAATTCTCAATTTTATCAAAAACACCATAAATAAATTCTTTATCAAATAAACAATTTCATCATAAACAATTCACAAATTCAAATTTCATTCAATTATTAAATCAAACAACACCAACTGTAAAGTCATCCAATTAAATATTCAATTGCTTTATTTAGCTTTTCTACTTTTAACTTCATTAACTCTAATTGACTCTATTAACAATGAGTCACTCTTATTTTTCCTATGATTTCTTGCAGTGAGTCATGCATATTCAAATTAGGTTGGGCTCTTTCTAAATTTTATAAGATTTTCAATCAATTTTAAAGCTAATTTTCACCAATTTTAACTCTAATTTTGCCAATTTTTGAGTTTTTCAACTCTAGATTTTGATTTCTTAACCTAATTTTGCAAATTTTTAATGAATTTTCACAAATTTTGACTATTTTTTATTAAATTTTCAAATTTGGGTTTTTCTATTTTAATTTTGGGGCACTGTTTGGGGAAACCGCAATCTCCACCACTTTGTTATGTGGGATTTAGGCCCACTTGAGGCTACCCACACAACTGGGATTTGATAGGAAATAAAGAGTCATTTTAATTAGTTTTAAATTCAATCTAGTTTTTATTTAACCAGACAGCAAAGCTGTTTGATTATTCCTTCAAATGGATGAGTTTACACTGTTTACATTGGCAAATAACTTAAACTCAAATAATGAACTACATAAATTATATAAATTATATAAACTCTAATTATAAATCATAAGTGACACTCTGAATTGAGATGCAATCTGAAACTTGTTGTGACCCGACTGGACCGGGGTCAACGAAGAGTTTCTCTCGTGACCTCGTTTCGGGTGTAAGGGGAGCCGCAAGCGCGTCTCCCTTCCCTCAGTGCATTGACATCTAGTCAATGGACAGGCGTCTGCCCTGAGGGAGTGGGGATGGCTCGTCCACCCCACCATTGGGTGATTCTGGTCACCTGTCAACCCCGCTTTGTGCAAAGGAATGTGCCTTGCACTGAGCGGGCAGAACCAACACAACCATCAAACAAGAAACACACGAGAAATCTACCGTCCTACCGATCAGGCCTAAGTCAAGCACTAGGAGTGACCAGGGACAAAGGATATATTCTTCGTGAGTACATTTGATTCGTGTTAACCTCCGCAGAGTAACCTGCGTGATAAGATTACCGCGCTGTTTTAGCACACCCGCTAGAAACAGCAAACACCACTCCAGTTTAGCGAGTTGTGCAGACAAACGGTCGCACAAGCCTAAACTGCAGTAAAACCACGACGAGCGTTCCCGCCGCTGTGTGATCGCCGGGAGCCAGAAGAGTCCGCCGCTGTGTGATCGCCGGACACCTACAAAAAACCCTAAACCTAGACAACAGACCAGAAGTAAGACCTTTTAGGCATTCACTCGCGCCCGACCAGCGTGAGCCCGAAGGACCGAACAAGAAACGTGAGACGAGGACGCCATTCATTGCCACGCCGGCCCAAGACGACACCACGTTACCACGCGGACGCCATCTTGGATCCAGAGCGTCAACAAAGGACGACCTCGACCAGTTTCCCGACAACTTCACACATCCCCAACCTTTTACCTTTATTCCCTTACATATTTTATTCCTTTTACCTGTAAATTCCCATATAATAAATACATTTATTATATTTACCATTTTACATTGTTTGCCGTTTCACATTATTTGGGTAACCGCTTGAGTAAAGCGGTATTGCGAGATTAGAGAGTGACTCATACCACGAGTTAGCGACAGTTAGAGTTGAGCGCGACACGTGGGGGCCTGTCCGGGATCGATTTAAACGACTCGAATAGAACTTGAGATCATTTTTCATACCCAAAAATGGCAGATAATACCCGAGTAACAGATTCCGACTCCGACGCAAACAAGAGAGCCGGCAGTCGTAAAGGCGCCGACTATCACTTGCGATCTGGAGGTCCCTTACCCAAAGCCTCAGCGCACGAAGCGAGGCAAAAACGGCGTAAGCCTAAACCCGATCGTAGAAGCGCATCAGAGGCATCGCACCCGTCTTGCGCCGAGACGAGGCAGCGATTGGACGAGACAGAGCGGGGTGAAGAGCAATCTCACTCCAAACTGCCGCGTTCTAACCGTGACGGCGAGACGAGCGGAAACGAGGTTTTATCCCGTAACCAATCGCCTCGTCTAACGCACGACACCGAGGTGGGCAGTCCGAAAGCAGCGTCTCCGATACAAAAGACGGCCTCAAATACGACCGCTAATTCGGCACTAAACACGCCAGTTACGCACAGTCGACCAGCCTCGGTAGTGTCTGAAGGGCACAAGTCCAACTCGTCCTCTGTCAAGCGTGTTTCGAGCCAGCCTTACAGCGTCTCGGGCACCTTGATTGATGCGATGCAATTGGCACAAGCGGAGGGAGTGAGATACACCCTTCCGACGGGGAAGATTACAGTGTACGAAACGTTACAAATCGTACGTGCAGCTTTAAAAGCGCACAGTGTATCCCCACAAATCACCATTGTTGAAGGTGCACACGCTCAACAATTGGTTGATTCCGCTCAATTTGAAGCGGATGCAGAGAACGAGGCTCGACAAGCCATTCGCGAGAGACGGAGGAAGCTGGCGGAAAGAGAAGCGCAAGCTCTCGAGTACGGCAGAACCCAGCCCAATCCGACGACTCCCGAGGAGGTAGAAATAGTTGACCGAGCCCTGAGAGCACATCGATATGCTTTCCACTCGCAACAAGAAGCAGAACGAGCATTTATGGCCAGATTGCGACGAGATGACCCGAAATCCGTTCGCAAACCAGAGGTCAGTTCATCCGAGCTGTCCGACGAGAGCCTAGAGGGAGACCCAAAGCGCACGCCGAAGGCCAAACCCAAACCCCAGCCGGAGAGGGCGACACCAGCTACTCCGAGCAAGAGAGATGCGTCGGCCAGAGAACAACAAACTCGGCCCCGCATGAAAGCTCTCGATTCAGCCACAAATAATGCGATAACACGGTTAATCAACGCTAATAATGCTAGGCGAAATGAAGAGCAAGCTCTCACAAGCCAACAGCAAGATAATCCGCAAGGGACTGAGTGGCAACAACCAGTACCCATCCTTAAAGACGACGAGTCGTCAAGGAGACAATCGCATGATCGCACCTCTTCGCGAGGAGAAGGCAAACGCGACGAAAGACCGAAATATTATCGCTACGGAAATAGTGATTCGTCGTCAGATGGGCTGGAGTCAAATGCACCCAGTCATCACGATTCGGAGAGAGGTTCCGGAGAAAGACGAAGGGAAAGAGAGCGCGATGAACGCAGGGAAAGGGAACGTGACGACCGTCGTAGGGGCCGGAAAGAGTCAAACTCTTCACGGCGCAACCCGCCACGCCACTCACCGTCTCCTGACCCCAGCTCCGACCCCTCATCCAACGACGACAGACGAAAGGAAAAATCAAGTAATCGCCGGAAGAGATCCAACTCTCCGCGCGATAGAGAGAAACGACGTCGATCGGAAAATAGCGACCACCGACGGGAGGAGTTTCAGGACCTTCCCCGACAAAGCGCGTTTACCGATTCGACGGGTCGGCAGTATACGATGGGAGAGCTTGGAAGAGCCCTACTCGGCTCGTTGAAGGCCGAGGGAATCGATCTGAGCAAACGAAACGATCGTAATCGTAGCACTGGCGACCGCGTAAAGAAAAAATACGCTGTCTCCCGACGTGACACCATGAGTGTTACCGGGAATATTAGGTGGCAATTTTATATTCAGAACCGTTTCGACGGGTCATGGAAAGCGGGAGATCGCTTCCTTGACGAAGTAATTCGAATTAAGACTGCCACTAAAGCCACCGTAGGAGACATGCTCACCCACGGTATTGTCGAGCTAATGACAGGCTCGGCACGTGAGTGGTACCAAGGATTGAAAGGCGTCAATTGGGACGACTTTTTAATGAGATTCGACCTACGCTACGGCGAGACACCCGAAGAGGTGAGCCGAAAGATGCGAGGTCTTCGCCAGATGCCTGGTGAAACCATAATGGATTACGACATTCGCGCCAGATTGTTGTTCGAAAAGGCCCCGATGGAATTTCATGCCACGGGATTCAACCTTTTCTTTCTCGGCGGTTTGTCGGAGTACTCGCAACGGGTGCTACTTGAAGAAAGGGCACCGACAGGAGGCAGCTACGAGGAGATGAGCGCCTTCCTGTTCGAGAACACGATAGATATCGAGAAGAGATATTATTCCGCTTTACCAGAAGCGGAGAAAGCAGCAACCGCTAAACGTCTCAAGTTGAGTGCGGAAAGATATGGGGCGACAGATAAAATTATGCGCCCTACTGAATATCTTAGCGGTATAATGGAGCTGGCAGAAGCTAGCGTTGGTTTACAAATAAAAAATAAACTGACATCCACGCTGCCTTCCAACCCTTTGGCCGCCCCTAAAAAGGCACCGACAGCGTCAGCCATGCAAGCGACACTGGAGGAGGTCAAGGAGGGGGAGGAAGCCGGACAAGATGCCGGAAAATCAGACGAAAAAGAAGAAAAAGACGATTATTCGACGGACGAAGAAATACGAAGCTATCGCGATACCTTATCAACGGGTTGCGATGAGGAAGGACCGCTAGTACATCTCATCCATCGAGATAGAGCGGTAGAAGAATTTCGCGCCAGGTTAAAACCAAATGCCGGCCGAATTCCGAAGTATTTTCGAAAGAATTACACGCCACCGTCGAAGGCAGACCCTGAAAAGAAAAAATCGACTGAAGCCCCAAGAGACAAATCAAATATTCGTTGTTTCAAGTGTAACCAACCGGGTCACTATTCCAATGAGTGCCCAAGAACAGCGAAAGAAGACGCTAAATTTGACGCAATAATGAAGCAGATGGCAGAGATTAAACTCGCCATGGCAAAAAACGAGTCAAAAAACGAGTCAGCGCAGGCGGCGAAGAAATAACTTCTCGACCGTCTGCGCCATTCATGAAGAAGAAGGGGTTTAACAAAGGGTTCGATAAGCCGCCACCAGTCAAAGAAATGGGTAGTGACATAGCTAACGCCCAAATTCAAGACAGGGCCAACAACGCTTTGCAGGTAATTACCGCAAACGCTGAGGCTGAGGCGGAAGAACCGAACCTACTGCTTGAAGAATTACCTCAAGTAGTCGAAGACACAGAAGAATTTCGTGTTTTCATGTGCAACGTGGCGGTCGAATACACCAACCGCCTATGCATGTTGCCCATGACAATAGAACGTGAAAAAATTATGGGACTGCTAGACTCGGGAGCAGATCGCTCGTTCGTTTCCGAAGACATAGTAGCATCATTGGGTCTCACCGATAAGATAAAAGGCGTTAATAAAAATATACGTCTAAAAACCGCCAACGGAATGGCGCGTCCAAAAGGAGTTATATTATTGACCATGGAGTGGCTCGGAGGGGTAGAACAGCACCCTTTCCTGGTCCTGCCCACATGCGACAGAATTTTTCTGTTGGGCTTAGACCTCATGGCGTCAATGGAAATACAACCAAATCCAATAACGAAATCTTGGAATTATATCAGAAATGATAAGGAAAGACCCGCAATTGTCGTGCCACCAGCTCTTGTAAAAGAAGCGGCCGACAAGACACAGTGGGAGAAAGGCCTAAAGAAATTCGTTCAAGACTACGATTTTAAAGCATTCGTAACAGAATTGCAACGGGACAATGTAGTGGAAACGCTTGTCGCCGACGCCGCTTTAGAATTAAACGAAGCGGCAGCCCTACGAAGGGTCCTACTTAAATATGAGGGGATCCTGTCGAAAAAACCGGGCCGAACGAATAGGGCTATTCACGAAATTAAATTGACGGATAATAAACCTATACGAGTTGCGTATAAGGGAATGAACCCGCAAAAACGTGAAATAGTGCAAAAAATGTGCCAAGAAATGCTAGACAGTGGCATTGTCTCCGAGGCCCAGGGAGAATACGCGACGCGAGTTGTGCTCGTGATGCGCCCGGGCTCGGATCCACGCCTATGCATTGATTACCGCCCATTAAACGCGGTGACAGAGATAGATCCCATACAGATGCCGTCTGTCGAATCCATTTTGAGAGAGCTTAGCCCCTTTTCTTGGGTTACGACGATGGATCTGTCGAAGGGATACTGGCAGGTTGAGATGAGGCCAGAGGATAAGATAAAAACAGCATTTTACTCGCCAATTGGACGGTTGATGTTCAACGTCATGCCATTTGGTTTAGTGAATGCTCCCAGTACCTTTCAGAGGCTAATCGAAAGCGTATTGGGTGATATCCTGCATCAGTTTGTATGGGCATACCTAGATGACATAGTTATTGCCTCTAAAACATTCGAAGAGCACATTGAGCACATCGACCAAGTGCTCACCCGGCTGGCAAAAGCTGGGTTACACGTGCATCCGGGCAAGAGCAAGTTCTGTCGAAAGGAGCTTGCCTTCCTGGGTTATCGCATTGGAGTCAATGGTTTAGCTATTGGCCCCGAAAAAATCGATGCGATTAATCGTTTCCCACCACCCGAGGACGTTAAAGGTGTCCAACGGTTTATGGGAATGATAAACTTCTTCGGCAGGTTGCTACCGGGTCTAGCTGAAGTGGCAGCCCCAGTTACCGACCTCCTGAAGAATGAAAACGAATTTGTATGGTCAAATGAGTGCAACATCGCATTTAATGCGATAAAGAGGATGCTGACGGAAGTCGGCGTAATGCCTCTACCCGACCTAAACCGGCCGTTCATATTACATACGGACGCCAGCAGAGTTGGGTTGGGAGCCGCGTTGCTTCAAACACACGTGCGCGACGGAGTCAAACAAGACCTGCCGTGCATGTTTATAAGTCGCAAACTCCAAGGCGCTGAAAAAAATTACAACGCCACAGAGTTGGAGTGTTTGGCAGTTGTGTGGGCCATAAGGAAATTCAGAGATTATCTCGAATATACCAAATTTGTGGTCCACACAGATCATCAAGCGTTACAATGGCTGATGAAATTAAAGGAGCCAGCCGGTCGACTAGCCAGATGGCAGTTAGAACTGATGGCATGCGACTTGACCATTCAATACAAGCCCGGCAAATATAACGTCGTGGCTGACGCTCTGTCACGGGCACCAGTGTCAGATCCAATCGACGCTGACGATGATGGCGAGGATGACTCCCGCATCATTTATTGCCCTACGAGTTGTCACCGTTGGGATTTAAGGAAGATGAATGAAATTCCTACCGCGTCTCCGGCAGATGTAAAATTCTGTGGATTCTGGACGCGGTTATACCAACCAGCTGCTGACAATTACCCAAATGCAAAGAAGGAATTTAAGCTAGAGCGGAGAATAAATGACCCGCTTCTAAGCGCCTTCCACGCTCATGTCGGCAAGCAGATGCAAAGCAATCCCCCGACAAGGGAGGAAATAATTGTGCAACAAAAATTAGACAAAAAATGTCAGGACAGAGCTAGATTCGTACTGACAGGAAAATATCCGCCCAATCTGACCAGAAGGCAGAAGCGTCGTTATGCGCACGAATCCATAGATTACCTATTGGATGACGGCCTTTTAGTGAAACATCACCCAAATCACCAAGATGACTTGAGTGAATCAGACACCGCAGTAAAGGTAGTAATACCTGCTTCCTTAATCGGTCGCGTGCTGTGGTTGTTACACGGGCACCCGCTTGCGAGCCATGCGGGAGTAAGCAGAACACTCTATCGTGCTACACAGCTTTTTCACTGGACAGGGATGAAAAAAGATATTGCTCTTTTTGTCCACCAATGTCAGCGATGTCAAGCGTGCAAGCCGAGGAGAAAATCACCATTCGAAACTATTTTCTTAGGGCCTTACGCGCCTTTTGATTGTTTAAGCGTCGATGTGATGGGCCCAAAACCCGTTACGGGAAATAAAAATGCGTACATTATCGTAATAATGGACGTGGCGACTCGTTGGCCCGAGTTGTACGCCGTCGCTAGACCTTCAGCAGAGAAAATCGTTGAATGTATCTACGACGTGGCGTTACGTTACGGATTTCCACGTAAAATAATATCCGATAACGGACCCCAATTTATCTCGAAAATTTGGGGTAAGTTTTGTGAGAAATTCAGGATTGTGGCGTCACATACTTCGACCTACAATCCTAGAACAAATCCCGTTGAGCGACTCAACAGGGACATTAAATATGCACTAAGCATATTCACTGACATCCACAATAGGTGGGATGAATACTTGAGGGAGATCGCGTTCAGCATACGAACAACAGTCTCGAGGACGAGAGATTTTTCTCCGGCCTACCTCAACTTCGCCCGAGAGCTACGAGTGCCTTGGGACCCACGAGTGGCAGAGTCAGTAAATGTGGTGGACCCAGAGAAACCACATGAGTATGTGTATAAATTGGAGCAAACAATTTCAAACACATACAAACATATGATGGCGCACATTTTTAACATGCGCGACCGCATTTTACAAGATAAAAGCGGTGGGAAATTCGTGAATTTCGAGATCAATGATTTGGTGTGGAAAGATGCACACACCCTCTCAAATGCAGCGAGAGGGATCACCGCCAGCTTGGCCGACAAGAGAGATGGTCCGTATGTAATCATCGGCAAGCATGGCGGTAACGCGTATAAATTACGCAAGCTCGAGGACAACACCGAGCAAAAGTCGATCCAGGTACGAGAGTTAACTCCGTACATTCCGGAATTCCCGCAAGAAATGTGGGCCAAGGGCCAAGTCAAGTCTAAAACTGACGGCCAAATCGTCGATATGTTCGCTGGCGAGTCGGAACAAGCACCGCCAAGTGACAACGAGGAGTATTTCGACGCCCCTTCACCTCCGGTAAACGAGATAGTTGAATCCGTTCCGGATCCAATTTTGGTCGGGGGGGAAACAGGAGAAACTCCTGAAACAAACACAAAAAACACGGATAAAAAAGAAAACAATAATGAGGAGGTACAGACACAAAAAACAACAAAAAATATCGTACCTGCCTCGATCCGTAACCTGCGACCGCCGTCGTTGTTGAATTCGAGCGATCCGCCGAATTTACACACCGACCGCTCAGTCCCTCTCCCCGTTGGACAGAGCATTATGCAGGAATGTCGAGCCAATTTGACCGACATTTACAGGCCGAGCCGACCCCGACCCGGTTCCTCGGCCCTGTTCTTCGAGAGGCGAGACGAAGAAGCGCGACTCGCGAGAGAAGCCGCCAACCCGACTATCTCCGAGCTCTCAGCGTTTCGCTTCGTGATGGAAGACCCAAGAGTCTCCGCACCCGCCTTGCGAGGTGTGGATCAGGCCCAGCGATATTTCATCGAATGGGCAACGGCGATGATGAGTAAGCTCTCGCGTGCCTTCACTGCGGATTCAGAGCGATCGAATCCAGTGAATCGTCGCAGCCTACAGCTATCATTGACCAAGGTCATGATGCAGCTGCTAACCCCAGCACTCTTCGGAGAAGGGCGTCAGGCGATGGCCGCATGGTCTGTCGTGGACAGAGAGGGTGTACAGGTTCCCCGTGCACTCCTCGCAGAGTGGAGCTCCATTCTGCCCGACCCTGTGTTGACTCGGTACGAGCTAACCAGGGATGTGGTAAACCCCGAATTTGAGGGGTACAAGTTGCGAAGCACGGCGTTTCGTTACACCTCCGCCACCTGGACGGCGGCGCCTACCCAACAACTACGCGCCATGACCATCCAGACGGAAGAATCGGCAGAGGATGTGGAGATGATGATCTCGCCGACGAGCGGAGTTCCGATTCCGCCACCGATGCCTGCGGAGATATCCCCGCAAGGACCCGCCCTGTTCGAAGTGGCGGGTAGACCAAAGCGCTTGCTGTGCCGAACACCACCCGTCAAGTCCGTCGAGCGAACGAAGCCGACCCCGCCCGTGACTCCACCGGCCCAAGCGGCGACAACGACACAAGCCGTGATTCCCGCGGCCACCCAGAAGCCGCAGCCGGCACCGCCTCCACCAGATTATTACGGGCGAATCATCGAAGAATTTCCCCATCTTTCGATGACGACGGCGACCAGGAGGTTTATCCTCGCGCAGCGGGACAAAGGCAAATCGGTCTTCATCTGGCTTCACAACCAGATCCGGAAGACTAAAGACCTCATCTTCCACCAGAGGTTGCTGAGAGCCCACCGTGCGCCAGTGACGCCAGCGGAAGCCAATGCCATCCGGCATACGAACACCGGCTTCTCCGCCTACATCCCGAGCGTTTGGTTACACGAGAGGACGCGTGCCCCGCATGAGCCAGTTGACGGCCATGCATTATGCTTCATTACGGAGCATGAGGACCCCCGAGATCGGTCCTCGGCGCTAGTAGGCGATCTACCCGCGCCACCCGGCACTCAACCGCCCGTCCCTGGAGTGAGTTACGCCCAGGTGACGGACTCAGTGTCGGGTCCCTCAGGAAAGAAGTGATCGCTCAGCCCCACGGTCTGAGCTCGGAGGGGGAAGTGTTGTGACCCGACTGGACCGGGGTCAACGAAGAGTTTCTCTCGTGACCTCGTTTCGGGTGTAAGGGGAGCCGCAAGCGCGTCTCCCTTCCCTCAGTGCATTGACATCTAGTCAATGGACAGGCGTCTGCCCTGAGGGAGTGGGGATGGCTCGTCCACCCCACCATTGGGTGATTCTGGTCACCTGTCAACCCCGCTTTGTGCAAAGGAATGTGCCTTGCACTGAGCGGGCAGAACCAACACAACCATCAAACAAGAAACACACGAGAAATCTACCGTCCTACCGATCAGGCCTAAGTCAAGCACTAGGAGTGACCAGGGACAAAGGATATATTCTTCGTGAGTACATTTGATTCGTGTTAACCTCCGCAGAGTAACCTGCGTGATAAGATTACCGCGCTGTTTTAGCACACCCGCTAGAAACAGCAAACACCACTCCAGTTTAGCGAGTTGTGCAGACAAACGGTCGCACAAGCCTAAACTGCAGTAAAACCACGACGAGCGTTCCCGCCGCTGTGTGATCGCCGGGAGCCAGAAGAGTCCGCCGCTGTGTGATCGCCGGACACCTACAAAAAACCCTAAACCTAGACAACAGACCAGAAGTAAGACCTTTTAGGCATTCACTCGCGCCCGACCAGCGTGAGCCCGAAGGACCGAACAAGAAACGTGAGACGAGGACGCCATTCATTGCCACGCCGGCCCAAGACGACACCACGTTACCACGCGGACGCCATCTTGGATCCAGAGCGTCAACAAAGGACGACCTCGACCAGTTTCCCGACAACTTCACACATCCCCAACCTTTTACCTTTATTCCCTTACATATTTTATTCCTTTTACCTGTAAATTCCCATATAATAAATACATTTATTATATTTACCATTTTACATTGTTTGCCGTTTCACATTATTTGGGTAACCGCTTGAGTAAAGCGGTATTGCGAGATTAGAGAGTGACTCATACCACGAGTTAGCGACAGTTAGAGTTGAGCGCGACAAACTATTAAATAGTGATTAAATTAATAGCAATTTCCACAGCCAGCCAAGAACAGGCTGACATTAGGTAGGAGGGATTTGAGTTCACTCTCAAGTGAGAGCTGGAAGAGAACTGTCAAACTTGGGCGGATTCACTTCACAGGAAAGCTCCTGTTACCCCCTTTAACTAATTGATAAGTCCAGTGACGAGGCAATGATGTAATCGATTGCCAACGCCATCTATGGACGAAATTTAGCAACTTTTATCCGAATTATAGCCGAATTACGCGCTACGGGTCGCCCGTTGATCGGGACGGCCTGTACGCGTAGCAATATATTGTTTTTGGGTTTTTGTTTTTGTTTTCTGAGATTTGTTTATTATCTCGGAGAATGGGGGGCTATTGTTGGCCTTTTTGTTCCCCGAGATTGAATTATGATTGCTTATACTCGATGTTTACTCTAATGTTCGATATTTATCAGTTATTTAATTTGTAGACATCGTTTATTGATTGGATTCTATGAGATCCTATATTTTGCTTTGTTTAGATTTCGTTTATCGGGTTTTAGTTCTGCCCGATTATGTATCTCGTTTTATCATTGCTTTTATTATTACTTACGTTTTCCTGTTTTCCCATGATGAGTGTGCTTAATAAAGCTCCTATGGTTTTGCAACATTTTGCCTCTTTATTTCCCTAAAATCTACAGGTTCCAATCCGACCAATGTTCCGCGAGTCCAGCCGCGATCGAGGGGAACGTCAAAGGCGATCGCGCCCCTACACGACTGACGCACCGCCGCCACGCCCGCAGTCGCGAAGAGGACGGACGCCCGAATCATTTTGCTCGTCGTCTTCGCAAAGCTTCGAGTCGGATTCCACGATGAAGTCCGAACGAAGTAGCCGAACCGCTTCCACCTTTAAAGTGGACAATCCGGCTACTCCATACGCCATGCGACGTGTCGTCGGTGATTTATCCACCGACTATAGCGTGCCAGTCCTTGGCCACGCTAGCCGCCCACCAGCGGGAGCTCGCATGATGCAGCTGAAGCCGTACTTCGACGAGTCCTTCGGGCCTCAATGGGTGTACTACGAGCACCAACCCATCAAAGCACAGCAAGACGTGCTTGGAAAGCTGGATGCCTACCAAAGCGCCCAGATTTGCGAATCGCAAAAGGGTTGGCAACGATTAGCCGACCGACTGGAGAATTCGGACATTGAGAATGTCGACGATCCCCGGTTAATAGAACTCCAACGTCTGTTAATTCCGGAGATGATCAGGGTGTTGTACCCTGGTGTTATGCCAACGGTTGGGCAAGCGTTGGCGGCGCTCACTTATTTGTGGACGGCCCCAATGGGACTTTCCGAGAAGAAAGTCGAATTGTGGTACTCTATCCGACCACACCCGCCCACGATCCTGGCGGAACTGATTAAACAGTTGGTCGCCCACTGCGAGATCGAGGAAGAGGCCGCAGTTCGGTTGAGAACCGAATGGTCGATCGCGAAGACCACGGCGCAGCAGGCTCGAAGCACCCCGCTTCCTGTTACCTGCACCACAGTTGCCGCGTCGCTGGCAGCTTTCCAGTTGGCTCAAGAAGCTCCTGGATGCTCATTTTGGTCAGAGAACCCGAGTAGTTCTCAAACTCCAGCCGGAGTTCAACGGACGGTCGAACCCCGTAAGCTCCCTGGTGTTGGTCGAGCACAAGAACGAGGAGTCACACCCTCGTCAACCTCCGCACCCGCGCTGGTTTTTTCTAGCTCGCCTGAGCAGTTCGAAGAGGCCAGGACGGAAGATGCGCGTCCACCGCCTCCACCGCCACCAGCCAAGCCGGCGAAGACGGTTAAGCCAATGAAGAAAGAATCGGCTTTCAAAACATTGATGCGCCTGTATCCGCACTTCTATTTGACGCCGGATACACGAACACTGCTGAGCAACAATCATAAGTTGTCAAGGCAGGTGTTTATGTGGCTCGAAGACCACATTCGGGTGTTAAGCCCACCATCAGTGCTCCACGACCGACTCCTGAGGGCACGATTAGCGCCAGAGGATCCAATAGAGTTTGCGGCGTTAGGATTCTTCAACCGAGCCAACTCGGCAAGGATCATTCAGGTTTGGCTCCACGTCAATCCTGGAATGGTCTCCGGACCAAACGCAGGTCGCGACCTGTGTATTGTCAATGAGAAGTCCAATCCAAGGGACGACGCCACGGATATGATGCGCTTGTTGACGCCTGAGCGAACTCAGAGCATGGACGAATCGTAAATTGGATTCGTTCATTTCTCTCCATGTAAGATTCGTCTTAAATGGGGGGATGTGTGGTGATCTCGAAATATTTCACCAACTTAGAAGATAAAATTAATTGTCTTCTAATTAATTTGACTGTGGCACACGCCAAGTCAGATCATGTGACCGAGGGGAGAAATCCTCTCTAGGCACATATCACCCCAGGTTGTCCGGAGTGAAGACGGTTATTAACCGTTATGGTGAAATTCGGTGCAATATGGTGCAATAACCACTAGTTGCACCGATTTGAGCTAATTGCGCAGGTTATCTGCGCAATATTGGAGCGTGCCGGGCTCGCGCCCCCGCTTCAATCGGGACTCTAATCTCAACATCACAACCCACAACATCACTGCGATATTTGCTCCGACAATACGTATTGACAGTGGACCGTGATACGATTAGTTTCACCTGCTATCTTTGTGCATCCAAAGCACAAAGCCAGCGATCCTGCTTGAATTAGCCGCAGCTAATTCCAGCTTTCGCGAAGAAGAAGTTCCTGATCCAAGTGAACCATCTGTTGGTTTTAAGAAACCCAAATAGTGTGTCGATGTGATATAGGATCACATTTGATTATTTCTTTTCTTGCTATCTCGATGTATTTATGGTTATTATCCTTTTTCTGGTCTTATTTGACATTATTTCGATATTTATCTTATATTTACGTATTTAAGCATGAGGTATCATGCATTTTCCAGTCTAATCTTATGTTTTCTCAAACTTTTACTTGGTATAATGATTCATTCTGACACAAGGTGTCACTCATGTATGTTTTCACCACCCAAGATGGCCGCACACACGGTTTTGTGCTTACCTGTTTCTTTCATCCTAGAAAAGGAGCTTTTATGTAAGATTTCCCTTTATTTAAGTAAACTTTTATGTTATTAAATCTTTTATTGTTATTTAGAGCACTCTCAGTGCTATTTAACATTAGTTTAGCGCATATAAGCGGCTTGTTCCGCGCGCACGTCACTCGGCAATCGACAACGTCGTTGCTACGTCCGTGTCGGCGACACGGCGCCTTTCCAATTCGCTTCCACACTCGGCTACGCCGAATTTGCGCCGCTTGCCTCTGCTACTAATGTTCACCATCGCCATCGTTGCCGCGCGAACGGCAACCATCGCCATCGTACCTGGACCAGACGCCTGTCGCCGTCAACCACCGCCGCCGAGCCGTCGCACGAGCCACAGAAGAGCCCACGAGACCCATCGTCCAAGGACCATCGTTCGTGAGTTACGAAGAAAATAGCGGAAGCCATTTTCCTAACAACGAAGTGTTGTCAAGCGCAATCGCCGCGCTTTGTAGCTTGCAACAGTCGTTGCAAGCTCTTCCATTGTTCTCTTTTTCCCGCTCATTATTTCGCGACTTGTCGCTTTTAATAAATACATATTTCATACTAGTCATTGTAATTAAACGAATAAAAATTGTATATTTTATTGATAAAACTGTCTTTTCATTTCTCATACTTCAAATTAACCCTAGATAATTTTCGGCCGCGATATAAGTCTTTTAAAGCATTCACCTGCGGTATCTCACGCTTAGTTAATAGAATTAAGTGTGGAAAAACCCGGATCGCAGCAACTTACAGTCACACACACAACTGATGAATGGATTGTTCAGTCTCCTTAAACACGCGGGAACAACGGCAACTCGGGCTGCCATCTTGCTTTTCATGGACGTTGCTAAAAACTGGAGAAAAGGATTAGTGATGCGCAGGCGCAGTTGTGAAGCGGCAAATTTAAAAAGTATTTAACTAAATAAACGGAAATTGTTCAAATTTTCGATCCTTTGAATGTGAAATGAATCAAGTTGCGCCACCTAACGTTCAACTGTCGGCTTCATTTGTTACGACCGAAGGAAGAACTGTCCTGAGTTGGGAGTTTCTATATCTTTTATATCCTTTCTTACGTTGTTTGTTATTGATTGTCAGATGTTGCTGCATAAAATCCATTCAGAAATAAAATGATTTATATTTGCAATTTTACTGTTTGTAATTTACAATTTTCAATTGACATCTCACTCTTCTGCGATGTTGTGCCTCAAATTAGGTCATTGCTTTCATTGTGCGAACTAAAGTGAATTACTGAATAAAGCTAGACAAATATTAAACTGGAGATCAAAACACATTACAATTTATTGGGTAATAGATATATTCAGTGAGAGAATTAAATTTGCCTTAACCGACCACTTATTAGATTACAGACGACTCCCCCTGATGGTGGAGACCCTCAGACGGGATTGCCATAAATCAAGGTGACACAAAATAAACAACAGTGAACAATTCCAATAAGATTACTGTATCAACATGCCCTTTGGGGGCCACTATTCTACTATTTGTTGTAATTACTTTAATTTACATTTACATTAAGCCAATATACGATCTATTACTAGGATTACTACATTAAGATCTGTGATATAATACTAGAATTAAAACTTCTAGAATAGAACTAGACTAGAACTAGAACTAAAACCATAACAATAGAATATTAATATATTAAAAGTTTAGGATGATAATTTATAGACCCCGGATATATATGTGAAAAAGATTTCGTTTTATGCACATAAAATATACACTAAAAATCCCATTTTATGCGAAATAAAAAATTGAAATATGCAAAATAAAAAAATTTATTTCAGTTAAATCATTTGTTGCAATAACAAATCAGTGCCATTTCTAAGTGCTGTGTGGTAAGACCGTGTCGCTTGTCAGTAAGCACAGATTTAAATTGGGGAAAAAACCGTTCAACATCGCAACTGGTGATAGGGGCAGATGTAAATTTTGAAATTTCAGAAGACTTCTGTGGTGGTTTACCACTTGCACCAATTGGGGCGGAACAGACAACACAGAAAATGAAATCACATTCAACTAGTAATGTGATTTTATCAATTTCATTCACGTAAGCTTTTAATTGTCGATCTCGAATTGGCAACTTTCGGCATTGTTGTAAAAGAAATGCAATGAAAATGATATGTTGATAAACAATGCATGTATTTAAATACAGAAAAGGCCTTTCGTTAAGTGATTCGTAAACAAAACGTAACATAGACAGGTTAAAGGGATTTCCTGGCCAAAACATCGGTGAGAAAGGAGTTGACAAATGCTTAAACAGGTGCGCGACACCGACAAGCGTGCGCCATCTTTTAATCAGCGAACGAGAGTAAAATATACATCGTTTCGAGGCTAACAATAGCACTCGAGAATAATAGGATAAATCATTGTCGGATTTCAATGATTTGTCCTTTACATTACAAAATAAAAGCAATGACATTTATAATCGATAACTAAGCAATAACAACAATACAGGACTCGCTCTTTCGAGCAGACGATGTTATCAGCGCATGCCACTAAATAGAGACGTTCAATCGCGGTACAGAACCAGCATTAATAAAAATCGAGATCGATTGAACACGACATCGAGACATTAAATAGCAGCACATTCATTACACATATTCGGAAAGTGTGTAATGTAAATATTCGCAAACAACACAATATGGCGACAAACAATCAAACACACAATATTTCTACCATAACTCAATACAGGTTACGTATCATGTTCGTATCATAAAAAAAACCGATATATGCAAAAAAACCAATTTTTGGGAAATATGCAATAAAAGCCAATTTCGGCTTTTTATTGAATATAAATATATTGTATGCATTTATGCATTTATCCGGGGTCTAAATTTACAATGTTTTCATCCTAAATTGAGAACATGCAAGATGTCGTGTAAAAATGACATGACCGAAATGCCGACAACAACACCCATGTTGGAACCGATGTCGCAAAGAAGTTTAACGAAGTGAAAACACAAAACTTCTTCTATAATTTCTTTTAGGTTACTCAAAACATTGATGATTAGCATATTGACCGGCGAGCCGTAATCCATGAGCAGCCTCATTTCAGGATAATATATTGAATCGATGCACGATTTGGTGCAGTTGCAATCGACGATCGGATCGGTTTTAAGCATCACTGAAAGATATTGCCGTTTGACCAATTTTGCTGATTTGGCGTCTTTGCACGTCTCCAGCGTTGCATTCATAGAGGGAAACCTGAAAAGACATTTCAGTAAAAGTCAAATATGCCCAGTTGCACACTACTAGCGTTCTGTACTTGCAACTAAGCTGTTGTGCCAGCATTCTTTTAACGTGACACGCTTTTAAACATTCCGAATATTCATTTTTGGCCACGCACGGACTCTTTGGTGTGTTTTTTCTGATTAACTGAGAAGATGGATATCTGTATATCTCTGTAAACTCTGAATTTACTTGTAATTTCATACATTTTGCATTGTGAACACAATTTGATGAACTCCTGGGTCTTGCATGTAGAAGTATGTCTTCAAACTGAAGTCATTGCCAGGAGAAATCGGAAAGATCTTTAAGAGAAAATATAAAAATGAATACAAATTTGTTTTAAGAATACGAGGAAGCACAAACTTTTGTTGTAATTGGGCAGTCCCCAGAAGGTTTCATGAAAGTCACAGAATAGCCAGAAAACATAGGAAAATATCTTGTAATTTCTGAAAGTCAATGCAAGTAAGTATTTAAGTACTTAAATTTGGTCCTATTTCGTTTCTTGCCTGGGGTCACTTTAGTACAAACACCAAAAATGGTTGAGAAGTCTGAAAGCGTTATTGGAACTGATTGAACTGGAGATATATCCTAAATAACATCCAAATACAGTAAAGTAGGTACAAAGTACAGATTTTGCACATTAAAAGTTGTTTTATCCAACAGATCAGCCTGCAAGTTTACCACAACTTACAACTATACTAGACTTTGACCGATACCGGTATCCGTATCGGCTATCGGCCGATATTTCGGTATTAACCGATATTTCGGTATTAACCGATATTTCGGTATTAACCGATATTTCGGTATTAACCGATATCGGCTCCGATATTTTTTGGCGTGGCCGATACCGATATTGACACGTTTCTAAAACGTATCATTTAAGACTAAAACGATACATTTTATTAACGTTTTTGAAGCAGTATACTGTATAGAAGGTTACATTTAAATTTTAATTTTAATATCGGCGCAGGTATCGGTATCGGCCGATATTCGGTTGCCGATTATCGGTGTCGGCGATATTGCAAAATATCGATATCGGTCAAAGTCTAAACTATACCACATTTCTTTGATTCTAAGACGCACTCCCCCCCCCTCATAAAAACATCTCACCATCTTAGAATCTGAGAAATATGTAAGTATGCTTATTGATTAGGAGCGGCTGAGGGCCTCAGCTTAATGTTGCCAGTGCAAACTGGTGACAGTTGGTCACAAGATTAGAAGTCGATGGTGGCCAGTTCCCACAATCTAAGACAGGGGCCGGCAACCTGCGGCTCTTTCGATGTCAAGATGCGACTCTCCAGTTCCATGCGCAAATATTAATAATTATATTATTTTATTTTCAAAACTCATAAAAAATATTATACTGCAAAAAAATCAAATTTATATACCTAATCCTAATCATATACCATAATATTGACACAAAAATGTTGTGGCTCTTTAAAAACTGGGAAATTTTGTAAATTGTAACTTTTGGCTCTTCCGTCTCAAAAGGTTGCCGACCCCTGATCTAGGACAATTAAATATTTAACCGTCTTATAGTCACAACCAAGAGTTGTGCACATCAGATTGCGGTTAATAGAGGTTTCGGTTGCTCCAACGCAGGATAAAACAGCTTGAACTGCTTGAATTTTGTACATTTTTTGTTACAGCCATAAAGTTGGACCCCTTTCTAGACCAACTCCACAATTGGTCAAGCGATACTTTGTCATTCATGTTTAGCATATCAAAATCATCAGGACAACCAGTAATTCCATTGTCTTTCATGTAGTTCTGCTTTTTCAAGGCCAGTTTTCCCCTGTCCAAGCATAGAACAACACTTGGAAGTTCGATGTCTTCAAGTGGATTCATCCTTACAGTCACAGCTTTCGGATAGGACAAGTAATACACGATGCGATCGTATACTTGAAAGCCGCATACAGAACTTGATAAAATAATGAGAAAAAGCCAAAAGTATTTTTTGGCATGACCTTTGTTTTGTCTGGTCAAGATGTACTGTAGACCCGATAGTTGAAAACTGGTGGCAAAATCATCCTTGCTCGTGTCTACACATTTCTTAAGACATCTTTCCACTTTGTCTTCAAAAAAGGTGGAATGAGACGACCGTTCCATCTTATATCTCTTTATGTTTCTACGAATCAAAGTGATTAACATGATGGTCATTTCAGCAATCATGAGACAAGACACTCCGAGAGTGAGTCCGACGTTTCCTCCCAAATCGCAGAAAAACGCAATGATGTCGTAAGAAGACACTTCTTTGGCGATTCTTATTGAATCGATCACTTTTACTCTCACAGTCGATCCAGATTGCTCTTCTACTATCATACGATTGGAGATTATTTCTTTCTTACAAGGAGCGATACATTTGCAAGTGTCAGTTGAGGCATTTGCTTTCCAAAGTCCCAAGAAATCGCTCGCAGCTTTTTCATACACTTTATCATATTTTTTTTTGCATTCCGGCAATTCATCAAAGCCAGACATGAATGGCAACCTATGTGTAAGAAAAGGCGACAAATTATTCACTTCTCATCTTTGACTCATCAGTTACTGAAAATCCCCAACTAAATGCTCTGTAAAAGGTTTCAATCGTTGTGACCGTTTTGCCACCCTAGTGGCCTACATCACTCCACACATCGCCTGGTGGCCCCAAGCTGTTTTCCTCTTGGGGGAGTGGACCGGCCTAGCAGGGGAGGAGGGAGTTGAGTGGTGTGGTGAGAGAGAGATGTTGCTGAGAGAGAGCCGAGGGTGAAGACGTGCCAGGGTGAGCTGCCACGATCCCAACCACAGCAGAGACAACTGCTGACTCTGCTGCTCTCACCATTCACCACTGTGACGCTCAGTAGCAGGAAGATGTGCCTGCTGCAGCCACCATGAGCGGCTACATGGGTCGTACAGGTAAGTACGGCAGAATGTTCATCCAATGCGACCGACCACGTCACCCATGGGGCTCACACCCTGTGTGTGACAAGTCAGACCCGGATGTAGCGTGCCTAACAGCACAGCCACACAGTAAGATAGGTGACCCAACCCCTAGACAGCGATTAAAGGCCAAAACCCAACAATCTGAGTCCCTGTCTTGTTATTACTTGATGTATGCGTCCCACCCACCGTGGTAAATCCCCATACCATGGCGGGTCAGACCGTATCCCCATCACATCATTTCCAAATGTAATGCGAACAAAATTGTGAATACGTAAATCTTTAAACTGCAACCAAACATTAGTCAACCAACCTGCAACGTAAGCTCGATTTCTTCAATTGCTGTCGTGTACAGTCTGATTCACACGAACCAAAATTCTCATCTGAAGTGCACTGTCGCTTGGTTTTGTTCAAAAATTCATACTATAGACAAGAAAATGAGCATCAACCCTGACATACTTTCAAGGAAACATACTTTTTGAATAGATGCAAAGCTTTGTGTTGTATATTTCAAAGACAAAGTACCATCATTTGTTAGTGAAAAAGTGGGATTTGCCTTGTTTAACAGCAGAAACTAATGAAAATGTAAAAAGAATAATTAGTTTGCAAGAACAGAAATTAAAATTTCCCATGAGCCAACAGCTTTAAAACCACGTAAGAAAATTAAGAGATCTCCCGTATATGTTTCTCAATCTCAAAAACCAAGTAATCCTAAATCCCGTACACTAGACTACTACAATAGTAGAGCAATTGGTGTAAAATTAATTTCCTTAGGATTTGGAATTTTAAAAGTAATCATTTTCAATAACTCATGTGGTGATCTCATTCTACATTTGAATAAAGTTAAGAAATACTTAAGAAATATTTGTTATTTTGTGTCATTATTAATCCATTGTTATTTAATCCGAACAATTTATTGTGTTATTTTATCTTATTCATTTTGTATTTATTTTATCTCTAGACAACGTTAATTAATTATTATTTCCAAATCTAAGTCTATTAAATTAGCATTTTAACTTTGAAATAACCTGGATCACAGCACTCAAAAAAAGCTGAATTATTTGAATTCATAAGAGTAGTGTAAACAAAAACGTTAGTGTTTGTTCACCCATTAATACTTATGTTTGTCAGCCTAATGACAGCTCCCCCTTTACTAAAAATTCACCTTAATTTGCGGATTTGAACATCTGTTGCCAAAATTCATTTCATCAAATTTAAAAACCAATTGCATTTTTGGATTCGATAAATCAACTGGTTGATCTAAAGAAAACAAATTCAAACATAAGAATATTGTAAATGCTTGTAAATGTTATAGGTTGTCTACCAACACTTAAATTTAACTTATACAGACAGAGTGAGTGCTTATTCCTTTATCCACCAGTAAATGCAAAACTTAGTCAAATATTTTTGGCAAGCGTTAATTCCACAGAAATTCTGTGGAATTAACCACGTGTTATTTCCACAGAATTTCTGTGGAATTAACCACGTGTAATTTCCACAGAATTTCTGTGGAAATATCTGTATGTTATTTCCACAGAATTTCTGTGTGTTATTTCTACAGAATTTCTGTGGAAATATCTGTGTGTTATTTCCACAGAATTTCTGTGTGTTATTTCTACAGAATTTCTGTGGAAATAGCTGTGTGTTATTTCCACAGAATTTCTGTGGAAATATCTGTGTGTTATTTCCACAGAAATTCTAGAGAGATTATGTAAAAATTAAAAAATAAAAAAAAATTTTATTTAACGAAGTTAATACATAGCACCTACACGATCTGCATACGTGCAGATTTTCTGTGAAATTTACATGGGTATTTCTGTGGAAATATCTGTAATTTCCACAGAAAGCCTATGTAAATTCCAAATAAATATAATTACTTTTATCTGTTTATTAAGAGTTACATTTTTAGAAACTTTTATTTTAATTATTTTAAACAATGATAATCTGCGCAGATCGTTTAGGTGCTATGCAACAAAGCTACGGCATTTGTCAATGATATATTTCTTAATGTATTAAATTCATTAAATAAAAGTTTTTTTTTAATTTTTACATCATCTCTATAGAATTTCTGTGGAAATAACCACGTGTTAATTCCACAGAAATTCTGTGGAAATAACACGTGGTTATTTCCACAGAATTTCTGTGGGTTTAACCACTCCGAATATTTTTACATCAGTGGACTTATCACACATTCCCGTTAAGCCCACAACTCACTTGCAACGAGCAAGAAAAACACTTCGAAGAAAAACAATTCACACATTCAATTGAGAATTAACACAACAGGAGAATTCAAAGTGGCTGTAACGGCAATTCATGTTCTTGGTGTGATTTATGCTAAATGCGTTTTTTTTTCCGGTTTCTTTGGTTTTTCGGTGTTTTTTTTTTGTTTTTCCTGTTTTTTCATATTCGTAATGTTTGCCAAAGCGATTCGCTCGGTGAAATGAATGGTGAAACTCGGTGTTGAACAGTGAACAAATAAACAAGGTGAACTTTACTACTCGAAAGTACAAAGGAAACTGAACGTTCGAAACGTTAAACAATACTTAAGCACGCGCGTAACACATACGATTTCCAAACATGTTAAACAAACATAGTAACTTAAAACTAACAATATTTTTTTAGGTTTTATTGGTATTTTTTGGATTGTGTGTGTTTATTGGGGGTTTATTTGGTTTTTAAGTGTTTTTTCGTTTTATAAGGTTTTTAAATGTTTTTTTCTGGACCTCAATAAAAATTTTCAATAGTATCCGGACCCCACTTAAAATTACTTGCCGACCCCTGCTCTAAAGATTTTGCTATTTTTGTCGTTGCAAACGGAGTCAAAACAAAATTTACATCCAGCTTCTCAACCGTGTTATGCTTTATTGAACGCATGTATCAGCTGAGAAGGTTCCTATCACAAATCACAATGACAGTAGACTTAAATCACAAATTTTAACTTAGATCACTAGAGAATGTAAAATTGAGAAATTTGCATAAATAAACTGAAATGAGATATTCTTACCAATGCTGATCGCTACACACAGCCCTACAGGAGTGGACAGATAAGTTAAATTTTCTTTCAGGTTTTCAGATGGATTCTCAAAAAAGAAATTTGTCAGTATTATGAAATTGAACAAAAATAGAGAGAAACATTTTAGTCATTACTTGGAGAAAGTGAATGCTGTCAATAACACGACTACTGTTCAACAGAGACCACAGTTTTGATGAACTCATGTGTGCATTGTACTTAATCAACGGTGCCATGCATGATATCGACAGGGTGTGAGGAATCTTGCCATTATCAACCTTCAAAGCAAACTCTGTAAACTCGGGGGTAGTGGTCGTACACACGTTGACCCTGGGAAAGTCAATGGTGTTGACCTCTCGGCTGTAAATGTTGACAATTGATGGCTCGGACTGGTAGTAGGCAAACCGGTCGTAGATCAATGCAATGCAGAGAAGTATGCTCAGCAGGAGAATGGAGCTCCAAAAGAAGCGGAAAAGCAAATTAAGTTTACCGTCGTTTATCTTTTGCACGATACTTAAGAAAGCGTAGTTGGTATCTGTGGGTGCATTATACTTGTCTACCAATCGACGGATTTTCATTCGAGAACGCGAGTTGAGCTTAAAGGCCATTTCAGACTGTGGTTGACCGCAAGAAATTTGCTATGATGATAAATGCACTAAAAGGGATTAATGGAGTGACTATACTCTTGTTCGACTCAAAGGGGTGGCCTTCTCCCATTGGCCGAGCCGTATCACTGGTGCAGTGATCCAAAAATATAGACCCAAACACCAGAAATGCATTACAATGTACAGACATTGTAATCGATTGCCTAGGTAACAGAGAATAACATTTTGTACCCGTACCCGGTACCCGCCCGCTACCCGCCCGTATGGGCGGGCAAGGTCTTTGGTCTCCCGGGTACGTGTCGATTACGTTATTTTGAATCCTGGTCGTGGTCACGTGGTGCTAACATCGTAAATACGTACGCTTGTACGGTATGTTTACAATGTTAGCACCACCCGTCCAAGTTAAACGATTTAATGTTTTTGTGATTGATGATTTAATCAAAGTCAAAATCGATCAGTAAGCACACGCGATCGCAATCGGGTATGGGTACGGGTAGGGTAGGGCAGGGGGATACCCCCTGCGAAGTTTTTTCGGGCGAAGTTTTTTCGGAGACGGGTAACGGGTACACTTTTTACGCCAATTTTATTCTCTGCTAAGTAACGGTCAAAATTTCAATATTATGTGCTTTTCAGACAAAGCAACCAATCAACAGAACAAACATGAGTTTTTCATTTATATTTGCATAGAACTTAATTTCATAAAATGAAGTAACATTTTTTAATAAAAATAATCAAAATTATATCAACTTAAATGGTATTAGCAATCACAAAACATAATAGAAATAAAAACTTCTCATAGTGGTAGTAATACAGATTGGAGTTAGGAGTAATGCGGCTCGGCTAATGAAAGAAGGCCACCCTTTTGAGTCGAACAAGAGTTTAGTTTTTGAAATCTATAAATTAAGTTTTATACTTGAATGGGGAGGTTCTGCTAAGAGGCCGTCCATAAATTATGTAACGCACCAAGGGGGGGGGGAGGGGAGTTTCAAATTTTGTTATGTTTCATATGTAAAAAAAATTTAATTTTAAATAATCAAAATATGACTTTTTGAAAATTTGAGGGGGAAATTTCAGTTTTGTTACCTAATTATGGGGTGGGGTTCGGGAATTTGTTACGACCATGTTACAGAGGGAGGAGGAGAGGGTCTAAAAATCCAAAATTTTGCATAACGTAATTTTCAGGTGTTGTGTTGTATTCTTGGGGCGTCATGGAAACATTTTGAAACATTTTGAAACATTAATTGCACCGTAAAACGAAAATTTTTAGAAACTAACAGTGTTGTGTATGGTACGGCATTTATTAAGGGATTAAATTATTTGTACACTATTTTCCTTATTTTTTACACTAAAAATCCCTGGCTTTTATGCTAAATTTCTGAATATCACCACTTTTTTCCCTTATTCACTGCTTAAAATTTCATATTTACAAAATTTAAATATAAGTAAATATGAAGTGTAAATTTATATTTAACGCATTAAGTAAATATAATGTTAAATGTATGTTAAATATGAACGCGAAAGTTAAATTTAATTCATTTTTACTTATAGTAAATTTAATTTATACAAAAATTTAATTTAAATTCATATTTTTTATTATTATTATATCCATATTTAATTCATATTTTTTATTATTATTATATTCATATTTAATTCATATTTTTTATTATTATTATATTCATATTTAATTCATAGTTTTTATTATTATTATATTCATATTTAATTCGGGTCGTGGTGTTGCCAGCCTTTTAATTGTTTAGCCTTTTCTGTTTTAGCCTCATTTTCTACTTTTTATTTTTAGTTTGTCGAATTATATTGTGCCAGCCTCGGGCAGTGCCAGCCTTCCATTTGCCAGCCTTTTATATTTCAGCCTCTTTTAATATTTTAAAATGAAATAATAAATTGAAATAATAAATAAATAAAGTGATTAATTAATATTTGCCAAGACTTTAAGTTTTAGCCCTTTATTCCCTGATAACATTAAATGAACTAATTAATTGTAATTTGCCAGCCCTTACATTTCCAGCCCTTTTTCCACTAGCTAAAACATTTTATACATAGTATTAATGACTTGCCTGCAAGACAAGCAGTAGGGCTCCACCTTATCTTTTAGGAAGTTGTCTACACATGCGGAGCAGAAAGTGTGTGAACATGGCACCAACAAAATGTTCCGCTTGTTAGTAAGGCAAATGGAACATTGGTTTGATTCGTGTTCCGATTCCTCTGCTTCAACACCTCTTACAACTTCCCGCAAGTTAAAACGATGCTGCACCTGCTCCTCAGTCTGGTGTTTCCAGGGCAGCTCTCTTTTCGGCCAGATCCGCTCATTGCAGCCAATACCTATCTGTATACTCAAGGAACTTGTCAATCGCACTGGCTTCTGGAAATCGGTCCTTAACTGAAGCCCACTCCGCTTTGACGATGGCAAAACCCTCCGTAATCAGATCAGCCTTCAATAACGGCAACGCCATCACCATGTGGATAATCATCCAAACGTTCTCATTGGCTTGATATATCGTTCGATCAAACGTTCCCGGAATTTTTCCTTCAAGACTTCCAATTGCGAACCACCGATACACTCGTGGTCTTTCGTGACGTGGAGAATCAACTCCCTATCTAAAACAAAGCCTCTTGCGCCACAGTTAAGCTGCAGACAGCGCAAGAACTTATGCGTATTTAACGGGTTTCGAGGTGCAGTGCCTTCGCGATATTGATAGAAGTTTTCATCGTACCCAATCGTATGTTACGTTATTGCGACGTTAATGCAGCGTTCGTGGACGTTCGTGCGACGTTCATGGCGTATAGAAAAGAGGCTAGAAAATAAAGGGCCGGCAAACATAGGGCTGGCAAATTAAAGGGCCGGCAAATGTAAGGCTGGCTAATTAAGGGGCCAGTAAGTGTAAGGCTGGCAAACAAATGGGCTTGCAACTTCTCAATATTTTCTTGAATTAATTAATAATAAAGAAGGCCAAAACATAAAGAGGCTGAATTAGAAGTTGGGAATTAAAACAAAAAAAGGCTGAAAGTTATAAGGCTGGCAATGCCGTGCACCTTTAATTCATATTTTTTATTATTATTATATTTATATTTAATTCATATTTATATTGTGTAGAAATATTTCTACACAATATAAATTCATAAACATCGAGGACTGGTGTAGCTTAGGTTAGGTAGAAAAAAGTTGACAGGGTTGAGTAAAATTAATTTTGCTTAGTGTAAAAATAAAGGAAAATAATGTACAAATAAATGGAACCCATATATAAACATCACTTTACCTGTTACAGTTTAGTTAATATCTCCTACTCTGTTGACATGATACTTGTAGAAGAAGCAATTGGTACACCTTGAACTGTGTGATACGCAATCCAAATATGTATTACCTGGAACACTTAACTCTTGATATCTTATATGAGAACCAAAGCGATCAATTATGTCTTACACAAACTGACACTGCAAAACAAAATAACAAAAAAAAATTTTGAAAAAACAAACTGAAGGTAAAATTGAAAAGTAATTTCATTAAAGTATAAAGTTTTATTTTAATTCAGAAAATTGTCTTCCAGATTATTGATACAGTTCCCTAGACACAACATGTCAGGACATGACAAGACATGACAAGACATGACAAGACATGACAAGACATGACAAGACATGACAAGACTAACAATTCCTCCTCTTTCAAGTCTGAAGAAGTACATTAGTACATTAGAAGTGCATTAGTACATTAGAAGTGCATTAGTACATTAGAAGTGCATTAGTACATTAGAAGTGCATTAGTACATTAGAAGTGCATTAGTGCATTAGAAGTACAGTCATGTTCAAAACAACTGGACCCTCCCTCTAGGCTGTAAATTGAAATTGGAGTAATTCGGGATAATAACATTCCCATTGGGAATGACGTCACACGTATCAATACGAAACGACAAAAACGAGTCGTTTTAGACTTTTTAAATAATAACCCTTTTTTCAAGGAAATGCTGCTGAAACTGACTTATGAACCACCAATAGTACATTATTAATTTTGTACAGAATTAATTCACTTAAGACGATAAAATGTAACACCACCTTAATCATATCATATTCTATTTGTGGACTTACTTTTTACTTGGAGGTAGTAAACTACGTATTCTTTGTCAGTGATGCAGTGATGAAATGATAGAATCACTTCTAAATAATCTGAATCACTCCGCTGTTACCATAAAGATGGGGGCAGTGCTGGACTGGCCCGGCGGGATACCGGGAGTTTCCCGGTGGCCCGTGGCCGCTGTGGCCTGTTCCGGCCCGCTGTGGCCTGTCCCGACTTCATTAATTGTGGCCCGGACATCCAGATTTTTTGGCAATAAATTTGTTCCCAGTCCAGCCCTGGATGAGGGTCTGAGCTTATTTGTGAGTGTCACAACGTATGCATTTGTGTCAGATGGCTTAATTACCGTATTATACCGCTTTAAGCCGCATGCCAGTATAGTTCGAGTTTTACCAGCATGCCCGGAAACCCTGTTTTAAATTGCATCCCGTTTTAAGTTTTAAGTGAGTACGAATTTTTTTTCAATGACAATTGAACCGAAACATGCTTTAAAAGTGTTTTTAGATGCGCAAAATGTAAGAAATTGGCCATAAATTCCTATAACTCTATCCAAATTTTAATAATAACCTTTATAATAACAAAAATCTCAAATTCTGACCTAAATTCCAATACAATTATTCATCCAGGCTCTTTTAATATAAAATAACCAAAAGAACAGCCTTTTCAGTTCATACCGGCATGCCGGCATAAGTTTGATTACTGGAATTTTCAAAAGTAAGTAATTCCATGTACAGCTGCTTAAAATGGGATAATACCGGGTGGCCCACATAAAACCCGCCTGACAATACAAGGAGGGTTACAAAGGGTGACTCAAAAAAATGCATACACTCACACAATTAAACATACATTAATCATTAGCTGTGGGCAGTGATGTTTAATTACGGTAACGTCTCTAATGCAGTTTTTTCTGCTCTAACTTTATTTCTAACTTTCTAAAAATAATACACTTGAATTAATAATCTGGTCTTGGATTCTTCCTGCGAATATGATTTGTTGCTGAATAATCGCCGTTGATTATTCAGCCTTACACGTGGCTTCTGTTTTAGTCTAGGGTAAACACGCGTTTCGATCAAACCAGGGCGAAAATCACTTTGTGTGAATTATTCGTCGGAACGTAGATTGACTACGTTAAACGAATTCTCTGGGTTGTACAGTTGAAAATCAGCGGGCATCGGTCCTCGATCAACCCAGAAAAACGGCCTGAAAGGTGAGAAAAATGATGCTCTTGCTGAAAAGTAAACTTTAAATGTAGTGTTGCTTCCGGTCAAAACGCGGACTTATATACTAACCCGAAGTGACGCAATATGCAAATCTGGACTGATTATGCAGTATCGCAGTAAATGAGGACTAGCCAATCTAGTCTCTTCAGTTATTAGCCCTGGTGGCACATTCACGCAACATGGTTAATAGTGCTAAATTACTTCAGGTGATTCGGAATCACCACACATCTCACTCTTCTGCGATGTTGTGCCTCAAATTAAAGCATTGCCTTCATTGTGCGAGCTAAAGTGAATTACTGACTGAATAAAGCTAGACAAATATCAAACTGGAGATCAAAACACATTACAATTTATTGGGTGATAGATATATTCAGTGAGACTATTAAATTTGCCTTAACCGACTACAGGCGACTCCCCCTGATGGTGGAGACCCTCAGACGGGATTGCCATAAATCGAGGTGACACAAAATAAACAACAGTGGACAAGTTCCAATAAGATTACTGTATCAACATGCCCTTTGGGGGCCACTATTCTACTATTTCTTGTATTTACTTTAATTTACATTTACATTTGCATTCAGCAGCCAATACACGATCTATTAGTAGTATTACTACATTAAGATTTGTGATATAATACTTGAATTAAAACTTCTAGAATAGAACTAGACTAGAGCTAGAACTAAAACCAAAACAATAGAAAAAATAGCTTGACTAAGTAATATTAAAAGTTTAGGATAAAAATTTAAAATGTTTTCATCCTAAATTGAGAACGTGCAAGATGTCGTGTAAAAATGACATGACTGACATGCCAACAACAACACCCAGGTTGGAGCCCACGTCACACAGAAGTTTAACAAAGGGAAAGAACAAAATTTCTTCAATGACTTCTTCAAAGTTATGAAAAACAGTGATGATTAGCATATTGGCCGGCGAGTCGTAGTCAATGAGCAGCTTCATTTCAGGATAATAAATTGAATCGATGCACGATTTGGTGCAGTTGCAATCGACGATCGGATCGGTTTTAAGCATCACCGAAAGATATTGCCGTTTGACCAATTTTGCTGATTTTGCGTCTTTGCAAGTCTCAAGCGTTGAATTCATAAAGGGCAATCTGAAAAGACATTTCCGTAAGGTCAATATGTTTAACTACCGGTACTGTACTAGCGTTCTGTTATTCTGTACTTGCAACTAAGATGCGGTGCCAGCATTCTTTCATCCTGACACGCTTTTAAACATTCTGCGTATTCCTTTTTGCCCACACAAACATTCTTTGGTGTGTTTTTTCTGATTAACTGAAAAAATGCATATCTGTATATCTCCGTATACCTCGGAAATTACTTGTAATTTCATACTTTTTGCATTGTGTACACAATTTGATAAACTCCTGGGTCTTGCATGTGGAGGTATGTCTTCAAACTAAATTCATTAGCAGGAGATATTGGAAACATCTTGATGAGGAAATGTAAAAACGAGGAGAAAAGAAATTGTATTAAGCATTAAGCATTAAGTATACAGAAATACTGATCTTCCTTCCCCACTAACTTTTGTTGTAGTCGTGCAGTTCCCAGAAGCTTTCATGAAGTGGACAGAATAGCCAGAAAATACAGGAAAATATCTTGTAATTTCTAAAAGTGAGTGCAAATAAATATTTAAATTCATATCTTTAATGGGCTAACCTTTTCCTTCTTGCCTGGATTCAATTTTGTACAAACGCCAAAAACGGTAGAAAATTGTTCAAGCTTTATTGGAACTGGTGTAGTTTGAGCGATGTCCTAAATAACGACCGAATACAGTGAGGTACTAAGTAAAATTATTCTACGTTAAAAGCTGTTTTAAGGTGAAATAAGATAAATTTCAGTTTGGAAATATAATGGGAAGGAAATGGGAAACATTTTCTACAAAGTTGAATTTCTCTAAATTTTCAACACTGAAAGATGATGTTGTAAGTTTTTGTTAAATGTATGGAGAGCTAATGTAAACTAGATTTGGAAATTTGTATTTCCATTCATTTCACAAGCCTAGAAATTAATGACTAAAGATCCTATATTTCTAGCTTGTGAAATGTATGGAAATGTATGGGTTTATCACCAGATAGCAACATAATTCAAAAGAGGAAAATTCTAGAATTTGTTACACCATCATATCAAGGCGTAGCTAGCATGGGTGACACCCGGGGCGGATATCAATGGTGTCACCCTCGAAATCAGTTAAAATCAACTTTTTTTTCAATCTCGGCCGGGTGTCACTCCGCTAAATTGTATACAGTATACAGAAAGTCTGGTTCACAGTTAATAATTCCCAAACCGTTTTGGATGTTGATTTAGAAAAATGATTGTAAGGGTAGTATGTCGAGGGAAATTCAATTCAAATTCAAATTCAAATTCAATTCAATCCAATTTGACCTCTGAGGTAATCTTCAAGGTCATCCATATTGTAACTCGAGAACCGTGACAGATAGAGCAAAAAGGTAAATTAGAAAGTTGTAGAGCAACATCTAATTAGTCTAGAACTGTTATTAAAAAAATTATTTTTTACTGAAAAGTTTTGAGAAAAAAGGTCTGAAACATTAGTCTACTCTACTTTGTAACCTAAAACTTATCATGTTGTATGTATTTCCAAAATAAATTATTTCTTTCTTTTGTGTTTCCTCTTTTCCACTTACAAGTATGACCAAATAAAGTGTGCTAATTGAGGATTAACTTGGTTGCCCAAGTAATTTCCAAAATACTTGAGATATCAGAAAACTGAAAAAAAACTCATATAGGAAATCATTCACTGCAAATCTGATGGCATTCTCAAATTTGATTTCAAAGGTCATTTTCAAGGTCATTCACTTGCTAACTTCTAAACTTCTAAACCAATCAGGTTAGAGCAAAATTTCCAATTAGAAAGTGGTAGAGCATGGCCTAATTAGTCTAAAAACATAATTTACTAAAAATATTTTTCTACAAAATTTTTGAAATAACCTACTAAAATTATCTCTACAGCTGTTTTTACAGCGTTTTTCATAGTAAAAAATGTCATTTTTAGCCGCTTTTCAGAGTAAAAATCGTCATTTTTAGCCGTTTTTTAGAGTAAAAATGGCCGTTTTTCATCCAAAAAGGCCTATACTGTGTCATCCCTACATTGGTGTCACCCCTTTCTGGGTGACACCCGGGGCTACCCACCCCCCCCCCCCGCCCCCTCCTAGCTACGCCACTGGCCTTCAGTTGATTTTGCTCGTTTTTTGTGTCGAGGCTGTGATCATAGGCTTGATTTATGAATTCAGGATTCAAGATTATTGGATTCAAGATTTATGAATCCTCTGCATATTTTTAGGATGTGTTGAATACACTTCATAAAAATGTGCAGAGGATTAGATTCCGGTTATAGACCTTTTCGGTTAGTACAATCCAATGGCGAATAAAACAGCTTTTAAGTAACTTATAACTGTTTGAATTACATACATTTTTTGCTGCAGGCATAAAGTTGGAACCCCTACTAGACCAAATCCACAATTGGTCAAGAGATACATTGACATTCACCATGTTTAACATATCAAAATCATCAGGACAACCAGGGATTCCATTCGCTTTCATGTATTGCTTCTTTTTCATGACCACTTTACCACTGTCCAAGCATAGAACAACACTTGGAAGTTCGATGTTTTCAACTGCATTCAACTTTACAGACACAGAAGTTGGATAGGAGAAGAAATACGCAATGCGATCATAAATTTGAAAGCCGCATACAAAACTTGATGAAATAATGAGGAAAAGCCACAAGTACTTTTTGGCATGACTTTTGTTTTGTCGGGTCAAGATGTACTGCAGACCCGATAGTTGAAAACTGGTGGCAAAATCATCTTTGCTCGTGTCTACACATTTCTTAAGACATTTCTCTACTTTGTCTTCAAAGAAGGTGGAGCGAGACAACTGTTTCTTCTTATAGCTCTTTATATGTCTACGAGTCAAAGTGATTAACATGATGGTCATTTCAGCAATCATGAGACAAGACACTCCAAGAGTGAGTCCGATGTTTCCTCCTAAATCGCAGAAAAACGCAATGAGACCGTACGCCGGAACTTCTTTGGCGGTTCTTATCGAATCGATCACTTTGATTCGCACGGTTGATCCAGATTGCTCTTCTACTATCATACGATTGGCGATTATTTCTTTCTTACAAGGAGCGATACATTTACAAGTGTCGGTTGAAGCATTGCCTTTCCAAAGTTCAAACACGGTATGCATACTTTTTATATACACTTCATCATATTTTGTTACGCATTCCGGCAATTCATCAAAGTCCGACATGAACGGCATTCTGTGTCAAAAAATGATTATTGTATAGTTAGCATTATGATAGCAATCGCTAAAAGCACTAAACTTATACGCTTTTGGGGCAACCCGGTAACCGCAATTTTGGAAAAGCGACATTATTAATTTTTAATTTTTAATTTTTGCTACTGCACTGCTTTAGTGCTGGCCCAGAGGTACGGTACTGCGAGAAAATACAAGACAATCAATTTTTTTCCAAATTTAACCGCATACACTGCGGATTGGTTAATCGTTTTGTACTTCTGCACGTTTACAAAGCATTGTTTGATCGGTACTTTAAGACGTTTATAGCGCTAAATTTTAGTCAGATTTTCTCAAATTTTGAAGCATTCAGTCTTGAACCGTATGTCTTATACTCTGATACACTACAAAAGTGTCCTATTACCCATTGGGCGAGTCTTTTCACTCTTAACTGTAGACTGTGTACTATCATCAGAAAAAGTAGTTACATATTTTTTTTAAATTTTTGACAGTATTATAATGATTAAAATGATTTAATTTTAATTGCATTTTATAATAAAATGTTTTTTTCCATTCATGAAATACAGTTTTATGCCATTTTTACTTTAAAATAGATGTTTCTTTAGTTTACTGGTTGCTTTGTCAGGAAAGCAAACAATTTTTGAATTTTATAGGTAATCGACTACAATGTTTGTACATCTAATGCAATTCCGGTGTTTGGATCTATTTTTTTGTGTCACCACACAAGTGAAATGGCTCGGACAATGGGTAATAGGCCACTTTTGTAGTTGATCAGAGTACACTGTGGTTCAAGCACCATGCTTGAACTATACTCTATTAAGTGATTAAATTTAATTCTATAGATTATTGTCCCCTGGTCCCAGGGTTGTATTCACATAAGCTGTGCATCGTTTTTCTCGTTTATCCTTGCATTTTGTTTTGTTACAAGAAGTCTCCGAAACAACCCCGTCGCTAAAAGGATGTCGCTAACTAACCTGCACTTCAAATTCAATTTTTTCAATTCCTTTTGTATGCAATCTGCTTTACACAAAGCAAATTTCTCTTTTGACGAGCACTGTCGGTTGGTTTTGTTCATAAATACATACTGTACAAAAGAAAATTAGCATCTCTCCTGACAAATGTTTTGAAAAAATACTTTTTGAATAGATGCAAGGCTTAGTACTGAATATTTAGATGGTAATGAATAATCATTTGCTGCTGTGAAATCCAAGCGATCTTCTTTTGATGGTATCAACTAATGTAAAAAGAATTAAGAATTAATTTTTGATCTTTTTGATCAATTTCATCAATTTGGTCTTTTTGATCAATTTGATCAATTTGGTCTTTTTGGTCAATTTGGTCTTTTTGGTCAATTTGGTCTTTTTGGTCAATTTGGTCTTTTTGGTTAATTTGGTCTTTTTGGTCTTTTTGGTCAATTTGGTCTTTTTGGTCTTTTTGGTCAATTTGGTCTTTTTGGTCAATTTGGTCTTTTTGGTCAATTTGGTCTTTTTGGTCAATTTGGTCTTTTTGGTCAATTTAGTCTTTTTGGTCTTTTTGGTCTTTTTGGTCTTTTTGGTCTTTTTGGTCTTTTTGGTCTTTTTGGTCAATTTGGTCTTTTTGGTCAATTTGGTCAATTTGGTCTTTTTGGTCTTTTTGGTTAATTTGGTCTTTTTGGTCTTTTTGGTCTTTTTGGTCTTTTTGGTCTTTTTGGTCAATTTGGTCTTTTTGGTCAATTTGGTCTTTTTGGTCAATTTGGTCTTTTTGATCAATTTGGTCTTTTTGGTCAATTTGGTCTTTTTGGTCAATTTGGTCTTTTTGGTCAATTTGGTCTCTTTGGTCAATTTGGTCTTTTTGGTCAATTTGGTCTTTTTGGTCAATTTGGTCTTTTTGGTCAATTTGGTCTTTTTGGTCAATTTGGTCTTTTTGGTCAATTTGGTCTTTTTGGTCAAAAAGGTCTTTTTTGTCAAAAAGGTCTTTTTGGTCAAAAAGGTCTTTTTGGTCAAAAAGGTCTTTTTGGTCAAAAAGGTCTTTTTGGTCAAAAAGGTCTTTTTGGTCAAGAAGGTCTTTTTGGTCAAGAAGGTCTTTTTGGTCAAGAAGGTCTTTTTGGTCAAAAAGGTCTTTTTGGTCAAAAAGGTCTTTTTGGTCAAGAAGGTCTTTTTGGTCAAGAAGGTCTTTTTGGTCAAGAAGGTCTTTTTGGTCAAAAAGGTCTTTTTGGTCAAAAAGGTCTTTTTGGTCAAAAAGGTCTTTTTGGTCAAAAAGGTCTTTTTGGTCAAAAAGGTCTTTTTGGTCAAAAAGGTCTTTTTGGTCAAAAAGGTCTTTTTGGTCAAAAAGGTCTTTTTGGTCAAAAAGGTCTTTTTGGTCAAAAAGGTCTTTTTGGTCAAAAAGGTCTTTTTGGTCAAAAAGGTCTTTTTGGTCAAAAAGGTCTTTTTGGTCAAAAAGGTCTTTTTGGTCAAAAAGGTCTTTTTGGTCAAAAAGGTCTTTTTGGTCAAAAAGGTCTTTTTGGTCAAAAAAGTCTTTTTTGTCAATTTGATCTTTTTTGTCAATTTGGACCTGGACGACCTCTGGACAACCCCTGGACGACCCCTGGACGACCCCTGGACGACCCCTGGACAACCCCTGGACAACCCCTGGACGACCCCTGGACGACCCTTGGACGACCCCTGGACGACCCCTGGACAACCCCTGGACAACCCCTGGACGACCCCTGGACGACCCCTGGACGACTCCTGGACGACCCCTGGACGACCCCTGGACAACCCCTGGACGACCCCTGGACAACCCCTGGACGACCCCTGGACGACTCCTGGACGACCCCTGGACGACCCCTGGACGACCCTTGGACGACCCCTGGACGACCCCTGGACAACCCCTGGACGACCCCTGGCCTAACCTAAATGTACAGGAATACTTCCACAGCAGTCATCTCAAATAGCTCACAATAAGCTAAATTATTTGTGAATTCAAAATTGCAGAATAAACAAGAAACGACTGTAGTGTACTTAATGAAACTTCAGTGTTTGTCGGTCTAATGACAGCTCCGCCTTTACTATAAATTTACCTTCAGCTGTGGAATTGCACATCTGTTCCCCAGATTCTTTTCGTCAAATTTAAAAACCAATTGCAATTTTGGATTTGATAAATGAACTTGTTGATCTAAACAAAACAAATTCAAATGTAAGAATATTGCTTAGAATTAGTGACAGTTGCTCTTGCCCATGTCACCAACGCTTAAAGGAAATTGCTCTACCGTCCTTAAGCTAGGTTCACACTTGTGTTCACACTCGACCCAACGCAAGAAAACTGATGCAACACAAGCTGCTTGTGTCAAAAAATTCTTGACGTTGATGCCAATTCCTGCATCAACTCCAAGTTGAATTAAGCAACGCAACACAAGAAAACGTCTTACGGCCAACCAATCACGATCGACTCCAACTCTCGTCGATTCACGTCTGGTTGGCGAGACTTTGCCACATGCAAACAGGCCGCTATTTTCGGATTCTGGAACTAGTTCTATAACCAACTCCAGGTTTCATTGAAACTATCTGATTGGCCAGATGCAACATCAATTGTTTCAGCTGTGACGATTCTACTTTTGGGCTAATTTATTAGTCCTTTTAAGATAGATAAATAATCGGTTTAAACAAGACGTTGCTAAGTTTAACAACAACCTAACCGAGATAAGCTACGGAAGCCTTTACAAACATGAATATGTAATCAAGTAGAAGTAACTTACAGTTTTAGTGTGACTTAACATATTTATTACTAAATATTAATGATAACAAAAAATGGGTTCTTCACGCGTGTAAACGGGCGGCATCAACTGGTTGAGGATCCGGGCGAAGCCAGAGGGATACGGCTGACTTGCGGCATCGTCACAAATATCGCTACGGAGACGTATTTGGTCCGCAGCATCGATTATCTAAATATGCGAAGAGTCCTTCGCATAAACAGGAATATTCGGCAGAATATTCCATTGTTCCAAATGAATAATAGTAAAGTAATTAGTGGAATACAACAAATGAATTGTTGTATAAATATTAATTGGGCGGGGACCGTCACGACAATTGAGAGAACGTCGCGGGAGTTGTTGAGACTCCATCCGCCAGCATGCCTTACGACGACAAGATCTCGTGATCAGGCGCCGAGTATTTAATTGTGTGCTTTAACTCGCTATCGGTGGTACCAACCACCAGGTAAACATTTCTATGGACTTACCGGGTCTAAAAGATATTGCCAATACAGGATTACCAATGCCCGAGTAATTTGTTTAACATGATATATTTTATATCATTCACGGGTTACTAACCCGGAGGGTATGATGGGGCGGGGACCGTCACGACGGTCGAGAGAACCATCGCGGGAGGATTTGACTCCCCCATCCGCCAGCATGCCTTACGATGACGGGATCAGCAGATCAAGCACCGGGTAAAATATTAATCGGCCACTGCCGTTGGATTACCATTATCCAGGTAGTTGTTTTATCGCAACATCTTTAGATATTACTCACGGGCTACCAACCCGGCGTGTTACCTGTGCATTAGGCCTTTACCGACTTTTAACGAGCGGAAGGACCAATCGTAGAAAGACGGGAACCTGCGTGGGCTGTTTACAACAACCATCCTGCAGCGGACTGTGGCCAGTTAGCTGAGGGACCTACTTTCATTTAGCAAGGTCGTACTGTATACGACCGTTATATTAAGCCACCGTACGAAGTCCTACTGTCCCGTAGAACAGCTGGCTAACGTTACGGGGCCATTTCATGCGAATGCATGTCTATTACCGGAGTTAGCCTTCCCGAAAAGGCCCTACAACAGCAATAACAAAATAGTAATGAATACTAATTGTGGAGAACTGAGGTGGCCTGATGTGTCGATAGAGAATAATGAAATCAAACGATAACAATTCAACTACAGACAATATACAAGTTCAGTTATCAAAAATCAAGCCAGTGGGTGGGTGAGAAACTGGAGCTTATATAGTTCTGTAGAACTACTAGATTGGCGACAGCCAATCAGCGTACGAATCGATGGATTCGTGGGTCACTAGTCCGGACCTAATATATGACTATGTCCAGATGGGCCCAGTTGGGGTCCAGAAGGGTCCGATTGGTTCCCTTCGACAGGTAAGTAATGTGGATATTGATTCGATAGAATCAACATCATCAAGTAATTAATACTTAGTTTATGTCGAATAAAATAGTTATATTTTATTCACCGTGTCTAAATAATTATTTATCACACTTTTTAGTTTTAACCGAGTTTGAAATACGCGCGTTGGTTAAACAGCGCCATCTATGGTGAACATTGATAACTATCGATTTGTAATCATCACACATCCCCCGGTGACAAGCATAGAGTTTACTAACTCTCGATTGTCATTCTTAATGGATAAGATTGTTCACCTAATTCTATCGAATTAATCCACTTGGTAAGTATTTTATTAACTTAATCATGTTATTTCTTTCAGAAACTTCGTCACCCGGTTAGACTAATCGGCTTCTCTGCACTGCGCAACTCCCGGTTGCTAAGCGACGGAAATGAACTCGTCCGAACATGGATACATGCTCGAGAAACTAATTTCTATAGAAATTTTATTTCTCCGTCAAATAAACTTTTTCATAGTTTATTAATCAACAAGATAATCAATAAAATAAATTTATGCAAAACTTTATTTATCGAAAATCTAAACTACTCATTTTTTATTACGATTGTCATAAAAAAATTAACGAATTTCAACTTGAAATTCTTCAACGCTTCGATCAAAGCAAAAACAAACACAATTTTCACAAATAATTATGAAAAATAAACTAAACAATCACACAGATATTAATATGATTAATTCAAATAAATATCCAAATTGAATTCGAAAAACAAAACAAATTAAATTGAATCCAATTTTAAAATTAAACTATACTCGTTCGAGTATTTAATGATTAGTTCAAAATCTTGAAACCAAACAAACACAACACTCATGAGAATATTTCGTAATTGCAAAAAACACAACAAAACACTTGGATTATTTTAGTCAAAAATATCCACTCGGAAAAATAACGAATGTTAATTTGTCCCTTTTAATCCTTCTTTTCGACTTCAGTCGGATCCTTCACTTCTGGTTTCTCGACTTCGGCAGAAGTCAGGAAATCCGACTCTTCAGTCGCCTCTGTCGAGACGGCGGAAAACACGGCTTCCTCCGGCGCTTCAATCTCCTCTGGGCTCGGAGGTGGGAACGGCAGGTCCTCGAGCAACTCCGCCACGAAATCGACGACGGAAAGCAGCTCTTCAGCGTCCTCAAACTGAGCGTCGTCCGAAGTCTCGGACTTAGACGCGATAGGAGCGCTCGATACGTCGGTTACGACCGCTGGAGGATCCTCCACAGGTTTAGGCGATGCTTCTACGGCCTGTTGAAGCTTACGAGCTCGCCCTCGTGCCAAGATATTGGTTCGTTGAACCTTGGCGATTTCTCTTGCTCGGTCGAGCGTCAGACAGCCTCGTCCACGCGACATCGTTCTCGGTCGAACGAATTCTTCCACGACCTCGCTTCCGGTGCTCTCGACGGCTTGGACAGTTTCAGTCGAAACTTCGGAGTCCTCGGACGGCGGCGGTGATTGTCGAAGGAGTTCGACTCTTACGCCGGCGTTGGCTTCAGCGCGGGCCCAGGTGAGGAAGCGCGGGTCGATGTAAACCGCTTCGCCACGACTATTCAGAAACAATCGGCACTTGGGGCAGTGAGCCCAACATCGCTTCTCGTTAGGCTTAATGCCTTTTACCACGTGGGGCTGAACCTCCTTGCGCCACGGCTCTGAAAGCGGACGCGTTTTCCTTCCACGGCAGTTGGGACATCTCATTAATGAGGAACCTGCGGATGCACCGCAGCACCACCCACAGCCGACGCAAAATGGGCAGATCGTCTCCGTGGCTTGGTCCGTCACGATGTTATCGTGAGGTATTCCGGCTGCCATGTCACGCTCGCATTGTTCTTTGCGCAGGCGGGCCTTCTCATCCTTCTTTCTGGCCTTGTTGGCCGCTCGGTACTCGCGGTTGCGAGAAACAGGCTCAGAATAATGCAAAGCGCCCGGCGGCAGCTCGTTCCATCCGTATTCGGATGCCGAAGATTCAGCACCGGCAGGAAGATGTGCAACAGACGTTGGTTGTCCTGCCACAGTCGGTGCAGCTGCATTTGACGGGTTGGCGACGGTGGGCGCCACGCTTGCAGTTGGCTGCCGAAATTCTGGCGAATGCGGGGCCAACGGGACGTTGATAACGTTCGCGGGCGGATACGCCACCTGGGCCAGCGGGGCCATTTGCGCCGACTCATAAACAGTCGGTTGTGCCGAAGTGGACGGGGCCTGCATCATCGCATTCAAATCGAGCGGAAATCCGTCCGGATGGACACTGAGCCAATTTAGCGTCGCGAGTTGCAGCGGCGTCAGGGCGTACATCGAGGCGGGCGCCGTCGGTATCGGCTGGGCCCTCATGTAAGCACGTTCCGCTGAACGGCGTTGCTCGTCACTAGACGAGGTGGACGAGCTGGACGAGCTTTCATGACGGTGTCGTCGATGACTCCGTTTCGAACGGTGCTTACCGCTTCCCATCTGCAGACGCAAATAAATTATTTTATTAAAAATAATTCCACTCTAAATAATCATTCCTTGAGTCCAAAGAATTAAAACGTATTGTTCGCAACGAAGAATACACAAGTCGAGTTATTTATAACCCTTAACATGTGACACTAATGAGTCACATTCCCCTTGTGTTTATGACACGAGAATGGACTCGCCTGACAGCGATTTTCATCGAAAATCGCAACTTGTTGATTTTTCAAAAGAAAAAATTCTTTTAGTTTCTTTAAACTATTTAATCCAACTTTTCGAATATCAAAGATAACTTTCGTATTAATTAATTAACACTTAGTCTAATACATATCTCAAATCGAAAATTCACCGCTAAATAATTTATGCAAGCCTCGACCGCGACTTGATTTAAATAATTAGTGCCTACATACTTAAATCTTAATAATTCATTATTAATATTTAACCCAACTATTCGACTGAATAGCTAAACTTCCAGAGTGATTTAATGCCGATTCACGCTTATAATACACGTGAATTTTTAACTTTTATCGGGACGCCGATATTTTTCAATTGTTGCGAACAATTTTTTTTTTTTTTTTAAATTCTTTGGTCAAAGAATATATTTGAAAACTACTTACTGTTGAAGCTTGTTTTCCTTGCTGAAGTTGCTAATTGAATTAGCGTTGAAATCTCGAGTCGAAAAGTGAAGAGGGACGAAGGGACGAAGTCACTTGTATCCACGTGTTTTACGAAGTGTTTGTGTGCAATGAACCCTGGGAATTTTATTCCCTATTAATTGTCGGGTTCGAGGTTTAAACACACCTCGTAAGTCTCGTACCTTCGTAATTACGCGAGATTATCACTTTTCAAAGTAATTTCTCTGTATTTTAGTTAAAATACATGTAAATACGACCAAAAATTAAAATATTCTATTGAATATTTAATTCATCGCAACAAATTCATATTTTAATATAAATTTCGATAAATATCGTAATATCTTGTCCCCCGGTGTTGAGATTATCAATCACTACACCTGTCAGACATGTAAATAATTACAGTCTTCAAGTTTTGAATAAAACTTATCAATTCCAACAGAACTTTGAGGCTTTTCCTCGTTGTTGGTATGGTTTTTTAAATACTGCAGTGATGTTTCGTACGAAATTTTCATCTGCATATTTAGGATTTGGTTTTCGTTCTCGTCGTGGACGAGTGCTAGTTCGTGGAACTATCGGTTGGGGTTTGCGGGGTTTTCGAGGCGGTTTCTTTGGAACTTCGCCTCTTTTTAACGCCGCTTTCCTTTCCATAGCAGTTAAGCGTTGTCTATGTCTATGTTTAGACTTAGTGGGCGCAGATTTGTCAATTTGCACCGAAGTTGAGTCGGATAATTCCATTGGAATTTCTGAAGAAGTTTCCGGGATTAATTCCATTTCTTCAGCATCCGGAAGTTGATTACTTTCGTCCATCCATCTAGGATTTTCTTGAGGCGAGTAAGAGGCGGACTTTTGTCCTACTTTCCAAGTCTCAATCGGGTACGACGGAGTATAGGGATACAACGCTTTAATATTCACTGATTTTTCAATCGAACCATCAGCTAATTTGCGTAATTTATACGCTCCGCCAGGAAGTACTTTAGTAATCTCCCACGGACCATCTCTCTTCTCTGCGAAACCAGCAGAAATATTTTTATCTGCGCACGAGAGGATGTGAGTTTGTTTCCAAACTAAATCTCCAACTTCGAACTCCGTAATTACGAACTTTTGTTCGTGTATTTTCCTATGTCGTTCAAAATTCAATTGAATTCTGCGATGCATCTCTTGATGCGATCTGCGCAATATATCCAATAGTACTCTGACATATTTTTCTGGATTTTCTTTGTCAAATGGATTGGCATGTTTAATAATCCTTGGGTCGAAAGGTAATGTTACGATTCGTCCTGTGTTCAGTAACATCGGGCTTGAGCCCGTTGCCGCTGAGACATTATTTCTCATCGCAAACGCGAATTCGTCTAAATATCGTGGCCATTGCGTGTGCACATCTGTGTACAAAGCCAGCATCGTCTTTATATCTCTATTGGCTCGCTCTGTCGGGTTCGCCTGAGCATGATACGTGCTTGTATGAGACGGGCGAATGTTGTACATATCGCAATACTCATTGTAAATATCGGAAACAAATTGTTTTCCGTTATCGCTCACAATCTTTTTGGGGTGTCCCCATCTGTTTGTAACAGATCTTAATTCTTGAACGCAGTTAGCGCTCGTGGCTTTGGTCAAAGCCTTAATTTCAACGAACTTGGTACAATTGTCAATAATGACAAAAATATACTGATTTTGGGACATTCCCAAGGATTGGTCATGTTGTGTGGCGTGTAAGGAGCTGCGTGCCTTTTCTGTTGAATAGGCTTGTACTGAGCACAGTGCGTGCAACTTTTGACGTAGTTCCTGACACTTCTACTCATACCAGGCCAGAAATATATTAAACGCGTTTTCTCAAGCGTCTTACTCATCCCAGCGTGACCGCTTAGGGGGTGGCCATGACAAGCGAAGAGTACTCGTTTTACGAGTGAACTGGGTACAACGGCTTTAAAGCCGTTTCCCGAATCGTTTAATTCCTCTTCGAATGAAGGGTTAAAATAGATGATCATTTGATCACCATCAACTTCTTTTTTGTCCAAACAATAGTTTTTGACTTTGTTTTTCCATTCTTTTATTTCAGATTGTGGTATCCCAACAACCTTGTCATTTAATAAATATTCTCGAATGCGTTTGCATTCAGTATCTAGTAACTGAGCATCTATTATTTCTCTCCTTGTAGGAGGGACTTCTTTAAGTACTTCAGTCAACGCGCTGTACAAGGTTTCTTGTACTTCCTCCCCCTCCTTTTCTTCAGAACATTCTTTAGAATTTTCTGAAAAATAGGAACGCACACTAGCCAAATATTCTCGTTTTTCTGGGGCACGATTTAATGAAACAGAAGGATTTCCGTCCCATTCAGGCCAATATTGTTTAATTTCAACAGGTTCCACATGATCACGAAGAGGAATGTCTTCCTCTGTTAGTGGGGCTCTAGAAAGTGCATCTGCAACTTGATTAGCAGCACCTTTTCGAAAAACAATTTTAAAATTTCCACATTGGATTCTTAAGGCCCATCGGCCAAATTTCCCAGATGGTTCAGGCGTTCGCATCAACCATTTCAGTGCTTCAGCATCTGATTCTAAGGTAAACGTACCATATTCGAGATATGGTTTAAATCGATCAATAGCCCACACGACTGCGAGACATTCAAGTTCCGGCGTTGTATAACGCTTCTCTGCTCCACGTAAAACTCTGCTTGCATAAGCTACAGGTTTGGGTACAGAAATGTTTTTCTGCTTCTTTTCATCGAATATATCGACGTCTTGGCAAAGGACAGCTCCTAAGCCTTCATGTGAAGCGTCAGTCATGACAACAAATGGTAACGTCATATCTGGTTTGTGTAGACAATTGTCACCACAAAGTAGCTCTTTAATTTTATTAAAAGCTTCTGTCTGCTCATCTCCCCATTCAAATGGAGTTTTCTCATTCATCATACGTGTATATGGTGCGGCAATAGTTCCGTGATTTGGAACAAACTTCCTGAAGAAGTTAGTCATGCCGTGAAAGCGCTGAATGTCTTTAGCACACGTGGGGGTGGGAAATTTCATGATCGCCGATATTTTATCGGGATCACCGAAGAGACCTTCGGGTTTAATCCAGTGGCCCAAGAATTTTAATTCTGTACGCCCAAAACGAGATTTCGCTTTATTTATTGTCATGTTGGCTTGGTTAAGCCTCTCCAAAACATCTCGAACATGTTTGAGATGATCATCCCAATTATCTGAATACACAATTACGTCATCCAAATAAACTAACGCGTAGTCTTGCAAAGCCGAGCCTAAAATGCCTTCCATCAGACGCTGGAAAGTACAAGGCGCATTGCAAAGGCCGAACGGCATTCGCACAAATTGATAAGGGCCGTTTGGCGTATAGAACGCCGTTTTTGGACGATCTTCCTTACACATTTCGACTTGGTAGTAACCTTTAACAAGGTCAATAGACGTAAAATACTTTGCCGGACCAGTATTGTGCAACAAAAGGTCAATACTTGGCATTTGTATTACTTCGACTTCAGTGATGGCATTTAGCCACCGATAGTCAATGCACATCCTATACGAGCCGTCAGACTTCGCAACAATGACGGGATGACTTATGAAGGGCCCTTTGGCCTTTTCAATAAGTCCATCCTGTTCAAGTTCTGCAGCAAGTTTGGTCATAATGGCTCTCTTGGCCGGGTTATACATTCTATACTGCATTTTGGGCAATGAATGCCCTTCTTTGAACTTAATACGATGTTGGGTCACGTTAGTGCACCCAACTTGATCACGAAATACATTCGGTATCGATTTAACCACTTCGCGAAGTGCTAGTCGTTGTTCTGGAGTGCAGTCGCTCTCCTCAACTAATTTTTCATCCCATGTCAACACAGGAGTGTCTGTTAACTCAATTGAGTTGAGAGTGGACGACCGTCCTAAATAATCGAAAGTAATTCGATTTAACGGGGCGAGTGCCAAATTGGCTTCTTCCGACTCATAAGGGGCGGACCAATTAGGTTTATCTGCACAAGAGAACTCTTGTAGATGTGGATGCGGACTAATTTTCTGTCTGCGCATGAAATTGTGACCAAGTATCAAGCCACAAACTCGTTTTGCTAAAACGATGAAATTCATTGGTGTAAATTCATCAGCCCATTGCACGCACAAAGTTATTTGTCCGACAGGCTTGTGTGCTACGCCTACAGCATTCACCATCATGTTTCTGGGAGCCTCTTGCAAAAATTCCGGCAGAGCCTGAGTTTCAGACAAAAGTTGTTCTCCAATGTAACATTGAGATGCTCCTGTATCCATGAGCGCGTTATAGGTGAGCCCACCAATTGTGATCTTCATTCGAGGATCATCTTTATTATTACCTAAAGTAATATTGTGCAAATTATTGCCGCCTATGACTCTGTTGAGTCGGCGAAGTCTACAGAATTTCTTCGTGTAACACTTGTGAGGAAATAATGTCAGATTTTTTAATTGTTCTGTCATTTCTTGCAAATTTTCCTCTACTCCGCCACTATGACTAGTGGCTACTTCAAGACAAGTTGTGTCTACATCCATAAATAAAGATTCCGACGTAGCATTAGCCACTTCTGGGGGATGGAATAAACCTTCGTCCCCCGGATCTAGTTTTTTGAACTAGTAGCACTTGAATCTGTCGATTCGGGCTTGATCAAAGTCTTGACCATTTCTGCCAACGAATTAGTCAGCGAAGTTTGTAACTTATTTTCAAAAGTATTTAATTTCGCATCAAGTTTAGCATCTAGTGTTGCATCCAACACTTCTTGAGTTATCCACCTATTATTGGGACGTTTAGAAGTAGGATCCACAGTCGGGGAATCCGGCATACTTCGTTTTTGCAACTCTTCAGAGTTGAGATTTGCACGTGGTTTTAAATCTGGACATTCTCGACGCATGTGTCCTGGTTTCTTACAGTGGTAACAAACTAATTGACCACGTCTGGTCTGATCTAATACTCCATTTATTAAATAAACAGTCTCGCACTCCTCAGGTAACTCTTCCTCACAAATATTAAGTTGTTCTTGTGAATCCAAAGTTAAAGATTTAGCATTTGTCTTCGACTGAGGACGTGTGTCAGTTTTCCGAGGTGGGAAAACAACTGGATTGGAAATATTTTCCCTTGCTCCATTAGCTGTACGACTGTACAAGCCTTTATTTTTTGTTATAACGGTATAAATCTCTGTCAGAGGTAAATCCGCTATGCCTTGCGTATGCAAGAGCAAATCATTAGCAGGAGTTACACTCCCGATAAAAAGACAACCAGCCCCTTTTGCATCAAGACTGTCTTGCAATATCCATAACTGGTAATATTTGTGCATAAAGTCGTAAAGACTTTCTGTTTCCAGTTGTTTCAACTTAGTTAGTTGGTTCGTCCGCTCTTGTCGAGTGGCTACAAACCGTTCTTTGAACGCCTGTTCAAATACTTCCCAAGATATGAAATCTTCTCTCCTTTCATGAAACCAACCATGCGCTTGCTCGGTTAAATAACCGGCCACGCCTTTAACAAGCATGTCATCGAGTGACATGTTTCGCAGGAAAGCGACATTTTTTACAATATTGAGAAAGCGTTCGCTTTCTTCTGCTTTTCCGGAGAATACAGGGATATCTGGTGGTTTCAAACAGTTAGTTTGAGGGACAGTGGCGGAACTTTTTCCAGCTTGCATTAATTTATGCATGGTCGTGGCAATTGACGCGAGGTCATCAGCCGTCATTCCAAAGCTACTGGGGGGGCGCGAATTGTCATTTGACGATCCGCCATTATTAGGTTGACTCGAGTTATTTTGACTTGAGCCACCATTATTGGGGTTGAAATTATTCGACCCTCCTTGATTTGACCTACTGTGGTTACCAAAGTTCGAATGGTTATTCGAATTGCCTTGGTTCCCAAAATTCGAATGATTATTAGAATTACCCTGATTGTCAAAATTCGGACGGTTGTTCGAACTTTCTTGATTACCAAAATTCGGACGATTCAAATAGTTATTTGAATTTCCTGGAGTTCCAGTAGAAGGATTATTCGGGTTATTCGAGTTCGGAGGAACTGGGTGACCCCTTTGTATGTTAGGTGCTGGACTAGAATTGTTTGCAAATCTAGAATTTGGGTCAAAACGACGGTTTGGACCTCTTGTCGCACCTGAATTTGGGTTCAAATTTCCAGCGAGATTCGGACAACTATTTGATCCGTTTAGAAAACTTGGATTAGGGTTGGCCATATTAGGCGGACCCAAATTCGCTCTGTTGAACGTATTCTCAAAGTTCTCTGGATTTGTAAATCCTCTTTGTTGGTTGCGAGCGAAATTATTCGCTCGTAATCGTTGTTGGAACGCACGATTAAAATCTCCTGGAGTCAAATTCGACTGATCTTGACGAGGAGGTTGTGCATTTTTATTTCTATATCTAGAAATAGGCGTTGAAGGAGTGGGACTAAAATTATTTAATCTTTGGCTGGCTGGGGAATGGGGTTGCTCCGACGTAGCACGAGGCGCGTGTATAAAATCTAACACTTCGGTCAAAGATCTAAATTGGTTTGGGTTCAAACCGTGATCCTGACAAAATAATAGACCGCCTCGGCCTAAATGAGAACCTTCAGGAAGGCATTCCTCTTCTCCAGGCGGAGTAGGTTCACGTGGAGCTCTATTCTCTCCAGATGGTCCGGTTGTTTCATTTGAAACGCCATTATGGACCGCGTGGTTTTCCACTTCTTCAGTTCCATTAGGAACAGGCATAAACCCGGATAGATTCATTCCACCGGTCAAACAAGTTCTTTCCTTACCACGGGTGTTCATGTGATGCTGGTTATTAGTCATAACTAAACTTAAAACTAAGAAAATTTCCTAAGTCTGAGAGATAACGATGAAGTTGCAAACGTTCAGGAGGATCGCAAACGAAGCAGTGGTCACACTAGTTCGAAAGGAAGTAAGGGTACTTCGATACACCTCTCTGATTGGTCAAATATCAACGCTAGTCTCGCGAGAGTCCAATCTCGTCCGAGATTGGTGGAAATCATCAAGTTCGTGGAACCGTAATCTTGACAGATTCCAGTGTTATGACGTAGTCACCAAACAAAATGGATACTTTTCAAAATATTTTAAAATATCACCGCATTTATTAATAAATGAATGATCACCTTTATGGAATTTTTTACAGTTTTTTTTAAAACTCGTAATTTCAAAAGACGCGCCAATTCGTTTGAATCGACGGCTTTTCTGCACAACACTGGTTGCTAGGCAACACAACAGCGAGAATTCTTCTTCGCTAAAATTCGAATGGTATTCCATTCGTATAATTCGATTTCAATGGCTTGAGATCACAATTTTTAACCAACATTTTAATGTAGATCAAGTCTGTAAAATAAGGTAAACCCACTTTGAAATAAAATATAAATTTTAATTCCTTCGAAAAGCGTCAATTTTCTTTCTAATTTATTTAGGCAAATAAATTTAGGTTTAACTTGAAGTCTCAAGCAAAATACATGTGAAAAATATTTCTAAAATTAAAACAACTGTTAAATTGATAGAATTCTTTAAGAATTCCAACAAAAGTCAACTTTTCAAAATTAGGCCCGACCGCGTGGTTTTGTCAGATTGTCGACGACGAAATGACGGTACCCGGGCGGAACCAACTTCAACAAGTTCGGGCAAGATTTTTCCGTTCTCGGGCTGGGCCTTTAGGCCTGACCACGCGGTAGAAATTATTATTTTGTTAAAACAAATAATTTCCACTGCGGAAGAAAACAGAATAAAGTGAGTGACACTTATTATCTTGCGAGAAGTTCTACAACAGAATAAAATATATTAAACACTTATAAATCTCAAACGAAATTTATTTTACACACAAAAATCACCATAAACGTTACACTACTCGAATCCATCATAGACATGCAAAAATTCAAATTTTATTTAAAATTTGGCAGCCTATCTCGGTAGAACCTCCACTTGTGACGATTCTACTTTTGGGCTAATTTATTAGTCCTTTTAAGATAGATAAATAATCGGTTTAAACAAAACGTTGCTAAGTTTAACAACAACCTAACCGAGATAAGCTACGGAAGCCTTTACAAACATGAATATGTAATCAAGTAGAAGTAACTTACAGTTTTAGTGTGACTTAACATATTTATTACTAAATATTAATGATAACAAAAAATGGGTTCTTCACGCGTGTAAACGGGCGGCATCAACTGGTTGAGGATCCGGGCGAAGCCAGAGGGATACGGCTGACTTGCGGCATCGTCACAAATATCGCTACGGAGACGTATTTGGTCCGCAGCATCGATTATCTAAATATGCGAAGAGTCCTTCGCATAAACAGGAATATTCGGCAGAATATTCCATTGTTCCAAATGAATAATAGTAAAGTAATTAGTGGAATACAACAAATGAATTGTTGTATAAATATTAATTGGGCGGGGACCGTCACGACAATTGAGAGAACGTCGCGGGAGTTGTTGAGACTCCATCCGCCAGCATGCCTTACGACGACAAGATCTCGTGATCAGGCGCCGAGTATTTAATTGTGTGCTTTAACTCGCTATCGGTGGTACCAACCACCAGGTAAACATTTCTATGGACTTACCGGGTCTAAAAGATATTGCCAATACAGGATTACCAATGCCCGAGTAATTTGTTTAACATGATATATTTTATATCATTCACGGGTTACTAACCCGGAGGGTATGATGGGGCGGGGACCGTCACGACGGTCGAGAGAACCATCGCGGGAGGATTTGACTCCCCCATCCGCCAGCATGCCTTACGATGACGGGATCAGCAGATCAAGCACCGGGTAAAATATTAATCGGCCACTGCCGTTGGATTACCATTATCCAGGTAGTTGTTTTATCGCAACATCTTTAGATATTACTCACGGGCTACCAACCCGGCGTGTTACCTGTGCATTAGGCCTTTACCGACTTTTAACGAGCGGAAGGACCAATCGTAGAAAGACGGGAACCTGCGTGGGCTGTTTACAACAACCATCCTGCAGCGGACTGTGGCCAGTTAGCTGAGGGACCTACTTTCATTTAGCAAGGTCGTACTGTATACGACCGTTATATTAAGCCACCGTACGAAGTCCTACTGTCCCGTAGAACAGCTGGCTAACGTTACGGGGCCATTTCATGCGAATGCATGTCTATTACCGGAGTTAGCCTTCCCGAAAAGGCCCTACAACAGCAATAACAAAATAGTAATGAATACTAATTGTGGAGAACTGAGGTGGCCTGATGTGTCGATAGAGAATAATGAAATCAAACGATAACAATTCAACTACAGACAATATACAAGTTCAGTTATCAAAAATCAAGCCAGTGGGTGGGTGAGAAACTGGAGCTTATATAGTTCTGTAGAACTACTAGATTGGCGACAGCCAATCAGCGTACGAATCGATGGATTCGTGGGTCACTAGTCCGGACCTAATATATGACTATGTCCAGATGGGCCCAGTTGGGGTCCAGAAGGGTCCGATTGGTTCCCTTCGACAGGTAAGTAATGTGGATATTGATTCGATAGAATCAACATCATCAAGTAATTAATACTTAGTTTATGTCGAATAAAATAGTTATATTTTATTCACCGTGTCTAAATAATTATTTATCACACTTTTTAGTTTTAACCGAGTTTGAAATACGCGCGTTGGTTAAACAGCGCCATCTATGGTGAACATTGATAACTATCGATTTGTAATCATCACACAGCTCTGTTCACACCTGCCCTACAGGTGTTCCATATAGTGTGAACACTAGTGTGAACCTAGCTTCAAACTCAACATTATACAATTATCCACATGGCCGCCGCTTCCAGTTATGCAACTTGGGAGCGGCAAAACAGAAACTTAAACACAGGTGCGTAAATGCAATCGAAAAGAAAAGAAAGGCACCGAAATACAAATAAGCTTATAAACAACGGAATCCTTCTCCCTCTCAGCTCACATGGTGTTGCGAGCGCAACAGTGGGAGTTTTTAGCGGTTTTGTCTTACGCGAATCTCAAGAGTTTGTTTTGTATGATTGGTTGACGTTTAAGATTCTTTTCGAGTAAATTGAGAATTGTTGTGGTCGTAGTTCCGGTTCGTTGGTAAGAATGCGGGAAGCGGACAGTCGGTTTACCTGCTTTGCCAGAGTTCGGAGGAGTTTCGGTTTCGGTTTAGTATCTTCAAAGTTCGTTTATCAGTATTCGAAGTATTTGGGTTTTAGAAGTTATTCGCAACGGTTCTTCGAGTTTTTTATCTCTCTTCGTGTTATTTTAGCGTTAAGTTGCTAGTGCAGTTCGTGGTTTTATTTTCCCTGTACTCGTATCAATTCGGAGGGTTGCCCGGGCAACCGTCGTTTGTGTTTAGTGTCGAGATATTAAGCCTAATCGTAGAAATGTGTTCGTTTGGAAGTTTTCGGAGGTTTTAACGCTGTTTTTTTATCATAAGGGCTTTGAGGGATTAAACTGTATTTATTCATGTATTTTCCTGTGCTTTTTGGGGGTTTTGGGGCAATTTTGGCCCACTTGTGATCTATTCGTAGTACGCGCCTCGCTCGCAAGAGGTCGCCGCATATTTTGTTAACAATTCATAATTACGTGAGCACAAGCTGTATCGTTGTTGTTTTGGCTTTGAGCCAGTCTTTTCATGTTATTTCATTAAAATGGAGCTCAGGTTTTTTGCTCCCGATCTTTTATAATTAAGCCTAGCTTATTTATTTCGTGTGAATCAGCTCGCGACAGGCCCGCACTCGTCCGCGTCGAAAATGGCAGCCAGATTCGAACCCAGTTCAACCGTCCACTTTCATTATGCAAATGCCGGAGGATACAAAATCAAAACATGATTTGACTCGAGGTTCTTGACTGTTACGCTGTATTCATACTGTAGTCAGGGGCTGATCTAGCTTTTTGGGGGCACTTTATCAAAATTTTTAACAATAAAATAAAACAATTATACTTTCTATATGAAGCATTATGTTTTTTTGTTTTTTTTAGTACATTGCATTGTGTTGGCGGTCCCCTAGAATTTAGGGGTTCCCTAGAGTTTGGGGGCCCTGCGCTCAAGCCCTATTTTGTCCTTATGTAGATCTGCCCCTGACTGTAGCAATAAGGCGAGTCCTTTTTTCAGCTGAGAAGGTTCCTATCACAACGACAATAGACTTAAATAAAAAATTTAAAGTTAGATCACTCGGGAATGAAAATTGAGAAATTTACATAAATAAACTAAAATGAGATTTTCTTACCAATCCTGATCGATACACACAACCCTAAAGGAGTGGACAGATACTTTAAATTTTCTTTCAGATTTTCGAATGGATTCTCAAAAAAGAAATTTGTCAAAATTATGAAATTGAACAAAGATGGAGAGAAAGATTTTTGTCATTACTTGGAGAAAGTGAATGCTGTCAATAACACGACTACTGTTCAACAGGGACCACAGTTTTGATGCACTCGCGAATCCATTGTAGTTATTTAACGGTGCCATGCATGACATCGACAGAGTTTCAGGAATCTTGCCGTTATCAACCTTCAAAGCAAACTCCGTAAACTCAGGGGTAGTGGTCGTACACATGAAGAGACTTGGAAAGTTAATGGTGTTGACCTCTCGGCTGTAAATATTGACAATTGACGGTTCGGACCAGTAGTAAGCAAATCGGTCGTAGACCAATGCAATGCAGAGAAGTATGCTCAGCATAAGAATGAAGCTCCAGAAGAAGCGGAAAAGCCAATTGAGTTTACCATCGTTTATCTTTCGCACAATGCTTAAGAAAGCGTAATTGGTGTCTTTGGCTGCATTATGATTTCTTACCAATCGACGGATCTTCATTCGGAAACGTGACTTGAGTCTGAGGGCCATGGCGGACTGTGCTTGTCCACAAGAAATATGAAAAGATTATAATGAATGCGCCGAATAAGTAATTACGTAATAACTGCTTGTTGGAAAGCAACATGTAAAGGGACGAGCAGAACGACTAGTTGTTGGAATGAATAAATTAAGTTTTGTACATAATTGGGGAGGTTCCGTTTAGAAAATATACGTGCAACTACAACCAAGGGCATGCCGTGACTTGAAAGCTAGTAATTGAAGCAGTAATTTATTCATTCTTAACCAACAGTGTAAAACGCCCATTTTGAGGATGTGACACTTATAGATTATATTGGTTTCATTACAGTGGGTTCACACTAGTGTTCACACTAGTGGTGGGAATAAACGTCACACGATACAATGGAGAGCGTTGTCGCTTGTTAGATTACAAGTGATTTTATTAAACAAATTACACTGGTTATTTAACACTCATCGCTGATTGGTTCTCCTGGTCCCACGCGACCTCGTACTGTATAGCTTTGGACATAAAAATCATACCATTCAAGCTTGAAGCTCACTTGCAGAATGAACATTTTCGGCAGTATCCACTGGGTAGTGGAAAAACTCACTAATAAGTTATGACAAATTAACATTTAAAATTTAAATGATGTCACACAATCACCTTCACATCTTGGGTGCAGTGCAGTTGTTTCAAGTTTGTCCACCACACTAATGGGCATAACAAACCTTTGATCCGTATTTGGCTTCCAAATCTGAAAATTGCAACGGAAATTGCTTATGGTCAACAGTTTTACCTAGACCATACCATGGCCACATCATCCAGAAAATAAACCTGGCCAATGCTAATGTCATTAGATCTCAACGGTTTTTACACTGTGTCGCGTTTCTTATTTTCTATACAGATAAGATCGCGGATGCTTAATCTAAGACTTATACATAAATGATAAATAATAATAAGACCAAGTTCTCTGAAATAATTCTAAGTTTAATGAAAACATTTTTATGACAAGATGGAAATTATTCCGACCCGGAATAATTTACGTTATTTGCATGTGATGGAGTAGGAGACAAAAGTAAGGCACGTGTATAGCATTTACATGTTAAACAGGAAGTGGATTTATTCTGTGTTTAGTGTACATATAATTATTCAAATGATCATGTACGCCACCTGACGGTGACGCACCAAACAATATCACCAACAATTCTCCTTCTTGCTAACAAGACGTAGCATTTCCTGTAGCCCAGATTTTCCTGTTCTCACCGAAATCATAGGGGCTACATCCTGTGATCCCTAAATATTGTTGAAACTCTTTGATTACTAAATATTTTATTACTAAATTACAACATTAGGGATAATCCTTTTATTTATGATAATTTGGGATTACCACAACCGCAATGATGACAAACTATAAGTAGCTGTACTGCAGGGAGATCTTTAATTTGTCCTCTGGTGTCCAACTGAACATGGGAGTGCGAGAAAGTATTTGGAGAACCTAAGGGGTGCTGAATTACGAAAAGTTTTACCATCACTGATTTAATGGATTAATATTGTTACGTGGATTCCTGGTCTTTTATGGATTTCCACGTGACATTTGTTTATGGAATTTTAGAGTGAGGAAGAGGGAAATGAGTGGAGTCAATTTAATGGTTTAAATTCAAACTTCAATTTCTTTATTAACTGGACAGACAAAGTCTGTTCAATTCCTTTTAAATTATACAACTTCTTACACATTTACTCATGACACTAATTAGCATTTGGTTATCATTGGATTCACTTGACACTTTAACATAGGAAACAACAAATTAACACTTTGCAATGTTTATCCAATTCAAATTCAATCCCAGCAACCTTCAGCCGTTCCCTTTAATGGGCGACATTCAGTTACTGAGTTATAAGAGTGTGTGTTGTCATGACCTGAAACAAAAGAGAGAATGAGAAGAGCTCTGTCGAGAATGGGCGGCAGTTTTATAGGAAATCTCCTATCGCCCCCGGAGTCGAATTGATCGGTCCTGTCACATGGCGGTGACGTTTTTCCGAACGCCAGCGCCATCTGTGGCCGAAATTGTTGGGTTATTCCATAACTGTGGATCGGTTATAACAATGTGCAATTGTGCGCAGCATACCGTTGTTGCGTTGCAGGGTATCGTTAACGGCATTTGGAGTGCCTACGGTGACTGTGTGCATCGGAGAAAATTTCTATGCTGGCCCGAATACGGTTTCTTAGTTATGATTTGTTCTTTTAGCATTATATAGCTTGTGTTTGCAAATCCTAAGGGATTCTTTCTGTACCATATATGATTTGTCCTGTTTTACTGTATGAGATTCGTTCTGTCATGAGTGAAGTCACTCACTCCTTGCCAAACTGTGAATAAAGTGGCAGCCATATTGGATATGGACTTTAAGCCAAGCTTAAGAAGATGTCTTCTTACTGTCCAACACTCACCCAACAAACACTAGAACCCAACATTGGTAGCAGAGGGTGGTTCCTCGGTTGTGGTGAGTGTTTAGGAAACGTTTGCACGCTTTTACGGCCATTTTTCGGGGTCCGGGTTTCGTCGCACAGCCGTGCGGACATCGAGCAGCGAGGCGCCGCCGAAACGATCGAGGATTCGCGTGCCTGCTAAGCAGGAAAGGATCGGGCGTTCGTATACGCATTCGCGACGATCGCGACGACGTTTTGGAGACGTTCGGGCCGAGGATTCGACGGCAATCGCCCGCAACGAACGAGCGGACGGCGTGGATCGGCGGACGGTGTTTCAAGACGGAAAACAAAGTGTTTTTGCGACGGAATCGGCTTGGACTATTAGCGTGGACAGTAAGAACAATTTTCGAATCGGTTTTGTGTTTATTTGGCGGAATTATAAGCCTATTTCAAGCCACGATGTTTATCGCGATGACGTCACCATCCAAGATGGCGGCGCCCATCGAAAGCAACGATTAGCAGCAGAAGCAAGCCGTTTCATGCAGGAAACGTTCTGCAACGGCAGAATAAACACCGTGGGATCGTTGGAGATCGTTTGGCAACGACGACGATCGATTTTGGAGGGTTTTTGTTGCGGAATAGTGTCGCAACACGGAATTTCGGCGAATCGATTCGGATTTGACGGACGGCGCCGGGAACGAATCGCAAAAGTGCCGGGCACGGATTTGCAGCGAGATTCGATTGGATTCGACGTGGAATCGGCTAAGGATTTCACATTGTGACTGTAAGAACTGTTTGCATTCTATTTTTGTTTCGTTTGGCGGAGATATAGGCCTATTTTGATCACGAATCGAGCGAAATGTTTGCAACGATGACGTCACAATCCAAGATGGCGGTGCCCATCGTTCTTCACTAGGAGCAGCGAGATTGGCTGTTTTAGCGGTGAAGAAGTGTTCCATCGTAGATTAAATCAACGTGGGAACACTACAGCATTGTTGGAGAGGACCAACGATCATTCCGAACAGTTTCGGAACCGATGATTCGACGGGAAGTCGATTCTTCAACTGGAACGATCGGCGATACGGTTCGCGATCGATTGGAGCGACGTCGTAGCGACGTTATCGACGAATTTATCGGCGGAAGAGCGTTTCAACGTAGAGCGACGTTGGATAGATCACCGATAGACGTCTGGACGACGTCACGGAATTTTTGGAGATTGTTTCGAGTTGTTGGACGCGTTTGGTGCGACGGGCACAAACGCATCGCGGATTTGCACGTAGAGTGTATCTGCGCATCGCAGGGACCGGTTAAGTCTTGTGCCAGGTGCACAAGTAAATTGCGACAAGTTCAACGACGCCGACGTGGGATTTTGCGACGCAAAAGTCCCGCAAAGCAGACAACGTGCCAACGTATTATTGTTTTATTTACTTGGGTTGTCGTGAAACTCTGTATAGTTTTAAGTTTTTGTTCTGGGCAATTTAGTTTGTTCTGTACCCTTCGGGCAGTCGCCCCCGTACAGTCCTATTCCGGTCTGGGCTTGTCCGTGGTACAAGGTAGCCGTCCCGCGCCACCAGGTTGGCGGTCGGAAGCTATCAGGACGACCAGATTCGGGTTTCAATCTCTCTTAAAGAGATTCCCCCGGGAAGTAGCGCATTTTTCGCCTTATATTTTGTGGGAAAAGAGTTTTTTCAAAGTGACAAAGTGTCTACCGATTTGTGCTACGGCATTTTTGTGGAAAGAGCCACATTTTGCAACGAAAAGTGAATTATTGTGTGGAATAGTTGTGTTACGTGCAGCAACAATGTCTTTAAAAGACAGTGGAAGATTGTTCTGAGCCCGAGGACGATTGCCGGGTTTTAAAGCCAATTTGGACAATTGGCATGTTGCGTGTGCGCGCCAGGCGCGCCAAGAGGTCAAAGGACAGTTCCTTGACCAATTGTGTCATCATAATGATACAAATTTGCGAAGAAATCGAGTTATTTGGAATCGAAATGTGGATAAAATCCACGTGTATAACCTGGAGAACCAGGGGACTACTTTTGGCGGCGAAGTCGATAGTTGTAATGTCAACACGGACGATTATGACGCAAGGGATTGGCAACGCCAAAGGATTCCGCAGCATTCTAAGAATGTACATGGCAATTTGAATTTTTGCACGGCATCAAATGCCAAAAGTGGACTTTATTGCGGGAACAGACTGGAATCTTCGGCACAGACGTGTGTCACCTGTTGTTTCAATTGTGGCGGAGTGGGTCATCTCGCCAGGGATTGTCCTTCGGTTTGGGAACAAGGAAATCTCCCCTCATCTGGGATGCGGCAATTAACACAGGCTTGTGAAAGATTTTGCAGTAATAGGAACTGTTCCGACGTGCACACGGATAAAAAGGATGTGGAGTCATTTAGCAATAAAGAAAAGGAGAATTTTAAAAATTCTACAGCCAAGGAAGATAATAGTTTTGGAAATATTACTTGGTATTGTGATAGCCAAGTCTCCAACCATGTGGCATCTTGTGAAAAGTGGTTTTGCAATTTTAGGCCTTTAAGTAAATTTGAAAATGATTTAGAAATCATGGGGATTGGAGATATCCGTCTGTTCTCTTTGAATGGGAAACAGAAGACAAATTTATTCTTAAAGGATGTTTGGTTTGTGCCCAAAAGTGGGAGAAATTTGATTTCTTTGGGACAATTGGATAAAATAGGCCTAACCACTAATATTGCACATGGGAGACTGGCTGTTTACAAAAATAAAATCAGCAAACCATTTTTAGTGGCACAAAGGAATAGGAATAATGAATTCACGGTTAATTGTTGCACCATGGTTTCAATTGTACGTGCATCCGCACCCTTTGTAACAAATCATGCGGTTGACACAGCTGATTTAAATTCTGATTTTGACAAAAATGTATCGCTATTAACACATTTTATTATTAAGAGCGCACTAACTCACAAACCAAATAGTTTGGCTAAAGCGATTGGAGATTCGATTAGGGCAATTTGTGAGACACAGATGTGTAATGTGGGAAAAACTGCGAATAGCGACGTGCTAAGCACGAACAATGGAAATCGGAATTTCGAGATGGTTGATTCGAACAGGGTTTCGAATGCCATAGATAATTTGAGTGGGATCTCAATTAATAATGGACAACACGGGGAAACTCAACATAGACACGGGAGTTTTGAGTGCTTGAACAAGGTTCAAATTGACAGCAGCAATCCCCTTAATTCTGATATGGGAAATCAGAAATGTTTTTTGAAGAAGACTAAAAAGTCTACGGATTCTGCAGGATTGGGTGGAGTCCCAATTACTAACAATGAGGGGGAGAAGTCATACAGTATGACCAGGATTGTTAGCAATTGTTTTGAGACCAAGGACAGTAAAGGAATTTTAGAAAAATCTAAGAGGTCTAAGAAAAGGAAAGACAGGGCCCTTCCTCTTTATTTGTGGCAGATGCGTTTGAGACATCTAGATAAAGAGAGCGTTCTTGGCATGAATCAGTCAAATAGAGTATTTGGCGTCCTATTAGAGGACAGGGAAATTACCCCTCATGCATCCTGTGTAGTAACAGAAGCTACAAATCCAGATATGCCCCCAACACAGAGAGTTAACCTCGGGGGGGTTTTAGATTTGATAAATCTAAGTGTTTGGGATGTCCCACACAAAATGGGAGAACAATACATGGTTTTAGTTGATGATTGTTCGCAATATATCTGGATTAGACATTCAAAGAATGGGAAAGGTGTAATTGATATGTTTCAGGATTGGGTAAAGGAAACTGAACATATACTTGGCAGGAAAGTAAAAAGAATTAGTTTGGGACGTGGGATAGATTATTCCCCAAAAGAATTAATGGAATGGGTTGAAATTGCCGAATGTATCGGAATCGAGATTGCTGGAATGGAATCTGCCAACCCTGACATTTATTCCATCTCTGAGAGCGCCAACGAAGACATTGTAACGGGAGTAAACATTTTACTATGGGAAAATAGGTTTCCAAACACTTTATGGATGGAACTTGCCAATACGATGGCATACCTGCGGAATCGTGTTCCAAAAGTTAGTTTAAATATGGATGCTCCTTATAATGTATTGTATTCTAGACCGGTATCAGTGAGACACCTCCGATGTATTGGGTCGAGGGTTAAAGTTTTAACTCACATTAGGAATGTGAAAGGTCTCAAACATACCTGGGAAGGCGCGTTAGTCGGATATGCCGAATTTGGAAAAGGTTATCGGATCTGGGATCCGAAACAAGACGAAGTTGTTTCTTTGGTCAAGTTAAAGGTGTACGAACAGGATTATTGGTTCGAGGGGGAAATGGGTAACCCTATGGAAGTTGTTCAAGCGGAAGATAACGGTTTGTCGGATTCGCATGCTCTTCCCGAAGATGAGACAGAGGAGGTCTCAACCATTGTCGTACAGCCTGTTTTTAAATCCCCAGAGGTTTTGTCTTTAGTGAAGACATACGAAGAAATTCTCCCGGACTTTACATTAGTTGGTGTAAGCGGGTCCGAAGCTGTTGAGACAGAGGGGGAAGTTTTCTCAACACATGTGCAGCTATTGCTTGGTGCAAATGAGTGCAAATTCGTTGAAACAGAGGGGGAAATTAACAAGACCAAGAGAAACAAAAGGAAAAGGAAAAACAAAACAAACGAAACAAACAAAGGTTTAGAGTCGACGACAAAGATCGTCAAAGGTCAATCAACGACTTGCGAGTCGATTTTTAATGGCATTCCAAGTACTACGTTTGAAAAAGATTTGAACTATGGGGGGGGAGACAGAGAAATAATTTTTAATGGGTCTCTTATCCATAATAGGGAGTCCGACCCCCCATTATTGGAATTAAGAAAGCAGAATGATCGGCTCGTGATTAACGACATAACTATTACATGGGAGGACGATTGTTGTTGATTGTTGTGTTTAATTGGAAGTGTCTTTGCTTGGAGGTTATAATCGATCAGAGGGGGTATGTTGGGTTATTCCATAACTGTGGATCGGTTATAACAATGTGCAATTGTGCGCAGCATACCGTTGTTGCGTTGCAGGGTATTGTTAACGGCATTTGGAGTGCCTACGGTGACTGTGTGCATCGGAGGAAATTTCTATGCTGGCCCGAATACGGTTTCTTAGTTATGATTTGTTCTTTTAGCATTATATAGCTTGTGTTTGCAAATCCTAAGGGATTCTTTCTGTACCATATATGATTTGTCCTGTTTTACTGTATGAGATTCGTTCTGTCATGAGTGAAGTCACTCACTCCTTGCCAAACTGTGAATAAAGTGGCAGCCATATTGGATATGGACTTTAAGCCAAGCTTAAGAAGATGTCTCCTTACTGTCCAACACTCACCCAACAAACACTAGAACCCAACAGAAATTTTGCAACATTAATCAAATCTTATTCCTAATTACGCGTTACGGATCGCCTGTCATTCTGGGCGGTCCGTACGCGTGACAACTCCCTTTTTTGCTGTGTTTTGGACCCCAAAATACAAATTTCGGTCTAGACAGATCTCTTTTACAATCGGACATTCCTAAGGAATGTTCGGTTTCACCTTTGTCTCTATAAACTATTGCTCAGTGTTGTACAATTTTTAATTCAATTTCAAGAACATTATAATTAAACTCACTCCCTTTTAGTTTAATGTTTGGGGAGAGAAAAAAAGAAAATTATTACTCTCAATGAATACAATTTCAAAATCAAAACAAACTATTTTCATTTATCTGTTACATTAATGCAATCTTAATAATATTTCAATTTCATATTTGATAAACACAGAAGAAAACATCTCCAATAATAAATGAAAATTATACAAAATAATAATAATAATAATCAAAAAAAATCATTCCAAAACCAAAACTACAAAATTTACAATCAAATTTCCTCAAAATTCTTCATTTATTAAATTTTAAAATGAAATTCGCGATAGATTCCTTTCGCTTCCTTGGTCATTCGTGCTATCACAATTCATTTTTAATTCAAACTGTTGATTTATCAATTCCAACTTTTAATTATTTCAAAATTCAATCCAATTTAATAAGCCTAATAAGATTTAGTGCAGCTGACGAAGGTCGCGATGGGTCCTTTCACGTCCCCTGTCATTTGCACCACCATTTATTTAATTTCTTTTAGTTTCTTTAAACTTCTTCATTTCATAACAATATTTTATTCAATTTAACCTCTAATTATCACAATTTAATCTAAAATTTTCCTTTTTATTCAAATTTTAACACAAATGAACCAACATGGCGATTGGTTTCAGTTGGCAAAATTCACTTGTAAAAACGTTAAACGATTAACAAATTCATCTCCAAAAATCACATAAAATTATTCAACATTTTCTCACAAACCTTTGGAAACACACTTTCATACAAAATTAGCAATGAATAGTCGAAATTTTGTCTCGGGTCACGCTTATAACACGCGTTCACCTTGATCAAAATCAATAGCAATGGCGATAATCTTTCCTCTTTTGCGGTCTGAGTTTGCGCGACCGGAAATCGTTCGTTTGTGTGCTTGCGCCATCTCGTGGCGGATTTTTGAGTTGATTTTCGTTTGTTTTTATCGTAGGCTGTGATTCAAATAGCGATTTCAATGAGATTTGTTCTGTGTCATCTATATAACGTTCTTTTGGCTTAATTTTGGTTGTTTTCACTGGTGTTTCTGTGTTTTCAACTACAATTTCACCTTTTTTACTGATTTTTTCTACCCTTTCAGCAAATTTCACTTTCTTTTCTGGCAATTCTTTCAAAACTTTATCTATTTCTGGTTCAACCCGTTCTTTATATGGTTTTAATCGTTCTACATTCACTATATCACTTTTCTTTCTTGTAGAATTGATGATTTCATAGTCATTAGGTGCAGTTCTTCGCACAATTTCATAAGGGCCGGAAAATTGCGGTAAAAGTTTCTCTGACAAGCCAACTTTTCTATTGATGGTTTTCAAATAAACCAATTCACCTGGTTCAAATTCTTTGTTCACTCTATCTTCATCAAACCTTTTCTTGCTTTTTGCAGATTGTTTTTCAAGTCTCTCATTTGCAATTTTCCTGGCTGCTCGAATGAATTTTGCTGTCCTTAATGTAAATTCTTTCTGTGGCAAATCCAGATTTACATCTACTGTCAAATCCACATCATATCCACGAAGTAAATAGTGTGGTGTATATCCTGTTGTTTCATGAACGCCCGTGTTGTAAGAAAACAGAAGAAATGGAAGAAATTCGTCCCAGTCAGTGTGTTCATCGTTGACGTAACTTTGCAACATTTTTGCGAATGTCGCATTAAATCTCTCAGTCAATCCGTTTGTTCTTGGATGGTATCCTGACGTAGTTTTATGCAAACTTTTAAACATATTTGAGACTTCCTCAACCATTTTATTCCTGTATTCGGTTCCACGGTCGCTTAGGATTTCTCTTGGACTGCCTTCTTTCAGAATAACTTCATAAAGCAATGTTTTCGCTGCTTCTAATGCCGTAGCTGCTGCTGCTGGTCTAGCTATCGCAGATCTCGAAAGATAATCAGTTACAACAAAAACATGTTTATTTCCAAGACGTGACAATGGAAAAGGTCTAAGTGTATCTATTCCAATTCGCTCAAAAGGCTTTGAAACTGTTGACCATGGCTGCATTAGTCCTTTCGCTGGTGTTGTCATTGTTTTTGCTTTTGCGCAGTGTTGGCAGGACAAGACATAATTTCTAACATCTTTGTAAATTCTTGTCCAGAAGAATCGTGTTCTTATTTGTTTCCACGTTTTTGCCAATCCCAAATGAGCTCCTACTAATCCGTCATGCATTTCATGCAATACATCCTTTTGAAGTTGTTTCGGAACTACTAGTAGTAAATCTTCCATGTTCAGGGAACTATTAAGTTTTTTCTTCCTGAACAACGTTTTGTTTTGAAGAACGAACTGCTTTAGTGGTCGTCTTCTTTTTCTTGGAAGTTGCTCTTGGTTTTCTAGCGCTGTTATTAGGTCCAGTAGTTTGGGATCCTTCCTCTGTTCTACAGGGAGGTCCAAGTTTTCTAAGAAAAGCGAAGGTAATTTTTCTATTTCTTCTTCACTTAATTCTTCCTGGATCCTACTTAAAGCATCAGCATCTGTATGTTTCTTGCCGCTTTTATGAAATATTTCAAAATCATACTCAGCTAGTTGCAGCGCTCACCTGGCTAGACGTCCATTTGGATTTCGGACTCCTCTCAGCCATTGGAGGGCAGAATGGTCGGTGATGATCTGGAATTTCTGTCCATACAAGTACGGTCTAAATTTCTCTATTGCAAAAATGATGGCTAACATTTCCCTATCAGTTGCAGTGTAATTCTGTTCAGCTGTGCTCATTAAACGACTTGCATAAGCGATGACACGCTCTTGATTGTTGACTTTTTGTTTTAGAATTGCTCCTAAGCCGTAGGCGCTTGCATCAGTTGAAATCATGAAGGGCTGAGCGAAGTTTGGATGCGCTAACACCGGCACTGTTATTAATGCTGTTCGGAGCGTGTGGAATGCTTTGTCGTGGGGTGGCCCCCAGTCAAACTTTTCGTCCTTTTTGGTTAAATTCACCAGAGGTTTGGAAATGTCCGCAAAACCAGCGATGAACTTCCGGTAATACGAGCATAATCCAAGAAAACCACGTAGTTGTTTAACGTTCACAGGAATTGGAAACTTCGCGACTGAATCCAGATTCCTGGGATCCGGTGAAATACCTTCAGCATCAACCACATGTCCGAGATATCGTATGGTGTGTGTCGCAAACGTACATTTGCTCAGCTTGACTTTGAGATTCGCTACTCTTATCTTTTGGAAAACTGCCTCCAAATCGACGAGATGCTGGTCGAAAGTCTTTGAAAACACTATCAAATCGTCAAGGTATGCAATACATACTTTTCCCAAGAGATTACCAAGTACTTTATTCATCAATTTTTGAAAGGCGGCTGGACTGTTACATAATCCCATTCCGAGGACATTAAACTCATAATGTCCGCTAGACGTGGTGAATGCTGTCTTTTCACGATCTTGTTCGTCTATTTCGACTTGGTGGTATCCCTGAATGAGATCCATCATCGAAAAATACTTCGCACCCGCTAATTGATCTAGGGTGTCGTCAATACGCGGTAAGGGATAAACCATTTTCTTTGTTACTGCGTTTAAACGTCTCCAATCAACGCAAAATCTCCATTTGCCGTCTCTTTTCTTGATGAGTAGTACTGGTGCACTCCACGGGCTCTCGGATTCTCTAATGACTCCCTGGTCAAGTAACTTCTTTGTTTCAGCATCCTCGATTTCTTTTTCCTTAATTGATCGTCTATAAGGTTGTAAATGGATTGGAGGAGAATCTCCAGTATCGATTCGATGTCTAATCGTGTGAGCTCTGCCTAAATCATTGTCAGTTTTTGCAAATCTATCAGAATTTTTCTCTAGCAATTGTCGCATTAAGACTTGTTGCGATGCTGTCATATTATCGTTTGCCATGGCCGTGCTAAAGTCAAAATGATTATCTCTTTTTTCATCAAGCACGCCAGACTCAATTACATAAAATGCTTTTGCAATTGCTGAGTTTTTTCCTAAATAAATTGTCTTTTTAGTTGGATTCGCAACACGCAGAACTCCTTCACCTTTTCTGAATTTAGTCAATGTTTTACAGCAAATCACTCCAAATCAATCTACTACTCCGCTAAGTGGTTCAATAAATAATTCATCATCTACTTTCTTTGCAATTTTTATTGGAACTACACATTCATGTAATGCTGGAATTGTTATTGGTTTTAAAACTCGGGCTATGTAATTTAAATCAGTATGATTCTTAGACATTGGGAAAACTTCTTGTTGTTCATCTTTTGGGCCTACAAAGATCTTCTGTTGGTCATAATCGAGTTTACACCTTGCAGATCTTAAGAAATTGTCTCCTAGCAGTAAATGGCGTCCAAATCCATTAACGATTAATACGTCGATGGTGTGTTGTTGTTGTCCAACATCAATGGTTATCCTGGTTTTTCTTTCTGGGGTTATCAATGAGCCATCCACAACTCTCAATCGAACACCTGGACAGGGCTGATATTTGAGCTGCAGAGTTCTCACCAAATCTTCACTAATGATGTTGCGAAAACCTCCAGAATCCAAGACACCAGTGATTTCCATACCATTTAATACTACTGGAATCTGCAAAAGTTCGTCCATGGCGTGCAACTCGATGATTTCTAATTTCCTCTTTTTGAATTTCTTCTTGTTTTTCCGTCTTTGTGGCCATTCTAGTTTCCCGGTGCATTAGGTGGTCCACCACGTGGGGCTCCTCGATTTCCTCGGCCTTGGTAATTTTCAATAAAATTTTTACCTTTATAATTTGGATTTAATGGATGGCCTTGGTTATTTGGGTTCCCCTGTTGTCTTTGACCTTGTGGTGGATTCCATTGCTGTTGTGGTGGATTCCATTGCCGTTGTGGATTTTGCTGTTGGAATCCTTACCTGAATTATTCCACTGATTGTTCCAATTACCTCTGTTTTGACCTCTATTATTCCATCCTCTACCTTGATTTCCCCAATTGTTGTTGGTATTGTTCCACCATCCTTGTTGTTGTCCGGGTCGTCCTCTAAAGTTACCTCTATTGTAGAACTGGCCCTGGTTTGGATGTGGTGTGTACCATTGGTTTTGGTAGAAGATAGGAGTAACCTCTGCATATTGAACTTCCCCAAACTGCTGCTGTTGTCTTAGCACTTTGACCTCTGCTAACAACTCGTCTTTGGTTTTATTGACGTCGCTCGGTTCAACTAACAAGCTTGGTTTCACCTCGCCTGTTGTATCAACAGCTTTTTGCAGTAGGGTTAGTAAAACTTCTGCAGGGTCCTCACTGAATGCATGAGCTTCCAGTAATCCAAGTTGAGATGTTAATTGATCCAATGTCTTTGGAAAATTGACTACCAGTTTATCTCTAGTCACCTTTTTAAGTCCTTGAAACACATGAAATATCTTTTGTTCCTCAGTGAATGCTGGTCTTGCATAAGAACATTCTTTCAATATCTTCTGCATATGTTCCAAAGCTGTTCCATCCTTGTGCTGCATTGCCTGTAATTTCGACAAAATTGTTGTTATTTGTCGTCTGAATTTCGCTTTCAACGCATCTTTCCATTGAATCCAAGTTCTAGTCGGATGTAGTGGAAGTTGATCTAAATACCACGATGATGCGGAAGATTTCAGCACAATTGACAGGTGTTTAATCCTTTCGGTGTCATCGGCTATTGTATCTTCATATCCGATTAACCATGTGTCAATATTCCCTGTCGCCGGATCAAAGTCAACTGGATTTCTTCTATTGACTACTAAGTTTTGTAATACCGCTTGTATTGCTGCTAATTCTGGTGAAGCACTTGCCATATTACCTGGAAATTGTTCGCTTTTAATTGTCACTTCTGGTTGAATAAGTTCTTCTGAATCCTCAATCTCTTGGGCTGCATCCTCAAATTTATCTGTACACTTTCCAAAAGATCACCTAATTCCAATTGTTCTTCAGGCAATAACCAATTATACACACCTGGATCTATTAATCTTTGATTGCGCTGGTCGGGGGTTTCAGGATCTTCCCTTTTTTGTCTTTTTATTTCACCTTTGGATTTTGATCTTGTCCTCCGATCAGTCACTTTATCGTCCAGTGGTTTATTTGGTGAATCAAGTTCACCTGGATCCTTTTTTGAAAACAGATAATCCGTTACTGATTGTGGTAATTTGTAACGCTTGAAATCCGCAATGATTAATTAATTAAACTAGAAGACACAATCCTTTAATTCAAAGCACTTTTTTTTTTTTTTCACTGTAACTCTTTAACCTTGGGGTATGTGTGCGGATTTTGTCGGGGGCGAAAGGGTCCCGCTTTTTAACATTACGGCGGCCTATACGTTGTTTCGTTGATCGCGACTGTGATGCGGAATTTGCGGATGTTGTTTTGGCCGAGTAGTTCGTGCGACCGAGCGGGTTTTGTTCGTTGCTTTTCGGTGTTCGGTGGGTTTTGTGACCGGTCAAGGGTTTCGCTAAAACGTGGTTTTTGTGACGGGAGGGAGGGGGGATCGGTTCATGTGCTCCGAACGCGCCGCGACGCGCCGTGACTTGGGCCAAAAACGACCCGGTTGGAAACCGGGTCCCGGGCTTCGTCGAGGCGTGGTTTTTGAGAACGGGGGGAGGGGGGGATCGAGTCGCGTGCTCCGAACGCGCCGCGACGCGCCGTGACTTGAGCCAAAAACGACCCGGTCGGAAACCGGGTCCCGGGCTTCGTCGAGGCGTGGTCCCGATCGAGCCAAACTCTTCCAGAAAATGTCCGGTGGAATGTTAAGAGTGTCGATGGACGACGTTTGAGTTTATATCGTAAGTAAGTAAGTATCTGACAAAACTTGCACAGAATTTTGTCAACATTTGATAAATTTCCACAGAATTTAACGTTGTTTTGCTAAAACCTGCGGAAACGTGTCTAGTCGGGCAGAAACGTCTCGTAAAATGTTGCTGAAATTCCGTGGAAATTTGTCAAAAATTGACAAAAGTTGGTGACCGACCCACATCGCGTTGCGGCGCGATCGGGGGGCGGCCCTTTCCCCTTCCCCCCCCCCCGTCCCCAAAAAACCACGCCTCGAGAAACCCCGAGGTTCGGTTTCCGACCGGGTCGCCTCTTGATCCGACCCGGGGCGCGTCACGGCGCGGTCGGAGGACGGCCCTCGTCCCCAAAAACCACACTCCGGGTCACGTGGTCTCGCGCCCGACTCTCTCAGTTTTCCCGTTTTTATCCCGTTACTGCCAAGGGCCGTTAACGGGCCGCCGACGGTCTCGTCACGATCCCGTAACGGCTCGCACGGGCCGAATACGGGCCGTGACGGGCCGTTACGGGATCGTGACGGGACCGTCGGCGGCCCGTTAACGGCTCGCACGGGCCGTGACGGGATTGTGACGGGACCGTCGGCGGCCCGTTAACGGCCCGTGCGAGCCGTTACGGGATCGTGACGAGACCGTCGGCGGCCCGTTAACGGCCCGTGCGGGCCCATGCGGGCCGTTGACGGGCCGTTGACGGGCCGTTAACGGGCCGTTAACGGGCCGTTACGGCGTAAATCGAAAAAATCAACAACCGACAACACGTACGTGAAAACGCGTACAACATTCATAGACATTAATTTCGAATCCTGTTTTTGGTTTTACGCCGTTAACGGCCCGCATGAGGTCGTACGGGCCGTCGGCGAGCCGAAGTCTGGGAACGAAGGCCGTTACGGGATCGTGACGGGACCGTCGGCGGCCCGTTAACGGCCCGCACGGGCCGTGACGGGATCGTGACGGGACCGTCACGATCCCGTCAACGGCTTGTACGGGCCGTTACGGGGTCGTGACGGGCCCGCACGATCCCGTCAACGGCTTGTACGGGCCGTTACGGGGTCGTGACGGGCCCGTCACGATCCCGTCAACGGCTTGTACGGGCCGTTACGGGGTCGTGACGGGACCGTCGGCGGCCCGTTAACGGCCCGTGCGGGCCGTTACGGGGTCGTGACGGGACCGTCACAATCCCGTCAACGGCTTGTACGGGCCGTTACGGGATCGTGACGGTCCCGTCGGCGGCCCGTTAACGGGACCGTTGTTGTATTCTAGTTGTAAACTCATGCAATGAGTTTATTTCTGCAGTGGATTGGAAAAAGTCATAAGGTGAAATAAAGAGACGCCATCTTTGCAGGTGAGAAACAAAACATGAAGTGAAGCTTTAATACTTTGTCATGTGACACGTTTTCAAAAAGCGCCACCTTTAGGCAACATACATAAACAATGTGTAAACAAACATCATGTTTGTTTACAATAGCAAACATAAATAGAAATATCAGTTACAGAGCGCATTATTACTTGCTAATACGATCTAAACACATATAGACAATACATGGCTATTACATCTCACAACTTAACAATCGGCCCCCTCGTATTAACAAGTATTCAAAACATTTAAATCAATGAGGAAGCGATTACAAAATTCCTCGTAAGATTCGCCATACACCTGGGAAAAACCCTGTGCGACGAGTCTCGCTTTGTAGCGTGCGACTTCTTCTTCCTCATTCTGCTTAGTGGTGTAAATCCATTTACATCCGATTATCTTGGTATCAGGCGGTGGTGGGACCAATTCCCAAACTTCTCGTTCGTGCATCGTGTCGATCTCATCACACATCGCTTGATTCCACTCTTCCTTTTCTGGTAGGTTTGCAATCTGCTCGAAGCGCGTTGGAATGTAGACTTCGAGATGATTAGCTTCAAAGTCAAGAGTTAATTCGTCTATGTCTATGTCGGAATAGTCTGCTGTTGTATTCGATTCGGATGGCTTCTTCTTTCTCTTGTCCTCGAAGAGATGTTCGGGGACACAAAGATTGTGATCCGCACAGTATCGTTTTACTTCCGGTATCGAGCGCAATCTCGGCTTATCGTATCCGACAATCGTATATTCAAAGTCCTTTTGTCCCGTTGGTCTAACTTTCTCCGTTTTCTTCCAAACAAGTGGAGGAATAGTGCGTACAGGATCTGGGACTTTTGCCTTCGCTTGTGGTATAGGCAAATTGGCTCGCAATTTCTCTTCCGGTTGTCTAAACTTGAGTTTGACTTGAGGTAATTCCTCTTGTTGAACCTCTTTCTTCTGGATTGGGATCGGCGGCGGTAGTGGCGGCCTAACGTCTTCATCTGAATAATATTGGCGATCGTTTTCGTCCAAATTATCTTCTAAGTTGTCAATATACGTTGTATATTTCTCTGGTAAGCCCAGCACGCCTTCAATTCCGCGCCTGCTTTCTACGAACTTGACATTGCCGGTCTCGATCACTTTGGAAAATTCCGGTAGCCAGATCCTATATCCTTTGGTTATCCGGGAATAGCCGAGCATTATTCCGTGCAGACCTTTGTTGTCGATTTTGCCATTTCGAATTTTCTTCTGCACGAAACACAAACTCCCAAATTTCCTTAAGTGTCGAAGCGACGGCTTACGTCCATAATACATCTCCATCGGTGTTTTGTCTGAGTTCAATTTGGCAATCCTATTCCTAAGATAGTTGAATGTGAGGATTGCTTCGCCCCAAAAACGATGCTCCAGTTTCGCATCGTAGATGAGTGCACGCATCCCATTTGCCAAGGTCTGGTTTAGTCTTTCGGAAACTCCATTCTGGGGTGGCGTGTACGCGTTTGTCCTCTCGTGAATAATGCCTAGTCCCTCGAGGTATTCTCCAAACTTGTTGGAGCAAAACTCCATCCCGTTATCAGTCCGAATAGCTAGAACCGATTTTCCCAATAATCGTTCTATTCGTTTCACGTGTTTCTGGAATATTTCGAATACTTCATCCTTTTTCTTCATTAAATACACTGTTGAGTAACGAGAATAGTCATCTGTTATCGTCAGAAAGTATCTATTTCCAGAAAGTGTTTGCGTGTTAAATGCCCCGCACACGTCCATATGGAGTAGTTCTAGTGGTTGTTTGGATCTGATTCCAGGCAAAGACTTGTGTGAGATTGACCTTTTCTTCGCTAAATCACACACGTCGCATTGTGTAATGGGCACATCTAATGTTGTGACGGTTTACAATGGCTATAAATGCCTATTTTCTTAGAAAGAAGCGCTGTTGCGCCATTATCATGATATCTCGAAGATATTCTGTGTAAAACTGATAAATGTCTGGAATAAAGTTATTTATGATGTTTCAAATACAAAGATGTTCGTTTATTAAGAATAAACACTCATTCCTACTTGATATCAAAGGATTCCGGCCGAATCACGAAGAGTCGTCTGCTAAAACCGCATTTGTCAATGCGCAATGTTGCCACAAGATGGCGCGATTACGATTTAGCGGCAAATTCAAGATATGAATATAAAACATGTAAATAAATATAAAACTATATTTACTAGAATGAAACGAAGCTTTGTGAACATTAATATAAAGATATATTAATGTCTTGTGATGTTAAATACAATGTAACTTCCATTTTCTGCGGGACAGGACATTTGGTGATCAATCGATCAACCAATAGATCTGATTGGTGGATCCATTTCCGGTCCTGGGTATCCAGTTCCGGTTGTGGTGAGAATTAGCACATTGTTCCTCCGTATCCACTTCCGGTGATACGGGATTGGAGGGATTCGTGGAACCCATGTTCCAATTGGATAACTGGATTAATCCTTAATCCAGTCAGGTTATATAAACCCAAACAACCGGCCATTCTGCAGCTCTGTTTGATTATTTTCTGTTTGGTATTGTTACTTAAGAAATATGATTCGTTGTTCACGTAAAAAAACCTTTTGGTTCTTTGTTGATTTATTCGCAAAGAACCGTTGCATGATTCTACAGAATCATGCCACCGCCGGCAATTGAAGTCGAAGTGCTGGGATTATTATGTTGCATAAATGTTACAGTCTACGGTTGCGACGCCGAAGGAGAACCCGCCGTTGTGCAATTCAGTATCCTCCGGACAGGACCAAGTTGTCTTTTTCGGTATGAACGTATTCCGTTACCACGAGTAGCATCGGTATTGTTGAGAATCGGTTCCTTCACCTGATGGTGCCAAAGCAGTCTGTTTTACAGTAACCACGAGTAGCACCAAGTGTTTGGCAAGCTGATTCTCATGGTATTCGATGCCAAAGCAGTCGGTCTATTATTAGTACCGCGAGAGATAAAACTGCTGTGCGGAGCCGCGAGCTATCGACCCCTGTGTACGTGGTACCGTCAACCACTCGATGGACGACCGTGCTGCGACGCCGGGGACGCTTGATACCGTTCTGCATGGCAAGGCGTATATTCTAATCGATGGCAATTGTGTGTTGCGACGGGAAGCTTAATCTTCATTTTATTTATAACAGCAAAACTTAAACTCGACAACCAGTTGGACCAAAATCAAGTCAGAAGACTTAATCTCATATTGAACTCAATATAACCGATAAGTTGACGACAACTTATTCCCGAAATATCTAAATAAGAATTCACAACGATATGAATTAAATATAATTCATAAGTGGAATATTGATAAGTAAATGAATACATTTACTTACACCAATATCCTCCCAAAGTTGTGGCGGTGCAGACAAAGTCAACCGCAATGCTCAGATCATTCGATTTATCGACGTGCGATAGTTTACACAGCGAACCAAGGAAACCAGCGAAGCCGTATCGGACTCCAGGACACAGCCATCCGGCTTAAGATGACATCTATAATCAGGTCGAGCGATGGGGAAACCGCTCCCATATTCCAGACCCGTAGTGATATTATTCTAGGGCCAGTTGGCCAATTCTTTGTATAGTTTAATAGCTGATTTAACTTGCCAAATGTCGGCATTAGTCCTATGTATAATTTAGCCTTGATATTATTGTTTACCAACAATAAACTGTCTTGTATTTATCTCGTATTGTATTCACTGTTTATTTATTGCGATCTCTTCCCGGTACCATTGTTAAATGGGAGTTGTGGTCGTCACCGTCACACGTGGAGGTCCCACCGAGATTAGGTTGCAATTAAATTCGATTGAATTGCAACAGTGAATATTGGAGATAAATATTTAACAAAAAGATTTAAGTTAAAAATAGACAGATTAAATTTTCAGTTTATATTTCCATGTGAAGAAGTTAAACTGATGAAATAGAAATACGTAGTAGATTTTCCTTCATTATTTTCGTTTGAAGATTTTAGGGATTTCAAAGACTACCACCTAATCTCACACGTGGAGGTCCCACCGAGATTAGGTTGCAATTAAATTCGATAGAATTGTAAAAGTGAATTTTGAGATAAATATTTAACTAAAAGATTTAGTTAAAAAACAGACAAGTTTCAAACCATGTTTATTTTCTTGAGAAACACCAAAACAGTCCTTTAACTAGGAATTTCGGAAGTTATAGACCTATCACACGATCACTGAAATAGGTTGCAAATTAATTCGATCGAATTGCAAAAGCGAATCTTGAATCCGATATTAACTAAAAAATTTTAGTTAAAACAGACAAATAGATTTTCAGTTTATATTTTCATGTGAAAAGTTAAACTGACGAAATGGAAACGTTTAGTGAACTCTCTTTACTATTTTCGTTCGACAATTTAAGGAATACGAAGTATTTTAAATAAGAAATCAAAAAAGTTTCGAGTGAAATAAGAATACAGATATTTTTTTTCGAAGTTTGTTTTATTTCGAAAAGCTAAAAACATACAAGTTTAGAAGGCGGACTTCTTACGAATTTATCTTTCCACCTGAAAAGTTAAAACGAAGAAAACACCGCAACTATTTGGAAATATTTACAAGAAATTAAGTTTCTTGTAACTGTACGTCGACACCGATAGCCAGCGACCACGCGCCATAGCAATACGCGTCGATCTCCGTATCAAACGCAGCAGGGAAGCTACTCAAACCTTCAACGCAAGGTGCGAACGAATGCTTGGAAATTATGGCGGACAACAGATAAAAGACAGCGGAGAAATGTTACAGAAGGTTCGTAGAGATTTATTTAAGTGTCGCGAACTAATTTTTCCACTGCCATCGGTACCAAAGATAATTTAGTTGTTGGAGAAAAACAACACACTCCATTTCGCAGAAAAGATTTGCAAATCGAAATGAATATTACCTTTATTTGAAGGAATTAACTATTTTCACAAAAAGTACATTTTTTCCTTCGGGACAATGGAAATTAAGAAAATATAAAATGGCGGCGAATGAAGTTGCCGACCACATAGAATAGTATTTTTTACATTGAAAGTTACGAATCACGATAAACGCTTTCCCTCGGAAAAGTAAAAGGATTTCATTCAATCTTTCCTTTCGGAAATTTAACAGTGTTTTAAGTTTCCAACGATATTTGGGTCTCCCAAATTTTGAGAATTTCTAAATGAAATTTAGCTGTTTGAAAAACAACGAATATTTTTAGTAATCTAATCGGACATTTTCCCACATGATTTCTTAAAACCGGAATAACAAATCCATTTGTGGCTATGAACTTTGCCACATGAAATATTTACGGAGCGAATATTTTTTGATTGGATTGAAGCTTTAAAATCAGATAGCTGATTTAAACGAAGAAAATAAGTTTCAAAGTAATTATTTTTCTTTCGGAAAAATCAAATAAATCACCGCTGATGAAAAGTTGTATTTTTCCATTCGAAAAAACTAAGAATTGCACAAGATTTATCTTCTATTTTGAACATAGATTTTATTCGGAAAAGGAAAGATTCTAGATACATTATTTTTCTCTAAAAATTAAGAATTTAGTCAATTTTCCTAAAGGTTAATGGAATGTCATCATATATTTCGTTCGTAATTTACGTGTTAAAGTTTAATCAGAAAAACGATTGAATATGTTTTATTTGCGATAAGTAAAAGAAAGGTTCTTTAAAAATGGAATTTCGATGCAAATCCCACAGTAAAGGGAATGTTATGTGTGAGCAATTAACGAAAAGTTGGAATAACTTCATTTTATTTCATTCAAAAGTAGTTGTGAAAAATCAATTTCAAATATTTTTCAAAGAAAAATTATTTTTATCGGAAAAAAGTAATTTACATGTCCTCGCGCGGACCGAGTAGTAAACTGCTTAATTGTGACATCGATACTGTTATTGTGTCACGTGTTATACGGAATTCCAAACCAGTGAATTGCGAATTTTGGCGCGATAGGAATAGAAGTTTGACAGTGAAAGTTCTCCAGATTTGTCTTTTCATTTGAAAAGTTCAAATTGAGGAAATGCTGCAGCAGATGAAGGTATTTACGACAATTGAGATTTAAATATTCTTTCATTCAAAAGATAAAAGATCTCTGCAAAAACATCTCGTTATTAGAGATAAGGGGGACGAAAATTATTAAAACGAATAATCAAAGACACGTCCTTCGTAAATATCGCAAAGGAATAACTAATTGTGAAAACAATTGTCCGCTCAGGAAAAGTGGAATTTAGCTAGATATTTTCTTTCGAAAAATCAAAGCAATTGTCATCAAAAAAGAAAGATTTGATGAATAATTTTTACCCAAAAGTCTAAAGGATTGTCGAATAGTTTTCTCCCGAAAAACAAGTACACATTTGTACCAATAACTTTATCGTTTAAAGTAAAATTTCGAATATTTTCTTTTGGAAGATTAGAGAATTAGATAATTTTTCTCGCAAAACAAATTTAAAGAATTTTAACGAATTTTTATTTGTTAAAAAAATTTGTTAAAAAAGGGGGAGATGGATGGTGAAAATTTATTTTTTCACACTCGAAAAATGGAATTTAAACCCGAAAAAGTAAAGACTTGGTCAAATTATTCTTCCTATTGGAAATGAATACACAATGTTGGGAATCGAAAATAGATTTCAATTACAAAGGAATGATTATTTGAACGATAATTGAATAAGAATAAGAAAAATTGAGAGTTTGAGAAAACTTTATTAAAGTTGTGGTTGTAACGATATCACACACTAACGGAATAATTAAAAGAAAAATATTTTTTGAAGAAAAGTTATTTAATTATTTGGATTGGTAAAAATCCCAAAGTTCAAGAAGATTGAAGTAAGTTTATTTTATTTTCATTTGAAAAATACAATATTTTACGAATGTCTTCCCGAAGGAATTTTATTTTATCGGTAAAATTGAATCTCGAAGGGAACGGACTTAGTAGAGAACTACTAAATAGATGTAACGTCCTTTATACCATTGGCCGACACTAACATCCGCCAATCAGAAGTTGGGAGATCTAGGGATCCCCAGCCCCCTGCTATTAAAGGAGGACCAGATCAGATACTGATCATTCGCATCCAGACCAGACCAGAAGACGTGTTCCAGAGTCATCTTGACCACGCCGTCCCGATTTCAGTCACGATTCGAATTTTGTGTGCCGTGTAACCTGCAAAAGCTAACACGTGTCAAACAAACGCGAAGTTTAATTTTATTTTGTCAAAAGTAAAGTTTAGAAGTGTTTCTTGTTGAAAAGTGTATTATATTCGTCTTCTTTATAAATTAAAGAATTAAAATCGTCAGATTTTGAATTTTTTTATGGCTCAAAAACCATTGAATATGATCGATCCAAAAGGAAATAATAAGCAGACAAACTTAAATTTAAGTTCTGTACCACTTGGCGATCAAACAGAAAAGATTCCCGATCATTTTACTCTGTATTGTAATCGTCATGGACTGGATAAAACCAAGTTTAAAAATATAATCGAAGCTTCAGACTATGTAAAAGCTAGGAACTGGCGAGATCGTACCCAATCTCAATCTTCACATCAAGATCCAGTACGGAATCCACAAACATACAGCCGAAACTTAGTGAATCAAGATTCTCATACTATGTTTCAAACATCCAGTAGGGGATCTAAGTTAGAAAAGTTTAAACCACCTAATTCGGTAGATAAGGGGGAAGAGAATTATAAACCTAATAATTCTCGTCCAGAGAGTTCGTTAACTAACCAGTCGGTTGTTCAGAACAAATTAAAACTCGTTTACAATCGAGATCAGCTAATTTCAGTTCGATATGCTAATCCAGCTGAAGCACAACGATATGTGGCTAGCCTTAATCTGTCGATTAACCTACCGCTATCAAAAGAATTGGGAACCGTAAACAAAAGTTTTGGGCCACCAATATCAACGCAAAGGAAAGATATTCGGACTCCAAACAAACATTTGCAGTCAAATAACGTACAACAACGTGCCCGATCGCCGATCACAAACTCATGTTTGCGGACGTATGATTTGTCTACCAAGAAGAGTCCCCAGCCAAGACAATTCTACCTAACGCCCATTTCAAATCGAAAAAAGGTCAAGCAAACTTTTCCCTTGAAAAAGTATTACCAACACGATAATGAGAATGATTTTAAACCTAAAAAAGAAAGTTTTTTGACTAACCCACGGGAGATCCGGTATCAATTCGAACAGTATTGTAAACAATACCAGTTAAATTCAGCTGAATTTAAAAATATAAACGAAGCGCAACAATTCGTATTTCGAAATCAATACCGTAACCAACGACTAAAACCCGTCCCAGTCGTCAATCTGACGGAGATACAACAATTTGCGTCTGGAAAGCAACCCTGCAATATCCAGAATAATTCATCTCAACGAGAGGAATTAAGAACTTCAAAAAAGCGTTTTCGGTCACCAAGTCCAGCTGGTGATGAAGAAACTTCAAGTACAAACCAACATGTTCAAAAACTGACTGAAAACCCAGGTTTCCAATCATCAGTTCCACGACTTAGAGTCAAATATAGATCCCCTCGTTTGTTGCGGGATTTCACAATTCCAAATATGGGTCCTTTCCACGTATGGTTTTCCAATGAGGGTCCCATTCATGTATGGTTTTCCAGAGATGACCTAAAACAAAAAGTTGGGTCGTCACGGTCATTTACACTGCCAAGTGAGTACACTGTGTGTAACTGCCCAAAGAAAAAACGTCGAAAGAAATCAGTACAGCAGGCTGAGAGATCTCGGAAATTTGCAAATATGCGAGCTCAATATTTAGCAAAGAATCATGTTGATTAACATGATATGATACACAAAGATTCCCCGATTATAGTGTAAACAGAAAATCCTCTTCTAAAAATCATGACCTCTCTTCTAAAGAAAAGGGGGACAAAATATAAAAGTTAGAATTAACAAAATTTTGAAAAGTAATGCTACATTATTAAGACAACTAGTTTAATTAAATTAGTCAATTGTACAAAGAATACCAAGTGACTCCGGTCATGACAATTAAGGGGGACATTTTGATTCTTAAATTGTCAACTCTTATCATCTAAAAGCTATTTATTGTATATTTATAGCGATACATCTGACTAGGCATATGAAATAAATATTTTGTGATAACACAAATGATGATTTTATGTATGACGAAAGTTTCTTCAAAAAGAAGACTTGGAAATAAATTCTGGACTTGAATTTAGGCTATTAGAAAAGATTATTTCGGCAGAAAATCAGAACTTAGATAATTCAAGTTAGTTTATGTAAGCTCAAATTCGAAATTGGAAGTCACGGTATCTCCAAGATACATCAAGTCCGAAAATAGCATTTATGCTAATTAGGAGAATAACGAAAACTCTATAAAATTTTATATAATTGTGTTATTAAGGGGGATGTGTGACGGTTTACAATGGCTATAAATGCCTATTTTCTTAGAAAGAAGCGCTGTTGCGCCATTATCATGATATCTCGAAGATATTCTGTGTAAAACTGATAAATGTCTGGAATAAAGTTATTTATGATGTTTCAAATACAAAGATGTTCGTTTATTAAGAATAAACACTCATTCCTACTTGATATCAAAGGATTCCGGCCGAATCACGAAGAGTCGTCTGCTAAAACCGCATTTGTCAATGCGCAATGTTGCCACAAGATGGCGCGATTACGATTTAGCGGCAAATTCAAGATATGAATATAAAACATGTAAATAAATATAAAACTATATTTACTAGAATGAAACGAAGCTTTGTGAACATTAATATAAAGATATATTAATGTCTTGTGATGTTAAATACAATGTAACTTCCATTTTCTGCGGGACAGGACATTTGGTGATCAATCGATCAACCAATAGATCTGATTGGTGGATCCATTTCCGGTCCTGGGTATCCAGTTCCGGTTGTGGTGAGAATTAGCACATTGTTCCTCCGTATCCACTTCCGGTGATACGGGATTGGAGGGATTCGTGGAACCCATGTTCCAATTGGATAACTGGATTAATCCTTAATCCAGTCAGGTTATATAAACCCAAACAACCGGCCATTCTGCAGCTCTGTTTGATTATTTTCTGTTTGGTATTGTTACTTAAGAAATATGATTCGTTGTTCACGTAAAAAAACCTTTTGGTTCTTTGTTGATTTATTCGCAAAGAACCGTTGCATGATTCTACAGAATCATGCCACCGCCGGCAATTGAAGTCGAAGTGCTGGGATTATTATGTTGCATAAATGTTACAGTCTACGGTTGCGACGCCGAAGGAGAACCCGCCGTTGTGCAATTCAGTATCCTCCGGACAGGACCAAGTTGTCTTTTTCGGTATGAACGTATTCCGTTACCACGAGTAGCATCGGTATTGTTGAGAATCGGTTCCTTCACCTGATGGTGCCAAAGCAGTCTGTTTTACAGTAACCACGAGTAGCACCAAGTGTTTGGCAAGCTGATTCTCATGGTATTCGATGCCAAAGCAGTCGGTCTATTATTAGTACCGCGAGAGATAAAACTGCTGTGCGGAGCCGCGAGCTATCGACCCCTGTGTACGTGGTACCGTCAACCACTCGATGGACGACCGTGCTGCGACGCCGGGGACGCTTGATACCGTTCTGCATGGCAAGGCGTATATTCTAATCGATGGCAATTGTGTGTTGCGACGGGAAGCTTAATCTTCATTTTATTTATAACAGCAAAACTTAAACTCGACAACCAGTTGGACCAAAATCAAGTCAGAAGACTTAATCTCATATTGAACTCAATATAACCGATAAGTTGACGACAACTTATTCCCGAAATATCTAAATAAGAATTCACAACGATATGAATTAAATATAATTCATAAGTGGAATATTGATAAGTAAATGAATACATTTACTTACACCAATATCCTCCCAAAGTTGTGGCGGTGCAGACAAAGTCAACCGCAATGCTCAGATCATTCGATTTATCGACGTGCGATAGTTTACACAGCGAACCAAGGAAACCAGCGAAGCCGTATCGGACTCCAGGACACAGCCATCCGGCTTAAGATGACATCTATAATCAGGTCGAGCGATGGGGAAACCGCTCCCATATTCCAGACCCGTAGTGATATTATTCTAGGGCCAGTTGGCCAATTCTTTGTATAGTTTAATAGCTGATTTAACTTGCCAAATGTCGGCATTAGTCCTATGTATAATTTAGCCTTGATATTATTGTTTACCAACAATAAACTGTCTTGTATTTATCTCGTATTGTATTCACTGTTTATTTATTGCGATCTCTTCCCGGTACCATTGTTAAATGGGAGTTGTGGTCGTCACCGTCACAATGTAGGCAGTCCAATTACTGCATTACCTCTACTCATTCCTTGTACACTCGGAAAATGAATGTGTCCCAATCGTTCGTGCCAAAGTCTAGCTTCTTCTGGATTAGATGCACTTCTTGTTGATCCAGTTGACGGTTGTTTTTGTTGTTCGCCAAAACTAGCTTTGTTGTTTTGCTTGTCTCTCAACTTTTCAAAATCTGGTTTCTGATCACTCGTTTTAATGTAGTACAATCTGTCCTTTTTCTCCGCTTGCATTAATTGTCTTTTCCACTGTGGATCGTAAATCTTAACTATTCCGCAGCCAATCGCAACTTTGCATCTCGCCTCGTCTATGCACGGTCCCGACATTAAATTTCTCCTCAAATCCGGTGCGTAGTAAACTTTCTTCAAAGTTATCGGAATTGTTTCTTTCCCAACGACGCACATAACGCAGACATCGCCAACGCCTTGGATTTGTATTAATGTCTTTTTATCCGCTTGGCTGATAGTTCCAGTGGTTGGTTTGAAATTGAAGAACTGATCCTTCTCCTTACAGAAATGTCCGGTCGCCCCGGTGTCGTATATCCAACAATTGTTTGCTGTGCTGCACTGCAGCATCTCTTCTTTGTCCAATTCTGTTAAAAATCCGACATCTAACATGTTGGCGTCTAGTTCTTCAGCACTATTCGTGTTTAAATTGTTGTTTGGTGGCAATTGCGTCGTACAATCGCGCGCCCAATGCCCTGGTTGATTGCAGCGAAAACACGGCCCCCGTCCTGATGATCCGGTCGTGTTTCCTTGAAAACCCCTCGTGTTTTTGCCGCCTCTATAGTTCGATCGGCCACCCTTTTGTCCGCCTTGATATCCGCCTCGATTTTGGCTATTGTTTCCTTGTTGTTGCTGATTTTTCTGTGAATTGTCGCTGTTTTTGATGTTTGTGGAGTTCATTCCCATGCTAAATGCATCCACAATTGGCCCCTGGCCCGAATCCCTTCGTTGTTGGGCTAATCTGCCTTCTTCGGCGACCAATTCCGTCTCCACCTTCTGGAGCGTAAAATTCGCGTCCTCCCATCGGTAAATAGCCTGGACAATTGATTGGTATTCTTGTGGCAAATACCGAATCAGTTGAAATGCCTGATACAAATCTTCTAGTTTGTGTTTCACGTTGGCGAGCTTTTTCGCTGCATTTCGTATTTTAACCGCCGGGTCGTATTTTAGGCTAAAGAATTCGTCCAGCAAACGAATTATCCTGGCACGAGATACTGGTTCGAAGTTGGCTTTGAGCGTATCCCACGCTTTCTTGGCATCGTTGACCCCGCTGAGCAGTTCGTGATATTGTTCTTCTATCGAATAATAAATCAAACTAAAGGCCCGTCCTTTGCGTAATTTATAATCCGACCGATCGCGCCAAGATGCTCCTGGTGCTAAAGCTTCTTCGGTTCCGTCCGTGAATGTGCAGCATCCGTGATGCATTAAAAGCACCTTTATCTGTTGTTTCCAGCTATCGTAATTTGTCCGGTTTAGTAGTGTGACTTTCCTGTCCAATTTGTCCGAATCCATAATGATTTCCAATCGTAACGACTCGAACTTGATGAAAAGTAGCACTTCAAACAGTTTCACACTGAATTCGAACTAATTTCCTCAAAAACACTTTTTGTACTGGTTAATCGCAACTAAGTGCAGTGTTGCGATGTTAGTTCGCTCTTATAAATATGTTAGTTTGCCCTTATAAATATGTTAGTGTAAATCCTAGCACATTACTAAACTAAATATAATTATATCGAGAATAAACACTATATTTGTATAATTGTTCATAAATGTGGCGACTTGGTGCGGCAAATTGTTCATTCGTTTTGCGCCGTCTCGAATTCTGCTACTTTCTCGTTCACACTTCACGTGTGGTTGGCGAGAAATACCGTCTTTGTGCCGCTCTCGTGGAATCGTAGAAGTTATCCAACGTCAAACGCTGATATTGTTACGTGGCTAAATGGGGATTGATTTAGTCCTACGTGACATGAAGTTAATCAAGAATGACACAGGGTTTTATATGTAAAATGCCTGTTGGCTTTATTGTTCAAAGTCGGACATTTACCAATGTAAATGTTCGGTCAACAGCTCTTATTACATTTGTTCATTTATTAAACCTAAAATATAAATCATTCATTCAAATCAAATAAGTAAATAAGGATGATGCTGTTGTCAATTCAATTCAATTCAGGAAACCTAGTCCTGCCTGACCGTCAACCGGCTGGCAGTAGTAGGTGAAGGTAACAGTTTGAGAATCAAAAGAGATCTGAGCTCTCTGGCTTAATCAGCTCACTAAGTAAACTCCTATTCCCCCTATTAACTAAGTTGAACGGTCTGTGCATCTAATTAGGTGCGCAGCGCCGTCTAGTGAGAATTCATTGCATTAAATGCCTAAACAGAGCGAGCAGAGCCAGCCGATACACGGTACGGCTCTACCGCGTAACAGCCCCCCCCCCTTTAATTTTTTCGGTCTCTCGAAAAACAATGAATTGTTCTAACTAACGCATCTCCTCTTACATAAAAAATTTTCAAATCATAAACACAATTTTACAATTTTGAGAATCTCTTTTCATCATCCTTATTTTTATATAATCTAACACACTTTTCAATGTTTATAAATGTCATAATCCCTTTTTATTACACTTTTTTACATTGGAAACAATATTCAAAGTTTAAAATCAATTAAAATTAACACTTTTCATCAATGATAACACTTTTTGGTTTTTTATTTTTATATTACTTTTTTTCAAGTTTTCAATTTTCTATAAAATAAAAAAAAAACACACACAAAACAAAATGTTCAAAGTTCGTGTTGATTTTACACTTATTCACTTAAAGAAGTTAAAGTTCACTTCACTCTCCTCCTTCCGCTTGATCCTTCTTATCTTCTTCTTTGATCAATTCGAATGGGAGAATTTCACGGTTCGCAATCTCGTAGATAAAACGTAGGCGTAACTCACACGGCTCCCCAAACTGCATCAGGTCACGATCTTCAACGTATCGTCTGATGAAATAGAGTATAGTTGGGCCGCAACTATCGTTGTCCAATTGGTGCATACGTGGTGGGTCCCAACGTATGAACTTATTTGGAAATGTTACTCCTGCGCCTACCAATGAATATCTTAGCGATTCCCATTTCGGATATGTAAGTTCTATTGGTCCGCTTGGATCGTAAAGCACGTATTGGGTTGGCTTTTTCCGCCAATCCACTATGAAAAGCTGCCAATGCTCTTCAATAGGAACTGGGAACACCCAAATCCTCTTTTGAGCACATGGAAGTCTCTTCATTAGCCAACTAATCGCTTCTTTTCGTTTGGCTGGATCCACCATTTTGAAGACCCAATCAGATTGGAATGGTGCCAATATCGGGTATCGCTCTTCTAACAGCTGAAGGTAGTGGTCAACGACGCTGTCATACGTCCAGCTCTGTCGTCCCGGTGTCGGGTCGCCTAATGCTGCCATCTGGTAGTTCATGACTTTAATTGGCGGGCATCCTGTGGCGTCGAATGCTAAGTCATATTTTGGCGCGTTGCTATAATCTAATGCGAGATTCAATGCCTGGACCTGTCGCGCCGTGTCCAGCTCCACTCGGTATACCCGAATAGGAGCGGGAAACACGACACTAGGGTCCTGGAAAGATTCTCTTCTCGCTAAGGCGATGGCTTTTAAAATGTTTTTTCTTATTTTCGCCTCCTGGATCAGCAAAGCATTCGCCCCTGTTCTCCACAACTGATAGTCGGGCAATCCCATCACTCCTTTGAGTTTTCTGGCTCTAATGGCATTGACCATATTCCGGTGCTCCATTCGCAAATCATCTAATCGGCGCTTGTTACGATCGACGGTGTGACGCATTTCTTCTTCCCGGATCTTTTTCGATTGCTCATCAAACACTTTCTTCTTTTGTGCTTTCTTATCTCGTTTCAATTGTCGATTCTTACGACGACGACGCAATAAGCCTTCTTCACCCTTTGTTAATGGTCCTGCATATTTCTTTTTATCTTCCTCCGCCTTCCGCTTTCCTTCTGTAAACGGGCGTGGGCAGTTGACCAATTCGTCCAAAGTTTTACTTGTGCTCGGCTTATTTGCTAAATAACTTACCAAGTCATCGCCTTTCTTAAGTTGACGTTCCAAAAGATCGCCCACTTGCATCGAGCAAACCGAATCCGCATCGCTGTCACTGTCACTACGCACATCCATCCGATCAAATTTGCTTGCCATTTCGTCCATTCGGATTCCTAATATATTGTTTGAAAAGAAAATAAAATCAATTAATTCATTAATTCAAAATTTTCACAAAATTTTTCCAATCTGCATTCATTATTTCATTTAACATTTCATGTTGCACTATTTACACTAAATTTAACAATTTTTCAACTAATTAGTCATCTGATAATATATGCACACACTAAAATTTCATTTCGAAGTTTTAACACAATTATTTAAGCCTAAATTTCCATTTCGCGATGTTATTTTTCACAATTTCCGCGATAGATTCGTTTCGTTTTTTAAGCTATTTGTTCGCCAAATTCGTTCAAAATTCACTCTCTTCACTTACGAAATCTTGTTAATATAATCAGCTACTGTCCTAAACACTTTTAGTTTTCCTCGAGTCACTCAGTAAACCTGGTTCGTCTCGGAAAGCTCTAGTAATATTTAGTATAGTCGCGACGAGCCTGCTTACGAAGGCGGCGTGACCGGAAACTCTCGATTTCAGGCGGCGACGCGTCATCGACTGCGTCAGCGACACCTGTCGGCGGTTTTCGAAGTTGATTTTCTTCGTTTTTCCGTTCGTCTTCGTTTTGCCATCTTTCCATAATTTCTTTCGGTCCATAGAGCGCTTTTAATCGCTCTTTTTCGCTTGGAATTGGGAAATTTGACACTTTTATTGTATTTTCTTCTGGTTCAAAGAGTGTCTTTAACGAAATTTGATCGTCATCGCTAATAAATCGTTCTTTAGCGATTGGAATTGGCGAAATTGATGTGTTTTCTTCAATTTCTTGTTGTTTTTCACTTTGTGTTGCAGTTTCATCAGCAAATGTGACTTTTTTAGCTGTCAATTCTTCTAATATCTCCGCTGGAATTTCTTCTCTGGGTTTATACGGTTTTAATCGTTCAATGTTGACAATATCTGTTTTCTTTCCATTTGAACTTCTAATTTCGTAGTCATTTGGCGCGGTTCTTCTTACTATTTCGTATGGGCCTGAGAACTGTGGTAGGAGTTTTTCACTTAACCCAACTTTTCTATTGGGTGTTTTGAGATATACTAATTCTCCTGGGTCAAATTCCACATGGACTCGGCCTTGATCAAATCTTTTTCTGCTTTTTTCTCCTTGCCATTCCAACCTTTCATTTGCTATTTTCCTAGCTTCTCTGATGAATTTCGAGGTTCGCAAGGTGAATTCTTTCTGAGGTAAGTTGAGGTTTACGTCCACGTTCAAATCTACTTCATATCCTTTCAAAAGATAATAAGGTGTATATCCTGTCGTCTCGTGCACACCGGTATTATACGAGAAAAGCAAAAATGGCAAGAAATCATCCCAGTCCCTCTGGTCCTTATCAACATAAATCTGCAACATTTTTGCAAACGTCGCATTAAAACGCTCAGTAAGTCCATTGGTCCTTGGATGGTACCCTGAAGTGGTTTTGTGTAGGGCTTTAAACATATTTGATACTTCTTCCACCATTTTGTTTCTGTATTCTGTGCCTCTATCGCTCAGGATTTCTCTCGGACTGCCTTCCTTCAACATTAACTCATAAAGCAAAGTTCTGGCTGCCTCCAACGCTGTTGATGCTGGAGCTGCTCTAGCAATTACTGTCCGCGACAAATAATCTGTCATTACGAAAACATACTTGTTGCCCTTGTCGGAGGTCGGAAAACTTCCCAATGTATCGATTCCAATCCTCTCGAAAGGCTTAGATATTGTAGACCACGGCTGCATTAAACCTTTTTGCGGTGTTGTCATTGATTTCGAGCTCGCGCAATGTGGACAAGAAAGTACGTAATTCCTAACGTCTTTATATATCCGGGGCCAGAAGAATCTTGTTCTCATTCTCTTCCATGTTTTGTTTAGGCCCAAGTGAGCACCTGTCAGTCCGTCATGCATTTCTTCAAGAACTGCAGTTTTCAAATGCTGCGGAACATATAACAGATTTACTTCCGTGTCTAGGGAATTCAAAGAATTTTTCTTCCTAAACAACACATTGTCGAGAAGGACGAACTGCTTTAGAGGACGTCTTCTCTTCTTCGGAAGTTGCTCTACTTGATTCATTGCGGTGATCAATTCCAGTAGCTTCTTGTCCTTACGCTGCTCAGCAGGAAGGTCGAGCTGTTCGAGTAAAAGTGAGGGAACTATTTCGTTTTCTTCCTCGCTTAAATCTTCTGGAATTCTGCTCAAGGCGTCGGCATCTTTGTGCGCTTTTCCGCTTTTGTGGATCACATCGAAATCAAAGTCTACTAGCTTTAAGCTCCATCTAGCTAGTCTGCCATTGGGGTTTTTGACTGATTTTAGCCATTGAAGTGCCGAATGGTCTGTAACGATCTGGAACTTCTTACCATACAAATAAGGTCGATACTTTTCAATTCCAAACAGAATGGCCAGACACTCCCTTTCTGTGGCATTGTAATTCTTGTCTTTTGCTATTGAGGAGTCAAAGTCAAAACAGTGTACCTGTTTTTCATCAAACACCCCAACATCAACCACATAATAAGCTTTTGCGATAGCTGACTTCTCCTTCAGAAAGACTGTCTTCTTGGTTGGGTTAGCCACTCGAATGATGCCTTTGCCGTTCTTGAAATCTGTTAAAGTTTTACAACCTATCACAGCAAATCTATCAGTAACATTATGCAATGGTTGCACAAACATGTCTAATGTTATTGCTTTATTTAAATAGATGGGAACAATGCACTCATGCATTGGTGGAATTGTGATGTTCTTCATTACCCTCGCAACATAATTCTGATCAACAAAAGTTTTATTCATTGGAAATGCCACTTCCTTTCCACTAGTTCGGCCCACAAAGATTTTTTGTTTGTCGTAGTCTAACACGCACTTCGCGAACAGCATGAATGGGTCACTTAGCAGTAATTCATAATGAAATCCTTTAACAATCAGGACCTCGATCCTGTATGTTAATTCACCAATTGTAATGTTCATCTTGGCTTTTCCTATTGGAGTCACAAGTTCTCCGCTTACCCCTTGCAATCGAATGTTTGGGCTGGGCGGGTAATTCAACTGTAAAGCTTCAGCAAGCTCTTCGCTGATAATATTGCGTTTTCCTCCACTGTCCATAACTGCCTTGACTTCCATGTTGTTCACTATTACTGGAATTTCCAATAGAGATTCTGAAATGTTCATTTCGACTACGATTATCTTCTCTCTTCTACTCTTTCTTTTCTTCTTTGGATGGTAACATTTTCTTTGTGGCCGACCCACTAGTTTTCCTCTTCCTGTTGACCTTGTTGTGGGTTCTGCTTAGGATTAGGGTTAGTTTTACCACCCCCTTGTGTCCTTTTCTTCTTAAACCACTTTCTGTTGTTTGGATTCCCTCTATTTTCTTGAAATTGAAGTTGTTCCTGTGGCGCAGCTGTGTTATGTTCACAACCATAACGATGCCAACATCCACATGAACGCGTTGTTGTCGGACTGCTATTTGACCGTTGTCTACCTCTGTTATATCTACCTCTAAAGTTCTGTCTGCGCTGCGATGCTGGAATATACCACTCGCCTTGTATGAATAATGGAACCGATTGTTGTGGCTCTACTGACTCACTTACGAGCTTTTGCTGTTTTAATTTGATATTTTCAGCTAATAACTCGGCGTAGCTTACTGGGGATCCCCCTGTTCCAGACAGTATACCTGTTGTCGTAGGGTTCACCTTTTCATCTACTACTTTTTTAAACATCGTGAGCAGTAGATCCGCTGGTTCTTCCATCTGGTGACTTTCATACAATTTGAGTCTCTGTTCCATTTCTTCTAACGTTGATGGAAATACTGTTATCATCATCTTCTGCATTGCAGGCTTCAAACCTTGGTAAACGTAATTTATTTTCTGAGTTTCAGTCATTTCTGGTAGAATAAACGCACACTCGGCCAAGACTTTCTTCATGAAGGCATCTGCTGTACCCTCTTTGTGTTTCATGAAGTGGAGAGTGTTGTAAACATTTTTTTGGCTTTTGCGAAATTTTTTCTCTATCTGTGGTTTCCAATCCGTCCATTTCCATGTCGGATTCTTCTTAAATTGTTCCACAAACCATGCCAATCCATCAGTCTTTAAGGCTAATGCTAGATGTTTTACTCTCTCATCATCTGTTCCTATTGTAGCTTCATATGCCACAAGCCATTGGTCGATGTTGCCTTTTTCTGTATCAAAAGTGACGACTGGTCGCTTCTGCACTACCAAACTCTTCAACAAGTCGGTCAATACGTCCGTTGGAGTCTGTGGTGATGCCATATTTGGAAAATTTGGTTTAATTGGTGTTGGAACTGGTTTAGTCTTTACTGGTGTAAATGTCTTTATTATTTCTTCTAAACCTTTTTGTGGAATTAACTTTATTGCTGGAGTAGCAAAACCCAATTTCTGTAGGATTGATTGAGGTTGAGATCGGACTTCCTTGTTATCTTCTTGAGGTTCAGTGTCAGATTCAGATCTAGTATTTTTACTTCTCCTAGTGGTGATATTTTTCAAATTTGGTTCAGGTGACTGCAAATTTTGTAGATCCTGAAGATTATCCAAGTTGAACTGTGACAATTTAATTGGCTTATCCACACTGAAGCCTTATATTGCACTTTTTTTTATTCACTTTCACTAGCACTGATCTCTTTCTAAACACAAATTCATTACCTGAAAACTTAAAGTGTTATTAGCATATATAATACATAAATATTACACTCAAAATTACAAAGAAAATAATCCAACAATAACATTTCAAAACAATTTTTCAATTCCTATAAATTCACAAAATTTCCTGTAAATAAATATCAAAATTAGTATTTATACACTACCGTACTGCCTCGATTTAACGCCGGGGCGTTTATTCATTCTTTTTAGCTGACCCCCCCGGCGTTTATTCAAAACCCGGCGATTATTCGCGCCGGGCGTCTACCCGAAAAAAAAGTTGTAAATCTCATATGCAGAATTAAGTTTTGTAGAATGAATTTTTATTTTTATTAATTATGTTTCAAACATCTGACTACTTCCATTTAGCTAACAAATCATCACAAATTGAGAAGGCACCTGCATTAGAAGTGCTAACAATTGTAGCAGCATCTATTTTTTTGCTGATTTCATGTTCTGTATATATTCCTTCATCTGGACGTTGAGGCCACTTCCAGTATTTTCTCATCTTTTGCATTGAAGAAATTTTAAAAGTAACCCGTTCACTAGATGCTTGTTTTTCTACGATTTTACCCGGAAAATGCTCTCCCTCAAATAAGTGAATAACATAATCACCAACTGAATATTCGACAACCGCAGGCATATCCAAATCCCCCTGATCATTCTCATCTAAATCTACAGGAAACGACACTTCATCAACAATTTCGTTCATGTTTTCATCTCCATCACCGTCTTCATTTTCACTGTCGATAAATATTTCGTTTTCTTCGTTCTCTTCCTCAGCATCCTCTTCCTGTGATTCGAAAGTATCAGTCGATCCGTCCTCTCTCGCGGTTTGCAGCATTTGCATCGCCGGAGCACACAATTGGTCCGGTTTCAGACAGTGGATCAAGTGATCCTCGCTTCCGTCGGTCGCCGTAGTTTGTCCGCACGATTTAAACGATTTCTCTATCAATTCGGACGAAACACTGGCCCATGCCGTCTTGACCCATTCGGTCATCAGAGCTTTCGATGGCGCTTTTAAATTTCCTCCCGTCGTCCACTCTTTATCACTATCGCCGGCCAACCAAGTGTCATAAATCACAGCCAAATGCTGCTTGAACGGCTTATTCCACGAAACATCTGGTGCCTGCAAGTATTTTGTGCAGCCACCGGGTATCACGACTTGTAAAGTGTTGAAATTCTTCAGGTGTTCTTTAGTACGCTCGCTCGTGTGACACCTGTAGCTGTCCCAAACTAAAACACGACAACCAAAACAAAACTTTGTATAAACTCGATCCAGCCAATCCGTGGTTAAATTTTCGTCCATCCACCCATTTTTACTCGAAACGACTACCGCCCCTTTGACCGATTCTAATTTTTTAACAGCCCGAATACTTTTTTTAAAAACAATGTAAGGCTTAAGTTTAGTACCGTCGCCTTTCGCAGCTAACACAACTGTTGCATGTGCCTTCTCATTTCCCGTTGTTTTCATAGATATTGTTTTTTTTCCAATTACATCAACGGTAGTATTGCTTATCATGTCGAACCACAACGACGTTTCATCCATGGCTACGATGTTGCAAACTCGTGGTTTTTTTTCGCGACGCAAATTCGAAATGTACATAAGGAAACTAACAACCTGTTGCTGCAACTTTTCCGGGTCCTTCTGGGCTACAGTAGTCTTCCTTCGTACGGATAAACCAAACCGTTTCATGAAATTGGAAAGCCACCCATTGCTAGCTACAAACGTTTCTTTCTCCGATGTTTCGACCAAAAGACTACTAAAAATCTCTCTCGCCTTTATCCGAATTACTTTTCTTGAGGTGCGTAGACCTTTGTTGCGCTGTTCTAGAATCCAAGTGAACAGAGCCGACTCCATAGATTCCGAAAGCGGTTTTCTACCGCCGCCACCCAATCGTTTACGTTTAATCACCGACGAATTCTTGAATTTCTTGGCCGATGCAACTTGCAAATCCGATCGTTGTTTCTTCCATTCCCGAATTCGTTTCGGGTCGACGCCAAACTTCCTTGCCGCGGCTTCACCACTGAATTCAAACGCATACTTCACTGCCCGCAATTTGAAATCCATATCGTAGGATCGTTTTTTACTTCCAGTTGGAGCCATATCGCTGGTCGAATGAAGTTGTACAGCAAAACAGGCGTTTTATATACTACGGTACATACCGAACATAACGCGCACGTTACATACGATAACAAACGAAATCAAAACGTTTTAAAAAATGATTAAAACCCGGCGTTTGTACGGACCCGGCGTTAATTTAAGGCCGGCGTTTATTGCCTTTTTGTTGTTAGTTTGCCCGGCGATTAATCAGGAGCCGGCGTTGAGATACGACCGGCGTTAGATCGAGGCAGTACGGTATATATTTTATTTATTCTAAATATAACAATTGTAAATCAATTTATTAATCCCTAATAAACAATTAAACTCTATTTTTATTTCCAAAATGCAAATTTTTTCACACAATGACATTAAATATTCAAGCTGTGACTTCACTTATTTTTACCAACTCTGAGTCATTCAAGATAATTGCTATAAAATCAGCAATTTCCAAGTTTTTATTTCTAGATTTTTATTAAATTATTTTGGCAATTTTAATCTAATTTTAATGGGATTTTAAATCTAAACGGGCCACAATCGAGACCGCATCTCCACCAGTTGTTACGTGGCTAAATGGGGATTGATTTAGTCCTACGTGACATGAAGTTAATCAAGAATGACACAGGGTTTTATATGTAAAATGCCTGTTGGCTTTATTGTTCAAAGTCGGACATTTACCAATGTAAATGTTCGGTCAACAGCTCTTATTACATTTGTTCATTTATTAAACCTAAAATATAAATCATTCATTCAAATCAAATAAGTAAATAAGGATGATGCTGTTGTCAATTCAATTCAATTCAGGAAACCTAGTCTTGCCTGACCGTCAACCGGCTGGCAGTAGTAGGTGAAGGTAACAGTTTGAGAATCAAAAGAGATCTGAGCTCTCTGGCTTAATCAGCTCACTAAGTAAACTCCTATTCCCCCTATTAACTAAGTTGAACGGTCTGTGCATCTAATTAGGTGCGCAGCGCCGTCTAGTGAGAATTCATTGCATTAAATGCCTAAACAGAGCGAGCAGAGCGAGCAAAGCCAGTTGATACACGGTACGGCTCTACCGCGTAACAATATTGTCCGGAAATAAATCCAATTTGTCCAATAATTTCCGTCCGATTCCCGTTCGTTTCGAAACTCGTCTGGCCCGTTCTCTTTCCGTTCAATTCCCGTTCACACTTCGCGTGTGGTTGATGGGAATTTACCACCGTCGTCGACACGTTTCTCCGCCGAAGATAGTGTCACGTCGTCGACACGTATTGCGCCTCGTAATACGGGAATAAATATCCCAAAAATAGGAAAAGAAAATCGTTTTAAATAAAAATTTAATGTTTCTCGAACCCCTTATTGTTCCTGCACTCCTTGGTGACCAATTGCTGCTCGAAAACCTCGAATGTCCTCATTGTAGTGGCACAAACACAAGCTGGTAATTTTTTCAATGGGCGCCGCCATTTTGGATGACTGGAGCAAAATCCACTAGTGACCTCCAAACTCTCATAAATCACCCTAAACGTTTTTCCAACGTTGTAAGGCCCATAACCTTGTTGTATTCTAGTTGTAAACTCATGCAATGAGTTTATTTCTGCAGTGGATTGGAAAAAGTCATAAGGTGAAATAAAGAGACGCCATCTTTGCAGGTGAGAAACAAAACATGAAGTGAAGCTTTAATACCTTGTCATGTGACACGTTTACAAAAAGCGCCACCTTTAGGCAACATACATAAACAATGTGTAAACAAACATCATGTTTGTTTACAATAGCAAACATAAATAGAAATATCAGTTACAGAGCGCATTATTACTTGCTAATACGATCTAAACACATATAGACAATACATGGCTATTACATCTCACAACTTAACAACCGTCACGATCCCGTCAACGGCTCGCACGGGCCGTTAACGGGCCGCCGACGGTCCCGTCACGATCTCGTAACGGCCCGCACGGGCCGTTAACGGGCCGCCGACGGTCCCGTCACGATCCCGTAACGGCTCGCACGGGCCGTTAACGGGCCGCCGACGGTCCCGTCACGATGTCGTAACGGCTCGCACGGGCCGTTAACGGGCCGCCGACGGTCCCGTCACGATCCCGTAACGGCCCGCACGGGCCGTTAACGGGCCGCCGACGGTCCCGTCACGATCCCGTAACGGCTCGCACGGGCCGTTAACGGCCCGTTAACGGCCCGTTAACGGCGTAAAACCAAAAGCAGGATTCGAGATTAATGTCTATGAATGTTGTACGCGTTTTCACGTACGTGTTGTCGGTTGTTGATTTTTTCGATTTACGCCGTAACGGCCCGTTAACGGCCCGTTAACGGCCCGTCAACGGCCCGCATGGGGTCGCACGGGCCGTTAACGGGCCGCCGACGGTCCCGTCACGATCCCGTAACGGCTCGCACGGGCCGTTAACGGGCCGCCGACGATCCCGTCACGACCCCGTAACGGCTCGCACGGGCCGTTAACGGGCCGCCGACGATCCCGTCACGACCCCGTAACGGCCTTCGTTCCCGGACTTCGGCTCGCCGACGGCCCGTACGACCTCATGCGGACCGTTAACGGCCCGTTAACGGCCCGTTAACGGCGTAAAACCAAAAACAGGATTCGAGATTAATGTCTATGAATGTTGTACGCGTTTTCACGTACGTGTTGTCGGTTGTAGATTTTTTTGATTTACGCCGTAACGGCCCGTTAACGGCCCGTCAACGGCCCGCATGGAGTCGTACGGGCCGTTAACGGGCCGCCGACGGTCCCGTCACGATCCCGTCACGGCCCGTGCGGGCCGTTAACGGGCCGCCGACGGTTCCGTCACGACCCCGTAACGGCCTTCGTTCCCGGACTTCGGCTCGCCGACGGCCCGTACTGTTGGGTTGCAAACCCATTTTGAAATGCTTAAATATTTGTTCCCGTGTTACGTGATTTATTGGTTACACAATTTCCGAGTATGTGTAACAAGTGTGTTGTAAATTAATGTCCCGATCCAGTGTTCAACCGATAATGATTTTTATCAATGCTTGTTATGTACCGCGGTTGAATGTTCTCCTTTTTACAGCACACGTCCCCGATGTCGTCTGCTTGAAAAAGCGATTTGTGTTTTATCCTTTTTCCTCTGTTGATCGATTATCAATGTCGGTGCTTTTATTTATTATTTTAAAGGACAAATCATTGGAAACTTAACAAAGATTTATCCTATGTTATTTGAGAGTGCAAAATAGCCTCTAACCGTGTACTGTCACTTACGTTTGCGAGATTAAAGATGGCGCACGCTTGTCGGTTTCGCGCACCGTTTCAATTGATGTTTCCTTTGATTTCGTTTGCAGATTTGCCGGGAATGACTTCACGAGTGGTAGCAGAGGCTGTGCGACGATAAGGCCAGCAGTTTTTGGAACTTTTCCGGCATTTTCCGAGACGAGACGAAGCCCGGACGTCGCCCGACATCGCCGCAAACTCGAATCGATCGACGAGGACGGATTTGCTTCGCCAACGTGCTTGAAACGTCAGGATTGTGTGTGCGGACAGTACAACGGACTATTACGACAGTAAGCAGTGTCGAAATATTTATTTTCAGTGCGAAATAAGCACTTTTCCACGCCGTTACAAAGCAAATTTTCTTCGGCGGCCATTTTGGATTCGGCAGTGCAGCTGACGTAGCAACGACGTGTTTTCGGGCCGATACACGCCTAGACGCCAGCTTTTTACCGAGACGACGATTATTCTCGCCGAAACAACGAGAATCAACGTCGATACGACGCATTTTCGCCCCGAATCAGGCGAAAATTACCGAAAACGATTGGAAATCAGCGGTGGATCGCCGGTGGAGAACAAATCCTCACCAGCGGCCATTTTTGTTTGGATTTTCATCGCCGTCGACGGTGGAAACCAATTTCAAGTGTCTGTGTACGCATAAGCCTGCGTACACGACAATATTTGACCGGAAAAGCCGTGTTTTGCACCCCGGAGTGCTACACGAAGGCGCGGACGGGCGCGACGACGATTTTGGATCGTTTTTCCCCGCTTTGCACGGACGTGTGCGAGCGGTAGCGCGTCAGCCCCATTTCCGCGCACCGATGACGTCTAAACAACGTTCTACGCTGGACGGAAGCGATTGCGACGAACGGATCCCGCAATTCGCCCATCTTGACAACACAAAAGTGTATTTACTATTTCGTGAAACTCTGTTATATTTAAGTTTTTGTTCGGGTTTCCCTCTTAGCATCGGTGCCACCCTACGTCCAGTCGGGCACGTGGCACTGTATTCTTGTCTGGGCTTGTTCACGGCCACCCAACCGATCCCGCGACCCCAGGTGGTCGGACGGAAGAGTTGGGGAACGACCAGTCAAGGTTTGATCGCCGCTCTTATAGCGGTTTGCCCACGGGTGGAATTGTTTTTTCGCCTTCATTTTTGGTAGGTGACAAGTGTGCACTGTGTGATTTGATTTTAGTGAAGTGTTTTGTGCGGAATAATTTCCAAATTTAGTGTTTTTTTCGTGCATCCTTCATTATCATTGTGCACTGTGTCGTCGTGATGTCAAAACACGACGACTATAAGGATATTAAGAAACTCGACGGCACGAACTATGCCACGTGGTCGGTGCAGGTACAGCTGCTCCTCAAATACAACGGTGTTTGGGGCCACGTGGATGGTACGGAGAAAGAACCGCCTGACACCGCCACAGCAAAGGAGAAGAGGGACTTCAAAGTCCGGGAGGACAAAGCCATGTCAACCCTTTGCATGAGTTGCGCGGAAACTCAGCAAGTTATTGCCGTCTCTTGTCCCACTGCTGCAAAAGTCTGGGAAGCGTTAAAAGACGCTTATCAACCGACGACGAGGGCACGCCGCGCTCGTCTACGGCGTGAATTCCTGAACATGAAAATGATAGAGGGCGAAGAAATGCTCGTTTTCACGGGGCGAGTCGATCGGAAGGTCACCGAGTTGAAAGACGTGAAAATTGACGTCTCCGACGAGTTCCACGCCTTCCAATATTTGGATCACCTGCCCCCACAATATGAGAACATTAAGCAAACAGCATATCATTGGGAAGATGCTGAGTTCACGGCCAAAAACGTGAAAGAAAGGTTGCTTGGCGAATACAATCGTCTTTATGAGTCAAGCAACGAATTTGGTGTCCTAACTAAACAAATGGACAATACGGCATTATTTTCCAAGCAAAAATGGAAACCACGTGGGAAATTTCCGACATCTGCTGGGACCTCACGGGGCACTTGTTTTAATTGTGGAGGGACGGGTCACTTCGCCAGGGAGTGCCCGTCGCCGCCAAAGCAACAAGGAGCTTTTGGGACTTTTCCTGCCGCTGCTGGTTCGGCAGCTCAATTGAATCGAGGAAGTGGACGCGGCAGGGGCCGTGGAAAAGGGCAACAGAGAGCAAATCTCACACAGTTAGATCCGTATGCAGATGAGCCCTATACTTTATACTCAGCAGTATTGGAAGAAAAACCTGCACAACCATTGTCCCTTGTGTCGCACGGCAACTGTGATTCCCAATGGTACGTGGACACAGGGGCAACCGACCACTTCTCTTTCAACCGGAGTTGGTTCTCGGACTTTAGACCGCTGTCCAATTTCAGCGTACAGCAAGGTGAAGGCAAATCGAAAATCGAAGGGATCGGCAATGTTGTCATCACCACACTTTATGGTACCCGACATAGGGACATTACTTTGAAAAATGTTTTCTTCGCACCCAATTTTCGGAAAAATCTCATCTCACTTGGACGCACCGATGAGGCTGGGATGTGCACATTTGTCAAAAATGGGGAAATGTTTATTTATAAAGACAAGATCGAGGAACCATTGATTACGGCAGTTCGAACTTCAAATAGATTATATAAAGTTAACTGTCGTGTCGAGGTTGGAAATGTAAACACAGCTGCATTTACTGCGCAACAGAATGCGGCTGCTGTCCTCGACTTGATCAAATCATCTGTCAAAGATGAAAAATTTGTGCAACCGTTACTAACCATTTTAGACTATAAGAACGCATTACTAAAAAGTCTGAGTAAGTCGGACAAAGGGACGTCCGCAGCTAATTTGAGTGCGCAAGTGAGCGAGAAAATGACACCGCCTGCAGCGATTAATTTACCAAGATCGGGGAATGAGGTTCAGATACCTCCTGCAGAAATTCCCCAAGCTAATGCGACAGCGAAAACTAATGGTGGAAACACTGATAATGTGAAGGTTAGAAACCAAGAGCAGCCCCAAACCATGGACACATGGCATTCGAGGATGGGGCATCTTAATGCTAAAGGCATTTCAAGATTGGAGAAATCTGAGGACGTATTTGGGATTAATTTGTCTACTAGGGAGTTGTCCACCTGTGATGCATGTGCAACTGCCAAAAGCACGAGGGCAAGTTTTCCCCCTATTATAGCAATTTCAACTAAAGGAATTTTGGACATTGTACACATGGATGTCTGGGGGAAATCACAGGGTCCTTCCTTGGGTGGGGCTAATTATTATTTTATTCTCGTGGACGACTATTCGCGGTATATGTGGATAATTATGATGAAAACCAAAGGGGAAGTTTTGGGTCACTTCAAGCAATGGCTAACTGAAGTGGAAAGAACGACTTCTAGAAAAGTCAAATGTATCAAAACAGATAATGGCGGGGAATTCATTTCTCGGGATTGGGACACTTATGCTTCCAAGATTGGGTTGAAATGCATTCGAACGAATGCATATTCTCCGGAAATGAATTCCGTGGCTGAAAGGGCCAACCGTACCATTATTAGCGGGGTGAGGGCTTTGATGCTCGAGAATAGTTTCCCCTATCCCCTTTGGGCTGAATTGGCAACTTCAATCGTCTACTTGAAGAATAGATTTCCACACCAAGGGATTGAAGGCAAGACACCTTACTCGATATTTTTCAATAAGAAACTGTCTTTACGGCACATTAAGTGCATTGGATCGAAGACTTTTGTCCATATCCCATCCCAAACCCGCAAAGGCAAATTGGAGGGTAGAGCATGGGCAGGAGCATTGATTGGCTATGCCATTTCAACTAGGAGCTATAGGATTTGGGACCCGAAGACAAATCAAGTTTTTGCGTCAAAACATGTGCGGATCTTCGAGGACTCGTATTGGTACGAGATTGGAAAAAGATTACAGGCTCCAATTCAGCGACCTCAAGGGGGATCCAAAGAATTTAAGAGTTTTGGGTACTCTTCCTCTGATACGGATGATGACGATGAGGATTCTATTGCTCCTCTGCCTGAGATTTTGGTGGATGTACAGGAGGAACTTCCGCCCCTTATCCCACCCCCTACCCAACCTTCTGCTCCACCTCCCACTCAACCCCCTGCTCCGAAAGTAAAACCCGGATTGCCCACGACTCCGAAGCCCGTTTTGAGACCTGGGCTGAACCCACTGGTCAAACGAGCGGCACAATTGCCACCAATGGAAACCAATGCAGAGGATCTAGTTGATGACCTCGATCGTGATGGGGATAATACAGTTGAAGAAATTGGAGGGGCGAAGGGGGATGACGGAAATTTTTTCAATGTTTACCCTGAAGACGATGAGGACGCAGATTTGCCACCTCCTCCCGGAGTACAAACCCGTCGTGGTTCCGGAAAAAGGGGAAAAGAAAAAGAGAAAGAAACCCCAGACCCAATGTTATTGCCGCTGGACATGACGAAATGGAGAAGAGTCCAGTCTGTCCGCAAAGCCGGGACAACGGCTGGAAAAGTTGACGTTGTTTATTTCTCGCCCAATGACGACAAACTTAGAAGTCGAACTGATGTTGCACGGTGGTGCGACGGAGAAGGTTACGCATACGATCCAAACCTTTTCGACTTCAAAACGTTAGAAGGGGAGGAACCCTTACCTTTTGCGGGGTTTTGTGCAGTTGAGCCCGACACCTACGAACAGGCAATCGAGGGCATTAACAAACCCTACTGGGAAGGGGCCATGAAGGATGAGATAGACATTTTCGACGAACGAGAAGTCTATCGCGAAATTGATAAGCCTAAAGACGTACAGCTTTTGGGGACAAAATGGATATATAAGATGAAACGCGATCACACCGGAGCAATTCAACGCTACCGAGCCCGATTGGTGGCTCAGGGGTTTAAACAGAGGCCCGGAATTGACTTTACGGAGGTATTTTCCCCTGTTGTCAATTTCGTCCTCGTTATTGTGTTCTTCTGCACTCTGGTAGTGCTTAAGGGCTGGCGTGACGTGCACATCGATATTAAGGTCGCCTACCTCTATGGCGACCTCGATACAGTGCAATATTGTGAAGTCCCCAAGGGTTACAGGACAGCTAAAAACCGACATAAGTGTTGGATGCTGCTGAAGGCCTTATATGGCCTTCATCAGATGCTGAAGGCCTTATATGGCCTTCATCAGATGCTGAAGGCCTTATATGGCCTTCATCAGAGCGGACGAATGTGGTACCAGGCCCTCCATGAGTGTCTGCTCCAATTGGGATTTGTGCCAATGCTAGGACTGAAACTGTGTCTATTCTCTGGACAACGAAGCTGTAATCATTTTCTACGTCGACGATATCGTGCTCTTTTCAAGAGATGATTACGTCGAAAAATGCGTCCTGAAATGGATTCGCGGTTTCTTCGACATTGTTGATTTGGGTCCGGTGACCCTATTGTTGGGCATCGAGTTCGACAGATCGGGGGGGCGAATCCGTATTCACCAGAGAAAGTACATAGAAAAGCTGTGTAAGATATACGTATTGGATCCGTGTCACCGTGTGCGAGTGCCAGTGACCCCTGGCACAATGATCCAGCAAGTCAAAGAAGGTGAACGGGTGAACACGGTATTTCCGTACAGGAACTTGGTCGGGAGTCTCCTTTTTATTGCGAGCAGGACTAGGCCTGATATTCTTTTTTCGGTTATAGTCCTCTCGCAATACAATGAAAAACATTCAGCGCGTCATGTTGGAATGCTAATGCAAGTATTGCGATATTTAGAGAACACGCCAAACTATGCCATCGATTTATCGAATTGTAAGAATGATTCCCTTACTGTCTACACTGACGCGTCTTTCGCCCTAGACCAAGACAAGAGAAGAAGCTTTGGGGGCCATATAGTGTATCTAGGGGGGGTTCCAATCTCATGGAACTGCCATAAGCAGACAATGACCTCCCTGTCGATCATGGAGAGTGAATTTCTGGCCGTGGTCGATGGGGTGAAGGATATTATATGGCTTCACCGACTGTATGACGCAGATATTATGTTTTGCGTCGAACGCGCAACCCCGTGTGTATATGCCGACAGTATGCCGGCGATTCAATATACAAAAAATAGAATAGAAAACCGTGCTAATAAACATATAGATGTCAAATTGCATTTCGTCCGTGACTGGTTCGAAAAGGGAACGTTTCCTATTAGACATATCGCCGGGGTTCTAAACGTGGCGGATATTTTAACCAAATGGTTAGCAAAACCAAGGTTAAACACTCTTTGCGAACACATTTTTGTCATGGACAAATAGTTTAAGCAAAGGGGGATTTGTTGGGTTGCAAACCCATTTTGAAATGCTTAAATATTTGTTCCCGTGTTACGTGATTTATTGGTTACACATGTCGCGTCCTACTTTGTATAGGTTTAAATAGCGCTAACGTGTAATACTTTACCTGTGATCAATTATGCAAATACCCAAATGAATACCAAATGTATGTAAATAAACAGGTAATTTATTCACCAGGCTTTCTGCCTTTAAAATACACTCAGTAATAATTCTAGAGTCGACGTGGTCAGCGTCGAACAAAGGATTTCTCAAGATGGCGTCGTCGATTCCGCGTGGTCGGCGGAACAAAGGCGGCGTCTCGAGTTGTCGTTAATTCGTCACGGATTCGTCTTCACGGACGCGGTGGAATGCTCTTTCGAGTCTTCTATCCGTGCCTGTTGTCTAGGGTTTGGTTTAGCGTCGCAGAGGCCTCGTCTAGGAACTTTGGGGTTCCCTACAAAGCACTCGGACACTTACTTCGGCGAATAATCGTCTGGGCGATTATTCTGGGTGATTTCACAAGGGCTATTCTCGTGCTTTCGCAGGAATAGCTCGCAAGTGACTTCGTGAGAGTTACAGTTTGCACTTTACTCAGCGATCCTCGATCAATCCTAACTTGTAGTTGAAGTTGGCCTGACGGTGAGGTAGTTGCTGTGTTCTTGGTGTCGTTTGTGTAAGTTCTGACTTTAGGCGGGAAACACAGCCTTTTATGCAGTGGGGTGAAGGGCCGGCGATCAACCAATGGGGCTGACCACCAGCCGCTTCCTCCCCCTCGGGGCACACACCTGCCATGGGGAGGTGGAGCCCACTCGGGGGGGAACGACTCTTCAATCATAGTGACTCAGAGGACAAGTATCCGCCCTGGGGGGACACTTATCCAACTGGGTCACCACACGTCCCTCCTCCAGCTTCGATCTCGGATCGGAGCGATCTCAATATTCTCATCGCTCTCCTCTGCGAAGAGCCGGCAGCACTCCTCTGCATGGGCGGAGGATCACGGGTGGCACTGCCGGTGGCGGCGGTGGTAAATCCGGGGGTAGAGAGGTCGTCAGATCCGCAGGATTTTGTCGCTCGTTGATGAAGTACTGCGGGTGACCGCCGACTGGCTCGCCAATCAACCCCGTACGCTCATGGATCCAAATCCGGGTGGACGCGGGGAATCGATCGGGAACGAGTCGGATCCTTCGCGACTCGGCGCTCGACCCGGGTTTCCGGTGTGCCCGTAGGATTCGACGATGGAAAACGGCATCCATGGTAGATCGGGCCTCTCTGTTCAGCCATTTGAGGATCGACTCGCCGTGATCATCGGAGTCAATGATGCGTTGTCGCGTGAACTCCGACATCTGAAGGAATGGGTACTCCACTCCCAACCTCAAGTAAAGCTGCGCTGCTGGGGGCGGCGGAGGCGATGGTGGAAGCGGAATCTCCATTGGGCTCTCCAACGGTGGCGTAGCCGGCTCGGCAGAGAGAGCGGCCAGCCCTGCCGCTGGTGGTGAAGGAGAGGGCAGCGGAGGAGTTCGGGGTCCTCGCTTGGAACGCTTTGGAATCAATATGGGTCGATTCGCGTGCCGCTTCTCCTTCGGGAATACCGGCTTTGGGGTCGGTATGTATGGTTGGACCGCCGCCTCTGGGGGGGCGGTCTCGATGGCCTGTGGGAGGCTCGCCGCTGTTCCTGGTACTTCCGGAGCCTCCCGAATTGTTCGCAACAAGGAAGGGTGGACTCCGGGGTTCCGGTAGCGGAATGCTAACGAACGCATCTTTGAAAACTGTAGGCCTGGGTTTTCCGTATTTCTGGCTAGGTCGAAGCGCAGCGAGGCGGGCTCAGGAGTCCATCCGGCCCATACTTGGTACAACGCTCGAGGAAGGTGAACTCCCTCACGGTCGACGATTGTCCAGGCCGCCATAGCCTGCCGGCTGTCCAAGAAGACGCCCAGGGACAGCAGTTGGGCCAGTACGTTCGTCACAGCCAAATTCAGACTGCTCCGATGGCAGGGGTGAGCGCGGTCCGGATTGTCACTGAATTGTTGTGACAGCGCCCGCATCTGCTCGATCGCCCAATTGATGTGGTGAGTTTGGGCGGCGTCGGCCTGTCGTATGGCCAACTCGGCAATCGCGGGGTTCTCGTATTCGGCCAGATATTCCTGTAGCTCGCTGAGTGGGGGATAGGCCGCTTCACGCCGGCTTCGGGCGTCCATCTCTCGTTGTGCGTACCACTCGGCGTTACGATAGGGCCGGTACGCTCGTGGCGTTGGGGGTGACGGTGGACGGCCCAACCCCGGTAGGTCGTCGTATCTGACCCGTTTGGGAGTTGGATCTCCCACCGGAATCATCCGGGGAGGGGTCCACGTGGTCACGGCTGGGTTTGTACCCTCGAGGAGTGGCGGCCATCGCGATTGCACCTGTGGGGGCACAAGCGCGGTGGGCACAGCCGGTGTTGAGCCCGACGGCCGGTTGGCCGCGTATCCTCGGAAGGCGTTCTTCAATGCCATGGCCAGATCTTGCTTCGTGACCGGTCCATCCTTGTCCGACTCTTCTTGGGACATTTGTTCTTCCGTCAATTCTCCCAAATCAATCTCTGCCTGGAGCCTGGATGGCCCAGCCGCGGGCCCGAGACTCTGGGGTTCGGACTTTTTCGCGGCGGCCATCTCTCGCTCCTTCTCTAATCCCTTAGCTATCAGGGATTGTGCACGCATCTTCTGACGTACTTTTCGCTTCCGATTCCTCCTGGTGCTGGCTGCGACGGATCTTCGTTGGATCGTCCTCTGGGGGACGTCCGTCGGAGAATCCGGTCTCTGGTGTGATGAGACGGTTCGTCGCGAGGAGGACTGATCTGACGACTGTGTGGTAATCGCCATAAACAACGAGGATCTTTTCTTTCCTCGATCTTGATGTGTCCCGGCCCTCGCAGCCCAGTGGGCGGAAGTTTCGATTGTTCGCTCAGCCCGCGCGTCGTCTGGCGAGGCAGGCTCGAGCGTTACTACTCGGCGACACTCCGAGCGCACGACAACTCGAGTTCGGGAACTGGAGCTGCTCGAGCGGCTGCGGTAGTCGCGACTCGTTGACGGGCCGGCCTCTATTGGGGAGACGGCCTGTCTTCTCCGTGCGGGCCCGCGTGGGGCGGACTCCGCCGGACGCTTCGATCTTCTGTGATGGCGGCGACTTCCCAGGATACCAGCGTGGTATAACTGCCACATCTCAGACTGCGTGGCCGTAAAATTCGCCGGCGGTATCCATCTGGGTGTCAAATGGTCTTCTTCGATGTCGCGAAGCCATCTACGGATTTCTTCGGGGGAGAAACCGTTTCTCTCGAGAACTCGGGTTACTCCGTGAGTCTCGGTGCGCTTTAAGCGTTCGATCTCGTCGTCCACTATTCTCTGGCGGGCTGCCAAGGTCGGGGCCTCGCGCCACCTGTGGGAGGTGTGCAGCTCGGCCACCGTGCCTGGGTAAGCCTCTTCCAGGTACCCGGAGTAAACGGGGCTCGGCGGATCCGCATCGGGTGGGATCCGCGGCCCCACTCGCTCCCTCATCTCCTTCGTCATGCACTCGACCAGCGTTTTCGATCGCTCGAATTTTTCCTCGAGGGTCCTGGAATACATCAATCGGATTTTCCAGGTGCTGGTTTCTGCAGGATAGGCCTGCCGCAGGTAAATCGGCAGGGCTCCGCGAAAGATGTTGTTGGCGGTTGACACCGTCGAAGGCAGGGCGTCCCACGATTCTAGCGGGTCGACCTGAATAATTTTAGATCACAAGATTAATATAATAAATCCCAGTTTAACGATGGGGATCAGAAATATGCTCAAGATCGACGGTGGCAGCAACTCCTTTCTTTTGTTGCGGCCGTCGGTCTTATTTTCTTGTTTCGCAGTTCTGCGATGATCTCCGCCGTCGTAGCGCTGATCCAACACTACCTTTGAACTCAGGTGATCCGCTTTTCGGAAGGGGTCGCAGGCGAAACCGATCGTTAAATTCTTAATTTTACGTTAAACTTTTTTATTTTAACTCTAATCGTATTTTAATTTATTACGATGTTTAAATTTAAAAGAAAGAAAACCTTTAGTTTTGGTTTTGGTTTGCCACAACGCCATTCCGCGAACACTTCCTTTGTTCTGGTTTTTTGGCGGCCTTGACTCCGAGGTGAATCTGGGTCCACTCTCGGGTTTTTAGCCAGCCTTAAATCAATAATAAAACAGAAAGAAATATATCAGTCACAAGTCACGCTCCAATCTGGGTTGGATGCAACAGATTCAAAGAATTATGTGATTTCTCTGGGGAAATCACACTAATTTACCTGCAACGGCGGTTGTTCGTCCCAATTCTCATCGTCTTCGGCGTTTACGATTAGGCCGTCGCTCTCGTCTCTCGACGATGCGCTCGGCTCTAATCGTGGGTTGCGTCGATCGGCCATTTCAATTTAGGAAAATGAAGTTTTGTTTGAGAGGTCTTTGTCTTTCTCTTTGGGGAGAAGCAAAAACACGTCTCGTCGTGTTAAAAACAGTCGGAAACTGGGCCTATCGACGCTGAGAATTGTGGGTCTCGAACGCGTCTCGTATTTTGCGAGATCCGCCGTGCTGGCAATGACGCTACGGGGTCGACCGCGTGGTTTCATTGTCACGTGGTCGCCCGATACGTCATAACTTCTCGTCTGTTAGTGGTGACTGCGACAATTCGTTGCGAAGTTTGGACTTAGCCAAATTTTCGCGTCTCAACATGTGCAGCAGCTCTTGTAAGTAAATCTTTTTATTTTACAAGGCCTCCGCTCCATGTTGTCACATTTTCTTTTATTTTTAGTTCTTCCCCACGACTTTGCCGTCCCGAATGAACGGATTATTGTTTCGTCGTGGTCGAAGGTTGATTTTCGACGTGCTCGTAGATCGTGACTCTACTTGCTCGTTCATCTCCGATGTGTTGGTATTTTTCTCATTACTAATTTTTTTATTTTCTATTTCAGAAGTACTTTCTTCTGCTTCCTCCCTCTCCGAAATTGCTTGCTCCGGCTGTGCTGGAGCCTCGTCGGCTGGAGATTCGGCGTCGAAGAATTCATCCTCGTCCTCCGCCATATTTTCAGCTTCATTTGTCTTTTGGAACGTGTCGACCACGGTGCCCCCTTGGCCGCTGTGTGTCTGACCTTCCAGCCAGATTTCTTGGGGGAACTCTGGCAGATATGGCCTTAAATCTCGGCCATGTATCGACTGAAAATTTTTGTTGTCCTCTAAGCGGCGTAGTTGGTATGCGTTGCCGCCGTGTTCGGCCACAATTACATAGGGACCGTCCCTTTTGTCGGCTAAACCGGCGGCGATGCCCCTCGCTGCATTGGACAACGTGTGTGCCTCCTTCCACACTAGATCATTCACTTTAAAGTTCGCGAAAGCGAGATCGCCTTCTTTATCTGCGATTCTCTCTCTCATGTTGAAAATATGCGCCATCATATGCTGGTATGTGTCGGATATAGTCTGTTCCAACCGGCATACGTACTCATGTGGGCTCGATGGGTCTAATACGTTAACAGCTTCGGCAACGCGTGGGTCCCATGGCATCCTTAATTCGCGGGCGAAGTTGAGGTACGCCGGTGAGAATTCGCGTGTTCTTGACACGGTTGAGCGAATGCTGAAAGCGATTTCTCGCAGGTATTCGTCCCATCGATTGTGAATATCGGTGAATACTGTCAGCGCATATTTTATGTCTTTATTTAATCTCTCGACTGGATTTGTCTGAGGATTATATGTGGAGGTGTTCGATGCATCCATTTTAAATTTTCTACAGAAGTCCTTATATATTCTTGATCGGAATTGGGGGCCGTTATCCGAAATGAGTTTTCTGGGAAACCCAAATCGCATTGCCACGTCGTAAAGGCACTCGACTATGTTTTCAGCCGAGGGCTTCACGAGGGCGTACAGCTCCGGCCATCGGGTGGCCACATCCATAATTACGAGAATATACATGTTCTTGTTTCCCGTTGTGGGCTTGGGGCCCATCAAGTCTATGCTTAGGCAGTCAAACAGTGCGTAGGGTCCGAGAGACATGGCGTTTCTGGCTACTTTATCTCGTGGTCTACACGCTTGGCACCGGGGGCAGTGTCGGATAAATTTCGTTATCTTTTGCCGCGCGCCCGGCCAGAAGAAAAGTTGTTTTACTCGATAAAGGGTTCTCGCTATGCCGGAATGGCTGGCGAGCGGGTGTCCGTGCATCAGCCACAGCAGTCGGGTGTGCAGCGATGCCGGTACGACCACCTTAACCGAGTTTCCCGCTCCGCTGAGGTCGTCTTGAAATGTCGGGTGGTATTTTACCAGGAGTTCATCGTCTATGAGGTAGCTTGTTGCTTCTTTGACGAACTGTTTTCGGCGGTGTGGGTTTGTCATCCCTTCCGGAAATTCGCCGTTTAGCAAATACTGCGTTATAATTTGACATTCTGTGTCAGCTGCTTGGTGTTCGACGAACTCACGTCTCGTGGGTGGAGCATATTGCGTTTTTTCTTCAATTTTTGCTGTGAAGGCGCGTAGTAGTGTTTTGTGGGTTTCTCCGGGGGGTGGAGATTGAATTTCGGACGTTGAGTCGTTCGTTCCAGCTGGCTGGTATGTTCTAGTCCAAAAACCACAAAATGTCTTATCTTCGGTCTCCATCACCGGCAGTTCGTTTGCTTTTCGTAAGCGCCATATTCTGCGTGGAGTTGGGCAGTACAAGAGGTGGGTGTCGTCCTCGCCGTCATCGTCTGGTCCTTGGGGGTCAGAGGCTGGGGCTCTTGAGAGGGCGTCGGCCACATGATTGTACTTCCCGGGGCGGTACGTAATTGTTATATCGCACGCCATTAACTCCAGTTGCCATCTTGCGAGTCGGCCGGAAGGTTCCTTGAGCTTCATCAACCAGCTTAGTGCCTGGTGATCTGTCTGAACCTCGAAGTTCGTGTACTCCAGATAGTCGCGAAATTTTCGAACTGCCCAAATTACGGCTAGGCATTCTAGTTCCGTTGCCGTGTAATTTTTCTCCGCGCCCTGTATTTTTCTGCTTATAAACATACAGGGTACTTCTTGTGAGATTCCGTTGTACACGTGGGTCTGCAGAAGGGCTGCACCCAGTCCGATTTTACTCGCGTCGGTGTGCAACACGAACGGTCGGTTTAGGTCCGGCAATGGCATCTTTTCGACGTCAGCCAGCATTTGCTTGATAGTGCTAAATGCGGCCTCGCACTGGACCGTCCACTCAAACTCTTTATCCGTTCGTAAGAGATCCGTTATAGGCGCGGCCACCTCAGCCAGACCAGCGAGTAGTCGGCCGAAGAAATTGACCATGCCCATAAATCTCTGGACACCTTTTATATCTTCGGGGGCGGGGAATCCGTTTATTGCTTTAACCTTTTCGGGGTCAATCGCGATTCCCTCGACTCCTATTCGATATCCTAGGAAGGCAAGCTCTTTTCTGCAAAACTTGCTCTTCCCTGGATGGATGTGGAGTCCCGCCTTGGCTAGGCGAGAGACCACTCTGTCGATGTGGTCTATATGCTCTTCAAATGTGTCCGACGTTATTATGATGTCGTCGAGATACGCCCACACGAAGTCGTGAAGCATATCTCCCAACACGCTTTCGGTCAATTTCTGGAACGTGCTCGGGGCGTTTACAAGCCCGAACAGCATCACGTTGAACATTAATCTTCCTATCGGGGAGTAGAAGGCCGTTTTCAGTTTGTCTTCGGGTTTGAGTTCCACTTGCCAATACCCCTTTGACAGGTCCATGGTGGTTACCCACTTAAACGGGCTCAGCTCCCGGAGGATCGAGTCTATAGACGGCATCTGAATCGGGTCTATAACCGTTATCGCGTTCAGGGGGCGATAATCAATGCATAGTCGAGGTTCCGAGCCTGGACGCATTACCAGGACGATCCGCATGGCGTATTCGCCCAGGGCTTGCGTTACTATGCCCTTGTCGAGCATGTCTTGGCACATCTGCGTCACAATGTCTCTTTTCTGGGGGTTCATCCCCTTATAAGGCACTCGAATCGGCTTGTCTGTGGTTAAGACTATCTCGTGGGTTGCTTCCGTCGTTCGACCAGGTGTCTTGGTCAGAATTCTTTCATGTTTTCGAAGCACTCGCCTTAGTAGCGATGCCTCGTTAACACGCAGTGCTGCCTCCTCGACCAGTGTGTCCACGACGTTACTCCTCTGTAATTCCAGAGTGAAGGCTGCGAAATCGTAATCTTGGACGAATTTTCGCAATCCTCTTCCGTATTCCTCTTTGTCCTTGGCTTCGTCCAGTAATTTTTGGGGAACTACGGGGACTGGCCGCTCTCCCTCGGGACTTATCCAGTTCCATGAACGGGTTATCGGGTTTGGCTGAATTTTCAGTTTTGCCATGATATCCATCCCTAGGAGGAATACTTTGTCGTGGGATGGTAAGACTATGAAGGGGTGGGACAGGTTCCCCCCTTTCCAGTCGATCATGATGCGAACTACGCCCTTCGGCTTGACGTAGCCGTTGGCGGTGAGCAATTCTACGTTCGCGTTCACTTGTGCCACTTTTTTTTCAATATCCAAGTCCTTTACTATATCTTCGGATATGAATGAACGATCCGCTCCTGAATCCAGCAGACCGAACAATTTTTGGTTTTCTATCTCCACTGGCAGCATACACAGAGACTCACAATGTGTTTTCGTGACGTTGCAGTGAAATACCCGTAGCTTTTGAGGTTCGACCTCCAGATTGAACGGAAGGTCCGTCCAATCCATGTCGAGGTCCGGCTTCGTTCTCACTTGCATACTCGTCAGCGTCACTTTTTCCTCCTTCTTCGGAATGGTCTGCATGCGATCTTTGATCTGTGCTTCTGCCAAGGCATGACCTGCGGGTCCCATGTGATATTTCTTTTTTTTAATTTCCGCGGCTGGCGCAGACGAAGCTGAATTTATTTCGGCGACGCCTGCGCTTGGGAGTTTTTTGCCAGATTAGTATTTAACTCCATCATCATTTTCATCAAGGTGTGCATGATGCCTTTTTCTTTGACGGTTTTTTCGCATTTGTCGGAGTAGTGACCGTATTCTCCGCAGCTGTAACATTTGATGTTACTTTTATCCCCTGTGGGGGTGAATCCCGGTTTTTTCGGGACGAAGGGCGTCGGGAATCGCCTTTTTCCTCCCAATACCCCTCTCGCTTTTGTTGCCTGCACGTGTGCTCTGAATTGTGCGATTGCTAAGGCCCGGTGTGCATGGTGCAAATAGGGACCTTGATCGTCGCATCCCGTCGATAAGTTTTCGAGGTGCTCATTTAGGGTTTCTTCGTCACTTGATGCTGGCTCCTCTTCTTTAGCCGTGGCGAGAGGTGTTGTCTCTTCGACTTTCTCCATCTGGGTGGAGTCCGTCGAGGTCACCTGCATCGCCGTTGCTGCCGGTGCTTTCTTTGGGGCAGCTATCGGGTTGGCTGGAATAATACTGCCTGCTTTAGGCGTCAGCATTCGTCCGAAGGATGCTTCGGTGAGACTCATTATGCCGCTCAAATATTCACTTGGCCTCATTAATTTCTCTGAGGTCTTGTGACGTTCGGCGCTCGTCTGCAACCGTTTCTCGTGTGCGTCAGCTTCCTCCGGGGGCAGAGTGGCGTAATACTGCTGTTCTATTTCTAACGTGTTCGTTAGAAGATAGTTACTGACATCTTGGTAATCGCCAGTGCGGGGTGCACGCATGTCTAGCAGAATTCTTTGCGAGTGGGCCGATAATCCTCCGTAAAAGATCATCGTAAAACCAGCGGGGTTTATTTCGTACGGCGCTCTTGCAAACAGGAGTTTCGCTCGGGCGTCGTAGTCGGCTAATGTTTCTCCTGGGGCTTGTCGTAGACCACGTAATTTGTTACTGATCTCGTCTGGAGTCTCGCCGTATCGGAGATCGAAACGGACGAGAAAATCGTCCCAGGTTGGGTTTTTCAGTCCCTGATACCATTCTCGAGCTGACCCCGTGGTTAGTTCCACTAGACCGTGGGTTAGCATGTCGGCGACGGTGGCTTTTGTCGCTTTCCTGATACGCATTACTTCGTCTAGGAAGCGGTCTCCGGCCTTCCACGAACCGTCGAATCGTGTTTGTATGTAGTGTTGCCAACGGATGTTACCCGTGGCTTCGCCGCTTGGTTCGTTTCGTACGCCATATTTGCGCTTAACCCTCTCTCCGGCGCGATTATGTTCGTCGCCTGGATGGCCTAGATCGATTCCTTCTCTTCTGAAAGAGTTCAGCAGGGCTCGGCCTAGCTCAGACATCGTGTAATGTCGGCCAGATGAGTCCTGAAAGTTCCCTTCCTCCGAACGAGGGTTGGAGCTCCGGGAGGAGCGGTCTGAAGCATTCGGCCTGTTCGACCGGTGCCCATCGCTGCCTTCTTGACTTCTCCCTGTCGATGGTCGACTCGGATGGTCGTCGTCCGACGAATCGGAGGGCTCGGAGGGATCTCCTCGGGGGTGAAACCTCGGCCCTCTCGGTGGGGTCTCTCCGCCAGCCTTCTTCTGTTTCGAGCCTCCGGATGGCGGCGGCTCCTCTCCGTCGTTGTTCTCGTAAAAAGAATGCCATCTGTTTTCCTCGCTTTCGGGGCGTTCCCGATTTTTATTTGCGTTTTTCTTTTCGAGTAACGCGTCGATGGCTGCTCCCGTCTCGGATCTTTTTGAGGGGTGACGGTCCTTTGTTTTTGGGACCGACTCGTCTCTCTTTTGAGATTTCCCCCTTTTTGCCGTTTTTGCCGGCTTCGTTGCACCTTCTCCTGTGTCGGTATCAGAGCCGCTGGGGGGTTCTGATTTCCGTTTCAGGTTTTCTTCGTTTTTCTTCCTGTCCGAGACGTCTTGTGCGTACTCTTTCTGGAACTTTTCTGTCTCCTTCTCCCAGTTTTCGGCTTCCCATCTTTTTTGCTCATCTATTATAGCTTGTTTCTTCGCTTTGTACTCTTCGGTCCATCTGACTCGTTCCCACTCTTCTTTTTCTTTCAGAAACTGTTCTTTTTCTTTTCTGGCTTCCTCTTCTCTCAACCTCTCGCGATGTTGTTCTTCCCATTTCTGATGTTGTAGAATGGCTTCTTTTCGCAACATTTGTAGTTTTTCTGCTTTTCTTTGAGCTATGAGCGCTTGAAATTGGTCCTCGTACTCTTGAGCTTCTCGATGCCGCCCTTCTACTGTTGCGTTCCATTCTTTTCGAATTTTAGCTTCTCGTTCTTCCCTCATTTTTTGGACCAGTTTCTCTGTTCTCTCGGTGGTTCTTCTCTCGCGTTGCTCCCTTTCTTCCTCTTCCTTCCAGAGTTCTCGCCGCTCTGCGCTCAGCCTTCGTTGGCGATTAGTCGCTTCTTGTCTGGCTTCCTCGCGGGCCTTCTCTCTGGATTCGTGAAGTGCTCGGTTGGGGTCTGGCGCGAAACCTCCGGTGTCACTGGGCGTTACCTGTGGCATGGGCGTCTCCGCTGCTGGTCTTGCGACCGGCGTCGGGGCTTGTGCCGCACAGATAGCGTCAGTGAGTAGGGTAATCGATTCCCAGACTGACGTTCCTACTGGAATGTCTATCATCGCTTTCAGTTGGGCAGCTTGCTGCGTCAACCGAATTAGGTGGGATACTTCGAAGGAAACAACTGCAGGACTCGCCGTAACTCGGGGGGTTATCGGGGTCCCGCCGTCGTTTTTCCGTGGGGTTTGCTCTACGGACGTCTGAGCCGTTGGTGGCGATGGGTCTGTGCCGATCGTGACCGTTCCTTTCGGAGCTTCATTCGTCTCCTCGGTCATCAATATCGATACTCGTCCTGGTGATACCTCGCGAATTTCTTCTCGATTTTCTATGGCTTCCGGATCGGTATCTTCGAAGGGTTGCATATTCAAGGGAACCCGCTCTCGCTCTGGCCCGTCTAGGGCCGCGAGCGATGCAGCTTGCTCCTCTTTCTGCGCCTTCGCTCTCCTTTTATTCGCTCGGGCTTTCGCCTTTGCGGACATTTCAGGGACGGGACCATCCGACCTTAGGTGGTAGTCGGAGGTCCTTTTTCCCTTCTCGGGCATTCTCTGCTCGGTGTCAGACGTGGATTGCTCATCTTTGTCTGACATTTTCTTTCGGTAATTCTACGATTTGGGTTATCTTATTGAGAGATCACAAGTTCAGATTTGAGATTTATTTCTAAATCCCGGACAGGCCCCCACGTGTCGCGTCCTACTTTGTATAGGTTTAAATAGCGCTAACGTGTAATACTTTACCTGTGATCAATTATGCAAATACCCAAATGAATACCAAATGTATGTAAATAAACAGGTAATTTATTCACCAGGCTTTCTGCCTTTAAAATACACTCAGTAATAATTCTAGAGTCGACGTGGTCAGCGTCGAACAAAGGATTTCTCAAGATGGCGTCGTCGATTCCGCGTGGTCGGCGGAACAAAGGCGGCGTCTCGAGTTGTCGTTAATTCGTCACGGATTCGTCTTCACGGACGCGGTGGAATGCTCTTTCGAGTCTTCTATCCGTGCCTGTTGTCTAGGGTTTGGTTTAGCGTCGCAGAGGCCTCGTCTAGGAACTTTGGGGTTCCCTACAAAGCACTCGGACACTTACTTCGGCGAATAATCGTCTGGGCGATTATTCTGGGTGATTTCACAAGGTCTATTCTCGTGCTTTCGCAGGAATAGCTCGCAAGTGACTTCGTGAGAGTTACAGTTTGCACTTTACTCAGCGATCCTCGATCAATCCTAACTTGTAGTTGAAGTTGGCCTGACGGTGAGGTAGTTGCTGTGTTCTTGGTGTCGTTTGTGTAAGTTCTGACTTTAGGCGGGAAACACAGCCTTTTATGCAGTGGGGTGAAGGGCCGGCGATCAACCAATGGGGCTGACCACCAGCCGCTTCTTCCCCCTCGGGGCACACACCTGCGTGGAGCCCACTCGGGGGGGAACGACTCTTCAATCATAGTGACTCAGAGGACAAGTATCCGCCCTGGGGGGACACTTATCCAACTGGGTCACCACACACAATTTCCGAGTATGTGTAACAAGTGTGTTGTAAATTAATGTCCCGATCCAGTGTTCAACCGATAATGATTTTTATCAATGCTTGTTATGTACCGCGGTTGAATGTTCTCCTTTTTACAGCACACGTCCCCGATGTCGTCTGCTTGAAAAAGCGATTTGTGTTTTATCCTTTTTCCTCTGTTGATCGATTATCAATGTCGGTGCTTTTATTTATTATTGTAAAGGACAAATCATTGGAAACTTAACAATGATTTATCCTATGTTATTTGAGAGTGCAAAATAGCCTCTAACCGTGTACTGTCACTTACGTTTGCGAGATTAAAGATGGCGCACGCTTGTCGGTTTCGCGCACCGTTTCAATTGATGTTTCCTTTGATTTCGTTTGCAGATTTGCCGGGAATGACTTCACACGTACGACCTCATGCGGGCCGTTAACGGCGTAAAACCAAAAACAGGATTCGAGATTAATGTCTATGAATGTTGTACGCGTTTTCACGTACGTGTTGTCGGTTGTTGATTTTTTCGATTTACGCCGTAACGGCCCGTTAACGGCCCGTTAACGGCCCGTCGACGGCCCGCATAGAGTTGTACGGGCCGTTAACGGGCCGCCGACGGTCCCGTCACGATCCCGTCACGGCCCGTGCGGGCCGTTAACGGGCCGCCGACGGTCCCGTCACGATCCCGTAACGGCCTTCGTTCCCGGACTTCGGCTCGCCGACGGCCCGTACAACCTCATGCAGGCCGTTAACGGGCCGTTAACGGCCCGTTAACGGCGTAAAACCAAAAACAGGATTCGAGATTAATGTCTATGAATGTTGTACGCGTTTTCACGTACGTGTTGTCGGTTGTTGATTTTTTCGATTTACGCCGTAACGGCCCGTTAACGGCCCGTTAACAGCCCGTTAACGGCCCGTCAACGGCCCGTCAACGGCCCGCATGGGGCCGTACGGGCCGTTAACGGGCCGCCGACGGTCCCGTCACGATCCCGTCACGGCCCGTGCGGGCCGTTAACGGGCCGCCAACGGTCCCGTCACAATCCCGTCACGGCCCGTGCGGGCCGTTAACGGGCCGCCGACAGTCCCGTCACGATCCCGTAACGGCCCGTTACGGCCCTTGGCCGTAACGGGCTGAAAACGGGAAAACTGAAAGAGTCGGGCGCGAGACCACGTGACCCGGAGTGTGGTTTTTGGGGACGAGGGCTGTCCTCCGACCGCGCCGTGACGCGCCCCGAGTCGGATCAAGAGGCGACCCGGTCGGAAACCGAACCTCGGGGTTCCTCGAGGCGTGGTTTTTTGGGGACGGGGGGAGGGGGGGATCGGGTCGCGTGCTCCGACCGCGCCGCTATGACGGTTTATAAGTGCTATTTATTAATAACATGGCCGAATTCTAAGTGTTTTTCGGCGAAACCCGCATTTGTCAATGCTCCGAGTCGCCACTAGATGGCGCGATTATAATTCAGCGGTAAAATTGAATTGCGAGTTAAGAAACTGGTAAATAAATATAAGAATATATTTATTTGTATAAAACGACACTTTATTAGGATTAATATAAATATATATTAATAATTATTGTTCACACTAAGTGATGGGAATCTCTAGTTCAGCAGAAATGGAGATTTGATAATCCATCGATCAACCGATCGATGTGATTGGTGGATCCATTTCCGGTCCTGGGTATCCAGTTCCGGTTGTGGTGTGAATTAGCATATTGCTCCTCAGTATCCACTTCCGGTGATACGAGATTGGAGGGATTCGTGGAACCCATGTTCCAGTTGGTTGATTGGATTAATCCCTAATCCAGTCAGGTTATATAAACCCAAACAACCGGCCATTCAGCAGCTCTGTTTGATTATTTTCTGTTTGGTATTGTTACTTAAGAAATATGATTCGTTGTTCACGTAAAAAACCTTTTGGTTCTTTGTTGATTTATTCGCAAAGAACCGTTGCATGATTCTACAGAATCATGCCACCGCCGCCAATTGAAGTCGAAGTGCTGGGATCATTATGTTGCATAAATGTTACAGTTTACGGTTGCGACGCCGAAGGAGAACCCGCCGTTGTGCAATTCAGTATCCTCCGGACAGGACCATGTGGTCTTTCTCGGTATGAACGTATTCCGTTACCGCAAGTAGCATCGTTGCTGTTGAGAATTAGTTCCTTCACCGGATGGTGCCAAAGCAGTCTGTTTTTACAGTAACCACGAGTAGCACCAAGTGTTTGGCAAGCTGATTCTCATGGTATTCGATGCCAAAGTAGTCGGTCTATTATTAGTACCGCGAGAGATTATACTGCTGTGCGGAGCCGCGAGCTATCGACTCCTGTGTACGTGATACCGTCAATCGCCAGACGAACGACCGTGTTGCGACGCAGGGGACGCTTGATACCGTTCTGCATTGCAAGGCGTATATTTCTTTCGACGGCAATTGTGTGTTGCGACGGGAAGCCTAATCTTCACTTTATTTATAACAGCAAAACTTAACTTGACAACCAGTTGGACAAATCAAGTCTAAAGACTTAATCTTATATTGAACTCAATATAACCGATAAAGTTGATGACAACTTATCCGCGAAATATCTAAATAGAAACTCACAACGACACGAATTAAATATAATTCGTAAGCGGAATATTGATAAGTAAATGGATACATTTACTTACACCAATATCCTCCCAAAGTTGTGGCGGTGCAGACAAAGTCAACCGCAATGCTCAGATCATTCGATTTATCGACGTGCGATAATTTACACAAACGAACCAAGAAAAACCAGCGAAGCCGTATCGGACTCCAGAACGCAGCCATCCGGCTTAAGATGACATCTATAATCAGGTCGAGTAATGGGGAAACCGCTCCCATCCCACGGACACGTAATGATATTATTTTAGGGTCATTTGGCCAAAATCATTTGTATAGTTTAGTAGTTATTTAACGGGCCAAATGTCGGCATTAGTCTTATGTACAATTTAGCATTGATATTATTGTTTACTAACAATAAAACTGTAGTGTGTTGATAATATTGTCTCTTGTATTTATCTCGTGTTATTCACTGTATTTTATTGCGATCTCTTCCCGGTACCATTGTTAAATGGGAGTTGTGGTCGTCACCGTCACACGTGGAGGTCCCACCGAGATTAGGTTGCAATTAATTCGATTGAATTGTAAAAGTGAATTTTTTTGAGATAAATAAGGCTAAAAAAAAAATTTTTAAATAAATTTTACAAATTGCAGTTTTAGAAAGTACATTCTGTTTTCTCGAAGAAAATGAATAATACAATTCTGGACGAAGGAATTGCAACCAGGAATTCTAAATCTATCACACGATGGTTGAGATAGATTTAATCGAAGTATTTAAAAAACTAAAGCTTCGGAGAATTTGATGGATATAAAACACAGAATAGTTATATTTTGATATTTACTTTATTTTTCCGTGAAAAAGTAAAAGTAAGACAAGTTTAAACATGTTTAACGAATCGCAAGACAAAGAGAACTTGCAGAATATGGAATTTCAAAGTAAAATCCAGTATTAAGGAGAAGGTATAATAATTGGAAACAATTGACAAAGGTTGAAAGTGAATTTATTTTTATGAAATATACAATTTTGGGAATATTTACAAATAATCTCTCGAAGGAATTTTATTTTATCGGTAAAGACTAAAAAATCGAAGAGAACGGACTTAGTAGAGAACTGATGACGAAAATGATACGTTCGTTATACAATCATTTGATAACGAACCGGCCAATCAGGAACTAGGTGATCTAAGGATCCCCAGCCCCCTGCTATTAAAGGAGAGCCAGATCAGACTGAGATCATTCGCTTCCAGACCAGACCAGCAGACGTGTTTCAGTAACCATCCTGACTGCGCCATCCGATTCTAGTTACGATTCGAAGTTTTCCACCGCTAAATTAGTAAAACGACCGATTCAATTATATTTTTATAATGGATCCCAACAATCTTCCTAACAACGAAAGAGTTGCCGAAGAAAAGGCCGCTAACGAAGAAACTAGCTTGGATTCAAGTTACGTAAAACTTTGTGATCAAACGGAAATGATTCCCGATGAACTCACACAGTTCTGTACGCATTATGAACTAGATAGAACACAGTTCAAGACCATAATTGAAGCTTCTGAATTTGTGACGAAGCAGGCGTTACGTAACATACGTATTAATCCAACTCCGGAAAAACGAGCAGAACTTTCGAAGGAGAGTTCGGCGAACCATAATTCTGGAAAGGACCCAATCCCGTCGCCAAGAGATCTGTCTGAAGAAAACAGATCACGATCTAAAACTCCACAACGTAAGTTGGGAGATCAAGCAAGAATTAAAACTCCGTCGGTTCGCAACCAAGATATTCGAGAGTTATTTCGAACATCAAGCAAGGAATCGCTTGATCAGTCCAGTTTGGGAAATAGAACTCCTCACTCCCGCAACGCCAGTTGCCACAATACTCCAAGTATTTCGGAGGCAGGAGGATCCAATTTTTCAACTTTTCAACCTGAAAATGCTAAAAAGCAACCCAATCCGCATATTTATACGGAGAATGGGACGAGACATTTTGCCAAACAAACCCCTAAAGGGCGAGGAAATAAATCTGCCATTCGACGAAAATTATCTCCACTACCATCTCCAGTCTTACCTCAAAATCGACAGGAACAATTGAGATTAGACGAAGTGGAAAAAGAGCGACTTCGACAAGAAGCAATTAATCAAAAGAAGATTAACGACGAAAAAATTCGTCAAAATCAGCTCGACGAAGAAGCTACTAAACAAGCTGAAATTCGTCAGAAGGCGGCAGAGGTTGAAGAAATCCAACAAGTTGTTATCAGACAAGATAAGATCTCACAAGATCAAGTGCCGAGTGTAGATTTCAACAAACTTTTGGATGAAATCCAGAGACAGCGGGATGAGTTGAACAAACGACAAAAAGAACTCGAAGAAACGACAAATCTTTTGCATCGCGCCGAAGACAGCCAAAGGAATAGAGAAAAACTCTTAGACTCTCGTCTTAACCTTGCGGCATCCACCCATGTTAGTCACGGAAGTAAAACTCGAGACGAGTCAAACCCCTCACGTGCATCAACAGGTGACGTTCCAAGTTCACACTCTTCTGCAGGAAGCTCTACCGGAACTAGACTTCCCTCGGAAGAAACCAATATTTCGTTTGAATATATTTTAAAGATGCAACAAAATATGGCCGCCCAATTCCAAAAACAATTGGATAGTCGAATGGACACATTCGTTCAAACTCAACAAACTGCTGGGCCTCAACGATCTAATAATCCAGGACCCAGTAAAGTCTTTTTCAAAGGACAAGACCTCCCAGTTTTCGACGGAAAACAGGAGGATATAGATAAATTTTTATCAGTAGCTAAAACAGTAGCCATCTCCAAAGGACTAACCCTGGACGAAATGGTAAATCAAGGTATTCCCACCTACTTGTCAGGATTAGCCCAACAATGGTATGACGAGAATAAAACCAGGTTTAATAATTGGGAAACCTTCGTAGAATTATTTCGTGAGGAATTCGACATGATTCCAACTACTCGACTCCGAAATTTACGAAAAGTAATCCAAGGAGACGATGAACCTTTATATGAATTTCTAGTCAGATTCACTAAAGCCCAAGGATCGTACTCCGAGAGAGGAAATGTTGCCACGCTTTTCGACAACTTGAATTGGACAAGTTACAATAGATTAATCGATCGAAATCTGTACAGGAGCGAGTCAGTAGACAAAATCTTTCAATTCGTACGAACGAATAGAGCACTCTTTGAACCCCAAAGAATCCGTACAGAGAATTCCAAGGAAATTGATAAAGTGGTATCTAACAACCAGAAGTATTCTAAAGATACCAAAAATACGAGACCTTCGGCTCGATCCACTCAAATGATGGAAATAGAGCCGGAAGAAGAAATAATGGAAGTCAATGAGTTGACAGAGAATAATGTATCAATGGATAATTTATTATGTGCCATGTCGGAAAATCAGACAGGGAAATGTTTTCATTGTAAACAACCAGGTCATTTCAAAAGAGAATGTCCTCTGCTTCCAAAGCGAAAATTTAGCAATAATTTCCCTGGAAATAATAATTCCAATAACAATAGCGCTAATCAGCAGTCGAACGAATTTAAGCGACCACGCCAAAATTGGGTAACTGCCGAAGCTATTGATCAAAAAATGGAAGAATTAAAAACTGATATGAATAACAGTATGCAAACAACGATAAGTAAGACAGTGTCGGATTTATTTAGTAAATTCTTAGACCCGAAGAACGCTACTACGGCACCAATCACTGAAACCCCACCGGTTCCAAAAAACTAGTGGCGGGGGTCCTCGAGCCCCCTATCATTAATTCCGAAGGAATTTTACCACCAGACTTGGAACAAGTACTTTCCGAAACTTTGGATAATTTAACTATTCAAGATAAAGAAATTAAGCGTGCTCGTCCCAACCGGAAGACACGGAAAAGAAACTGGAATTACAAGTTTAAAATCGCATCAAATACACCTTTTTCGGCAGAAGAGACAGCAAACCCGTTCTTGAATTTTCACGACGACCTGTTTTCTCTAGATAAGGGGGACGAATCTTTAGCTAGATTGATACAAGATACATCCAATCTTAATATTCGTGATGAATCCACCAGTTCTAGTGGAGGAGTATTCGAGAATTTACAATCAATGATTGATAATTTGAATCCCGACTCCAAATCCTCCAGATTTGCGAGATTAAAATCTTACATTAACGAGAGTCAGTTAAAACGAAAAGATGGCATCGAACGAATTAATAAATTGGAAAATCACATCGACGACCCCCGAATGAAAATTACAATAGGTGGACTCACCTATAATGCTTTGATGGACTCAGGAGCCACACAGTGTTTTATTGGGTTGCAATTACTAAGTAAAACTTGTGCATCTCCCGATTTCATACAAGATTGTCCAAAACACATGAGAGTTTGTGCAGTTGGAGTTACTCATATTCCACTGGGACAAATTACTTTGTGTGTACAATGGGCAGATGGAGCAGAATTCACACCGATAAATTTTATCATTTTGGATAATAATGTGTGTGGATTAATTATCGGACATAATTTTATGCGCCGAACCAAAATTAATTTAAATCCAGCACGAGCTGTATTTACTTGCGACAGCAAGTCCGACTGGACTGCACCCTACGAAACTGACGAGTTAAATTGTAATTTAGCTCGAGTACAAGTGTTGACTGACAACGCAACAGCCACACACACGCCAGATAATTGGGAAGAATTGCTGGTAAAGGATTGTGACTGTTCAGATGAGGAAAAAAGTAAATTACGCGAAGTAATTGCTAGTGTTAAGAACGTCTTTAGAGATAAAGTCGGATGTACTAACATAATAAAGCATAAGATCACCTTTAAAAAGGATGTAACGTGGAAAAAACAACCATTTCGAATGTATAACCCTGCTAAAATAGCCATTATGACTAAATTAGTAGAAGAATTAGAAGCGGATAATTTGATCGAAAGAGCTACTGGACCTTACATAAGTCATCCAGTGATCGTAGCCAAACCAAATGGTACTTATCGTTTATGTATCGATTATCGGTGGTTGAATGCAATCACCGAAATCAACGCCATACAAATGCCAAGTATTGATTTGTTACTCCACAATACAAATCAGGCAAAATATTTCACGTCTCTTGACCTTACCAAAGGGTATTATCAGGTCGAGATGGACGAGGAAGATAGACAGAAAACCGCCTTTTATACTCCGAAAGGCAATTACCAATTTGTCCGCATGCCTTTTGGTCTTTGCAATGCGCCGTGTACATTTCAGTTCTTAATGGAACGAGTGATGGGCGAAGCATTATACAAACACGCGTTAGTCTATTTGGACGACGTGATAATCTTCTCCACCACTTGGGAGAAACATCTTGAACATATCAAAGATGTGTTGGAAAGACTAGATAAGGCCAACTTATCAGTAAATAAGGAAAAATCAAAATTTGGAAAAACTACACTCAAATTTTTGGGTCATTTGATAACTCCAACCGGATTAGCACCTGACCCAGACAAGATAGTATCCGTTAGGAAATATCCAACTCCTAAGAATTCCAAGGATATTCAACGATTTCATGGCTTGTCAAATTTCTTCCGGAAATTTATTCCCGAACATGCAAAAATTGCTAGGCCTCTAACTAGCATGATGCATGATAAAGCAGTGTTCGAATGGGGAGAAGAACAAGAGAAAGCTTTTGAAACAATAAAAAATATTTTATGTGACGAAACACAAGTTTTGTTAATGCCAGATATGATGAAACCATTCGTAATCTTGACAGACGCATCACATGATGGACTTGGTAGTGTGTTATGCCAAGATGTGGAATTCTTCGATGAAGGAAAAAGAGAAATGATCATGACTCCTAGACCCGTAGCTTATGCTAGTCGAGTCTTACGAGGGGCAGAAGTACGCTACTCAACACCCGAACTCGAGTGTTTAGCAGTAGTGTGGGCAGTCGACAAATTCCGACCGTATATCGAATATACGACATTTACTTTGGAATCAGACGCCGAAGCATTAAAATGGCTGATGGGAACACCAGAACCATCGGGACGATTTGGTCGTTGGGCAATTAAACTTCAATGTGGCGCCTTTAAGATTAAATATCGACGAGGTACCCAGAACCAAGTTGCCGACGCCTTCTCGAGAGCGCCTTTGGAGATCGAAGACATTCCAGAGAATGATTATTGTGAACCAATCGAGATTACTCAATTCTGGCCAGAATGGGACGGAAATCGAGAAATTATTCGAAGGAATAATAAAGAAGATTGCCAATTTCTAACGAATGTGCAGCTTCATTTCGATTATTCCAAATTATTATACAATACTTTGGAAAAGGGGGAGAAAATAGATGAAGCTACAGAAGAAACACTATTTAGTGCTTTAACGGAAGTTTTAAAGGAAGTTCCACCGACTCGAGAAGAAATTATAGAAGCTCAACTAGCCGACAAAGAGTGTAGAATGATAATCGATCATCTGAAACGAGATGAAATCGAACAAAGAAGGTTTAAGAAAACTAAAGAATGGATGAAAGCAGTCCAAGGTTACCAATTAGATTTTCAAGAAGAAAATGGTAATGAAATGCTGATTTATTTCAAACCAACGTTTGAAGAGGAATTGAATGACTCTGGAAACGGATTTAAAGCTGTCATTCCACCGTCATTAGTACGAAGAGTACTGTTTGCCTGTCACGGACATCCATTAAGTGGACATGCAGGGATGAGTAAGACGCTCGAACGAGCAAAAACTTATATATTACTGGCCGAAGATGAATAAAGATACTCGCAATTACGTCCGAAGTTGTATTCATTGCCAGCAATACAAGCCACTCACGAAGAGTAGAGAATCACCCAAACCCTGATTGGATGAACGAAAGTTCAATCGTAAATAATTCAAGCGAATTAAATAATCAAGAATTAGGAAATAATTCTGCTAATATGGAATTAGATCCCAAAGAAGTTACGACTCCCACTTCAAAAGAAAGCGACATCGTAGTTAATAATCCAAAACATGATTATAATCTTAGGAAAAGGAAAAGAAGTTGTGAACTTCCACAACTGCAACCTCGTACGAAGCGAATTTCTACGACAAATCAAGAATGCACAACAGATTTTATACATCTGATTCAAGATCGCCGCTAGTGATAGCGTATTTTTTAAAATAAAATATAAAGTATTTAAAAAGATAAAAAATCGGGTCACTTTTGACCCACAAATTAGTCATGGTTAAATCATAAACCTATAGGAGAATATGGTGAAAATACCCCGGGTAGAGAGTAGAGGATTTGTTCTCTCACAAGCTTCACACACATGTGCGAGTCAACTTTGACACCTGCGTCGATAGAAAAATTCGTCGCGATTTCTTTCAAGAAAACCTCGAAATTCGTGGTAAGACCCATATATTACCAATAAACTCGGGACATTATATGTCGGGACTTAATGTTATAATCCTTTCATGATAGAAAAGGACGAGAGAAAACTTCGGTGATTAATTTCGTCTGAAAAAAGACGAACACGTGACCTCGGCGGGAGGAAGAAAAATTTCTCCTTCGAGAAAATTCGAAACATCATCACGACGCTTCAACGTTGTACTAAGAGTGTTACGTGTAAGTAATGATAAATTTAAAAATATCAAGAGATATTCACGACTATTTTATATATAAAATTAGAATCTCTACGTTGGCGAAGAACATCTTCGCTAAAAGCAACGAGTTTTGTCAATTAAAAAATCGGCACCACATCATTGTGAATACTTAAGTGGATTCAGGAGATTCCTAGTGTAAGTATTTCAAAGATAAGTTTATCAAGAATATTACGAATAGTAAAAAAAAGCCGCACGTAAAATCCCGATATAAAAATATATCGAAACCATCAAGAAAGTTGATAAATTTTCACGATAGATGGCGGTATAAATTTTGTTAAATAAATCGTATTGATAAGATTCTCTATATTATTTTCTCTAGAAAAATGGGAAAAAAAGATCGAAAAAAAGAGAAAATACGTGTTGGTCGAATCCTCTTCCTCCGATGAAGAAGTAACGGCACCTCCTTCGGCCGCTGCCGTATTCGTAGAAGGGTGTCCCAAAACACCCGTGATTATCAACGCCAGAGGCTGGGATATTTTGAGTTGGGCTCGCCAACATCCCGAATTGCTCCCCGCTGAGCTTGGTCCACCCGGAACCCCCACGTTACAGGAGGAACCGGCCAAAAAAGAATCAACGGCGAAGCCATTTGTTATTCCAAAGATAAAAGCGGATGATTTCGCCAGAAATAATCCGCCAATTGCAAAAAACCAGCCGAGTACCAGTAAACCGCGAAAGGTGGAAATTGTGTACAACCGAGTCGAGTCGCCCGAACGAAGAAGAAAATCTCCACCAATGGAAGCTAAACACCGCCGAACTTCGGAAGACGCTACACCTTCCTCTTGTACTGGCCAAGAGCGTTCGAAAAGAGAATACGTTAGATTTAACGATTCACCAGACCGAGACCGGGAAAAAAGGTCGTATTCCTCCTACCGAAGGTCCGACCAACCTAGGAATAGGTCAAATACCAGCGCATGGTCAGATCGCCAAAAGTTGGCAAATAAAGTTCGTCAGATCCAGAAAAGACGAGACCAGTGTAAACAAGATAAAGAGAACGGCAAACCACATGATAATATGGTACTCTCGAAGGACGAAGTGCCATGTCCTTTTTGTTCCGCCGTCGGGTGGGTCTCGGGATCGGGAACCGGAGGCCACCTGGCGCAATGTTCCAATTGCGAGGGCACAAAGAAGCGGCCCAAAGGCCAACCTTGGCGCCCCAGCTTTCTGCCGTTTGTGGTCATGGGAATTCACCCTCCCCCGGCCAGGTTGTGGGCAACTTGCCCGGAGTGTAAAATTGTCCTCTCCAGTGACGGAAGATCGCCGTACATCAGCCCGGAGTTCTTGAACGCCATAACCACTCCACTAGGAAGGGAAATGCAAGATCTGAGAATTCCGCCAGAAGCTCTAGAGAGCTCCCGAAAACCACAGAGTACAACAGTCGTCGATAAAGGATGTCAAACGGTATCCAAGGAGAACGAAAAAGAAGCCGAAAATGAACTTCTTGTGGAACCCTTTTTCCCTCCACCAGGAGCGAAAATAGCGCATCTATTCGAATACGAGGTGAGCTACTATTTTCCGACGCTTTTTAGAATTGCCGAGAAAATCACGGAACAAATGCGCTCAGACTCTACCGATCCCTCGAACATCAACTATGCTGTCCATGTGATGAAGTTGATATTTAACGCCAATCGAGGCGAATCTTTTGCTGTGCTGGAGCACATATGGACACTGCTAATTGACAGAGTCAACACCGACGGAAGAGGATTAATAAACCCTTCATGGTTCTACGGACTCCCCTGCATTGCGGAGATATACGACGCTTCGAAGAAGGTCATTGAAGAAAGTTACGAGTTAGTTGAGAAAACTCCAGAATATGAACCAAGGTCTCCGGAGTACGCGCCGAAATCTCCACCCGCAGAAGATATAGGTGAAGAACCCAATTTCGTCATCGACCGAAGACCAGCGGAATTTCTTCCCCTAGAAAAGTCCGAAGTCGGTGAGTCCAGTGAGACTCTTAAGAAAGAGAGCGAAGGATCCGAGTCAGATGAAGAAAAAGTCAAGTGACTCGCGGAGTTAATTTCCGAATTTAAAAGAATTTAAGGAAAAAATGTTAGAATTAACGAAAAAACTCAAAAGTATTCTGTTTAGTATTTAATAAGCGGTTGTGATATGCAAAAGTCATGTTATTTTTAAAAGGAAAATCGAGAGATAATCCTATAAATCAAAAGAAAACCTTTTAATAATTGTTAAACAAAAAGAAATAATTTACCAAAAATTATGTTAAAATTCCTGTTATTTGAAAAATAATAATTGTGTGAAGAAATGAGACTAAGTATTGTAAAAGTTTCAAGTTGTTTTATTGTAACCAAATAATATTTTATTTTTGATAATTCATTAAAAAGAATTGTTGCGCACATCAGAAATATGAAATTTATTTTGAGTCACACGCACACGCACTCAGCTGTTCGGGATGAAAAAAGTCCTGTTTTGAGTTATTAATAAAGTCATTTCGCAAGAATAACATAAACTTATGAATAAAATTTATAAGTTGAGTAATTAAGGGGGATGTATGACGGTTTATAAGTGCTATTTATTAATAACACGGCCGAATTCTAAGTGTTTTTCGGCGAAACCCGCATTTGTCAATGCTCCGAGTCGCCACTAGATGGCGCGATTATAATTCAGCGGTAAAATTGAATTGCGAGTTAAGAAACTGGTAAATAAATATAAGAATATATTTATTTGTATAAAACGACACTTTATTAGGATTAATATAAATATATATTAATAATTATTGTTCACACTAAGTGATGGGAATCTCTAGTTCAGCAGAAATGGAGATTTGATAATCCATCGATCAACCGATCGATGTGATTGGTGGATCCATTTCCGGTCCTGGGTATCCAGTTCCGGTTGTGGTGTGAATTAGCATATTGCTCCTCAGTATCCACTTCCGGTGATACGAGATTGGAGGGATTCGTGGAACCCATGTTCCAGTTGGTTGATTGGATTAATCCCTAATCCAGTCAGGTTATATAAACCCAAACAACCGGCCATTCAGCAGCTCTGTTTGATTATTTTCTGTTTGGTATTGTTACTTAAGAAATATGATTCGTTGTTCACGTAAAAAACCTTTTGGTTCTTTGTTGATTTATTCGCAAAGAACCGTTGCATGATTCTACAGAATCATGCCACCGCCGGCAATTGAAGTCGAAGTGCTGGGATCATTATGTTGCATAAATGTTACAGTTTACGGTTGCGACGCCGAAGGAGAACCCGCCGTTGTGCAATTCAGTATCCTCCGGACAGGACCATGTGGTCTTTCTCGGTATGAACGTATTCCGTTACCGCAAGTAGCATCGTTGCTGTTGAGAATTAGTTCCTTCACCGGATGGTGCCAAAGCAGTCTGTTTTTACAGTAACCACGAGTAGCACCAAGTGTTTGGCAAGCTGATTCTCATGGTATTCGATGCCAAAGTAGTCGGTCTATTATTAGTACCGCGAGAGATTATACTGCTGTGCGGAGCCGCGAGCTATCGACTCCTGTGTACGTGATACCGTCAATCGCCAGACGAACGACCGTGTTGCGACGCAGGGGACGCTTGATACCGTTCTGCATTGCAAGGCGTATATTTCTTTCGACGGCAATTGTGTGTTGCGACGGGAAGCCTAATCTTCACTTTATTTATAACAGCAAAACTTAACTTGACAACCAGTTGGACAAATCAAGTCTAAAGACTTAATCTTATATTGAACTCAATATAACCGATAAAGTTGATGACAACTTATCCGCGAAATATCTAAATAGAAACTCACAACGACACGAATTAAATATAATTCGTAAGCGGAATATTGATAAGTAAATGGATACATTTACTTACACCAATATCCTCCCAAAGTTGTGGCGGTGCAGACAAAGTCAACCGCAATGCTCAGATCATTCGATTTATCGACGTGCGATAATTTACACAAACGAACCAAGAAAAACCAGCGAAGCCGTATCGGACTCCAGAACGCAGCCATCCGGCTTAAGATGACATCTATAATCAGGTCGAGTAATGGGGAAACCGCTCCCATCCCACGGACACGTAATGATATTATTTTAGGGTCATTTGGCCAAAATCATTTGTATAGTTTAGTAGTTATTTAACGGGCCAAATGTCGGCATTAGTCTTATGTACAATTTAGCATTGATATTATTGTTTACTAACAATAAAACTGTAGTGTGTTGATAATATTGTCTCTTGTATTTATCTCGTGTTATTCACTGTATTTTATTGCGATCTCTTCCCGGTACCATTGTTAAATGGGAGTTGTGGTCGTCACCGTCACACCGCAACGCGCCGTGGGTCGGTCACCAACCTTTGTCAATATTTTATAAATTTCCACGGAATTTCAGCAATGTTTTACATAAGTCCGTCAAATCGGGCAGAAATATCTCGTACAATGTCGCTGCAATTCTGTGGAAATTTATCAGATATTGACAAAATTCGGTGACGGGCGGAAGGGCGATTCCCGGGCGGAAGAGAGAGAGAGAGGGGGGACGGCCGGCGCCTACGCCGACGGGGCGGGAGGGCGAGTGCACTGTTCACGCATGTGGGCGCGTGTGGACGCTCGATTTACTGGCGCGTTGGACAAGTCAAAAAAAATTTCCCAATGTCTGACAAAAATTCCATCGAATCACAGCAATATTTGACAACACTTGCACAGATTTTTAGCAACATTCATCGGCGAGGTCGTTGATGAACTCGCTTTACCCCGATGAATCTCGCGCGACAACAACCCTGCGAAAATACCAAATCTCGTACGAATAATAAACACGGCGCAAACCGCACAAAAACTCACGATATAAAATCAAATGTCGTCTATCGGCACTCTCAGCATTCCCCCGGACATTTTCCGGAAGAGTTTGGCCCGGCCGGAATCCGAGGAATAGTCACCCCTAAAGTGCGGATTTTGCGGGTGCACTCGCTTCCGAAGGTTAACACACAGAACACTTTCTGAAAAACAAGTCAGTAATTAAACAATTCAATTTTCACAATCAAATCTCAAAAATTCATCAAAACAATTCAACAAAAAAAAAACATTTTCACGGTCATTTCTACAAAAATCTCAAAACAATTCATTTTCATGGTCATACATTACAAAAAACATCAAATACATTCAAATTTTCACGGTCATAATTACAAAAATTCATCAAAACTATCACTAGTAAATATTCAAGGGAAATTTTCTTATTAGAAACACTTTACAAAAATATCCTGAAATTCAAAACATTCATTAGTAAATCCAAACAAACTCAAACTTTACAATAAATATTATTTAATGCAAATTCATCCAATGATATGTTCAAAAATTTATTCTATTTAATTATCTTCAACTTTGCCAATTTTCACTTAATTAACTCTATCAACCTCATTAATAGTGACTCACTTCCATTATTCTTATCACTCTTGACAATGACTCATTCATATTCAAATTAGATTGGGTATTTTCAAAATTTTATATGTTTCACAAAGCAATTTTCACTCTGATTTTCCAATTTTCACTAATTTTTCAGTGATTTCTCAGCTATTTAAGGGTCTTTTATTCTAATTTGTGTACGGTATAAAGAAAGAGACCGCATCTCCACCATTTGTTACGTGGATTCTGTAGCAGAGGAGAGCGGCGCAAATTCGGTGAATACCGAACGTGGAAGCGAATGGCGGCGTCGTACGACCCGTACGAACGTGAACGCAAATGCGACGTGACAACCGGCGAAAGCGCGCGGCTTATGGCCGCTTATATGCGCTTGACTAAGCACAGAAGGTGCTCTAATAAGAAAGACAACTGTCTAAAACTATAAACACTTTAATAAAACAATAATAACTTACAATATGGCTCCATTTCAGAGCTGAGAAAATGAGGAAGTACACAGGCGTGTGCGGCGCCATGTTGGATTGTTGAGAATATACAAGTGCGACACCTAGTGTCGTAATTAAGCGTTATACAAAGTAAAAGTTTGGGAAAACATAAACTAGGGCTGAAAAGTGCATGATACCACATGCATAAGAACATAAAAATGTATATAAACATAGAATAATGCTAAATAGGACAATTAATGATAAATACATCGAAATAGAAATAAATAAACGATCAAATGTGATCCTATATCACATCGACACACACTTGGACTATTTTAGACCAACAATTCCCCCTTTCGATGGAAATAGGATCAGGGGAAATGACAAACGGATACTGGAATTACAGTGCATATGAAATCGAAAAACAAAACAATAAAGTCGAATCATCGAGCCGGGTACTGTTATTGAAGAACGCTATGTAAGCCCGAATATTCCCACTGGAACTCGATGATCCTCGTAATCGGGAATAATAAATAAAGAATGTCACGATAAAGTCACGGTGAAATCAGACTCGGAAGATCTTGGAAATTAATGATTTCAAACGTTCGGAACTAAGCCACTTGGTGAAAATGTCCGCAACGTTCTGTTCACCGGATACTTTATGTAGGTCGAAACATCCCGCCGTAAACCACTCTCGTAGCCAATGATATTTGACGCGGATATGTTTGGTCTTTGAATTTTCCACGTCATTCGAAGTAAACTGGATGGCTGCGAGGGCGTCGGAATAAATGATCGGTCGGGATTGCCTGTCGAGAATCGGAAATTCGGTATAAATGTTGTCGAGCCAGAAGGATTCCTTCACACATTCCACCAGGGCGATAAATTCCGCTTCCATGGTGGAACATGCAACCGTTGACTGTTTTCGGCACGACCAGCCAATTGGCACATTTCCGATAAAGTTGATATAGCCGCCGAAACTTAGAGACGTGGCTGCTTCGCTTGCCCATGACGCATCCGTGAAGGCCCATAGTTGACTTGAATTGCAGCCAGAAAGCTCGATTCGATAGTCGATAGTGTTGGCCACGTACTGGAGTACTTGGAGAAGGGCTCGGATGTGCGTTTTGTCGTAACATGTGTTGAATTGGCTCAGCGAAATGACCGAAAATAAGATGTCGGGGCGTGTTCTCGACGCGAGAAATAAAAGCGAACCGATGAGAGATCGGTAAGGAAAATCCGGCAGGTTATCGGTCGATCCCTTCACGAGCGTTGTCCCGGGTGTGACGGGGACCTTCACGAGGCGATTGATAGAGACCTCGAACTTCTTAACGAGCTTCGTAATGTAGGCGCGTTGCGTGATGAAGGTTCGCCCAGCGTCTCGAATGAACTCGACGCCCAATAGTCTCGTGATGGGACCAAGATTAACTATGTCGAATTTGGACGAGATAAGCTGGATGATCCGGGTTAACACGGTGTCGGAAGCGTAAAACAGTACGATGTCATCGACGTATACTAGCATAACGGCACAATTGCCGTAAATGTACACACAATTGCACGCGGGCATCTTTCGAAAACCGAGAGCTCGTAACGTTCCATCCAACTTTTCGTACCATTCCCTCCCTGATTGGTGAAGTCCGTAGAGGGATTTAACAAGCAGCCAAACGTTTCCGGGATTCGAACAAGTTGCACCTGCGGGGATGCGCATGTACACCTTGTGCTTCAGGTCCCCATACAGGTATGCACTTTTAACGTCGAGGTGAGCATCCTTCCATCCTCTGAGGACGACCAGAAGACAGAAGAATAGTCGGATCAACACAAAGTTCACGACTGGGCTAAAGACCTCGTCGTAATCCACCCCGATGGTTTGGCGAAAACCTTGTGCGACGAGTCGAGCACGATAACGAGTTATTTCGCCGCTTAGATCCGTCTTCAGTTTGAAGATCCATTTACAGCCTAAGACTGTAGTGTCGGGCGGCCTCGGAACTTCTTGATAAATCTGCCTTTCCTTGAAAATTCCCAGTTCTTCGTCAATGGCTTCGCGCCACTTCGGAGCGTCTTGAAATTTTGGAATTTCTGCGTACGATGATGGTTCCGTACGGCAAAGGTGAGCGGCATGTCGAGGACCGGGAATCGTGGGCAGTGTGTGCTCCATATTGCCGAAAAAGAAAAGTTCTGGATCGTAGGGGAGATTATTCATCGTGCAGAATTCTTCAACGTCCCGTCTCGAACGAAGTCGGAGATTAGGTTCGGGGAAATAATAGACATCGGTGTCTATGCATCCGGGGCGTTGATCTTTTCGGAGATGTTCCTCTCGAACCCATCGTCTAAAGACTGTATCTCCGCCAACATAGCGCCAGTAGAAAGATGTTTTCCCGGCTGACGGTGCTGCAACATGAGTAGGGCCAGGAGGCAATGGTGACAAAGCTCCTTGATCGAATATTGGCATCATATGTTGCAAAACATTCCGGCCGTCTCTTCTGCGCGTTGTGACGAAACGAGTTGGTGAGCCAGGCGGTGAAAGCCCAGGAGAACTAGTTTGAGACGTTTCCGGTGAGATGTGTTGAGACTGAATCTGTTGCAACTCTGCCGCGTCCGGTTGAATTGCCTCATCAACAATCTGTCCAACATCTTCATCCGTATCCTGTCCTTCCTCTTGATAAAGAATTGGATATGATGCTGATCGTCCCAAACTCGCAGAATCCGGTAATGCCAGTGCGCATGCTTCTACCAGCTGACGTTCAGGTGTGTTAAGCGGGGAAATGTGCACCATTGGGATGGATATCGATTTCGAAACTGATCCATTTCCATCATCATCATCGTCATCGTCATCGGATGTACCCGATGAATCCCCGTCAGTGTCGGCTTTTGGCCAATCCAAATAGTGGACGTTATCGTCGAATGACACATGTTGTTGTTGACCAACGTCGGGTTCCTCGAAGATTTGATTGCGATGACCATTTTGACTTCTTAGTGTCCTTTTATAAGATTGGTGTTCATCGATGCGAACGTGAGTTGACTCCGTTACGCTATTGTCCACAGGATTCCATATACGGTAACCACGTGTACCCGTGGCGTAGCCTACGAGGAAACCCTCCCAAGCACGAGGATCAAGCTTTTTGCGTCCCGGTGCAGTAAAGTGCACCCAGCACTTAGATCCAATTTTCCTCAGGTGGCGCAAAGAAAGGGCACGCTGACGCCAAAGTATGTATGGCACTTGGTTGTTCAAACGGGAATGTGGACTTCTATTTTTAATGTAGGCGAAATTGACCGCGAGTTCAGCCCATAAACCTTCCGGAAGTTGTGTCTCTTGTATAACAGCTCTAATGTGGTCAACCATTGTCCGGTTAATTCTTTCGGCTGTGCCGTTCATTTGAGGGCTTGACGGATTTGTTCGCTGTCCCTGGATCCCCTTTTCCTTCAAGTACTGTTGGAATTCGTTGGACATGAATTCGCCGCCTCTATCTGATCGAATGGCTTTGATGCGCGTATTCGCAACGCGCTCGACTCTGGCGACGATTTCCTTGAAGCACGAGAATACTTGGGATTTTTGAGCTAAAGGCGTGATCCAGGTGTATCGCGTCGCGTCGTCAATGACGGTGAAAACGAAGCGAGCGCCCCCAAACGAGGCTACCGGATACGGCCCCCACACGTCCATATGCAAAAGATCAAGGGGCTGAGATGTTGAAGGATGTAGATCCGGTTTGTGGGAAGCTCTGACGGATTTCGCAAGGCGGCAGTCGTTGCACGCTAATTCTTGCGACACTTCCGCTGGTTCGAGTCCATATACATTGTCATTATTGGCTAACAACTTCAACGCGTTGGTGTGCAAATGCCCAAGGCGACTATGCCACAAGCCAGTTGCGTCTTTGGTGGAAGCGGGGTTGGCAAGGGCTTTCTTCGGTAATTGGACAGGATTAGTAGTTGCCTTCTTTTGTGATTGAGAAGGATTACCAGCGGATTGGATGGGAGAAGGAGATGTGACGGGTGGAGGACTGCTGGGGATATGCTGGAGAGCATTAGCATAGGAATGGATTGGAGGGTTTAGGTGGACAGGTAAAGATTGTGTCATGGATGTAGGATTGACGGCAGCCGAAATTGACGTCGGGGCCTCTGTCGCAGGTAATGGCGGCATTTGAATCCTAAAATCCGAAATATCCTTTTGCGATGACTTCTGCCTTCTTGGCTTCGGAATATTCACGAAGTCAACTTCCGTTGTGACAAATGTCTGTACGGGTGATTGCTGAATCATTGGTGAAGTCGTAGTGGCAACAGTTGGATTTGTACACAACCCATCCACGTAGTAAAGTCCTCCTTTCTCCTTTGCTTTCAGAACGGCACTCGTGATGTCCGTCTCATATATATGGACTTCTCCATTGAAAATATGAATATGGTGACGGGTCTTATCAATTTTGGACACTGAGATTAAATTCGCCTCAAAATTGGGCGCATAAAGAACGTTCGTCAGTGTCACATTGCAGTGAGAATTGTCCACACGTGTTTGTAGTTGAACACTTCCTCGACCAGTCACTTGTGATTTCCCTTGGCCCAGTTCAATGTCAAAAGGGACAATATTCACAAAATCGGAAAACCACGATCGTATGTGGGAAACATGGTCTGTAGCACCACAGTCGACTATCCATTCGTTGGATTGCATCAGGTGGGCAACAGGACGTTCAACAATTTGCGGAGCATTTACGAAAAACACTGCGTTGCGAACCGGATGCGAACTTCCTCTCGGGCGATTGTCCTCGGGTTTGGGAGCCGAGTTCTTGCCGCGCTTCTTGCTTTTGCTGCGGGAGCGTTGAAAAGAAGCTGCTGGTTGCTGGTTCCTGTCGTCGCGTTTGGGATGTGGGCACTTGTTCGCATAGTGGCCCAACTCATGACAATTAAAGCATTTGACCTGCGATAACGGACGACGGGGACGTGAGCCTTGCCGAAATTGTTGTGGATTTTGGGCAGATGCATGAGCCGATGCTGAAACGTTGTGTAAACCAACTGATTTGAGGCGAAGATATTCAGAGACCAATTGTTCGGACACTTTAGTCGGCGTAAAGTTAGCTTCAGGCCAGTTATAGATGGCAAACGTGGCCTGAGCATATTCTGGAGGCAGTCGATTCAAGTATTGGTAAGCGTGATGCTTATCCGACACTTCCTCCTTCATGTCCCTGAGTTGGCGTACGTGGAGATCGACACGACTGACGAAATCGACCATGTCTTCGTTCGGTTGAAGATGTAGGCCCAAAAATTGCCATCTCATGGCTGCTTGACGAGCCAGAGAGCTGGGAGCAAAGATTTTTGACAAAATGTCCCAAGCTTCCTTCGGGGTATTGGCGTTGTCCAGTGTAGCGCGTTTCGCCTCGCTCACGTGGCAATAAATGTGACCCAACGCCTTGTCCTTCTTCAACTTGTATTTTTCAGTCTCCTTTGGAGTCAATGTCAATAGATATTCAGCCTCTTTTTCTTCGGTTACGTGCCTCCAAAGGCCTTCTGACTTTAGGAGCATGCACATGGCACGACGCCATTGTTCGTAATTGTTTATTCCTAACATCGGGCACTTTCCAACCGTTGGTTCCACGTATTTTGACATCCTAACGTGGAAAAAAAGTAGACTTCGCACACCGCGAAAAACTCAAAGGCGTAGAGAGTGGTACGGGCGTAATAGAAGACACTCGTAGCACTGCACAATCCAATGGCACAATCACGATCACAAAACGAAGCACTTTCGAGGCGGAAAAACCACAAATTGGGAGCCGATGCTACAATCAGCTGATAACCTAGAGTGAGTGTCCCCCTAGTGTCCTTTGAGATCGCCTGGGATCGCGGGAATACTAGGTGGCGCAGGGCTCAGCCTCACTCTAGAATACAACAATAGCGGTGGACAGACTTGTCCGAAGGGCTATTGCGATTCTAATAATGACCCAACCAAAAATCTTAATATCTATCTTATAATAACAAAGTTTCACGACAGGGAAGGAGAAAAGTTGATGAATCTCTCGCGTAACGTCACGCGAGCTCGTGATAAAGGCACGAGCGGGTTTTCTCGAAAAACCCGTTAAAAGCGCTAATTTGGATTCGAAAATCCAAATTCTTCTCATTAAATGAGGCTCTTCACAAAAATACGCAAAAATCGTCGAAAATAAATAAATCGTCGTGAATTCGTCGATACTATATACACGCCGGGGTGTATATAGCGAGAAAAGTCTCGTTTCTGTTGAGAAATCGTCGAAAAATCGTCGTCGGGACGAAAATCCGTCGAAAACTGAAAATAAACGAAAAATTCGTCGCAAAAACCGCGAGACCGCGAGAATTTGGACGAAATTAACGACGGAAACGTGTAGTGAGCAACACTGGTTGCCTGCGAACGTCGTGGATACGTCGTCGATTTAAAATCGACGAGAAAACTGCAAATAAACGAAATTCGCCCAAGAATTCGCGAAACCGCGCAATTCTTGACGAAATTAACGTAGAATCGTGTGGTGAACGATGCTCGGCGTGTCTGGACGTCGGTGATACGTCGTCGAAACGAAAATAGGCCCGGAGATCGTCGTAAACTGAAAAAAACACAAATCGCCGCGAAAATTCGCGAAATTCGCGAAAATTTCCGGCGATAAAAAGAAAAGTGTTATGCACAGTAGCCAACCATCCTCTGCTACCAATTGTAGCAGAGGAGAGCGGCGCAAATTCGGTGAATACCGAACGTGGAAGCGAATGGCGGCGTCGTACGACCCGTACGAACGTGAACGCAAATGCGACGTGACAACCGGCGAAAGCGCGCGGCTTATGGCCGCTTATATGCGCTTGACTAAGCACAGAAGGTGCTCTAATAAGAAAGACAACTGTCTAAAACTATAAACACTTTAATAAAACAATAATAACTTACAATATGGCTCCATTTCAGAGCTGAGAAAATGAGGAAGTACACAGGCGTGTGCGGCGCCATGTTGGATTGTTGAGAATATACAAGTGCGACACCTAGTGTCGTAATTAAGCGTTATACAAAGTAAAAGTTTGGGAAAACATAAACTAGGGCTGAAAAGTGCATGATACCACATGCATAAGAACATAAAAATGTATATAAACATAGAATAATGCTAAATAGGACAATTAATGATAAATACATCGAAATAGAAATAAATAAACGATCAAATGTGATCCTATATCACATCGACACACACTTGGACTATTTTAGACCAACAGATTCCTGGTCTTTTATGGATTTCCACGTGACATTTGTTTATGGAATTTTAGAGTGAGGAAGAGGGAAATGAGTGGAGTCAATTTAATGGTTTAAATTCAAACTTCAATTTCTTTATTAACTGGACAGACAAAGTCTGTTCAATTCCTTTTAAATTATACAACTTCTTACACATTTACTCATGACACTAATTAGCATTTGGTTATCATTGGATTCACTTGACACTTTAACATAGGAAACAACAAATTAACACTTTGCAATGTTTATCAAATTCAAATTCAATCCCAGCAACCTTCAGCCGTTCCCTTTAATGGGCGACATTCAGTTACTGAGTTATAAGAGTGTGTGTTGTCATGATCTGAAACAAAAGAGAGAATGAGAAGAGCTCTGTCGAGAATGGGCGGCAGTTTTATAGGAAATCTCCTATCGCCCCCGGAGTCGAATTGATCGGTCCTATCACATGGCGGTGACGTTTTTCCGAACGCCAGCGCCATCTGTGGCCGAAATTTCGCAACATTAATCAAATCTTATTCCTAATTACGCGTTACGGATCGCCTGTCATTCTGGGCGGTCCGTACGCGTGACAATATAGTGAAACTCAAGGATACTGGAGTGTTTGCATTCCATAAAATTTTTTTACAAATATGTTAATTTGTGACACTGCCCTCATGCAGCACCACCTGTGTCTAAATAAAAATCACTTATGCATTAAAAAACAAAATTTAAATGCCTCACATTGTTCATATAAATCGGTAGGGCCGCATTTAGCTATTGCAAGGCTCCCAAGCACAATTTTTTTTTTAGATTTTTTAAATATAAATACCTGTGACAAAGAAAAAAATTACTTAAAAGTTAAATATACATTATAGGTCTGATTTAAATACATTCATTCACAACAAAAACATCAAAATTATTACAACATTTTTTCCTGGAAAATTGGGAGATTTTCTTCCAGGGCCCTCGATAGGTGAGGACCTTTAGCAAATGCTTATTTTGCTTATGCATAAATTTAGCCCTGTAAATCAGTCATTAGAAAAAAAAAACAAACCGCTTTTGACATAATCTTAAAAAATTTGAAGGCGAATGCAGCGTCTCACAACAACTCGCTGCGATCCGGCTTTTTATTATACAGTATAAGATAACGCAAGTGAATGCCGTTTATAAGACTTATATCGGGCTAAAGTGTTGTCTCGAGGTAAATGATTAAATACAAGTAAGTAAAGTGAAGATGAACACAAACAATTTATTTGATAAATTACAATAAATTAGTACTAAGAATAAATTAGGCTAAACTAGGAATAACGAACTTGAATGAAGAAAACAGCGACAACGGTCGCAAACAATGAATCACAGAAAAACACGCGCAACGGGCGCAACGGTTGCACACGATTTGGTTTGTTGCATGCCAAACCAAATTAATTAGGAAATACAAAATACAAATATTTTTAAGTGGTGACATTTTATTAGTAAAGTTACACAATAAAATCGAGATTACCACAAACACTTTTCCAGGACTATGCATGCGATAATTCAACAAGATGGGGCCGCGACACAATTTACCGCGACAACAATGTACCGCGATAAGCCGGCTCAAAAAAATGGTTTTTTATCAAAAAACCAGTAAGGTTAGATTTGCGGGGGGGTCAAGGAGAGGCGCAGCCCCTCTTGTTAGCCCTTTTCAGGAATTAAATCTAATTATAACACGCATAGTCCTGGAAAACATTTGTCGCCACCTGGTGGCGAAATTTTAATTTGGAGTGCTCCATTGGTTTTCAACCGAGCCATAAATCAAATTGCTAACACAGTCGAAACTCTTTATAACGAATCGCGATGCAACGAATTATCGATATAACGAATTATTATGAATGACTTGGTTGGTCAGCCATAGAACACCATGTTAAATATTTTCGTTTTAACGAATTTCAATACAACGAATTATTCGTTATAACAAACAAGTTTTCATGTAGTACACTCTAATACCAACAAGCCCTCATTATAACGAATTTTCAAAACTGATCACATGACTCACAACATCCTATGCCCATGTTAGGAACACATTTAGAAAAAATAAAAAAATTTCTGTTTTAAAATAGCTGCCAAATAAAAAGAAATTTTGATTTAGGACAAGTTGAACATTTTTAATGCCATTAACATTAGGTGCGTTCAATCTGCTAACAGAAAGTCACTTAACTGACTTAACTGCCTTTCAGAGGGCGGAAGTGACAAAAATTACGTCACATTTTGACTAAGTAAAGTCACCTAAGTGACTTTCAGGAAAGTAACTGAAAAGTTACTTTTCCACCTTTTAGAAGTCACTTTCATGTGCTTGCGCATGCGCACTGCACATTTAACGAAGCTACAGTGGCCGCCATTTTGGTCTTGATCTAACTGGCTAAAAAATGAATCCGTTACCACCAAAAGAAAAGGTATTTGGGTAAGGAAATGTGTTTTAATAATTTTTTTTACGGTAAATTCACACGTGTGGCATGGCACACGGTTAATTCGGACGTGTGGCACACGGTAAATTCACGTGTGGCACACGGTAAATTCACGTGTGGCACACGGTAAATTCACGTGTGGCACACGGTAAATTCACGTGTGGCACACGGTAAATTCACGTGTGGCACACGGTAAATTTACGTGTGGCACACGGTAAATTTACACGTGTGGCACACGGTAAATTCACACGTATACACCGTAAATTCACACGTGTGGCATGCGAAGGCTAGTGCTAAGTAAGGGAAGTCTGGTGCTAAAGTAAGTGCATTCAATAAAAAGTGACTATGAGGAAAGGAAGGAAAGTGAAAGTCACTTCTTCTACCTCAGATTGTGTTAGAGAATTTTTCATGTATAATTATACTGGGTTAGAGATTACATGTTTGTATTGCTAAGCATTGTGGGATTGTTTGTACGTGATGATTGTCGTGTAAATCAGCGCGAAGCGCTTGTGTGTACTTTGAAACTATTTTGGACATTATACCAGTTTGTTTGTTTATCTAAGTGATGAGTGGACATTTATTTCTCATTCTAACATGGTAGCAGAGGAAGGAACTTGCTGAAACTCAACACTGTGGAGGAAAAAAGGTTAGAAAAAGCAGTAAAACGAAAACCGAAACCAACCAGTGGAAGCGTGCATAAAGCGGGCACGGATGAGCTTTTGGGAGGACAATAGACTTTTATCTGAGCTACGAAAGTTAGTGGAAACAGAAGAAGAAAGTGCATCAAGCAGCAGTGAGGAGGAAACCACATCAAGCAGTGATAATAGAAAAAGCAACACGGATAGCATCGAGGAAATCACATCAAGTAGTAGTGAAGAGGACCACAAGATGGCGCACCGTAAAGAAAACACGTACGGAATTCCCGCACTTACTGATCAAAATTATGCACTGTGGGCCTGTCGTTTAGAAGACCATTTAAGAGGGAAAAAATTGTGGAAACCAGTAATCATAGAAGATGAACCGCCACAAGGAAAAGTGAAAGGAGACGATGAAGACAAGGCTTGGAATGACTATGACGACAAAAATGCAAAGGCAAAAATGATGTTAATAGACAACATGAGTGAGAGTAAACAGATGATATATATGCATGAAAAGTATGCTAAAAAATTATGGAAAAAAATAGAAGAAGACATGCAGAGTACAACAGAAAAAACAAAAATAGAGGCGAACTATGCGGTTTCACATATAACAATGGAAAAACATGAAACCGTGGATGACTACTGTACACAAGGATTACACAAGGATTACGACAATGCTATTTACAAGCTGGAGGAGTGATGGAAGAAACAGAGTTAATCTTTCACATAAAGAATGGACTGAGAAGAGAGTTCCAGAACGCTAAACAAGCATTGAATTTTCAAAAAGGATTACAAATGGCCGATTTAAGAAGCGGGCTAAAGCTGTGCGAAGGGGAAAAACAAAATAACGAGAAAAAACCCACAGAGAACATACAAAAAGCCAGGGAGAACAGAAATATAATTTGCTATAACTGCTCAGGCAGGGGCCACTACAAACGAGATTGTCGCAGCAAACAAAAATGTTACAATTGCGGACGGCCAGGGCATTTGGCAGCAGACTGCAAAGATGAGAAAAAACCCGACAGTGACAGCAACAGAGGTCGTGGCAGAGGAAGAGGAAACTTTGGAAATAGAGGAAGAGGAAGAGGCCAGAAACAAAACGTGATGACAGCAGTTGGGAAGCCAAACAAGCATATTTGTGAAGAAATAGCTGAAAAAATATGGAAAACTGAATTTAAGAGAAACAAAGATGGCGACCTGATCCCACATGAAACTTTAGTTGCAACAGGGCAAAAAATCAAGATTTGCAACTGTGTGAAAGATGATAAAGAATTGAAAATAGAAAGATCAATGATGGTAAAAGAAATACAAGAAAGAACAGATGAGAAAGAACACCATATTGAGTGGATATCAGATTCGGGGGCAACAAGCCACATTACAAAAGAACGTGATTTGTTGATAAATGTGCGTGCAGATGGCAGGGAAATTGAAACTGCATCAGGAATCACGAATACCGATGCAATTGGAGACATGAAAATTAGCCATGATGAAGGAAGAATAGAAACATTACTAAAAAATGTTTTATACGTGCCAGGAATCTCAGACAATTTATTATCTGTGCCAAAAATGACAGATAACGATTTTGTGGTTGTGTATGACAAGGAAGAGGTACGAATTGCACATAAAACTGAAGTGGAAATTGCATTCAATGATTATGCGATGCGTGGGAAGCGAATAGGCGACAGATATATTATCAAAACTCAAGCACAATCAATGGAAAGCGGATTTACAGCCAAAGAAAAAATTAAAACATGGCATTGCAGAATGGGACATGTAAATTTCCGTTCAATAGATGAGATGAGGAACAAAAACGCTGTGAGAGGGTTAGAATACAAAGATGGACCGGAAAACCAAATATGCGACGTGTGCATAATGAGTAAAATGACAAAACGGCCGCGAAAAGAAATAAATGAGAGACAATCGACAGCAGTAAACGAATTGTTACACGTAGACTTGATGGGACCTTTGAATCCTAAAACACCCACGGGAAAAAAATACATAATGATTATAGTCGATGATTTTTCGAGAAAAATGGACATAACATTGTTGAAACACAAGAATGAAGCGGAAAATGCCATAAAGACATTAATTGAAAGATGGGAACGACAAAAAGAGAAGAAAATAAAATTTCTCAGATCAGACAACGGAGGTGAATTCACATCAGATGTATTTGAAAAATGGTTGACGGACAGAGGAATACATCACCAGCTGACGACAGCATTCACGCCCGAGAGCAATAGCGTCGTTGAAAGACAGAATAGAACAATAATGGAAATGATCCGGTGTTTACTAAAGGACTCAGAATTGCCGAAATATTTTTGGGGCGAGGCGGCACTTACAGCGATGAAAATTCGAAATCATTGTGTAACCAAAATACACGGATTGACGCCGGAAGAAGTGTGGTCTGAATACAAACCCAGCGTAGCTTATTTTAAGAGATTTGGGTGCACAGCATTCATGTTGGATAAAAGAAAAAAGAAGAAATTGGATGACAGATCAACAATAGGAGTATTTATTGGCTATGCGACGAACAGAAAAGCCTACAGAATTTATGATATCAAAGCAGACTGTGTGAGGGAAACATCAGATGTAAAATTTGACGAGACAGAAAATGGCGTACACAGATGGAAAAACAAAAAGAAAGAAGACAAAACAGCACCACCCACGGCTGATGACAGTTCAGATGAAGAAGAAACCATTGATCTGTATACAGATGAACAAGCTGAAATTAACAATCAAGATGAGCACAATCTAGAAGAAGGTAGCAACGGGGATAATGAACAATTATCAGAAAATGGAGAGAACATTGATGAGGAAAATACAGAGACAAACAACGAGATACAAGAAAATAATAGAAACACCACAGAAGATGATGACAACACAGATGAAGACGAAACACAACAAAACGCGAAATCAATGGGACTAAAGCAATCCAAGGATGATGAATGCTTGTATTATATATTCATTGAAGTAAATTATATGATAATTGGATTACACGTGGATGACATGTTATCAGTGGCAAGCAATATAACATTTGAAAACAAGATTTTGGAAAAACTAAGAAATGCAGTAAACCTAGTTACCCTAGGAGACGCGAAAACTGTTTTAGGAATGCAACTAGAACAAACAGAAGGAAAAATTTTCGTGCATCAGAAAGCTTACGTACAGAAATTACTGGAAATGTACAGCCTAGACAAATGCAACGGCGCAAAGTCGCCGGGAGAACCAAACCAAAACATTGATGAATGCCAAGAAAGCCAAAAAACGGATAAAAAATCTACCAAGAACTGTTAGGAAGATTACTATACTTGGCAACGCACACCAGACCAGATCTAAGTTTCACGCTAGGAAACTTATCGCGTTACAACCAGGAACCGAGAGAAATTCATCTGGAAGGATTAAAAAGAGTTCTACGTTATCTCAAAGGAACTGAAAATTATGGCATCACGTACGGAAGTGAAGGAAAGACATTAGAAGTATTTACTGATGCTAGCTGGGATAAAACGTTGGACAGCAAATCATTTTCGGGATTATTAGTTTTGTATGGTAAAGACTTAATTCATTGGAAATCAAAGAAACAGAAATTCGTAGCACAATCAACGACCGAAAGCGAATTGGAAGCATTTCATGAAGGCATCAAAGAACTGATCTGGCACAGAGATTTAATTAAGGATTTGAATAAAGAAGATTTGCAGGGAAAAGGAAAAATTTATTGTGACAGTTTGAATGTGATAACACTAATGACTGAAGGGACGCACAAGATGCGAACAAAATTTTTGAATAGAAGAGTAAATTTGGCTAAAGACCTGATTACAAGCCAACAAGTGGAAGTGAAACATATTCCAGGAGAAGACCAATTAGCGGATTTCTTAACCAAGAATTTGTCTGGAGTAAAAATCAAAGAAGTCATGAACATTTTAATGAACAGTAGTGTTTGAATTATTGAAAGTGTTGTTTTTAAATGTTTGCATAATTATAATAACAAGGGGGGAATTTGTTAGAGAGTTTTTCATGTATAATTATACTGGGTTAGAGATTACATGTTTGTATTGCTAAGCATTGTGGGATTGTTTGTACGTGATGATTGTCGTGTAAATCAGCGCGAAGCGCTTGTGTGTACTTTGAAACTATTTTGGACATTATACCAGTTTGTTTGTTTATCTAAGTGATGAGTGGACATTTATTTCTCATTCTAACAGATTGAACACACCTAATGGCAAGAAGCTATCAATTGTAACAGTTGAGTTTAATTTGTCCCGTTTTACAATTTAAACAGTTTTTAAGAATCCGGATAAAATTAACATGATTTTATGAATAAATAATGTTGTTTATGATAAAATTTTATTTTTTTCAGCTAATTCGTTTTAACGAATTCTCGTTATAACGAATCGATTTGTCCGGACCCTTGCAATTCGTTATAAAGAGTTTTGACTGTATTGCAAAATTTGTTAATGTCTACATTATACTTGCATTTTTGCATTATTGGTATCTGAATTATCATGTGTATAATACTAATGCCGAATAATTTAAATAGGCAACAGTTAGATGTGCAATAGAAAAAAATTCATTGAATAAGTAATATTAAAAGATTTGCACATTTGATAGCATTTTCATCCCATCTTGAGTACATACAAGACGTCGTGTAAAAACGACATGACCGACATGCCGACAACAACACCCATGTTGGAACCCATGTCGCAAAGAAGTTTAACGAAGGGAAAAGACAAAACTTCTTCAATAATTTCTTCTAGGTTATTCAAAACACTGATGATTAGCATACTAACTGGCGTGCCGTAATCTATAAGCAGCCTTATTTCAGGATAATATATTGAATCGATGCACGATTTGGTGCAGTTGCAATCTACGATCGGATTGGTTTTAAGCATCACTGAAAGATATTGCCGTTTGACCAATTTTGCTGATTTTGCGTCTTTGCACGTCTCCAGTGTTGCATTCATTGTGGGTAATCTGTAAAGACATTTCAGTAAGTCAAATATGCCCAGTTGCACACTACTGGGGTTCTGTACTTGCAACTAAGCTGTTGTGCCAGCATTCTTTTAACGTGACACGCTTTTAAGCATTCCAAATATTCATTTTTGGCCACGCATGGACTCTTTGGTGTGTTTTCTCTGATTAACTGAGAAAATGGATATCTGTATATCTGTGTAAACTCTGAATTTACTTGTAATTTCATACTTTTTGCATTGCAAACACAATTTGATAAACTCCTGGGTCTTGTATGTGCTGGTATGTCTTCAAACTGAAGTCATTGCCAGGAGAAATCGGAAAGATCTTTAAGAGAAAATATAAAAATGAAAAACAAATTTGTTTTAAGAATACGAACTTTTGTTGTAATTGGGCAGTCCCCAGAAGGTTTCATGGAGCTCACAGAATAGCCACAAAACATAGGAAAATATCTGGTAATTACTGAAAGTCGGTGCAAGTAAGTATTTAAATTCTTAAATTTGGGCCTATTTCGTTTCTTACCTGGGGTCACTTTAGTACAAACACCAAAAATGGTTGAGAAATCCGAAAGCGTTATTGGAACATGTAGATTTTGAGAGATATCCTAAATAACATCCAAATACAGTAAAGTAAGTACAAAGTACAGATTTTGCACATTAAAAGCTGTTATATCCAACTGATCAGCCTGCATTTTTACCACAACTTACAACTATACCACATTTCTTTGATTCTAAGACGCACTCCCCCCCTTCATAAAAACATCTCAGAATCTTAGAATCTGAGAAATATGTAAATATGCTTATTGATTAGGAGCGGCTGAGGGCCTCTGCTTAATGTTGCCAGTGCCAACTGGTGGCAGTTGGTCACAAGATTAGAAGTCGATGGTAGCCAGTTCCCACAATTTAGGACAGGGGTCGACAACCTGCGGCTCGCGATGTCAAGATACGGCTCTCCAGAAAAAAAATTAAATTTATATACCTAATCCTAATCGAATACCGTAATATTGACACAAAAATGTTGTGGCTCTTTAAAAACTGAGAAATTTTGTAAATTTTAACTTTTGGCTCTCCCGTCTCAAAAGGTTGCCGACCCCTGATCTAGGACAATTAAATATTCAACCGTCTTATAGTCACAACCAAGAGTTGTGCACATCAGATTGTGGTTAATACAGCTTTTGGTTGCTCCAATGCAGGATAAAACAGCTTGAACTGTTTGAATTCTATACATTTTTTGTTACAACCATAAAGTTGGACCCCGTTCTAGACCAACTCCACAATTGGTCGAGCGATACATTGTCATTCACCATGTTTAACATATCAAAATCATCAGGACAACCAGTGATTCCATTCTCTTCCATGTAGTTCTTCTTTTTCAAGGCCAGTTTTCCCCTGTCCAAGCATAGAACAACACTTGGAAGTTGGATGTCTTCAAGTGCATTCATCTTTACAGACACAGAAGTCGGATAGGATAAGAAATACGCTATGCGGTCGTATATTTGAAAGCCGCGTACAGAACTTGAGAGCATGATGAGAAAAATCCACAAGTACTTCCTGCCACGTCTTTCATTTTCTCGGGTCAAGATGTACTGCATGCCTGGCAGTTGAAAACTGGTGGCCAAATCTTTGCTTGTGTCTACACATTTCTTAAGACATCTTTCCACTTTGTCTTCAAAAAAGGTGGAATGAGACGACCGTTCCATCTTATATCTCTTTATATTTCTACGAATCAAAGTGATTAACATGATGGTCATTTCAGCAATCATGAGACAAGACACTCCAAGAGTGAGTCCAACGTTTCCTCCTAAATCGCAGAAAAAAGCAATGATGTCGTAACAAGCCACTTCTTTGGCGATTCTTATTGAATCGATCACTTTGACTCGCACGGTCGATCCAGATTGCTCTTCTATTATCATACGATTGGAGATTATTTCTTTCTTACAAGGAGCGATACATTTGCAAGTGTCTGTTGAGGCATTTGCTTTCCAAAGTCCAAAGAAAGCGTTCGAAGCTTTCAACATTACGTTATTATAATTTTCTTCGCATTCCGGCAATTCATCAAAGCCAGACATGAATGGCAACCTATGTGTAAGAAAAGGCGACAAATTATTCACTTCTCATCTTTGACTCATCAATTACTGAAAATCCCCAACTAAATGCTTTGAAAAAGGCTTCAATCATTGTGACCATTTGGCCACCCTAGTGGCCTACATCACTCCACACACCGCCTGGTGGCCCCAAGCCTGAAGAGACCTGTGGAGAATTTCCTGGCCAGAATCCATGAGAAATAACTGCTAAACGGGTTAAAAATGAGCGGGATGCCGACAATGCGTCCGCCATGTTTAATTCGTGAGAATCGTTAGAGACAGTACACGGTTGGAGGCTATTTGCCCTCCATATCAACATAGGATAAATCATTGTTACATTATCAATGATTTGTCCTTTACATTCAAAAGTAAATAAAACACCGGCATTTATAATCGATAAACAAGCGATAATGATAAAACAAGACTCACTCTTTCGAGCAGACGATATCGTGGGCGCATGCTATAAAGAATAAAGTATTCAACCGCGGTACGTAACAGGCATTGATAAAAATCGGAATCGGTTGAAAAACAACATCGGGACATTACATTATAGCATGCTTGTTACACATATTCAGAAAGTGTGTAACTAACAAATCACGCAACACAGAAACAAATGTTTAGGCACCACAAAATGGGTTTGCAACCCAACAAATCCCCCTTTGCCTAAACTATTTATTTACGACAAAAATGTGTTCGCAAAGAGTGTTTAACCTTGGTTTCGCTAACCACTTGGTTAAAACATCTGCCACGTTCAAAACCCCTGCGATATGCTTAATAGAGAACGTGCCCTTCTCGAACCAATCACGGACGAAATGCAATTTGACATCTATATGTTTATTAGCACGGTTCTCTATTCTATTCTTTGTGTACTGGATCGCCGGCATAGAGTCGGCGTACACGCATGGCGTACACGCACCGATCAACGCAGAACATAATGTCTGCGTCGTATAGCCGATGAAGCCATATAATATCCTTCACCCCATCGACCACGGCCAGAAATTCACTCTCCATGATCGACAGGGAGGTTATCGTCTGCTTACGGCAGTTCCACGAGATCGGAACTCCCCCTAGATATACTATATGGCCCCCAAAGCTCCTTCTTTTGTCTTGGTCCAGGGCAAAGGACGCGTCAGTGTAGACTGTGAGTGAATCGTTCTTGCAATTCGATAAATCAATGGCGTAGTCGGGTGTGTTTCCCCAATATCGCAAAATTTGCATTAGCATGCCCACATGACGCGCAGAATGAGTTTCGTTATATTGCGAGAGGGCAATGACCGAGAATAAGATATCAGGCCTTGTCCTGCTCGCAACAAACAGAAGACTTCCGACCAAGTTCCTGTACGGAAATGAGGTGTTAACCCGCTCACCAGCTTTGACCTTTTGGATCATCGTACCCGGGGTCCCCGGGACTTTCACGCGGTGACACGGATCCACTCCGTACATTTTACACAACTTCTCTATGTACCTTCTCTGGTGAATTCGGATTCGCCCCCCCGATCTGTCGAACTCGATACCCAACAATAGGGTCACCGGACCCAAGTCGACAATGTCGAAGAAACTTCGAATCCATTTGAGAACGCATTTCGCAACGTAATCGTCTCTTGAGAAGAGAACAATGTCGTCCACGTAAAAGACGATTACGGCCTCGTTGTCCAGAGAATAGACACAATTTAATCCCAACATCGGTACAAATCCCAGTTGGAGCAGACGGTCGTGAAGTACCTGGTACCACATCCGTCCGCTCTGATGCAGACCATATAAAGCCTTCAGCAGCATCCAACATTTATGTCGGTTCTTCGATGTTCTGTAGCCCTTGGGGACTTCACAATATTGCACTGTATCGAGGTCGCCATAGAGGTAGGCAGCCTTAATATCGATGTGCACGTCGCGCCAACCCTTAAGCACTACCAAAGTGCAGAAAAAGACGATTACGAGGACGAAGTTGACAACTGGAGAAAATACTTCAGTAAAGTCAATTCCGGGCCTCTGTTTAAATCCCTGGGCCACTAAACGAGCTCGATAACGTCTAATGACTCCAGTATGGTCGCGCTTCATTTTATATATCCATTTTGTCCCCAAAAGCTGTACGTCTTTAGGCTTGTCAATTTCGCGATAGACTTCTCGCTCATCAAAAATATCTATCTCGTCCTTCATGGCCCCTTCCCAATAGGGTTTGTTGATGCCCCCAATCGCCTCCTCGTAGGTGTCAGGCTCAACTGCGCAAAACCCCGCAAAAGGTAAGGGCTCTTCACCGTCAACGGTTTTGAAGTCGAAAAGTTCCGGGACGTAGGCATAGCCTTCTCCGTCGCACCACCGTGCAACATCCGTTCGACTTCTCAATTTATCCTCATTGGGTGAGAAATAGACTACATCAACTTTTCCCGCAGTTGCCCCGGCTTTACGGACTGACGCAACTCGTCTCCACTTGGTCATGTCCAGCGGCAACAACATTGGGTCTGGGGCTTCTTTGACTTTACCCCTTTTGCCCGAACCGCGACGGGCTTGTATTCCCGGAGGAAGTTCGACTTCCTCATCGTCTTCGGGATAAATGTTGAAAAATTCTTCATTATCCCCCTTCGCCCCCCCAATTTCTTCAATCGGATTATACCCATCACGTTCATCATCCCCGACCAAATCCTCTGCAGTTGTGCCGCCTGCTTGACCTGTGGTCTCAATTCAGGCCTAAAAGCGGGCTTTGGGGTTGTGGGTAATGCAGGTTTTGTTTTCAGAGCAGGGGGTTGAGCAGGAGGTTGGGCAGGGGGTGGGACAACAACCACTTCCTGAACCTCTTCTTCCGTTTCTTCGGCAGGGGCAATGGAATCATCATCGTCGTCTTCGGTTTCAGAAGGAGAACCCGCAAAATATCCAGGTTCCTTATATCCACTCTGTGGGTGGTGCAATCTCTTGCCCACTTCATACCAAAAAGAATCCTCAAAAATGCGTACATGTTTGGACGCAAATACTTAGTTCCGTACGGGATCCCAGATCCTGTAGCCCCTTGTGGATATTGCATATCCAATCAAAGCTCCCGCCCACGCCCTTCCTTGTAATTTGCCTTTGCGGACTTGGGACGGGATGTGGACGAAAGTTTTCGATCCAATACATTTAATGTGGCGTAGGGACAATTTCTTGTCGAAAAATACTGTGTAAGGGGTTTTCCCCTCAATCCCCGCATGTGGAAACCTGTTTTTCAAGTATACGACTGTCGTCGCCAATTCAGCCCAAAGGGGATAGGGGAAACTGTTCTCGATCATTAAAGCCCTAACCCCGCTAACAATGGTACGGTTGGCCCTTTCGGCCACGGAATTCATTTCCGGAGAGTATGCGTTTGTGCGAATGCACTTCAATCCAATTTTCGACGCATAATCGTCCCAATTCCTGGAAATGAACTCCCCGCCATTGTCTGTTTTGATACATTTCACTTTTTTGCCCGTTGTTCGTTCTATTTCCGTTAACCAACGTTTGAAATGGCCCAAAACTTCCCCCTTGGTCTTCATCGTAATTATCCACATATAACGTGAATAGTCATCCACTAGGATGAAGTAAAAATTGGCCCCACCCAGGGATGTTTCCTGTGACGCGCCCCACACGTCCATGTGTACAAGGGCCAGAATCTCTTGCGTAGAGATAGCAATAATAGGGGGAAAACTCGCCCTCGTGCTCTTCGCACATGCACATGCGTCGCATGTTGACAAATTTCTGTCTGAGATGCTAATCCCGAAAACATCTTCCAATTTTTCCAAGTGGGAGATGCCCTTAGCATTCAGATGCCCCATCCTCGAGTGCCATGTGTCCATGGTCTGTGGCTACTCTTTGTTTTTCACTGTTACTTTGGTCAAATTCCCATTAACTTTCGCATTCGCATTTGCTTGGGGAAAATTCGCAGGAGGTATTTGAACCTCATTTCCCGTCTTTGTCAAAGTAATCGCCGTAGGCGCGTTTGTCTTAGCTGTTTCGCTCACTTGCGCAATCAAATTTGGTGCGGATTTTCTCTTATCCGACTTGCTCGAACTGTTTAGTAAAGCGGACTTATAGTTAAGCATGGTTAGTAACGGTTGTACAAATTTTTCATCCTTTACAGATGACTTGATCAAGTCGAGGACAGCAGCTGCATTCTGTTGCGCAGTTAATGCAGCCGTGTTTACATTCTTAGCCTCGATACGGCAGCTGACTTTATACAGCCTATCGCTTGTTCTAACTGCCGTGATCGATGGCTCCTCGATCTTGTTCATATAAATCGACATTTTCCCATTCTTGACAAATGTGCACAACCCCGCTTCGTCGGTGCGCCCTAGCGAGATTAGATTCTTGCGGAAATTCGGCGCATAATAAACGTTTTCCAAAGTTATTTTCCTTTGTTTGTTTCCATAAAGTGAGGTAAGAACAATGTTGCCGACCCCTTCGATCTTCGATTTGCCTTCTCCTTGTAACACACTGAAGTTGGACAAAGGCTTATACTCGGAGAACCAGTTCCGGTTGAAGAAAAAGTGGTCCGTTGCTCCTGTGTCCACGTACCACTGCGAGTCAAATTGTCCGTGCGACACAAGAGACAACGGTTGTGCCGGGGCCTCGTCCAAAACTGCAGAATACAACGTAAGCGGTTCGTCTTCAAGCTTGTGTATTTGGGTAAGATTGGCCCTTTGCTGGCTCTTTCCTCGTCCTTTGCCACGACCACCCCCACGTTTCGATTGGGCAGGTGAGCTGACATTAGAAGCAAATGTCCCTTGTTTCGGCGGCGAGGGGCATTCGCGGGCGAAGTGGCCTGTTCCGCCACAAGTAAAACACGTGCCACGCTGAAACCCTGCCGAATTCGAAGTTTTCCCTCGAGGTTTCCAGTTGCTTTTGCCAAAAAATGCATTTGCGTTGTCTACTGCACTTTGTACGACGCCAAACTCGTTGTTTTGCTCATAAAGGCGATTGTATTCGCCAAGCAACCTGTCTTTGACATTTTGGGCTGTGAACTCTGCATCGCCCCAGTGGTATGCAGTTTGCTTCACAGCCTCATATTGCGGGGGCAAAAGGTCCAAGTATTGAAATGCTAAGAACTCATCAGATACTTCTATCTTTACGTCTTTCAGCTCAGTGACTTTTCGATCCACTTTTCCGGTGAAAACCAACATTTCTTCATTCTCTAGCAGTTTCAAATTGAGAAATTCGCGGCGAAGACGAGCCCGACGTGCTCTCGTTGTCGGCTGGTAAGCCGCTTTCAACGCCTCCCATACTTTTGCAGCAGTGGGGCAGGCAACGGCTATGACCTGTTGCGGTTCGGCGCAACTCATGCACAACGTAGACATGGCTTTGTCTTCCCGGACATTAAATTCTCTTTTTTCCTTTGCCGTCGCTGTGTCCGGCAATTTCGGCTCTGTGCCGTTCACGTGGCCCCAGACACCGTTGTATTTGAGCAGAAGTTGAATCTGCACCGCCCATGTTGCATAGTTCGTGCCGTCGAGCTTCTTGACATCTTTATAGTCATCATGCCTATTAGAAGCCATCGCGGAGACACAAAAACGCTATTCCGGTGAAAATTGCGCGAAGAAATCACAATTTCGGAAATTATTCCGCACAAACACTTCACTGAAATTCACAACACTTGCACAAATGTCACCCCCAAAAGTGAAGGCGAATAATGCAGTACAACCCGGGGAATCTCAATAAGTGAGATTAGATAACCTTTGCTGGCAATTCCCCAACTTTTCCGTTCGTAGCGCCTAGGCTCGCGGGATGGTTGGGTGGCCGTGAATAAGCCCAGCAAAGAATACAGTGCCACGTGCCCGACTGGACGTAGGGTGGCACCGATTCTAACAAGGGAAAAAACAAAAACCTTAAAACTATACAAAGTTTCACGAGATAATAAATAAATGTACACTGTCGGTGTGAAGGTGGCTTCCGTGATGAGATCCCACGCCGCAAAACGTTGATCCTGCACGGAAATGGGCTGGCGTGCCTTCTCGTATGCGCACGTCGCACAAAACGAGGGGAAAAATGACGGTATTTCACCTCGTCGCCGTCGAATTAACTCACACGCACGCCGGGGTGCTAATGTGAGGAGAATCCCTCTCAACTGGTGCACCCTATGTGCTAAACCAGGGTTTCCTCTTGAAATTGTCGGCAAACTCGTCTCGTTTGCTAAACGTTCGCTCGTCGCTCGAAATTCGTCGTAGCGACGTAAATAACGCTTCGAAAATTCCGCCGATTGTCGGTTATCCTTCCCACGATCGTAATGGTATCCAACAATGTTAAATTCCAGCGCTGGGTATCCCAAAACTACTCGAAAACGTCCGTGGTCAAACGCAGACACGATGAACGATGGCCGCCGCCATCTTGTGTTTCATCGGGCGTGGATTCGTTTGAAAAAATGGCTTATTTCGCCAAAAGAAAATCGACAATTGTTCCTACCGTCCTTGGTATCTCGGTTGTTGCTTATTTGAGCACACAACCGTCCCGAAATGATCCTACGACGTCTCGAAGCACACACTCGGCGGTTAGGCTTCGCCGCAACTCGTAATGCACGAGAATGACCGTCGTTTGATCGTACGACGCCAAAACGTTGACAACGCTTATTTTCGCGTTGAAAGACACAAATAATAGTTCGATAATACCCGTACAGTTCTCCGCACACGTTCCAACGACGATTACCGCACCGAAAAATTCGTTTTTGCGACGAACTGGGCGGGCGCGACCTTCGCGACTTCACACCGTTGAAAAATTGTCGTGCAACTCTTCAAAAACTTCCTAACAGGATCGTTTTGATCCTCTGCTACCATTTGAAGAGACCTGTGGAGAATTTCCTGGCCAGAATCCATGAGAAATAACTGCTAAACGGGTTAAAAATGAGCGGGATGCCGACAATGCGTCCGCCATGTTTAATTCGTGAGAATCGTTAGAGACAGTACACGGTTGGAGGCTATTTGCCCTCCATATCAACATAGGATAAATCATTGTTACATTATCAATGATTTGTCCTTTACATTCAAAAGTAAATAAAACACTGGCATTTGATAAACAAGCGATAATGATAAAACAAGACTCACTCTTTCGAGCAGACGATATCGTGGGCGCATGCTATAAAGAATAAAGTATTCAACCGCGGTACGTAACAGGCATTGATAAAAATCGGAATCGGTTGAAAAACAACATCGGGACATTACATTATAGCATGCTTGTTACACATATTCAGAAAGTGTGTAACTAACAAATCACGCAACACAGAAACAAATGTTTAGGCACCACAAAATGGGTTTGCAACCCAACAAAGCCATCCTCCTCTTGGAGGAGAGGACCGGCCTAGCAGGGGAGGAAGGAGTTGAGTGGTGTGGTGAGGTAGAGACGTTGCTGAAAGAGTCGAGGGTGAAGACGTGGCAAGGTGAGCTGCCACGGTCCCAACCACAGCAGAGACAACTGCTTACTCTGCTGCTCTCACCATTCACCACTGTGACGCTCAGTAGCAGAAAGATGTGCCTGCTGCAGCCTCCATGAGCGGCTACATGAGTCGTACGGGTAAGTACGGCAGAATGTTCGTTCAACGCGACCGACCACGTCACTCATGGGGCTCACGCCCTGTGTGTGACAAGTCGGATGCGGGTGTAGCGTGCCTAACAGCACAGCCACACAGTAAGATAGGTGACCCAACCCCTAGACAACGATTAAAGGCCAAAACCCAACAATCTGAGTCCCTATCTTGTTAATACATGATGTATGTGTCCCTCCCACCGTGGTAAATCCCCATACCATGGCGGGTCAGACCGTATCCCCATCACATCATTTCCAAATGAAATGCGAACAAAATTGTGAATAAATCTTTAAACTGCAACCAAACATTAGTCAACCAACCTGCAACGTAAGCTCGATTTCTTCAATTGCTGTCGTGTACAATCTGCTTCACATGAACCAAAATTCTCATCTGAAGTGCACTGTCGCTTGGTTTTGTTCAAAAATTCATACTATAAACAAGAAAATGAGCATCAACCCTGACATACTTTAAAGAAAACATACTTTTTAATAGATGCAAGGCTTAGTGTTGTATATTTTAAAGGCAAAGTACCATCATTTGTTAGTGAAAAAGTGGGATTTACCTTGTTTAACACCAGAAACTAATGAAAATGTAAGAAGAATAATTAGTTTGCAAGAATAGAAATTAAAATTTCCCATGAGCCAACAGCTTTAAAAACACGTAAGAAAATTAAGAGATATACCGTATATGTTTCTCAATCTCAAAAACCAAGTAATCCTAAATCCCGTACTCTAGACTAGAGCAATTGGTGTAAAATTAATTTTCTTAGAATTTGGAATTTTAAAAGTAGTCATTTTTAATAAGGGGTTTTATTAAATGAGCCATTAGTTGATTACTTTGATTACTTTGATTAGTCGATTACTTGATGTATGTGTCATGTGACTGGATTCAACCAATCCCGAGAATAATCATTTCATCAAATAAGCAACTAAGCAACTAATCAAGTAATCACCCCAAACCATGATTTTCTGCTGATTTGGGCTGATTATACTTGTTATACTTAATTTTTTCTTACAAACTCTAATCCTTACACACAACCCTATCGAAGCAGGTTCGTACGTTAAATTCTCTTTTTGCTTTAGTGTTGATTAAATCTCGGCATTATTCTATTGAATACCGACGGATTTAATCTCGGCGAATGCAAAGTAATCTTTGCATTCACAGTCGTTCGTGCCACAAGGCCAAATACGACTCCGTAACGTTATTTGTGACGATGCCGCGGATCCTCAACCAGTTGATGCCGCCCGTTTACACGTGCCCATAACCCAGAACCCGTTGTATCTCAGTAATAAACAGATGTTTCATGTAAAATTGTAAGTTATTCAATATTCTGTTATTTATTCACCTAGCGCACATTTTGTAGCTGATCTCGGTTAGGTGATTGTTAAAGTTAGCAATGTCTTGTTTTATCTTAGTTATTTGGCTTATAAATCAGCCAAAAGTAGAATCGTCACACACTCAAAAAAAGCTGAATTATTTGAATTCATAAAAGTAGAGTAAACAATAACGTCACTGTTTGTTCACCTCTTAATACTCATTTTTGTCAGCCTATTGACAGCTCCCCCTTTACTAAAAATTCACCTTAAATTGCGGAATTGAACATCTGTTGCCAAGATTCGTTTCATCAAATTTAAAAACCAATTGCATTTTTGGATTTGATAAATCAACTTGTTGATCTAAACAAAACAAATTCCAAGATAAGAATATTGTAAATGCTTGTAAATGTTGTAGGTTGTCCACCAACACTTAAATTTAACTTATACAGACAGAGTGAGTGCTTATTCCTTTATCCACCAGTAAATGCAAAACTTAGTCAAATATTTTTACATTAGTGGACTTATCACACATTCCCGCCAAAACTCACTTGCAACGAGCAAGAAAAACAATTCGAAGAAAAACAATTCACACATTCAATACAGAATTAACACAACAGGAGAATTATACTTGAGTTGCACTCAAAAAGGCACCTCACCATGTGTACTCCCATTGGTCGAGCCAATTTACTATAAACTCCAGACTGTATACTACTACTAGGAAAAGTAAAAAAAGAAAAATTAAATTTCCGTTTTCAATTTTATCAGATTTTATAAAAACCATCAATTTTTGTTTTGCTATTTTCTTCGCATATTTGGCGTGTTACTGATTAATTTGATGGCAAAAGGCAAGATACACGTATTGTTCATGTATTTTGCACGATTTGTGCGCGTTTTGTCCACGTTTCGTGCATGTCTTGTGCAGTTGTTTCAAGCGGTCATTTTGACCGCATTTGGCCTTTCTAGGTAGGCGGAAATTCCGGCCTTTCTAGTGTTAATTTCTACATTATATTTGCATTTCTGCATTATTAGTATCTGAATTATCGTGTGTACAATACTAATACCGACTAATTAAAATAAACAACCGCTAGACGTGCAATAGAAAAAAATACATTGAATACCGTACTGCCTCATTTAAACGCCCGGATTCATTTAGACGCCGGGCCCGTTTTAACGCCGGGCAGGCATACGGCTAAAATTATATTGACGCCGGCCCCGTATTGACGCCGGATTTCAAATTGGCGCCGGGTAAACCTGCAATAGGCAATTACGTCTGCATAACGTACGCACACATCCTCACACGTTACGTGTGGTACAGTGAAGGATATAAATTGTCTTCACTGTTTAGTTGTTACATTGTTTCCGTGTTAGCACAGTTATGTCTCCGATTAAAAAAAAGCTTTTGTACGACTTTATACTACTTTGTTTTCCGGATTTTTTTTTAACAATTTTTCTGGATAAACGCCTGGTTCATTTAACCGCCTGGTTTTCATATTACCGCCTGGCACCCGACCCAAAAAAAAAATTTAAACGCCTGGGCGTTTAAATGAGGCAGTACAGCAAGTAATATTAAAAGATTTGCACATTTGATAACATTTTCATCCTAATTTGAAAACATGCAAGGTGTCGTGTAAAAACGACATGACCGACATGCCAACAACAACCCCCATGTTGGAACCCATGTCGCAAAGAAGTTTAACGAAAGGAAAACACAAAACTTCTTCAATAATTTCTTCTAGGTTATTCAAAATACTGATGACTAGCATATTGGCCGGCGAGCCGTAATCCATGAGCAGCTTCATTTCTGGACGACGAATTAGATCAACACAAGGTTTTGTGCATTTGCAATCGTCGATCGGATCGATTTTAAGCATCACTGAAAGGTATTGAAATTTGACCAATTTTGCTGATTTTGCGTTTTTGCACGTCTCCAGCGTTGCATTCATAGAGGGCAATCTGAAAAGACATTTCAGTAAAGTCAAATACCGGTATGCCCAGTTGTAAACTACTAGCGTTCTGTACTTGCAACTAAGATGTTGTGCCAGCATTCTTTTAAGGTGACACGCGCTTAAGCATTCCGAATATTCATTTTTGGCCACGCATGGACTCTTTGGTGTGTTTTTTCTGATTAACTGAGATAATGGATATTTGTCAACACTGTATATCTCGGAATTTACTTGTAATTTCATACTTTTTGCATTGTGAACACAATTTGATAAATTCCTGGGTCTTGTATGTGCAAATATGTCTTCAAACTGAAGTCATTGCCAGGGGAAATCGGAAAGATCTTTACGAGAAAATGTAAAAATGAAAAACAAATTTGTTTTAAGAATAGGAGGAAGTACAAACTTTTGTTGTAATTGGGCAGTCCCCAGAAGGTTTCATGAAAGTCACAGAATAGCCAGAAAACATAGGAAAATATCTTGTAATTTCTGAAAGTCAGTGCAAGTAAGTATTTAAATTCTTAAATTTAGGCCTATTTTGTTTCTTGCCTGGGATCACTTTAGTACATACACCAAAAATGGTTGAAAACTGTGCGAGCGTTATTTTAACTGGTATATTTGGAGAAATATCCTGAATAACATCAAAATACAGTAAGGTAACTTGCACATTAATTTTGCACATTAAAAGCTGTTTCATCCAGCACATCAGCCCGCATATTTACCACAACTTACAACTTTACCACATTTCTTTGATTCTAAGACACACCTTTCCCCCATACAAACATCTCAAGGCCACTGCTTAATGTTGCAAGTGTCAACTGGTGACAGTTGGTCACAAGATCGGAACTCTATGGTGGTCAGTTCCCACAATCTAAGACAATTAAATATTTAACCGTCCTATTGTCATAACCAATAGACTATTGGTTATGACGATGTGCTCAACTATTGGCAATAGTTGAACACATCAGATTGCGGTTAATAAAGCTTTCGGTTACACCAGGGGTCGGCAACCTTTTGAGACGAAAGAGCCAAAAGTTACAATTTACAAAATTTCCCAGTTCTTAAAGAGCCACTAACATTTTTGTTTCAATATTATGGTATTTGATTAGGATTAGGTATATAAATTTGATTTTTGATTTAAAATAAATAGCTTTAAATATGTCAGCTCATAGCACGGCTGTAGGGTTGGGCCTGGTTCCCAAGCGGCTGTCAGCTGTCTGTCTACTCTCTACTCCACCTTTTCTCACTGTTCTCTGTTGAGTGTTTCTATCCTGGTGAGCCGCATCTTGACATCGAAAGAGCCGCAAGTTGCCGACCCCTGGGTTACACCAATGCCGGATAAAACAGCTTGAACTGTTTGAATTATATACATTTTTTGTTCCAGCCATAAAGTTGGAGCCCATTCTAGACCAAATCCACAATTGGTCGAGCGATAACTCGTCATTCACCATGTTTAACATATCAAAATCATCAGGACAACCAGTGATTCCATTCTCTTTCATGTGTTTCTTCTTTTTCAAGGCCAGTTTACCACTCTCCAAGCATAGAACAACACTTGGAAGTTCGATGTCTTCAAGTGCATTCATCTTTACAGTCACGGCTTTCGGATAAGACAAGTAATACGCGATGCGATCATAAATTTGAAAGCCGCAGACAAAACTTGCTAAAACAATGAGAAAAAGCCCCAAGTACTTTCTGCCATGACCTTCATTTTCTCGGGTCAAGATGTATTGTATGCCTGGCAGTTGAAAACTGTTGGCCAAATCTTCTTTGCTCGTGTCTGCATATTTCTTAAGACATTTCTCCACTTTGTCTACAAAAAAGGTGGAATGAGCTGACCGTTCCATCTTATATCTCTTTATGTTTCTACGAATCAAAGTGATTAACATGATGGTCATTTCAGCAATCATGAGACAAGACACTCCGAGAGTGAGTCCAATGTTTCCTCCTAAATCGCAGAAAAAGGCAATGATGCCGTAAGAAGACACTTTGTGGTGACCACGAGGTCACAAAAGTGTTTTAATTAATCATAACCTAATAAATAGTAATTTTAATATTGATAGTAAAATGATTGTCAGATTATTGCGGGAAAACTAGCTATACTAGTTTTACCGTTTCTGCGGGACTGACGTGACAACGTCATAAATTTGTATAATTCCCCGAATTTATGCAAATACGTCATTTCCGGTCCAGCCCCTATTTAAACCCGTGTCTGACCGGAAACCGACACTTTATAGATACCAGAGCAACATTAGCATCACCACCTCACCGTCAGGCCGTTTTACCGGATTGATAGAGGATCGATGCCCGTTGCCAATTACATCTATAAATCAGAAGTCACAGATATTATCGTAGCAATACTACGATTGTAATATCTCCCGAAGCGAAGCGTTTGCGAACACGTGTTTCGCCAGACGCCATTACCCTAGACAACAGTAGAAGCCACGTGTAAGACTGCCGTGCAGCAACAAATCGTATCCGCCAACAAGGATCCGAGACCACATTGTTAAGTATCATTATTGTATTATTACAAGTGTGAAATAAAGGGTGTTATTAGTAAGATATTGCGTTAAGTTTATTTACCGGAACCAAGGTTACGACACGTGGGGGTCTGTCCGGGATAGTTTAGAACATTCAAACTATTTTAAATAAACATATCTTACGGTTTGAACTTTGCAAACCAACGAAATGACGAAAAGTAATAAGAACCGAAAACCTTCGACCGCAAGCGCCCGAAAAGCCGCCATGGAAAAAGCCAAGGCAGCAGCCGAAGCGTTAAGCCAGCCCGAAGTTAAATACGACGCCGCCGGAACCCGTAGAAAGAAACCGAGTTACCAAGACGTCGAGCCACGTCGAGAAAACGGCCGTCGGCAAAACACCGATTGAAAAGACGCCGAAGAGTGTAGAGCCTAACCCACCGATAAACGATAACCAATCCGACAAAAGTCAAGACGGGTTTAGCCTATTTGACCAGGACGACGGAGCTCAACATAATCGAGTAACCATTCAACATGGATATAATTCGACGCGATCTCAAATCAATCAATGTTTGGAAGCTTATACAATCGCTCGGTTAGAAGGAATACCATTCGATGAAAATGGAGATCCCCTGGCCCAGATGGAAATAATACTTCGTCTAACCAGGGAACGAGCAGAAAAACGAGCTGCCAGACGGGGAAAAAGGAGCATCAAACGCCAAAAGACCGGTGGCCAAACAACCGACTCGTACGATTCGACCCAAACCAGTTCCGACGCGGACAACGAAAGCGAGGCCGATTCAATGATACGACAAAGTACAAGAAAAAAGGTACCAAACCCGTTTATAAAGGACGGTAAAATCACCGGGAGGACATGATAAAGCAAGAAAAATCCAAAATGGTTGGCATAACCAATCAAAAGCGACAAAACAATATGACGTAATTACCCCGACCTCCTAGGGACAAAAACAATCACAAGGAGACTCCAACAATCAACTACGTATTACATACGAAAGCCAATCAAGATACTTAACCTCGACTACCCTTTCAACTTTGCACTCCGCGTTCTGTCACGACGACAACAGGTGCTTGATAAAAATCGCAACCAACTAATTAAATCAAAAATGCGAAGAAACTGGAAACAATCACCCGACAACGAGGAGGAAGAAATGGATCGGGACCCAAGCGAAGACGAGTGGAACGATCCCGCAAGATGGGACGAGGTTGAACCAGAAGAGAATCGGGAAAAGCCCGATAGTAACGAAAAGGTAAACTTAACAAAGAATTTAATTCGTGGCTAAACCACGAGAAACACGTGAAGCAATATTCGTAAAAAGAAAACATCGTTATTTCAACAATACAAAAAAATTACGAAAAAACCTTTATTAAAAGATTCAACACGTGTAAAAAAGCACATGGTCGACCATAGCGCCATCTTGAATCCAAATTCGGAATGTGACAAAATCTAATTTTATTATTCATTCCTCAGCCGGAACACCAACTTACGTGGGGACCCATCGATCCACAAAACGTATCTTCGGGCACACTCTGGAGGAGCGAGATCCCGACTCCATTTCGAAGAGCGTTAGAAGACGACGTCGACGCCGGCCTATGGCGCATTCGGCTCACCGCATCCAGAGCCCGATCGCGATTCTGGGCGAGCCAGGAGACCCTGATACACTACTTCCCAGAAAAAATGCGCGACGCACTGAGGGCTGAAATTCCAGAACGCGACGACGCACCAGCACCGCTCCCAAACAAGTTTTTGGAAAAGGACTATCCAAGCGGGTCCGAAGAGTGGGCCGTCCTCGAGAAGTGGCAGAACGCCGCTACAGACGAAGAACGCCGACAAATACACAGAGACTATTACAACGAAGTCAGACGAACGGCGTATCGAGATCTCTTCAAAATACTGAAACCAGCAGGGTATTCGACAGATGAGATAAAAACTTGGTTAAGCCAGGTTCGAGGAGAAAGACCAGACGTTCCCAATTGGCGACCCGAACACGGATTTATCACCTCACAGAAAGCGATGCACCAGCTCCACTACCTGGGCATCTTTGGGCGCAAGCGACAGAAAGCGGAGAAGCGACTCTCGAGCGAATTATTAAATCACACACACGACAACAAGCGACGACGCCTGGATCAGCCAAGCACGTCGTACAACACGCACGATCGATCGCAGTCTCATCCTCGAGTTTATTACCGACACGCTCGAGAACCCTCGCCGCGACGAGAGCCCAGAGTCGAGAAGCCACGGGAGGTCGAGACATACCGCTACTCCAGAAATCGACCGAACCAACGCGGATGTCTCAGGTTGTCGAGGCCACGAGCAGAAACATGGAGACACTTTGAGAAATCACGCGGAGTCGATGAGGTAGAGACTTTACAAGTAGAAGTTCGTCAAGAAGTGCCGATGACAATCGAAGACGAACAATCGGTAGAGCCGATGATCGTACCGGAACAAGAGAGAAAATATACCGAAGCCGACATGGTAGCAGCAGTCCTGAAAGCCAAGAATGAACAATCGAAGTCTGTCTACCGGCCGACTAAATCGATCGAAATGAGCATAACTTCGGTGCCAAGCGTGTTCATCAAAGCACCGACGAAGCCAGCCACCAGCGTGCCTTCTAGTCTGCCCAGCGCATTCCGAAAAACTGTGGTCATCGGAGCCCCGACATCGCTGAGTCCCTTTGAACAACTCAAACGACGACAAGATCGTTTTGGACCAATTTTCCCAGCCGTACCGGAAGAAACACGAAGCGAGACTTCGACGTTGAGAACACCGATTGTTTGGGATGAGCCCGAACCCGACGTTCAACGAGTTTTAATTAACTCAAGACAAGATACCGTGGTTAGAATCGACGAAAGCAATCAAACGCCTTCAAGACCACCCCCCAATAACAGATCTTCGGACACTCGAGCCACAACCCAGTTTGACCCGACGTCGTATGAATTACAGTCGTTCCTCGATACAACCACGATCGAGCAAGCAAAAGAGATGGTGTCCGACATCGATGACTACCAAGCCAGAACGATGCAGATCGCAGTGACGAATATCCGAAGTGCGGCCATCGAATTCACCAACAGCCCTGGACGAGATCACCCGTCACGAATGGCACGGACGACGGTCATAATCACCGACATGATGTCGCTGGTGCTGGCCGCGTCTACGTTTAGAAACGCCCGCGTGGCACTGGCAGCCTGGGCGGTCGTTGCGCATGAGAGTTTTCAGCTGCCTCCCGCTCTCGTCGAGCGATGGCTAAAATTGGTTCCTTCCTGTATCCAGGTTCGCGCGCAATTAATTGCAGAAGATGCCGACCCAGAACGATCGTATCAGGTAGTCCGAGCTGTGGCTGTACCACAAAGCGAACCGGTTGTACTAACCAACGAACCCCTTCCTGAAACTCCGGCAAGCCAGACAGTCCCAGCAGCCACTCCAGAGGAGACGATAAAGTTCCCCGAAGGACTGGTTCCGATCGAAGGCGTGAAAGTAGTCGTCCGAAAGACGAAAACAAAACCGAAGATCCTGCGGCCCAAGAAAAAATTAGAGCCGAAACCTTTGCCTCCGATCGACGCACAACTCAAACACTACTACCCGAGTTTGACGATGACCCAGAAGACGAAGAACCAGATCAAGCGATCGAGCGACCACGGCCACTCGCTCTACTTATGGATGGAGCGAACTCTAGAGGCGGGTCCAGGCGTCGATTTCATTCAGCACCAACGTCTGCTGCGTGCCCATCGCGCCCCGACGAATCCGACCGAGGCCCAGAAGATCCACCATACCAATCAAGGCCTGGCTCCCTTCCTCTCGCGTATCTGGGTACACGAACGAGTCGGCGCCCCCTACGAACCAGTTGGCGGCCACGATCGATACTTCATCGGGGAGTTCGAAGACCCGAGTGATCGTTCATCACGTCTCACCTCGATTTTGCCGATCGCCAAACCAATAACTCCAGCAACTTCGGAGATGGCTAAACCACCTGTATCCGAAGAATTACCTCCACCTCCGCCTCCGGACGTTCCTCAGGGATCATCTGAAAAAGAAGTGAACTAAATCTGACTTTGAGTTTTCGCAATGTTTGTCGTTTTATTGTAAATCCCCCAACAACATTGCTGAGGAGGGGACGTGTGGTGACCACGAGGTCACAAAAGTGTTTTAATTAATCATAACCTAATAAATAGTAATTTTAATATTGATAGTAAAATGATTGTCAGATTATTGCGGGAAAACTAGCTATACTAGTTTTACCGTTTCTGCGGGACTGACGTGACAACGTCATAAATTTGTATAATTCCCCGAATTTATGCAAATACGTCATTTCCGGTCCAGCCCCTATTTAAACCCGTGTCTGACCGGAAACCGACACTTTAGAGATACCAGAGCAACATTAGCATCACCACCTCACCGTCAGGCCGTTTTACCGGATTGATAGAGGATCGATGCCCGTTGCCAATTACATCTATAAATCAGAAGTCACAGATATTATCGTAGCAATACTACGATTGTAATATCTCCCGAAGCGAAGCGTTTGCGAACACGTGTTTCGCCAGACGCCATTACCCTAGACAACAGTAGAAGCCACGTGTAAGACTGCCGTGCAGCAACAAATCGTATCCGCCAACAAGGATCCGAGACCACATTGTTAAGTATCATTATTGTATTATTACAAGTGTGAAATAAAGGGTGTTATTAGTAAGATATTGCGTTAAGTTTATTTACCGGAACCAAGGTTACGACAACTTCTTTGGCGGTTCTTATTGAATCGATCACTTTGACTCTCGCAGTCGATCCAGATTGCTCTTCTATTATGAAACGATTGGAGATTATTTCTTTCTTACAAGGAGCGACACATTTGCAAGTGTCGGTTGAAGCATTCGTTTTCGAAAATCCTAAGAAAGCGTTCAAAGCATCCATATATACTTTAATATAGTTTTTTTCGCATTCCGGCAATTCATCAAAGCCAGTCATGAACGGCAACCTATGTGTAAGGAAAGGCGACGAATTATTCACTTCCCATCAAGTCATCAACAATTACTGAAAATCCTCAACTAAATGCCCTATACTCTGGTTCGACTCAAGAGGGTGCCCTTCTCCCATTGGCTGAGCCGCATTACTCCTACCTCAAGTTTGTATTACTACCACTAGGAGAAGTAGTTTTTATTTTTATTATCATTTGTGATTGCTATAACCATTTAGGTTAATATAATTTCGATTATTTGTATCCATAAATGTTACTTTCTTTGAAGAAATAAAGTTATATGAACATATAAATCAAAAACTTATTTTTGTGCTGTTTATCGGTTTTTTGGTCTGGACCAAACACAATTTTTGAATTATTTATTGGATGCTTTTTCTGGAATAACAGACAAAATGTCTGCACATTGGAATGCATTTCTGGTGTTTGGGTCTACATTTTTGGATCACTACACCAGTGATACGGCTTAGCCAATGGGAGAAAGGCACCCTCTTGAGTCGAACCAGAGTATAAAAAAGGTTTCAATCATTTTCAAAGGTATCCCCAACAGTTTTCCTAAAGTGTGAATGAATCTTGAAACTGCAACCAAACATTAGTTTACCAACCTGCAACGTAATTTCGATTTCTTCATTTCCTGTTGTATACAATCTGCTTCACATGAAACATAATTCTCATTCGAAATGCACTGTCGCTTGGTTTTGTTCATAAATTCATACTGTGCAAAAGAAAATGAGCATAAACTCTGACATACTTTAAAAGAAACATACGTTTTGAATAGATGCAAGGCTTAGTGTTGTATATTTCGAAGGCAAACCAGCATCATTTGTTCCTGAAACAATGGGATTTGCCTTGTCTAACAGCAGAAACTATTAAAAATGTAAGAGGAATAATTAGTTTGCAAGAATAGAATTTGAACAAAATGAGGCTTAATGTCGGGTTTGATCTGGGGTGGCTCGCTCAATAGAATAAAACTTTTGAAACCAGATAATTATTTTATAAGATAATGGCATTGCTAGCTGCAAAAGGCTTAAAAGAAATAATTACCAATCCGGGCCCAAAAATGCCCAATCAAAAGACCCAGCTTATGCAGACAAGCTAAAGAAATAAGAAAAGTGGGCAAAGAAGAACAATGAGGCGCTTGGGCTTACGTTGTCAAAGAGACAACCAATTGCATTGGTCTCACATGGCTTGATTGACGATTTTCATGGAACAACCAGACGGCTAATTTGATGGTGCTCTACGAGGTCACTTCATTTCGTCGCCATTCATTTCGTCGCCCTCGCACTTTTTTTTTTTAAATTTTTTTTTTAAAAAATTTTTTCATTTTGTCGCCGTTATTTCATAAACATTTCATTTCGTCGCCATATAATTTCGTCGCCATATCATTTCGTCGCCCTATAGTTTCGTCGCCATATCAATTCGTCGCCATGTCATCGTTGTGGCATTTCGCCGCCATTGCCACAGAACACGCCGAAGCCTAACGTCGTATAGACGTGCGCCGAAATGTGGCCAAATTCTGGCCAAATTCTGACCAAATTGTGGCAACATTGAGGCCAAATTGTGGCCAAATTGTGGATAAATTCTGGCCAAATTATGGCCAACTTGTGGCAAAATTGTGGACAAAATGTGGCCAAATTCTGGCCAAATTCTGGCCAAATTCTGTCTAAATTCTGGCCAAATTCTGTCCAAATTCTGGCAACATTGAGGCCAAATTGTGGCAAAATTGTGGCAAAATTGTGGCCAAATTGTGGATAAATTGTGGCCAAATTATGGCCAACTTGTGGCCAAATTGTGGCAAACTTGTGGGCAAAATGTGGCAAAATTGTGGCAAACTTGTGGGCAAAATGTGGGAAAATTGTGGCAAACTTGTGGGCAAAATGTGGCAAAATTGTGGCAAACTTGTGGGCAAAATGTGGCAAAATTCTGGCAAAAACGTGGCCAAATTCTGGTCAAATTGTGGATAAATTCTGGCCAAATTATGGCCAACTTGTGGCCAAATTGTGGCAAACTTGTGGGCAAAATGTGGCAAAATTGTGGCAAACTTGTGAGCAAAATGTGGGAAAATTGTGGCAAACTTGTGGGCAAAATGTGGCAAAATTGTGGCAAACTTGTGGGCAAAATGTGGCAAAATTCTGGCAAAAACGTGGCCAAATTCTGGTCAAATTGTGGCAAATGTTCCGGTTATTTAGCAGTATCATTTCGTCGCCCTTCATTTCGTCGCCGTGTCATTTCGTCGCCCTTCTGTTCAGTTTGGATTCTTTTGGTTGTTCAACCATATCATTTCGTCGCCCTTCATTTCGTCGCCCTTTTTCCATTTTGGGTGTCATTTTGTCGCCAAAAACGGCGACGAAATGACACGGCGACGAAATGAAGGGCGACGAAATGAAGAAACCCCTGCTCTACAACTTTGTTATTGACTTTTTTGCTCTAACCCAATTGGTTTAGAAGTTAGCGAGTAAATGACCTTGAAAATGGCCTTCAAGATCAAATTTGATGACATTATTGGATTACTCTCGCCCAACTTCCTATACAATCGCTTCATCAAAGTTGGCCTAGATGCAATTGCTCAGGAAATATTTGAGATCAAACTTTTGAATCACCCTGTATCCAGTACCGTTTCTCAATCTCAATCTCAAAACCTAAGTAATCCTAAATCTCGTGCACTAGACTAGATCAACTTGTGACCGTCAGACCACCTGGGTGACCTGCGGCACTGCCACACACCGCCATACGGCCCCAAAGGTCAACCCCTGTGAGGGTGATTGACCTAGCCCGGGGAGGAGAGAGTGGAGTGGTGTGGTGGGGAGAAGAGTGGAGAGTAGTGTGTGTGTGTTGCTGGACACGGAGAAGGACGTGTCCGCATTAGCTCCCGAGGAGAAAGGTATTCATCTAGGAGACAAGACGTGTCCCGGCTGGATTCTGTACTCCTCACCATTCACCACGTTGATGCTCAGTGCTATGGCGGATTCCATAGCGCAGCCTCCATGAGCGGATACGCGGGTCGTAGGTAAGTACGACACGAATGTTTAGTCGAACCGACCACGTCACCCATTGGACTCACGCCCAGTGTGTGACGGGTCGGTTGCCAGTGCGGCGTGCCTTCGTGGCACCCCCGCAACGGGTAGCGGGATTCCCCATACCCCTAGACAACACTAATAAAGGCCAACCAACCAATATTAGGGGAGTTCTCGTTATTTAAGTGAGTGTGCATCCCAAACTAGTGTCTGCAGTCCCCTGTTTGCACTAGCGAAGACCATACCAGTCACAAACTGGTGTAAAAATAATTTTCTTAGGATTTGGAATTATAAAAGTAGTCATTTCCAATAACTCAAAACAAGCTGAATTATTTGTGAATTCATAAGAGTAGAGTAAGCAGAAACAGCAATAGTGTTCGTTCACCCATTAATACTTATGTTTGTCAGCCTAATGACAGCTCCCCCTTTACTAAAAATTCACCTTAATTTGCGGATTTGAACATCTGTTGCCAAGATTCGTTTCGTCAAATTTAAAAACCAATTGCATTTTTGGATTCGATAAATGAACTTGTTGATCTAAACAAAACAAATTGAAACATAAGAATATTGTAAATGTAAATGCTTGTAAATGTAAATGCTTGTAAATGTAAATGCTTGTAAATGTTATAGGTTGACCACCAACACTCGCATAGAAAAATTGGCATAAATTGGCATAAATTTCCCCAAATTTCCAGAATAGCCAAAAAAACTAACATTTCTGGGTCAAATTCCAAATTCAAGGCTCAAAACAAAAGTTACACCGAGCCTCTCGACCGTGTTATGCTTTATTGAATGCATGTATCAGCAGAGAAGGTTCCTATCACAAATCACAATGGCAGTAGACTTAAATAAAAAAATTTAACTTACAAGGGGAGAGCACTAATAAGCTATTTTAAAATTTTAAAATGAATTATGTGAGATAACAATTACAAGTAGTTCTTTAACTATTTCAAAGCATTTTGCTCCATAAGCTAGAGTTAAGTAACAATGTCATTGTAAATGTAGAACTTTGTTGGCTGAGGGAGTTCATTTTTCATGCAAATAGGCTGAATAAAAAGGTCAAGTGTAGCACTACAATTGGTGATTAGTCTGTTCAAACCTTACTCTGGAATTAAAGTAATTTGATATCTCATCACATATGACATCACAACTTTGTTTACCAACATGACTGCCTGCATGAAGGCAACAATAGTGTGTAGTGGTGGCCCAGTGGTTAAGGCAATGAACCAGGAATCTTTCTACACAGGTTCAAATCCTGTTGTCTATGAAAATTTATTTTTATTTATTTTTAGCAGTAAAGTTAATGTTTGTAATTTTATATTTGTTAAAAAATTAAAATTAATTATATTAAATTTTTTTAAAAACAAATATAAAATAACAAACATTAACTTTACTGCTAAAAATAAATAAAAAATAAAAGCAAAAATTTTCACAGACAACAGGATTTGAACCTGTGTGGAAAGATTCCTAGTCCATTGCCTTAACCACTGGGCCGCCACTACACACTACTGTTGCCTTCATGCAGGCAGTCATGTTGGGAAACAAAGTTGTGATGTCATATGTCATGAGATATCAAATTACTTGGGTTCCAGAGTAAGGTTTGAACAGGCTAATCACCAAGTGTAGTGCTACACCTTTTTACTCAGCTTATTTGCATGAAAATTGAACTCCCTCAGCCAACAAAGTTCTACATTGACAATGTCATTGTTACTTAACTCTAGCTTATGGAGCAAAACGCTTTGAAATGGTTAAAGAACTACTTGTAATTGTTATCTCACATAATTAATTTTAAAATTTTAAAATAGCTTATTAGTGCTCTCCCCTTGTTAGATGTAAAATTGAGAAGTTTGCATAAATAAACTGAAATGAGATATTCTTACCAATGCTGATCGCTGCACACAACCCTAACGGAGTGGACAGATGCGTTAAATTTTCTTTCAGGTTTTCGGATGGATTCTCAAAAAGGAAATTTGTCAATATTATGAAATTGATCAAAGATAGAAAGAAGCATTTTTGTCATTACTTGGAGAAAGTGAATGCTGTCAATAACACGACTACTGTTCAACAGGGACCACAGTTTTGATGCTTTCACGTGTGCATTGTAGTAAATCAACGGCTCTATGCATGATATCGACAGAGATTCAGGAATCTTGCCGTTATCAGTCTTCAAAGCAAACTCCGTAAACTCAGGGGTAGTGGACGTACACATGAAGACACCGGGAAAGTCAATAGTGTTGACCTCTTGGCTGTAAATGTTGACAATTGAAGGCTCGGACCAGTAGTAAGCAAATCGGTCGTAGATCAATGCAATGCAGAGAAGTATGCTCAGCATGAGAATGAAGCACCAGAAGAAGCGGAAAAGAAAATTGAGTTTACCGTCGTTTATCTTTCGGACGATGCTTAAGAAAGCGTAGTTGGTATCTGTGGGTGCATTATACTTGTCTGTGATGATTACAAATCGATAGTTATCAATGTTCACCATAGATGGCGCTGTTTAACCAACGCGCGTATTTCAAACTCGGTTAAAACTAAAAAGTGTGATAAATAATTATTTAGACACGGTGAATAAAATATAACTATTTTATTCGACATAAACTAAGTATTAATTACTTGATGATGTTGATTCTATCGAATCAATATCCACATTACTTACCTGTCGAAGGGAACCAATCGGACCCTTCTGGACCCCAACTGGGCCCATCTGGACATAGTCATATATTAGGTCCGGACTAGTGACCCACGAATCCGTCGATTCGTACGCTGATTGGCTGTCGCCAATCTAGTAGTTCTACAGAACTATATAAGCTCCAGTTTCTCACCCACCCCCTGGCTTGATTTTGATAACTGAACTTGTATATTGTCTGTAGTTGAATTGTTATCGTTTGATTTCATTATTCTCTATCGACACATCAGGCCACCTCAGTTCTCCACAATTAGTATTCATTACTATTTTGTTATTACTGTTGTAGGGCCTTTTCGGGAAGGCCAACTCCGGTAATAGACATGCATTCGCATGAAATGGCCCCGTAACGTTAGCCAGCTGTTCTACGGGACAGTAGGACTTCGTACGGTGGCTTAATATAACGGTCGTATACAGTACGACCTTGCTAAATGAAAGTAGGTCTCTCAGCTAACTGGCCACAGTCCGCTGCAGGATGGTTGTTGTAAACAGCCCACGCAGGTTCCCGTCTTTCTACGATTGGTCCTTCCGCTCGTTAAAAGTCGGTAAAGGCCTAATGCACAGGTAACACGCCGGGTTGGTAGCCCGTGAGTAATATCTGCAGATGTTGCGATAAATAACTACCTGGATAATGGTAATCCAACGGCAGTGGCCAAATAATATTTTACCCGGTGCTCGATCGTTGGATCCCGCCATCGTAAGGCATGCTGGCGGATGGAGGAGTCAAATCCTCCCGCGATGGTTCTCTCGACTGTCGTGACGGTCCCCGCCCCATCATACCCTCCGGGTTAGTAACCCGTGAATGATATAAAATATATCATGTTAAACAAATTACTCGGGCATTGGTAATCCTGTATTGGCAATATCTTTTAGACCCGGTAAGTCCATAGAAATGTTTACCTGGTGGTTGGTACCACCGATAGCGAGTTAAAGCACACAATTAAATACTCGGCGCCTGATCACGAGATCTTGTCGTCGTAAGGCATGCTGGCGGATGGAGTCTCAACAACTCCCGCGACGTTCTCTCAATTGTCGTGACGGTCCCCGCCCAATTAATATTTATACAACAATTCATTTGTTGTATTCCACTAATTACTTTACTTTTATTCATTTGAAACAATGGAATATTCTGCCGAATATTCCTGTTTATACGAAGGACTCTTCGCATATTTAGATAATCGATGCTGCGGACCAAATACGTCTCCGTAGCGATATTTGTGACGATGCCGCAAGTCAGCCGTATCCCTCTGGCTTCGCCCGGATCCTCAACCAGTTGATGCCGCCCGTTTACACGCGTGAAGAACCCATTTTTTTGTTATCATTAATATTTAGTAATAAATATGTTAAGTCACACTAAAACTGTAAGTTATTTCTATTCGATCACGTATTCATGTTTGTGAAGGCTTCCGTAGCTTATCTCGGTTAGGTTGTTGCTAAACTTAGCAACGTCTTGTATAAACCGATTAGTTATCTATCTTAAATGGCTATTAAACCAGCCAAAAGTAGAATCGTCACAAGTGGAGGTTCTACCGAGATAGGCTGCCAAATTTTAAATAAAATTTGAAGTTTTGTATGTCTATGGTGAATTCTAGGAGACAAGACGTGTCCCGGCTGGATTCTGTACTCCTCACCATTCACCACGTTGATGCTCAGTGCTATGGCGGATTCCATAGCGCAGCCTCCATGAGCGGATACGCGGGTCGTAGGTAAGTACGACACGAATGTTTAGTCGAACCGACCACGTCACCCATTGGACTCACGCCCAGTGTGTGACGGGTCGGTTGCCAGTGCGGCGTGCCTTCGTGGCACCCCCGCAACGGGTAGCGGGATTCCCCATACCCCTAGACAACACTAATAAAGGCCAACCAACCAATATTAGGGGAGTTCTCGTTATTTAAGTGAGTGTGCATCCCAAACTAGTGTCTGCAGTCCCCTGTTTGCACTAGCGAAGACCATACCAGTCACAAACTGGTGTAAAAATAATTTTCTTAGGATTTGGAATTATAAAAGTAGTCATTTCCAATAACTCAAAACAAGCTGAATTATTTGTGAATTCATAAGAGTAGAGTAAGCAGAAACAGCAATAGTGTTCGTTCACCCATTAATACTTATGTTTGTCAGCCTAATGACAGCTCCCCCTTTACTAAAAATTCACCTTAATTTGCGGATTTGAACATCTGTTGCCAAGATTCGTTTCGTCAAATTTAAAAACCAATTGCATTTTTGGATTCGATAAATGAACTTGTTGATCTAAACAAAACAAATTGAAACATAAGAATATTGTAAATGTAAATGCTTGTAAATGTAAATGCTTGTAAATGTAAATGCTTGTAAATGTTATAGGTTGACCACCAACACTCGCATAGAAAAATTGGCATAAATTGGCATAAATTTCCCCAAATTTCCAGAATAGCCAAAAAAACTAACATTTCTGGGTCAAATTCCAAATTCAAGGCTCAAAACAAAAGTTACACCGAGCCTCTCGACCGTGTTATGCTTTATTGAATGCATGTATCAGCAGAGAAGGTTCCTATCACAAATCACAATGGCAGTAGACTTAAATAAAAAAATTTAACTTACAAGGGGAGAGCACTAATAAGCTATTTTAAAATTTTAAAATGAATTATGTGAGATAACAATTACAAGTAGTTCTTTAACTATTTCAAAGCATTTTGCTCCATAAGCTAGAGTTAAGTAACAATGTCATTGTAAATGTAGAACTTTGTTGGCTGAGGGAGTTCATTTTTCATGCAAATAGGCTGAATAAAAAGGTCAAGTGTAGCACTACAATTGGTGATTAGTCTGTTCAAACCTTACTCTGGAATTAAAGTAATTTGATATCTCATCACATATGACATCACAACTTTGTTTACCAACATGACTGCCTGCATGAAGGCAACAATAGTGTGTAGTGGTGGCCCAGTGGTTAAGGCAATGAACCAGGAATCTTTCTACACAGGTTCAAATCCTGTTGTCTATGAAAATTTATTTTTATTTATTTTTAGCAGTAAAGTTAATGTTTGTAATTTTATATTTGTTAAAAAATTAAAATTAATTATATTAAATTTTTTTAAAAACAAATATAAAATAACAAACATTAACTTTACTGCTAAAAATAAATAAAAAATAAAAGCAAAAATTTTCACAGACAACAGGATTTGAACCTGTGTGGAAAGATTCCTAGTCCATTGCCTTAACCACTGGGCCGCCACTACACACTACTGTTGCCTTCATGCAGGCAGTCATGTTGGGAAACAAAGTTGTGATGTCATATGTCATGAGATATCAAATTACTTGGGTTCCAGAGTAAGGTTTGAACAGGCTAATCACCAAGTGTAGTGCTACACCTTTTTACTCAGCTTATTTGCATGAAAATTGAACTCCCTCAGCCAACAAAGTTCTACATTGACAATGTCATTGTTACTTAACTCTAGCTTATGGAGCAAAACGCTTTGAAATGGTTAAAGAACTACTTGTAATTGTTATCTCACATAATTAATTTTAAAATTTTAAAATAGCTTATTAGTGCTCTCCCCTTGTTAGATGTAAAATTGAGAAGTTTGCATAAATAAACTGAAATGAGATATTCTTACCAATGCTGATCGCTGCACACAACCCTAACGGAGTGGACAGATGCGTTAAATTTTCTTTCAGGTTTTCGGATGGATTCTCAAAAAGGAAATTTGTCAATATTATGAAATTGATCAAAGATAGAAAGAAGCATTTTTGTCATTACTTGGAGAAAGTGAATGCTGTCAATAACACGACTACTGTTCAACAGGGACCACAGTTTTGATGCTTTCACGTGTGCATTGTAGTAAATCAACGGCTCTATGCATGATATCGACAGAGATTCAGGAATCTTGCCGTTATCAGTCTTCAAAGCAAACTCCGTAAACTCAGGGGTAGTGGACGTACACATGAAGACACCGTGTTGTGACCCGACTGGACCGGGGTCAACGAAGAGTTTCTCTCGTGACCTCGTTTCGGGTGTAAGGGGAGCCGCAAGCGCGTCTCCCTTCCCTCAGTGCATTGACATCTAGTCAATGGACAGGCGTCTGCCCTGAGGGAGTGGGGATGGCTCGTCCACCCCACCATTGGGTGATTCCGGTCACCTGTCAACCCCGCTTTGTGCAAAGGAATGTGCCTTGCACTGAGCGGGCAGAACCAACACAACCATCAAACGAGAAACACACGTAAACCCGTCGTCCTACAAGATCAGGCCCAAGTAAAATATACTGGGATTGACCAAGGACAAAGGACAATTTACCGTGAGTACGTTTGGTCAGTGTCAAACTCCGCAGAGTAACCTGCGAGATAAGATTACCACACTATTTTAGCACACCAGCTAGAAATAGTAAAAACCACTCCAGTTTAGCGAGTTGTGCAGACAAACGGTCGCACAAGCCTAAACTGCAGTTAAACCACGACGAGCGTTCCCGCCGCTGTGTGATCGCCGGGAGCCAGAAGAGTCCGCCGCTGTGTGATCGCCGGACACCACACAAAAACCTAGACAACAGCCCGAAGTAAGCCTTTTAACTAAGCATTCACTCGCGCCCGACCAGCGTGAGCCCGAAGGACCAGCCAGAGACGAGCCGAGGACGCCATATTGCCACGCCGGCCCAAGACGACATCGCGTTGCCACAACGACGACGCCATCTTGGACGCGAACGAAACAACAGACGACCTCGCCGATTCCAGCCAGCTTTCATCATACCTTTACCTTTCCATTTCCCTTCACCCATTCCGATTTACCTTTTACCTACCTTTCATATATATATATAAGATATATCTGTACATTGTCCCACAGAATAAATCTATATTATATTTTACCTTTTATATCTGTGTAATCATTTCTTTGGGTAAACCGCTTGAGACAAAGCGGTAGTGAGTTAGTCGAATTAAGTAATCAACCCACGAGTTAGCGACGGTTAGAGTTGAGCGCGACACGTGGGGGCCTGTCCGGGATCAAGTTGAATAACTGATTCTAACCTGTGATTACATCATACCCAAAGCAAGAAATGGCAGATAATACCCGAGTAACAGATTCCGACTCCGACGCAAACAAGAGAGCCGGCAGTCGTAAAGGCGCCGACTATCACTTGCGATCTGGAGGTCCCTTACCCAAAGCCTCAGCGCACGAAGCGAGGCAAAAACGGCGTAAGCCTAAACCCGATCGTAGAAGCGCATCAGAGGCATCGCACCCGTCTCGCGCCGAGACGAGGCAGCGATTGGACGAGACAGAGCGGGGTGAAGAGCAATCTCACTCCAAACTGCCGCGTTCTAACCGTGACGGCGAGACGAGCGGAAACGAGGTTTTATCCCGTAACCAATCGCCTCGTCTAACGCACGACACCGAGGTGGGCAGTCCGAAAGCAGCGTCTCCGATACAAAAGACGGCCTCAAATACGACCGCTAATTCGGCACTAAACACGCCAGTTACGCACAGTCGACCAGCCTCGGTAGTGTCTGAAGGGCACAAGTCCAACTCGTCCTCTGTCAAGCGTGTTTCGAGCCAGCCTTACAGCGTCTCGGGCACCTTGATTGATGCGATGCAGTTGGCACAAGCGGAGGGAGTGAGATACACCCTTCCGACGGGAAAGATTACAGTGTACGAAACGTTACAAATCGTACGTGCAGCTTTAAAAGCGCACAGTGTATCCCCACAAATCACCATTGTTGAAGGTGCACACGCTCAACAATTGGTTGATTCCGCTCAATTTGAAGCGGATGCAGAGAATGAGGCTCGACAAGCCATTCGCGAGAGACGGAGGAAGCTGGCGGAAAGAGAAGCGCAAGCTCTCGAGTACGGCAGAACCCAGCCCAATCCGACTACTCCCGAGGAGGTAGAAATAGTTGACCGAGCCCTGAGAGCACATCGATATGCTTTCCACTCGCAACAAGAAGCAGAGCGAGCATTTATGGCCAGATTGCGACGAGATGACCCGAAATCCGTTCGCAAACCAGAGATCAGTTCATCCGAGCTGTCCGACGAGAGCCTAGAGGGAGACCCAAAGCGCACGCCGAAGGCCAAACCCAAACCCCAGCCGGAGAGGGCAACACCAGCTACTCCGCGCAAGAGAGATGCGTCGGCCAGAGAACAACAAACTCGGCCCCGCATGCAAGCTCTCGATTCAGCCACAAATAATGCGATAACGCGATTAATCAACGCTAATAATGCTAGGCGAAATGAAGAGCAAGCTCTCACAAGTCAACAGCATGATAATCCACAAGGGACTGAGTGGCAACAACCAGTGCCCATCCTTAAAGACGACGAGTCGTCAAGGAGACAATCGCATGATCGCACCTCTTCGCGAGAAGAAGGCAAACGCGATGAAAGACCGAAATATTTTCACTATGGAAATAGTGATTCGTCGTCAGATGGACTGGAGTCAAATGCACCCAGTCATCACGATTCGGAGAGAGGTTCCGGAGAAAGACGAAGGGAAAGAGAACGCGATGAACGCAGGGAAAGGGAACGTGACGACCGTCGTAGGGGCCGGAAAGAGTCAAACTCTTCACGGCGCAACCCGCCACGCCGCTCACCGTCTCCCGACCCCAGCTCCGACCCCTCATCCAACGACGACAGACGAAAGGATAAATCAAGTAATCGCCGGAAGAGATCCAACTCTCCGCGCGATAGAGAGAAACGACGTCGATCGGAAAATAGCGACCACCGACGGGAGGAGTTTCAGGACCTTCCCCGACAAAGCGCGTTTACCGATTCGACGGGTCGGCAGTATACGATGGGAGAGCTTGGAAGAGCACTACTTGGCTCGTTAAAAGCCGAGGGAATCGATCTGAGCAAACGAAACGATCGTAATCGTAGCACTGGTGACCGCGTAAAGAAAAAATACGCTGTCTCCCGACGTGACACCATGAGTGTTACCGGGAATATTAGGTGGCAATTTTATATTCAGAACCGTTTCGACGGGTCATGGAAAGCGGGAGATCGCTTCCTTGACGAAGTAATTCGAATTAAGACTGCCACTAAAGCCACCGTAGGAGACATGCTCACCCACGGTATTGTCGAGCTAATGACAGGCTCGGCACGTGAGTGGTACCAAGGATTGAAAGGCGTCAATTGGGACGACTTTTTAATGAGATTCGACCTACGCTACGGCGAGACACCCGAAGAGGTGAGCCGAAAGATGCGAGGTCTTCGCCAGATGCCTGGTGAAACCATAATGGATTACGACATTCGCGCCAGATTGTTGTTCGAAAAGGCCCCGATGGAATTTCATGCCACGGGATTCAACCTTTTCTTTCTCGGCGGTTTGTCGGAGTACTCGCAACGGGTGCTACTTGAAGAAAGGGCACCGACAGGAGGCAGCTACGAGGAGATGAGCGCCTTCCTGTTCGAGAACACGATAGATATCGAGAAGAGATATTATTCCGCTTTACCAGAAGCGGAGAAAGCAGCAACCGCTAAACGTCTCAAGTTGAGTGCGGAAAGATATGGGGCGACAGATAAAATTATGCGCCCTACTGAATATCTTAGCGGTATAATGGAGCTGGCAGAAGCTAGCGTTGGTTTACAAATAAAAAATAAACTGACATCCACGCTGCCTTCCAACCCTTTGGCCGCCCCTAAAAAGGCACCGACAGCGTCAGCCATGCAAGCGACACTGGAGGAGGTCAAGGAGGGGGAGGAAGCCGGACAAGATGCCGGAAAATCAGACGAAAAAGAAGAAAAAGACGATTATTCGACGGACGAAGAAATACGAAGCTATCGCGATACCTTATCAACGGGTTGCGATGAGGAAGGACCGCTAGTACATCTCATCCATCGAGATAGAGCGGTAGAAGAATTTCGCGCCAGGTTAAAACCAAATGCCGGCCGAATTCCGAAGTATTTTCGGAAAAATTACACGCCACCGTCGAAAGCAGACCCTGAAAAAAAGAAATCGATTGAAGCCCCAAGAGACAAATCAAATATTCGTTGTTTTAAGTGTAACCAACCGGGTCACTATTCCAATGAGTGCCCAAGAACAGCGAAAGAAGACGCTAAATTTGACGCAATAATGAAGCAGATGGCAGAGATTAAACTCGCCATGGCAAAAAATGAGTCAAAAAACGAGTCAGCGCAGGCGGCGAAGAAATAACTTCTCGACCGTCTGCGCCATTCATGAAGAAGAAGGGGTTTAACAAAGGGTTCGATAAGCCGCCACCAGTCAAAGAAATGGGTAGTGACATAGCTAACGCCCAAATTCAAGACAGGGCCAACAACGCTTTGCAGGTAATTACCGCAAACGCTGAGGCTGAGGCGGAAGAACCGAACCTACTGCTTGAAGAATTACCTCAAGTAGTCGAAGACACAGAAGAATTTCGTGTTTTCATGTGCAACGTGGCGGTCGAATACACCAACCGCCTATGCATGTTGCCCATGACAATAGAACGTGAAAAAATTATGGGACTACTAGACTCGGGAGCAGATCGCTCGTTCGTTTCCGAAGACATAGTAGCATCATTGGGTCTCACCGATAAGATAAAAGGCGTTAATAAAAATATACGTCTAAAAACCGCCAACGGAATGGCGCGTCCAAAAGGAGTTATATTATTGACCATGGAGTGGCTCGGAGGAGTAGAACAGCACCCTTTCCTGGTCCTGCCCACATGCGACAGAATTTTTCTGTTGGGCTTAGACCTCATGGCGTCAATGGAAATACAACCAAATCCAATAACGAAATCTTGGAATTATATCAGAAATGATAAGGAAAGACCCGCAATTGTCGTGCCACCAGCTCTTGTAAAAGAAGCGGCCGACAAGACACAGTGGGAGAAAGGCCTAAAGAAATTCGTTCAAGACTACGATTTTAAAGCATTCGTAACAGAATTGCAACGGGACAATGTAGTGGAAACGCTTGTCGCCGACGCCGCTTTAGAATTAAACGAAGCGGCAGCCCTACGAAGGGTCCTACTTAAATATGAGGGGATCCTGTCGAAAAAACCGGGCCGAACGAATAAGGCTATTCACGAAATTAAATTGACGGATAATAAACCTATACGAGTTGCGTATAAGGGAATGAACCCGCAAAAACGTGAAATAGTGCAAAAAATGTGCCAAGAAATGCTAGACAGTGGCATTGTCTCCGAGGCCCAGGGAGAATACGCGACGCGAGTTGTACTCGTGATGCGCCCGGGCTCGGACCCACGCCTATGCATTGATTACCGCCCATTAAACGCGGTGACAGAAATAGATCCCATACAGATGCCGTCTATCGAATCCATTTTGAGAGAGCTTAGCCCCTTTTCTTGGGTTACGACGATGGATCTGTCGAAGGGATACTGGCAAGTTGAGATGAGGCCAGAGGATAAGATAAAAACAGCATTTTACTCGCCAATTGGACGGTTGATGTTCAACGTCATGCCATTTGGTTTAGTGAATGCTCCCAGTACCTTTCAGAGGCTAATCGAAAGCGTATTGGGTGATATCCTGCATCAGTTTGTATGGGCATACCTAGATGACATAGTTATTGCCTCCAAAACATTCGAAGAGCACATTGAGCACATCGACCAAGTGCTCACCCGGCTGGCAAAAGCTGGGTTACACGTGCATCCGGGCAAGAGCAAGTTCTGTCGAAAGGAGCTTGCCTTCCTGGGTTATCGCATTGGAGTCAATGGTTTAGCTATTGGCCCCGAAAAAATCGATGCGATTAATCGTTTCCCACCACCCGAGGACGTTAAAGGTGTCCAACGGTTTATGGGAATGATAAACTTCTTCGGCAGGTTGCTACCGGGTCTAGCTGAAGTGGCAGCCCCAGTTACCGACCTCCTGAAGAATGAAAACGAATTTGTATGGTCAAATGAGTGCAGCTTCGCATTTAATGCGATAAAGAGGATGCTGACGGAAGTCGGCGTAATGCCTCTACCCGAACTAAACCGGCCGTTCATATTACATACGGACGCCAGCAGAGTTGGGTTGGGAGCCGCGTTGCTTCAAACACACGTGCGCGACGGAGTCGAACAAGACCTGCCGTGCATGTTTATAAGTCGCAAACTCCAAGGCGCTGAAAAAAATTACAACGCCACAGAGTTGGAGTGTTTAGCCGTTGTGTGGGCCATAAGGAAATTCAGAGATTATCTCGAATATACCAAATTTGTAGTCCACACAGATCATCAAGCGTTACAATGGCTGATGAAATTAAAGGAGCCAGCAGGTCGACTAGCCAGATGGCAGTTAGAACTGATGGCATGCGACTTGACCATTCAATACAAGCCCGGCAAATATAACGTCGTGGCTGATGCTCTGTCACGGGCACCAGTGTCAGATCCTATCGACGCTGACGATGATGGCGAGGATGATTCCCGCATCATTTACTGCCCGACGAGTTGTCACCGTTGGGATTTAAGGAAGATGAATGAAATCCCCACCGCGTCTCCGGCAGATGTAAAATTCTGTGGATTTTGGACGCGGTTATACCAACCAGCTGCTGACAATTACCCAAATGCAAAGAAGGAATTTAAGCTAGAGCGGAGAATAAATGACCCGCTTCTAAGCGCCTTCCACGCTCATGTCGGCAAGCAGATGCAAAGCAATCCCCCAACAAGGGAGGAAATAATTGTGCAACAAAAATTAGACAAAAAATGTCAGGACAGAGCTAGATTCGTACTGACAGGAAAATATCCGCCCGACTTAACCAGAAGGCAGAAGCGTCGTTATGCGCACGAATCCATAGATTACCTATTGGATGACGGCCTTTTAGTGAAACATCACCCAAATCACCAAGATGACTTGAGTGAATCGGACACCGCAGTAAAGGTAGTAATACCTGCTTCCTTAATCGGTCGCGTGCTGTGGTTGTTACACGGGCACCCGCTTGCGAGCCATGCGGGAGTAAGCAGAACACTCTATCGTGCTACACAGCTTTTTCACTGGACAGGGATGAAAAAAGATATCGCTCTTTTTGTCCACCAATGTCAGCGATGTCAAGCGTGCAAGCCGAGGAGTAAATCACCATTCGAAACTATCTTCTTAGGGCCTTACGCGCCTTTTGATTGTTTAAGTGTCGATGTGATGGGCCCAAAACCCGTTACGGGAAATAAAAATGCGTACATTATCGTAATAATGGACGTGGCGACTCGTTGGCCCGAGTTGTACGCCGTCGCTAGACCTTCAGCAGAGAAAATCGTTGAATGTATCTACGACGTGGCGTTACGTTACGGATTTCCACGTAAAATAATATCCGATAACGGACCCCAATTTATCTCGAAAATTTGGGGTAAGTTTTGTGAGAAATTCGGGATTGTGGCGTCACATACTTCGACCTACAATCCCAGAACAAATCCCGTTGAGCGACTCAACAGGGACATTAAATATGCACTAAGCATATTCACTGACATCCACAATAGGTGGGATGAATACTTGAGGGAGATCGCGTTCAGCATACGAACAACAGTCTCGAGGACGAGAGATTTTTCTCCGGCCTACCTCAACTTCGCCCGAGAGCTACGAGTGCCTTGGGACCCACGAGTGGCAGAGTCGGTAAATGTGGTGGACCCAGAGAAACCACATGAGTATGTGTATAAATTGGAGCAAACAATTTCGAGCACATACAAACATATGATGGCGCACATTTTTAACATGCGCGACCGCATTTTACAAGATAAAAGCGGTGGAAAATTTGTGAATTTCGAGAACAATGATTTAGTGTGGAAGGACACACACATCCTCTCAAATGCAGCGAGAGGAATCACCGCCAGCTTGGCCGACAAGAGAGATGGTCCGTATGTGATCATCGGCAAGCATGGCGGTAACGCGTATAAATTACGCAAGCTCGAGGACAACACCGAGCATAAGTCGATACAAGTACGAGAGTTAACTCCGTACATTCCGGAATTCCCGCAAGAAATGTGGGCCAAAGGCCAAGTCAAGTCTAAAACTGACGGCCAAATCGTCGATATGTTCGCTGGCGAGTTGGAAAAAGCACCGCCAAGTGACAACGAGGAGTATTTCGACGCCCCTTCACCTCCGGTAAACGAGATAGTTGAATCCGTTCCGGATCCAATTTTGGTCGGGGGGGAAACAGGAGAAACTCCTGAAACAAACACAAAAAACACGGATAAAAAAGAAAACAATAATGAGGAGGTACAGACACAAAAAACAACAAAAAATATCGTACCTGCCTCGATCCGTAACCTGCGACCAAAAAGAGATAATCCGTTTATAAAAGGCGGAAAGGTCGTAGGAAAAAAGTAAAATAAATTACGAGTCGATGGCGGCACTAAAAATAAATGTAATCGACCGATAGTGCAAGCCATCACGTCGCAGAAAATTTCGCTAAGTCCAACAAAGCGGATATCGGTCGAATTCGCGTCACGAGATGGCGTGGAAACGCGGGACCCGTAGCAAAATTATCGGCACGGGTCGGATACCGCGTGCAAAAGACCCCGTAGCAGCAATCGCGCACGGGAGTGAGAACAAAGGAGACCCGTAGCGTAACATGCGCACGGGTAGGTGCGCACTAGTCTCAAACACCCGGGTTCTGGAGTATATTACCCAGAATCCATCGCGATTACCTCGTGTTCACACGGACTTCCGCTTTTCACAGCTGATCTCTGCATTCGTGCGTGATCCTCGTTTTTAACGTTTTACCGAGTTTTTTTTTTGAGATAGTTTTATCATCCTTTTTTCAATCGTGATTGAGCTTTTTGTGCGCGCTCCTCGCCATGGACGAGGAAGAGAACGACGTGCTTGCCATCGAGCACGATGACGAGGAAAACTGGGACCGCGATGTAAACCAAGTCCAACCCGATCAGGTAGAGGTCGGCATCGGCACATGAGAATTATTTCCGTGCTGCTGAAAGAGAAATTTTGTTGACTAATACCTGACATGAGTGCTTTGCACTCGAAATAGTGTATAATTAATTATTAACCGCGATCGCTCACACGATCGTATTTTTTCCTTGTTAATTTGTTTTCGGGGTGCGAGCGCAGACTTCACGTCGCCTCGCGTCTCGAAAATTCCTCATGACTTGAGTCACGAGCGAGACAATGGGCTCGAGCCATAAATAATTTTATGACAAGGGGAGAATATTCTGTAAAAGAATATTTTTCTCCACAAGTAATTTGACGCATCAAATTGATGCAACTTAACATTCGTACGATGAATTTTTCGGTGTGTTGGATGAATTTAATTTGACTTTAACTTTTTTAAAAAAAAAAAAATTAGACAAAGTCCGACTTCGGAATAATTCTTTATTAGGTTTATTTATTTAATAAAATTTCGACAAGCACATTTATTGTGCAATTTTAGTAATAATTTACACCCGACGAATTCTTTTTACGAATGACTGATAATTATTAATTTAATTATTGGTAATGTTCTAATTAACGTTAGAATTAATTTAAAGTAAAAATCTGATGATAAAAATCCGGATTAAAGGCTCGATTCCGTCTCGCTGTGCGTTTTGGACATGAGACAGATTTTTACGTGATGACTTCTCTTTTTCTATCCGACGAGGGACAATTCGTCCTACGTTTGCACCGATAGACAGGAATCGGTCTCGACGGACGGCTGCACGTATCGGCAACGTCCCTCGAAACCAACCATTTATCTACGTATTTAATATTAACTTTTTATTAATCGTTTATTTCTCCACCCTTCCAGATGGCATTACGTAGAACATGGGGACCATTAGACCCCGCTTGCATCACTCGTGGCGGGATATTTCGAGGCGCGCTGCCCGATTTTTACCGACGATGTTTCGGCGAAGACGCCGACCCTTGGCGCCTGCGAATACTACATTCCCGATGCATCGCCCGACGTTGGGTACGAGACTGCACGCTCCTGGATACGTTCCCGGAGGGAATGCGCGAAGGCATCGCCACAGAGTTAGCTCGTGACGATGACCCGAAATCGCCAATTTTCCACCCCGGATTGTCAAGTCAGTACACTGGCAACCCGGCGGAGGAACACGTGCTGCATGCGTGGCGAGCAGCCGAGACAGAAGAGGCCCGTGAGGCCATCTATCAGCATTATAGACAACAGCTGGTGGATACCGCTGCGGCAGTGGCCGAGCGCATCCTCCAAAACGAGGGGATGACCGCGGATGATATTCATCTGTGGTTTGAGAGGCTACGATTGGGAGAGAGTACGCCCCAGTGGAGACCTCGGATGGGAATTTTAACGTCCCAAGCCGAGATGTGGCAGCTCCACCACCTGGGGATTTTGGGGCCCAAGAGCAGCTACCCGCGGAAGCGCAAGCGCTCCAAAGGCGCCGGGAACAGCCAGTCGCGTTCCCCGGTGACAACCAAGAGACAGCGTGTCACTCAAAACACGACTGAAGGCAACGAAGCTGGGCCATCCACCAGTACGGTGCGTGACCCTTCGCAGTATTCCCGACCGCGAATTTTCGTAAACCGTCAGATTAAAGACGGTAAGGAGTACAAGGAGGTTTGGATGTCTGGTGACGAAGAGCGAGTCTCTCGTCCCAGCACTTCTAGACGTCCGCTGACTCATCGCGAGCAGCGGAAAAAAGATCGCAAAGAGCGATACTTCGCGAGGTGCGAAGCTCGGGGCCGTCCCATCCCCGAACCCGCCTACGTCTCCAAGAGAGCGGGTCGACGAAGTGGTAGCCAGTCAGGTGAGCGAAGCGTCCCAGCGGCAGATACGCGGGACCTTCGCGAGATTCTGACTCAGATGAAGCGGACGAAACTGACACGTTTCGATCCCGCGATGAAACACGCCAGGAAGATGGGTGTTGTCACCGACGGGAAGGTGACCCCACACGAGGTGGCAAGGTGGCTCGCAGACTACATAAATTCGCGACCACGACCCGATGGCACGCCAACCGCCATCGTGCAGCCTTCGGGCTCCGGACAACATCTCCCGGCGCCCCAAGTCGCAATGACTGGGGTGCAGACGACGGAGACGCCACCACCGCCGACGCAGCCAACACCACCGCTGCCGACGCCAACGCTGCCGACCAAGACGCAGCCGCCTCCGAACCTGCCGCCGCCGTCGTTGTTAAATTCGAGCGATCCGCCGGATTTGCACACCGACCGCTCAGTCCCTCTCCCCGTTGGACAGAGCATTGCGCAGGAATGTCGAGCCAATTTGACCGGCATTTACAGGCCGAGCCAACCCCGACCCGGTTCCTCGGCCCTGTTTTTCGAGAGGCGAGACGAAGAAGCGCGACTCGCGAGAGAAGCCGCCAACCCGACTATCTCCGAGCTCTCAGCGTTCCGCTTCGTGATGGAAGACCCAAGAGTCTCCGCACCCGCCTTGCGAGGTGTGGACCAGGCCCAGCGATATTTCATCGAATGGGCAACGGCGATGATGAGTAAGCTCTCGTGTGCCTTCACTGCGGATTCGGAGCGATCGAATCCAGTGAATCGTCGCAGCCTACAGCTATCATTGACCAAGGTCATGATGCAGCTGCTAACCCCAGCACTCTTCGGAGAAGGGCGTCAGGCGATGGCCGCATGGTCTGTCGTGGACAGAGAGGGTGTACAGGTTCCCCGTGCACTCCTCGCAGAGTGGAGTTCCATTCTGCCCGACCCTGTGTTGACTCGGTACGAGCTAACCAGGGATGTGGTAAACCCCGAATTCGAGGGGTACAAGTTGCGAAGCACGGCGTTTCGTTACACCTCCGCCACCTGGACAGCGGCGCCTACCCAACAACTGCGCGCCTTGACCATCCAGACGGAAGAATCGGCAGAGGATGTAGACATGGTGATCTCGCCGACGAGCGGAGTTCCGATTCCGCCACCGATGCCTGCGGAGATATCCCCGCAAGGACCCGCCCTGTTCGAAGTGGCGGGTAAACCAAAGCGCTTGCTGTGCCGAACGCCACCCGTCAGGTCCGTCGAGCAAACGAAGCCGACACCGCCCGGGACCTCACCGGCCCGAGCGGCGACATCAACGCAAGCAGTGATTCCCGCGGCCACCCAGAAGCCGAAGCCGGCACCACCTCCACCAGACTATTATGGGCGAATCATCGACGAGTTTCCCCATCTTTCGATGACGACGGCGACCAGGAGGTTTATCCTCGCGCAGCGGGACAAAGGCAAATCGGTCTTCATCTGGCTTCACAACCAGATCCGGAAGACTAAAGACCTCATCTTCCACCAGAGGTTGCTGAGAGCCCACCGTGCGCCAGTGACGCCAGCGGAAGCCAATGCCATCCGGCATACGAACACCGGCTTCTCCGCCTACATCCCGAGCGTTTGGTTACACGAGAGGACGCGTGCCCCGCATGAGCCAGTTGACGGCCATGCATTATGTTTCATTACGGAGCATGAGGACCCCCGTGATCGGTCCTCGGCGCTAGTAGGCGATCTACCCGCGCCACCCGGCACTCAACCGCCTGTCCCTGGAGTGAGTTACGCCCAGGTGACGGACTCAGTGTCGGGTCCCCCAGGAAAGAAGTGATCGCTCAGCCCCACGGTCTGAGCTCGGAGGGGGAAGTGTTGTGACCCGACTGGACCGGGGTCAACGAAGAGTTTCTCTCGTGACCTCGTTTCGGGTGTAAGGGGAGCCGCAAGCGCGTCTCCCTTCCCTCAGTGCATTGACATCTAGTCAATGGACAGGCGTCTGCCCTGAGGGAGTGGGGATGGCTCGTCCACCCCACCATTGGGTGATTCCGGTCACCTGTCAACCCCGCTTTGTGCAAAGGAATGTGCCTTGCACTGAGCGGGCAGAACCAACACAACCATCAAACGAGAAACACACGTAAACCCGTCGTCCTACAAGATCAGGCCCAAGTAAAATATACTGGGATTGACCAAGGACAAAGGACAATTTACCGTGAGTACGTTTGGTCAGTGTCAAACTCCGCAGAGTAACCTGCGAGATAAGATTACCACACTATTTTAGCACACCAGCTAGAAATAGTAAAAACCACTCCAGTTTAGCGAGTTGTGCAGACAAACGGTCGCACAAGCCTAAACTGCAGTTAAACCACGACGAGCGTTCCCGCCGCTGTGTGATCGCCGGGAGCCAGAAGAGTCCGCCGCTGTGTGATCGCCGGACACCACACAAAAACCTAGACAACAGCCCGAAGTAAGCCTTTTAACTAAGCATTCACTCGCGCCCGACCAGCGTGAGCCCGAAGGACCAGCCAGAGACGAGCCGAGGACGCCATATTGCCACGCCGGCCCAAGACGACATCGCGTTGCCACAACGACGACGCCATCTTGGACGCGAACGAAACAACAGACGACCTCGCCGATTCCAGCCAGCTTTCATCATACCTTTACCTTTCCATTTCCCTTCACCCATTCCGATTTACCTTTTACCTACCTTTCATATATATATATAAGATATATCTGTACATTGTCCCACAGAATAAATCTATATTATATTTTACCTTTTATATCTGTGTAATCATTTCTTTGGGTAAACCGCTTGAGACAAAGCGGTAGTGAGTTAGTCGAATTAAGTAATCAACCCACGAGTTAGCGACGGTTAGAGTTGAGCGCGACAACCGGGAAAGTCAATAGTGTTGACCTCTTGGCTGTAAATGTTGACAATTGAAGGCTCGGACCAGTAGTAAGCAAATCGGTCGTAGATCAATGCAATGCAGAGAAGTATGCTCAGCATGAGAATGAAGCACCAGAAGAAGCGGAAAAGAAAATTGAGTTTACCGTCGTTTATCTTTCGGACGATGCTTAAGAAAGCGTAGTTGGTATCTGTGGGTGCATTATACTTGTCTACCAATTGACGGATTATTATTCGAGAACGCGACTTGAGCTTAAAGGCCATCGCAAACTGGTTGTCCGCAAGAAATTTGCTACGATGATAAATTCAAATGCATGCACGAAAAAGGATGAATGGAGTCACTAGTTGTTGAAATCTATAAATTAAGTTTTGTACATGAATGGGGAGGATCTGTTAATGCAAAGTACAAGTGCAACCAAAGGCTGCGTGTTCCGATTTTTGCATATTTTGAAAAAAAAAGTGAAAATATAATTTGTGAGGAGTACGACATGGTTACTCCTTTTTCATGTGAATTTTTAACCAGTGATTAATGAAGTGTTCTGAGGTTGTACATGCACAGCAACTTTCAAGTGTTGTGTTGTATTCTTGAACTGTGGTTTGACATGGGGCGCCATGGAAATATTTTGAAACATTAAGTTGCCCTTTGAGATGTGAACTAACAATGCAGACATTAAGTTGTCCTTTGAGATTCCATAATCATTATAACCATTATGTTTCCCCTCTTTTTGCTCTTGTGTTTTTACCACGCTTGTATCATGTCTCTGGGACCGGTTTAAACGAAATTAATTCCGTTTATTTGGTCGCCTCAGAGGGAGTCATTTACAAGCACACTTGACCCGCTTTTGGCTTACCAGCTTAACTGGTAAACTCAAGCTATGCTTTGTCTGACCTTTATAATACAGAAAACTCCCATTGGTCGAAGCCTTTTCACTGGTGTAGCGATACCTAAAAGTAGAACACTACACTAGGTTTTAATAAAACACCAGGTTTTAGTAACAACGCAACATCTACTGGAGATGTTTGACAACATTTTGGATCGTTCCAAGCAAAACAAGCAATAACCAGTTAAATGTTGTTTACTCCCCAAAAAAATTAACCAATAAAGTGTAAACTCAAGCAAATCAGAGTAAAAACAGACTACACATTAATTGTATGAAGAGAAAAAACATTTTATTAGTTAGTATACATGAAACCACTAAACTTAAACTGATGGAGTAATAAAAATAATTGGAAAAATTCAAACTAGAAAAGAACTATTTTTGCTTGTGGGTTCACACACTCCACAGTTAGGAGTAATAAGGCTGGAGTTTTCTCTATTTTTAAGGTCAGACAGAGTATAGCTAGGTAGCTACACTCTGAACTGACATAACGTTGTCCTATTTCACTGGTGTAGTGGCACAAAAAAGTAGCCCAAAACCCCAGAATTGTAATCCAACTCCAGACATTGTGGTCGATTACCAACACTTGTTTCATTGTTAAAGACAAAAAACTACTTTTCCCGCGTAGTAGAGTACTGTCCACAGTTAGACATAATATGGCTGGAAATAGGACAACGTTATGTCGATTCAGAGTATAGCCAGAAATTCACACCAAAACAAGATACACTCAGTTTTCGCTTCAAAAAGGTTTTTAAAAATTATCAATAGTAGGCTGCTGACTTTTGAGATAAATTAAAGTGTTCTAAAAGGAAGATACCGTAGCCTTATTTTCGATTTAAAGCTGTACCGTAGAAAAAAATTGCTTGTTGGGAACAAACATGAAAAAGGATGAGTGAAGTCACGAATTGTTTGAATCAATAAATTCAGTTTTGTACATGATTGGGGCGGTTCTTCCAAGTACAAAGTGCGGCTGCAACCAAAGACTTCGAGTAAAAAAAATAAAATAAAATAAAATAAAATAAAATAAAATAAAATATTTGTAGTGAAATAAACAAAAACATTGTCATTTATTTCAACTTTAGTACTTTTATTTAATTTAATTTCTACATTATTCTATTATGTGCCTTTAGTTATTATAAATGGAAATGATCAATTTTGATACAATGCAATTTCAACTGCAGTACTTTCATTTAATTGTCTACATATGTTACCATCTAGGATATAAAATCAAGTAATATAATTATAAGCAACAGTGGATGTGCAATAGATAAAATACATTAATTAACAATTTTGCAGATTTATCATCCTAAATTGAGAGCATGCAAAGTGTCGTGTAAAAATGACATGACCGACATGCCAACAACAACACCCAAGTTGGAGCCGACGTCGCAAAGAAGTTTGACGAAGGGAAACAGCAAAACTTCTTCAATTACTTCTTCAAAGTTATGAAAAACACTGGTGGTTATCATATTGGCCGGCGAGTCGTAGTCAATGAGCAGCTTCATTTCAGGATAATAAATTGAATCGATGCACGATTTGGTACAGTTGCAATCGACGTTCGAATCGGTTTTAAGCATCACTGAAAGATATTGCCGTTTGACCGATTTTGCTGATTTGGCGTCTTTGCACGTCTCCAGCGTTGTATTCATAAAGGGCAATCTGAAAAGACATTTCAGTAAAGTGTGACGTCATGAATGGCCAGTGATACGGCAACACAGATTATAATTTGTGACAGCACAGGGCCCTCCAGTGACGTTTTGCGCAAACCTATGCGCAAAATTGTTGGCTTTTTTCTCCAAGTTGCGCAACCTTATAGTATTCTATACTCTTGTTCGACTCAAGAGTATACCCTTCTCCCATTGGCCGAGCTGCATTACTCCTAACTCCAGTCTGTATTACCATAGAGTAAAGAATCTATGGTATTACTACCACTAGGAGAAGTAGTTCTTATTTTTATTATGATTATTACTACATTTTTGGATCACTACACCATCGGCCAATGGGAGATGGGTATACTCTTGAGTCGAACAAGAGTATAGTAGCCTTGGCACACAAGTAGCATTCTGTACTTGCAACTAAGATGTTGTGCCAGCATTCTTCTATCCTGACACGCTTTTAAGCATTCCGAATATTCATTTTTGGCCACGCATGGACTCTTTGGTGTGTTTTTTCTGACTAACTGAGAAAATGGATATCTGTTAACGGTGCATGTATATCTCGGAAATTATTTCTAATTTCATACTTTTTGCATTGTGAACACAATTTGAAAAACTCCTGGGTCTTGTATGTGCAGGTATGTCTTCAAGCTGAATTCATTACCAGGAGATATCGGAAATATCTTTACGATATAATATAAAAATGAAAAGAAATTTAATTGTTTTAAGGATACAGCCTAACCACCAACTTTTGTGGTCATTCTGCAGTCCCCACTATTTTTCATGAAGTTGACAGCAAAGCCAGAAAACATAGGAAAATGTCTTGTAATTTCTGGAAGTCAAGTGTAAATAAATACCGGGTGGCTCAAATCAAACCCGCCTGACAATACAAAGAGGGTTACTAAGGGTGCCTCAAAAAATGTATATATACTCTAGTTGCAATCAGTCCGATTGGTCGAGCCAGTTTACTGGTGTAGTGATCCAGAAAAGTAGACCCAAACATCAGAATTGCATTACAATGTACAGACATTGTAATCGATTGCCTAGGCAACTGCCAAAAATTCAAAATTGTTAACTTTCCAGACTGTGTAAGCAATAAACATAACAAACAAGAGTTTGACATTTTTATATGCGTAAAACTTCATTTCAATGATGGAAATAACATTTTTTAATAAGAAAAATCAAATTAACATTAAAGGTCAAATGCACTGACAAGGGAAGAGCACTAATAAGCTATTTTAAAATTTTAAAATTAATTATGTGAGATAACAATTACAAGTAGTTCTTTAACCATTTCAAAGCATTTTGCTCCATAAGCTAGAGTTAAGTAACAATGACATTGTCAATGTAGAACTTTGTTGGCTGAGAGAGTTCATTTTTCATGCAAATTTTTCCATTCTTGCCCCCTTGAATGGAAAATAAGCAGGAGACCAGTTTGGGCCAAAACTTCATCCTCCACTCTTCTAAACAGAGTAGATTTATTTGTCAGTAACCTGACCAACTGTCACTAGAGGGAAAAAGATGGAAGCTACATGCTGCTTTGTACATTGTATTATTGGCAATACAATGTACTAATTCAATGCAATAAAGCCTGCATAAATTCCTTGTGGTCTTAATACACCACACAAATAAGCTGAGTAAAAAAGTGTAGCACTACACTTGGTGATTAGCCTGTTCAAACCTTACTCTGGAACCGAAGTAATTTGATATCTCATGACATATGACATCACAACTTTGTTTACCAACATGACTGCCTGCATGAAGGCAACAATAGTTTGTAGTGGTGGCCCAGTGGTTAAGGCAATGGACTAGGAATCTTTCCACACAGGTTCAAATCCTGTTGTCAGTGAAAATTTTTGCTTTTATTTTGTATTTATTTTTAGTAGTAAAGTTAATGTTTGTCTGATTCGAACTGATGACGTAGTAAACTGGCTCGACCAATGGGACTATAGAATCTAAAGTGCCTTTTTGACTGCAACTAGAGTATGGTGCTCAATTAAATATCGGTATATATTAATTATTAGTTGTGGGCAGTGTTGTTTGATTAACGTTTCTGGTGAAGTTTTTTCTGCTTTTTCGTTTGGTGTTTAGTTTTTGACGATCCGAGCTTTCTCTCTCGAGATATTTGCGTTTTTCATCAATTTTTGTCCCAATTCATCAAGTTTGATAGCACTTGTCATTCCTAAATTTTAAATTTTGTGATACTTTTTGTAACCTTAGTGACCCTGCTTGTATTGTCAGGCCAGTTTTATTTGGACCATCCAGTTAAAAGTTAAAAGTTGCTTCTTGCCTGGATTCAATTTAGTACAAAAGCCAAAAACAGTCGAAAAGCTTTCAAACCTAACTGGAACTGGTGTATTTTGAGCGATATCCTAAATAACAAGCAAATACAATAGGTTACTAACTTGTAAGTAAAATGTCGTGGCCTACATTAAAATAAAAGCTGTTTTATCCGGCAAGGTCAGGACTGGATGGTTGCAGAATAATACAGCAGATAACAGCAGATAACAGCTGAATTGCCCTATCTACCATTTTTTTTTCGGCCATAAAGTTGGACCCCATCCTAGACCAAATCCACAATTGGTCGAGCGTTACATTGTCATTCACCATGTTTAACATATCAAAATCATCAGGACAACCAGGGATTCCATTCTGTTTCATGTATTTCTTCTTTTTGGAGGCCAGTTTGCCACTCTCCAAGCATAGAACAACACTTGGAAGTTTGATGTCTTCAAGTGCATTCATCTTTACAGACACAGAAGTCGGATAGGACAAGAAATACGCGATGCGGTCGTAAATTTGAAAGCCGCAGACGAAACTTGATAAAATAATGAGGAAAAGCCACAAGTACTTTATGGTTTCATTTTGTCGGGACAAGATGTACTGCAGGCCCGGTAGTTGGAAATTGTTGGCCAAATCTCCACTTGTGTCTGCATATTTCTTAAGACATTTTTCCACTTTGTCTTCAAAGAAGGTGGAGTGAGACAACCATTTCTTCTTATAGTTCTTTATCTTTCTACGAATCGAAGTGATTAAGATGATGGTCATTTCAGCAATCATGAGACAAGACACTCCGAGAGTGAGTCCGATGTTTCCTCCTAAATCGCAGAAAAAGGCAATGAGGCCGTATGAAGACACTTCTTCGGCGGTTCTTATTGAATGCATCACTTTGACTCTCACGGTCGATCCAGATTGCTCTTCTGTTATGAATCGATTGGCGATTATGACTTTCTTACAAGGAGTGGTGCACTTGCAAGTGTCAGTTGAAGCATTGGCTTTCCAAAGTCCAAACTCAGTGTCTAAAGTGGTCAAGTATAAATCTCTATACTTTTCTATGCACTCCGGCAATTCATCAAAGCCTGACATGAATGGCAATCTAAGTGTAAGAAGATGTTCATTAATTAGATTAAATAGGACATATGAGAAAATGCTTTAGTGGGTTTTTGCAAACTCTGAAACATAGCCATGGTTGTGGCAACATTTGACAAATCACATGGGACCACATACGCCATGCCGTTGGTAAAACCTAGAAGTACTTAGAAAAATACCAAGCGCTTTTGAAAAAATAGGAAAAGTTGGCATTCCTATGGGGCAGAAATTTCAACATCAAATAAATAAATAAACAATGCATGAAACGTGCCAAATCTTTTTCAAACGATAAACTAACTTTGCACATATTCAAACAAAATGACAAATTTCCAGCATGTGGTGACCCAGTTGGGTGGTTATCCCCCCGAGCAGATACCAACCTTCTGAGTCACTATGATAGTTGGGTCGTTCCCCTTGCGCTGGCTCCGCCTTCCCCCCCCTGGAAAGCGCGTGCCCCGAGGGAAGTGAGGTGGCCGGTGGCCAGCCCCCATTGGCAGTCTCTGGCCCCTCACCCCAGTGCATAAAAGGCAGTTTTCCGCCTAAAGTAAGAACTTACAGAAACGACACCAAGAACACAGCAACTATCTCACCGTCAGGCCAACTTCATGTACAAGTTAGGATTGATCGAGGATCGCTGAGTAAAGTGCAACTATAACTCACGAATTTACTTAAGAGCTATTCCGGCGAAAGCAAGAGAATAGCCCTTGTGGATTCACACTGAATAATCGTCCCAATGATTATTCCATCACCTAAGTGTCCGAGCGCTTTGTAAGGAACCCCCGTTCCTGGACGAAGCCTTGAGACGCTAAACCTAACCCCTAGACAACAGGCATGAATAGAAGACTCGAAAGAGCATTCCACCGCGTCCGTGATGACGAATCCGTGACGACTTAACGACAACTCGAGACGCTACCATTGTTCTGCCAACCACGCGGAACTGAGGACGCCATCTTGAAAAATCCTTTATTCGACTCCGACCAAGTCGACTCTAGAATATGTACTGAGTGTATTTTAAGGCATAACGCCTATTGAATAAATAACTTGTTCATTTACATACATTTGGTATTCATTTGGGTATTAACATAATAGATCACAGGTAAAGTATAACACGTTCGCTCACTTAAGTAGGATTTAAACCTATACAAAGTAGGATGCGACAAGCAATATACAGTATAGCAAAGCAAAACAAAGTTTTCCTACCCAAATACCGGTAGGTACTTTGTTTGTGATATTAATCACTAAACTGCAACTAAATTGCAAAAATAAACATAAATAAACATCTAATCTAAGATGCAAAATGCACCTTCTCGTTTTGTAGGTGCAAAATCCATGTACGGTCGTGGACAAAAAAAACTTCCCTTCAGTTTAGCGGTTTAAAAGTTTATCTATCCTTATTTGCCCAGTCTATCTTTTAATACTGTTGTTAGGGCAAGACGAGAGACCAGGTCAAGATTGATGTCATTGAATCTCAATGGATTTTTATGCCACCTGGTAGATAAACTTACAACTGCAAAATAAGCATCTTTTAACTGTATCCACCATTGATTTTTTATGACACAGAATTTATTAACAGATTTCTTTTTCTTCTTCTTACAGGTTGTGATGTGCTTGTGATATGTTCTGTGATTGTATGAGCACGCATCAGAGTGATTATTGCAATGTGAATTAAATGAGTGAATGATTTCAATGAGTTTTATGTTTATGTCTATGGACATTGCAGATGTGATCTTTAAACTGCTACTTAACATCAGTTAACCAACCTGCAGTGAAAGTTCATTTTCTTCATTTCCTGTTGAGTACAATTTGCTTCACACAAATTAAAATTTTCATTTGAAGTGCACTGTCGCTGGGGTTTGTTCAGAAATTCATACTGTACAAAAGACAGTGAAATGAGCATCAAGCCTGATATAAAGGGTGTCCCAAAATTAACGCAAGATTTGAATTTGCCGCCATTTGTGCAGTAAATTGTTTGCAACCCTGAAACAACAACAAATTGACAGCTGAGAGTTTAGGGTTAGGTTTAGTGTTAGTAAAAATGGAGCGTTACACGATACAACAACGTGTGACAATTCAATTACTGCATGAGACATTTCCTGATCGTGTACTCTCTCGTTTCAGTGCTCAGAATTGGCCCCCTAGATCGTGTGATTTAACATCATTAGATTTCTTTTTATGGGGTGACTTGAAGTCAAAGGTCTATGTCAACAAGCCCACAACCACCCGTGCATTACAATTCTGATCACCGAAACAAAAGAGTACACGATCAGGAAATGCCTCATGCAGTAATTGAATTGTTACACGTTGTTGTATCGTGTAACACTTCATTTTGACTAACACTAAACCTAACCCTAAACTCTCAGCTGTCAATTTGTTGTTGTTTCAGGGTTGCAAACAATTTACTGCACAAATGGCGGAGAATTCAAATCTTGCATTAATTTTGGGACACCCTTTACTTTAAAAGAAACATACTTTTTGAATAGATGCAAGGCTTAGTACTGAATACCTAGATGGTAAAGCAATATCATTTTGGTTCGATACAACGAAATGATCTTGGTACGATAGCATAAACTAATGAAAATGTAAATTGTAAATAAGATAGTTTGCAAGTTTAAGAATTACATTTTTTCATGAGCCCCAACCTCTAAACAACCATTTGGGATAAAGTCTGTTACGAATCAACCCAGATGTATTGGTTGATTTGATCTGAATTTGCGCGCATGGGAATGTAGCGCAAACCAGTGGGCTCGTTCGTAGATTTACTCGGTATTGACCGCCGTCAAATGTGGACATCGGGCGGGAAGTAAACCTAAACTTGCTGTAACATCATTATTTATATTCGACGGGCTCAAATCTCACGTTGTGGGTCTTTACGTTTAAAAGAAATGAGTATGCACTGAGAAATTATCAAGCAGGTGGGCGAGAACTGTCACAGGCATGCAAATTAAAAGGTGGGCAAAAAGCGGCGCTATTAAGAGTTAAAATGGAGGTGCGCTGTTTAGAACGCGATGTTAAATAATAGTGACATTCGCAGCTCACTGTAGAGATGTGACTCTGTCGAGAGAGGCATGAGAAGTGAAGTTACATTAGGAAAACAATGACGAGGTAAACTTGAGTCATATGATTGGGTCTAGGTAAGTGGGTGAGGGGGTGAAAGGTAGAAACTAAATCCGATTGTTAGAAATAATGAAATGCGCGAAGTGAATCGGCGCATACATTTAGAAAGATGAATCATCGGTTTTAGATGAGAAGATAAAGTGGGATAAATAATAAAACTAAAGATGGATTAAACCAAGTAGGAAATAAACAAAAAAGAAGGGTGGGTAACCTGCCCGTGACAAGTCTCTATACAATTTAAAATTTTTATTAAAATTATAAAAAAAAATTAGACACCGTACTTTTCAAACTGGAACATAAAGTGTATAGTTAAGTTGTTTTTTTTTTCAAATTTTTTAAATCTATGGTCCCTTTTCATTGCACAGACCAAATCTAACCGATTTTCAATTTCTGTCCATGTCCTGCTTAACACAGCTTCATCGATGGTCGCAATCGCAGTTATTCTTTGCTTAACTTTTTTACGGCGAACAATATCTTTCGTATAAGCCTACAAGAAGTCCAGGTATGTTACGGCTTTAAAAAGCGGCCAAAAACTCACCTGCTTGAGCAAACACAAGCTTGCATTTTTATTCAAAGTGTGGCAGATAGTCAACGCCTGTCCTGGTCTTGCTCTTGTATGATGGGAAAAGGAGGGTGAGGTTGGTTCTACCAACGTGTGCACCGGTCTAACCCGCCACCACAGGTGACGTAGTTGATCGATGGCGACCTCGGAGGGAGTGGCTGTAAGGTTGCTAACAGAACTGACCCATAAGGGGTCTTGGAATCTACAGGTTCAGGGCCACAGGGGAAGAGAGAGAAAGAAACACAACTGGTCTCTGTGAAAACCAAATCTAGTCTGATTTAATAATGCAAATGATGTGAACAAAGAAAATATAGAATAATAACAGCACTTAATGATATGGCAAAGCATTATTACTAACAATGACAGCAAACAAAAAAGGCTTAACTTAGGTTTGACATGGGAATGTGAGAGAATAAGAAATAATATAGAAACCATAAGAATAAGAAGCAAACATTACATAAAATTAGAGAAATAACAACCAAGTAAGGAATAATAGTAATGTAACAGCAAATAAATAGGAAATCATCAAAAAAGGCATAAATGCATCACCATAACAACAGTTCTACTCTAAGAAGGTTTATTTCCTACTCTAAACACAAAGCTTTGCTTCGAAGCAAGCTTATGTACTCACCCGCTACGATCAAACTGAGTTTAATTTACCAGCTTCAAGCTTGCTGGTATTTTGGTCATGTGACTTTGACAGCCAATCAGAATCGTGAGGAAATTCTGGGAGAAGAGTTTGGTGGGAATTTCTAGCTAGCTTGAGTTTGTCAGTTACCGTATTTTACCGATTAAGAGTCGTCCTCGAATTGTAGCCGCCCTCGAATAAGAGCCGTGACCGAGAGAGGCAATTTGATATAAGAGCCGCCCTCGAATAATAGCAGCGGCTATGTGACGTTCAATAAACGTAACATTGATATCGGCCACTATTTGAGATAAGAACCGCCCTCGATTAAGAGCCGCACTCGATTAATAGTCGCGGCTGAAAGTGTCTGTTTTGAATAAGAGCCGCGGCTGAAAGTGTCTGTTTTGAATAAGAGCCGCGGCTGAAAGTGTCTGTTTTGAATAAGAGCCGCGGCTCTTAATTGGTAAAATACGGTATGCTGGTAACCCAAAATCGACTCAAGTGAGCTTGTAAACAATTCCCTCTATAAACGTATACTAGCAAGCTTTGGAATTTTACCCGCTCCCTTGTGTTTCCACCTTTAGAACCCCACTTTTAAAATGCAGATAGTTTCTTTTTTTTACACCTAAATTTTGAGGCATATTAACGTCAAACTTACACAAAATGGAGGAGGCCACGCTCAATCTACAAGTAAGTGATCATCTCCAATACCTGAATTATTTGAGAGCGAGTGTGAGAGAAAGAGAGTTTGGACAGCACAGAGTGAGGAGGTGCGCTTGTGAGGTCCCGTAGCCGGCCTGGGCAGCAGTGCCCAAATTGACTCTGCTCTTCTCCCTTTCACCAATGTGACGCTCAGTGACAGGGAGATGTCCTTGTTACAGCTTCCACGAGCGGCTACATGGGCTGTAGGTAAGTGTTACAGCAGAATGTTATATGCCGTCTGACCACGTCACTCATGGGCTAACGCCCTGTAAGTGTGAGTGGTCAAATGACAGCGCCCCCTTAAATAGAAAGTTACGGTACCTTAAGTTGTGGCTTTGAACATCTGTTCCCAAGATTCTTTTCATCGAATTTAAAAACCAATTGCATTTTCGGATTAGATAATTGAACTTGATGATCTAAATCAAACAAATTGAAAGGTAAAGAATATTCCTTAGAATTGGTGTTGGGGTTGGAAAAATTAAAAAAAAACTCATAAATAAACCGATTTAATTTTTTCTTTCTTACCAACTCTAATCCTTACACACAACCCTAAAGAAGTGGGCTCGTACGTTAAATTCTCTTTAAGGTTTACAGATGGGTCCTAAAAAAAAAGAAATTTGTCATTATTATAAAATTGAACAAAGCTAGAGAAAGACTTTTCTCATTACTTGAAGAAAGTGAATGCTGTCAATAACATGACTACTGTTCAACATGGACCATAGATTTGATGCATTCACGAATGTATTGTAGTAAATCAACGGTTCCATGCACGATACCGACAAAGTTGAAGGAATCACACCTTCATCAATCTTCAAAGCAAACTCCGTAAACTCAGGGGTAGTGGTCGTACACATGAAGACACCGGGAAAGTGAATGGTGTTGACCTCTTGGCTGTAAATGTTGACAATTGACGGCTCGGACTGGTAGTAGGCAATTCGGTCGTAGACCAATGCAATGCAGAGAAGTAAGCTCAGCAGGAGAATGAAGCTCCAGAAGAAGCGGAAAAGCCAATTGAGTTTACAGTCGTTTATCTTTCGCACGATACTTAAGAAAGCGTAATTGGTGTCTTTGGGTGCATTATGATTTCTAACCAATCGACGGATTTTCAATCGGAAACGTGACTTGAGTCTGGGGGCCATGGCGGACTGTGCTTGTCCACAAGAAATTTGAAAAGATTATAATGAATGCGCCGAATAAGTAATTACATAATAACTGCTTGTTGGAAAGAAACATGAAAAGGGACGAGCAGAATGGCTAGTTGTTGGAATGAATAAATTAAGTTTTGTACATGATTGGATGGTGAGGTTCTTCTAATACGGTGTTAGAAGAACCTCCCCAATCATGTACAAAACTTAATGTCGTGTAAAATTTGCTTCAAACAAGTGAAAATTTTTATTTCAAGTGCACTGTCGCTTGGGTTTGTTCATAAATTTTCATAAAATTTGTGGGACTGTAACACTTTTTTGGTACCATACAACCTTACTTTAGCAAATCTCAAAAAATGAAGCAAAATCGCACAAAATCAAGCACTAGAAACGTTAATTAAACAACACTGCCCAGTTGCCCACAGCTAATGATTTATGTATATTTAATTTTGTGCGTGTGTACATTTTTTGAGACATTTTTTGTAACCCTACTTGTATTGTTGGGCCGGTTTTATTTGGGCCACCCGGTATATTTCTCACAAATCAATCGACACAGAAGCAATTATTAACAGTCATCTTGTTTAACCATTGGCTAAAGATGAAGACTCTTTTATAATTGCTAGAGACAAAAAGAATAACCTTGTTCTGAAAATTCTTCAACTTGTGATTACAAATCAGGAACTTTGATCGTATCAACATAATCTCACAAATGACAACAAATAACTTTTGAATAGTTTCTAGTACGTGTTTTTTGAAACTGCCTTAGGTTAGGCCACTTAAATGGCTTTTTTCCGGTATGAGCTCGCATTATATGAATAGTTAAGTAAACTTTTTGTTTGTAAGCTGCAGGACACAGTTCACATATTTGAATGGGCACTCTCCGGTGTGATTTAACATGTGACGTTTCAAGCTGCCTACGTTGGATGTTGTATAATCGCACAAATTGCATTCGTACTTGTGTTTGCTGATCCTCGCCATTTCGATAAAAATATCTCGAGCACTTTAGGTTGCAGTTCTGTTCTGTTGGTATGACGTTTTGACAGAGACTAGGACACAGATTAGGAGAAGACACAGATGCTATAGATATTTAGGACAATCTTTGCCACTGTACACACTTGAGGGCACGTGTTTACGGTTTAGCGTGCTCAAACCCACGGTGTAACTTTTGTGTAAGGAGCGGCGCTTATCACTAGCTAATTGTGTTTTTAGTTCTCTAATTATGAGAATGAGTGTCGTCTGCAAATGTTATAATTAGTGAATTGTAAAATGTTAATATGCACTAGCATTTGATTTGGCATTTATTGAATTCTTATTCAAGCATAAGCAATGTTTGGAATTGTGTATTAGCATCATATTATGTTTTATCAGTGTCCGCTATTTCCTTGTATTATTTGATTGCATTTATTATGTCATTGTTAAGGATTTGTTCTATGAAACAAATCACATGTTTTATTTGATGTAACCTGGAACCCAGGTATTTTATGTACAGTCTTCTCTATGTTTTATGACAGTAAAGATGGCGGCACGATTTGTGCACTTCACGCACAGTTAGAAAATTGCTTGGGACTCACCTTATTCCGATTGGACTTGGAGGCCGACAGATGCGACACTTGCTTCAAAATCCTTTGTTCAGCGCATGCTGTCAAGGTCAAGTCGCACAGCAGCGCGCCAAGCGGTAAACACGGTAATGCGCACAGAATAACATTGCCATACATGATAATTGTTGGATTTATTTGGCTTTTAGCTGAAAAGCAATGGAAATTGTTTGATTTTTTTTACGTGACAACAGGTCATCTTTGTCACGGCCCGGCATTAACGCGTAATGTAACTTTAACCTATTGTTGTGTTTGTGGCGTTTTCCGTGTGTTCCTAACTATGATTTGTTATCATTGTTTTGTTAAAACTCCCAATAAATCCTAAACCTAATATAATTTGAGTTTTGTCTTACCTTCATTTTGTATTCATGTTTATCCCTTGACCTGGTCTGGTGTGACTCAATTTGGTCACATCAGACTGGTCTATGTCAGGTAATTCTCACTGTTACCCCTCCTGATTTCGTTTAGTTTATCCTACCTAATTTAAATGTTTAGTCACTCGCGACTGACTCATCGCGATGATTATTCACGAGCGCGCCTGATTGGCTTACGCGTGCTTGACTCATGGTTCTCCCCTCGTTTTCTGTGATAGACTTGGCCCAAGTTCACTTCTGAGCTGTTTCAGCCAAGTCTGATCAGAAGGCGTAAGACCATGAGCTATTGTAAGTGCCTTAACTGGCCGTTGTGCATTTGGCAGACTCTCCTGTGTTAACTCACAGTATAACTCCATGCCACGTAATTGTGCATGTTTGAGTATATTCATGGTCATATCGCGTGTCTAAATTCCGCGTGTCATCTTTGTTTCCTTTCCTTTCGATGTTCTTTTGTGTTTACACGACGTTTTATGCCGCTGACGTGCCTCTGGACTAGAAATTAGATTCAAGTAGCTAATGAGTTGTTTATTTCGTCTTTTGCGCGCGATTAGTGCGCGCTTGCTCGGTCTGGCCGCTCCGCCATTAGGGGTCCCTGCCAGATTAGCTTAAGCCACGTTTGCGTTGTTAAGTCCGCACGTGAGCAGTACTTCTTCCATTTTTAAGGCTCCAACAAACCCGGTAAAATTTGTGAAATGATCGAATAGGGGAATAAGCTTGCCGCCTCCCTCCAGGCTGCTTATTGTTGCCCGGGCCCTTATTCGGGACCAGGCTCTCCCAGTATCGTAACTGGCGCGTCTTTCAAACGCGGTTTCAAACAACCAGAAACAACCGGTTCATGACACGTGGTGCCGAAACCCGGGACCTTGTTGGAGTTTATTCAGTCTAGCGCATATAAACTAGTTGCTATTTAACAAGCATTAGTGGCGTTTTTTAGAGACTATTTTGCCGAAAGGAAGGTTTCAGAGTAACTAACTCTTCATAGTACTCGCGTATCGTTTAATTACGGTGCGCATCATTTGCAGTGAGCTGCTATTACCCTTATTATCTCGCGAACATGGCGAATAAGGAAGAAACTCCCGAGAAAAAGAGAGGGATGTTTGCCGACCTCATTGATCGTTGGGATCCTGTGCGTTTACGCGAGGAGAGACAGCGACGTGAGGGAGCAGAGCGAATGCGCGGTCTGAGACCGGGCGCTCTTCGTGGGATGCTGGAGGAAATACCAACAGATTCCACTGACCAGCCTAGCTCTATGGAAAGAGATATAAACCCCACATTGGAGGGGCCGATAAGCGTGCATACAGTAACCCCGGCCAGCGTTATAGCTGGTTTGGGAGAAGAAGCGCGTTTGCAAAACATTGCTTCGGCTCCAGCAAGAAATGAATCAGAAGCGCCACCAGAGGTGCCTGGTTTGGGGGCTTATCTCCATGATATGGAGGTGGCAATTTCCGCAAGACTGGATCGGGCCATAAATGCACAATTGCATGGTTGGGCCGAAGATACGGTCGAGCGTGTAAGGAAAGTGGTGGAGGACTGTGCTGCTCGACAACCGCCGTTGGCGGCTGGAATTCCATTAATTCCGCCGCCACAGGAACCTCATATCCTCCTGGGCGTGTCGGGGCAGACGATCCCCCAAATTGTACCTCGTTCCACAGGAGACGCGTCTGTAATTCTAACGCCAAGTGAGATAGTATTGGGTGGGGCCCGTGCAGCACCCAGTGTGCAGGGGAGAATCCATGTGCAGTCTCGTGAAGTGGATCCAGCCGTTATCCAAATTAACAGCGAAATAATGCGATCAATAATTCGCAGTAAGGCATCGGTAGTGGGTGCACCGCCATCCATACCGTTGAGCCAGCTGGAAAGAGAGAGAAATTCTCAAAGTGGGCAGCGGCCAAGGCCTAATGTTCCGCTTCAAACTGGTGCTGTTTCACAAATACCTGTATTTCAACAGACAGGGCAATTACCGCAACAGCAATGGCGGCAGCAACAACAACAGTTTGCTCGAACTTCCGGTATGAGGATGGGGAAGTTACCGGAGTTCGATGTTAGCAAGGGCGCCTATAACGCAGTAGATTTGTTTCTCACTCAACTGCGAGCCCATTTCTTTACTTCGGGAATGGCGGAGTCGGTGTATCTTGAGTACTATGTGCCTCAAGCTTTAAAAGGCGAGGCTCTGGACTGGTACATTGATTTGCTTCCGAAGCCTGAGTTTTGGGATGAGTTCGCGCATCTGTTTAAAGACGCGTTCTCTCTCACCGTCGCTGAAGCTACTGTCAATTTGGCGGAAAAGCGACAGGCGATGGGGGAGCCAACTGCAAAATTTTTGCGCGAGACTAACCGATTCCTACAGAAAACAGGGATAGTTGGGGACAGTCAAAAATGGGATATAGCCCAACGACGACTGCAACCTGACGTTGCGGAAGTCATGCGTCAAATGGGCGTGTTAACCTTGTCACAAGCCATTGTTAGGGGACAGCAAGCAGATAGCGAGCTGCAACTACGATCTCTCCATAAAAAAGATTTCGACCTGCACGGGGTTAAGCGAGGCCAAATGCCGGTTCCCCAGCATGCAGCTCAGACTAAGCAAGAAGCCGCCGTGAAGAAACCGGTTGAGGCGATTAAGAACTCGACTCGACATTTTTTCACGCGCAATAAGGTTGCGGCCGTGATGGAAGTCTTGGGTGAATTAGAGGAAGGTGGCATGTTTGATGATGACAATCAAAGCGTAATGGCACAGACAGTCCGTAGTATCATGGCTGCGAAAACTGTGCCTATTGATGGAACAGAGCCACCGGTAGAGACTGGAGAACCTCATGTCTGCAGTCAAAACAACTCCTTCGCTCAGGGCTCCGGCCCACCTAAGGACATTAAGTTGCCACCCGGAGCGGAGTGGACTAAAAACAGACGCGATCGGTGGTATATGCGTGACATTAAATTGAACGCTCCGCTATGCCCGCACTGTTACAAACCCTGGGTCGTTCCGGGAAACGAGAGAGGGCCCCCACTGAAGTCCGACGCCAAAGTGGTGGACCCAAAGAAGAAGTAGGTTTAACACCTAAAGCTGTGTCGGAACCACCGGAAGTGAAGCGCGTGTTGCCACCAAAATCTGTGTTGACCGCGCCTAATACTGACCCAATACTTCCGAAGTTGACTTCATTCGTGATGATTTCTCCTAAAGAGAAAGATGTGTCCGAGGAGCCAAAAATTGAGATCGGGATGGGAGAAAGAGTACGACGAGATTCCCAATACGTGAAGATCGTCTGGAATGACATCCAATTTATTGCGCAATTTGACTCTGGTGCTCAGACCTGCATCATGGCGCAAGACCTGTATGAAAAGCTGCATGAGAAGATGGGGGTGGATTTGGTTGTGTTGCACGAGACCATTCGCGTTGCCAATAATCAATTAGTTGAGGTTTTGGGTAGCGTGGAAATAACCGTGCGTGCACCTCAAACTCTGATCTCTTTTGTGTGCTTGGTTATAGAGGACTCATCTGCGGACTTGCTGCTCGGACGAGATTTCTGTCGAGCGGTTGGGTTATGTACGGACCATGGACTTAATTGCTGGTTCATAAGAGGTTCGGAGGAGCGGCGTAGTTTCATGACTATGAGACAGGCGCTGGCCTCCGACCCGGTACTTTTGTTGCCACTAATCCCCGCCGCCCCTAAGATGGCAGTTCCTGCCCCGATTAGTGATGTAAATTGTGTTTTGTTGAATCATCGCACATTGCCCACCGAAACTTTTGAGTTACCGCATGACGATGCGCCATTCAGAGTTAAGGTGGTGGTTTCGCGTAAGACCGCGGAAAATAGGAGTTGGACATTTCTTTGGTCACCTCCTCGACGCGAAAAGTCGCGCAGAATTCCGCGATGCACACGTGTCTACCGGAGGCCCATGAGTTTTAGCCAGTTCCGACGTTCTAAACGGGTGCGCAGGGCTCGGAAGAGATTGTCGCAGTCTGCAGAGTCGTCTGTTCCGTCAGTTCCTCCCGATTCAGTTATTTCGGATGTGGAAGGGAAAGTTGATTCCACTGGTGGACAGTTTTCTCCTACGACCAATTTTGTTGAATATCTGCCTTGTCCCGATCCGACTAAGTTGGACTGGATTTATGGGCAGTTATCAAATCAACTATCACCAAAACGCATCACTCATTTGATTGACGCGTTAAAACCCGTTTCGAACATCTTCAGAGAAGAAGTGGGGTTGTGTAATAACACTCTTTTTGAGGTTGATCTCAAACCTGACTTTAGGCCAATACACGTGCCTGTTAGGCCGGTAAACCCTGCTAAAAAAGCTATCATTGATCAATACATCGATCAAAAGCTGGCGCAGGGAATTATTCGTCGCTCGAAGAGTGATTGTGCCGTGGCCCCTGTCGTCGTCCCCAAGAAGGATGGCAGATGGAGGTGCGCCATGGACTTTCGCCCTATCAATGCGCAAACGATGCCTGACGTGTATCCCCTCCCAGATATTGATAACATCTTCTCATATTTGGGCGGGGCTAAGTGGTTCTCCATAATAGATGGACGTGAGGCGTTTCATCAGATCGGCGTTAGGCCAGGAGATGAACGTTTTCTCGCTTTTATCACGCATCGCGGACTCTACGAGTATGTCCGCATGCCTTTTGGACCAATAAATGGCCCTGCAACACTGCAACGCGCTATGAACCTTACGCTTGCGGAATTTCTTTACAAATGCGTCTTTGTTTACATTGACGACATTATTGTCTTTAGTAAAACATTTGAAGAACATGTAGAACATCTGAAGCAAGTTTTGACACTTCTTGACGCGGCAGGATTCACGATGAATGCCGGCAAGACAGAGTTGTGTAAGCGTAGCCTTGAAGTGTTGGGTCATATTGTTGAAGAAGGAAAGATTCGTCCTAATCCGAAAAAGACCAGCGCGATCCAGTTATTTCCCGCGCCAACTAACGTAAAAGAGTTGCAGCGCTTTAAGGGCATGATTGGGTATTATTCTTCGTTTTTTCCGGGGTACTCGAAGACTTGTGAAGTTTTCAGGCCCTTGATGAAGAAGAACGCGCCATGGAATTGGACAGATGGCTGTCAAGCAGCGTTCGAGTATCTGCGGGACCAAGTTGCAACATCAACTTTGCAGCGGAGGTTTCCTGACTGGTCGAAGCCGTATATTCTGCAGACAGACGCGAGCTACTCAGGTTTGGGTGCTGCGTTGATGCAGTTGGATAATAACGGCATTCGTGTGCCAATTGCATTTGCTTCGCGCGCTTTAAATAGTGCGGAAAAGAATTATAACGTTACGGAGATCGAGTGTCTAGCTGCTGTTTGGGCAGTTAAGCGTTTCCGCAGTTACTTAGAACTTATGGATTTTTACCTTGAGAGCGATCACAAGTGTTTAAAATGGCTTTTTGCTCAGCGCGAACCAAAGGGCAGATTGGCTCGATGGATTCTGTCGATGTCAGACTTTCGATTTACGTTTCTGCATTGCAGTGGCACAAGCAATCGTGTCGCTGATGCGTTGAGCAGAGCTCCTGTAGATCCAGCCATTGCAATTGGCGATGACGATTGTCCGCTCGTAGATGATGCGACATATTGTGCGTTCTTTGACGATTTCGCAAGTTGGCCAACCATTGAAATGGTGGAGCTCGACGAGCATTTCGTGCCTAAACCATCTGGCTCAAAGATCGTTAACGCGGCCAAACTTCGGAAGAAATTGCGTATTCTTCAAAAGAGACGTGAATTTGAGGAGTTGGAACCGCTCGAGTTGTTTGGGGATTCTGACACCCAACCCCCCAAACCCCCCGGCCCCTCGAGGGGGGGTAGTGTGCCGGCCGACATGGAAAATGCCGTGTTCGGTGCACACCAGCTCTCCGGTGTAATTACGCCTCCAGCTGCCTTGCCGCCAAAAAGGCGTGTTGGAAGGCCCTGTAAGGTCAAAGTGGTTCCTTCTGATCCTGTGCTTAAAAGGAAAAGAGGACGGCCACCAAAACAAAAACGTAAAGTTGGAAGACCCAAAAAGATTGTATCACCTGCAAGAAGTGAGCATTCGTCTTCACCAGCGTCACCAGTTTCGAATAGAGGAAAATCTGGTAGCGAGCGATTTTTGAGTGACCATAGTTCCGACGAATATCGGACTACGGTGCCACCTTTGTCGACGCGACCAACTACGCGGTCGAGGCAGACTCAACAACCTTTGGTGGACGGCCAAGTCTCGCCATACGAATCCGAAGATTTGGATGAGGATCGACCAGCTGAGCATCCGGCTTACGAGCTTTTGCCAACTCAGAAAAGAATGAGGGAAGTTCAGTTGGCTGATAGTTGGGCGAAGGGTATTATAATGTATTTGGATACTGGGCATTTGCCGCCTGACGAAGACGAGGCTGAGAAAATCAAAAAGCAATCTGTTGACATGGCTTTGTATCATGGGCTTCTGTGCAGGTATCCGCCAGTGACAATTGGCCAGCGCGCTCAATCGCGTCGTATTTACTTGCCAGAGCCTTTGAGACGAATTTATTTTCACTGCCTTCACTTCCCGCCAACTTCTGGCCACCTCGGAATTGAAAAGACCATGATGCGTTTAAAAACGCGTGTTTTTTGGCCAGGAATGAAGCGAGATGTGGCTGAGTGGATCAAGGTATGCGGGCCATGCCAGAGAGCAAAGGTCGAGCGGCGTTTGCCAATGGGAGAAATGGAAACGGCAAAACCACGCCGTCGTTTCAGAACCATTTACGTCGACTACTTTGGGAAAAAGTTGAAGTCTAGCCAGGGTAATTGCTACGCGTTCGTGATGGTGGATGCGGCTAGTAGATGGGTTGACGTTCGGCTTACTGAAAATGCAGATGTGCCAACTACCATCAGGCAAATTGAGAAATTTGTGCAACGTTGGGCCTTTCCAAAGACTTTAATTAGTGACAATGCGCCAACTTTTCGTTCTGCGCGTTTTCAAGCGCACTGTGCGGGAATGGGCATTGTAAATAAGTACATATCTGTGTATCATCCGCAAGGGAATTTGGCGGAGCGCCTAAACCAGTCACTGAAGACCTGCATTCTCGCGTACATCGACGAACACGTGAATTGGGACCGTCATATTGGCTACTTCATTTTGGCCATTAACGCCAGCTATCAAACATCGCTGAAGTTCTCACCGTATATGATGATCGTTGGGCAGGAAGCGCGTTATCCAGGCGACCTCGACAGCGACACCGACGACAGGGATCCTCTCCCGCCGGATGAGGCGAGGTATTTACATCGTTACATGCTACGCGTCGGAGCCGAGGCGCGGAAGAACTTGGAGATAGCAAACCTGCGACATAAGCGATGGTACGATCGGAAACGGCGGCCCCACGACTTCAAGCCTGGCGACTGGGTCACGCTGAAGAGCAGGATCTTGTCGTCGGCGGACAAGCAGGTCTCAGCAGGTTTCCAGCAGCGTACAGAAGGGATTTACATCATCCACCGGATCATCGGACCGAATACCGTGCTGCTGATGAAGGAGGACGGAAGTGTTACACAACCTTACCACATCGTGGACCTCCGACATTGGTATCGCGACCCGGATGAAGACGCGAAGGACTCGGAGGATGTTCCGGACCCGCTGGAGGTGCTGAGTGCTGTTGGAGACGGTTGCGGCGCTAGTTTTATTTCCCGGGTGGATATGGACGATATACACGCCCGAGTGGACAAATTCAGTGCGGAATCACGTGATATTTGCATAAAATATTATGCCGAGAACGATATTCGGTATAATGATTGTGAACAGGAAGAGGATCCGCCATAACAGCCTTCTTTTTATGTTTTTAAAGTGTTTATTAATATTTATTCGTTTTTTAACATTGTTTCAATTTTATAAGAGTTTTGGTGTTCGTGTTGATTTTTGTTTACATTGGGATGAGTGTGTTGTTGTGTTTTTTGATGTATTTTGCACTAATATTTGGTTTTAGAACATTTTTTACTAATTGTTGATATTCGCTGACGTTTCGAGGGGGAATGCGGGGTCAAAACTCCATTCTTTTCCCGTCGGAGTGTTTATGCGACTTTGTTTTCATTAACTTTGACTTTGTAAGCGCTTGGTGTTGTTTTTCATGCTCGGTGACTGTTGCGCGTGTGTGGTCTTGTTTGCGACAGATGGCGCCGGAGTGTCTAGTGTCATCTGACCAGTGACGTCACTTGTCAATCGGTGTCTGGCTGCCATCTTGTTTTCGCGACCTGACACGGTGCACATCGTCTCCACGCGTTCGGGATATTTTGAACGCGATTTGTGCTGAGAAACTGAGCGTGGGAACACACCGAGGCGCGTTGACTGTTGTAGTAATACTAACCGTGAGTTTTATTGAAGTTTTGAGTGATTTTTGATAATTTTTCGCCGCTCGAGCAAACAAGTGTTTTTGAGTGCCGTGACTTGGTTTATTTCTCGCCACGTGCCTCTACGCGAAGTTAGGAGAAGTTTATGTTAGTTTCTTGTTGATTTTATGGTTTTATTTAGTTTTAGAGTCTGATTAACGACAATTTATGCGTGTTTAGAATTTTGTAGTGTTTTTCGTGAACGTATTAGTTTCGTTTTGCAAAATGCAAGATGGCGTCGCCATACGCTTTAGATTTTTCTTTCGGGTCACGTGATGTCGGCCATCTTTGTCAAGTGCCCGTATGTCTATAGATGGACTTAGCCAATTTTTGAGCTTGTGCATTTTGCTTTGCTACGCGATAGACTTTGTTCGTTCGCGTGTTGCTCATTAATTGAGTTTAATTGTTACGATGAACTTTATACATTTGTGCGAGGATTTTGTATTGTTATTAGATTTTTTGATTAATGTTTTTTCTGTTATTTTTAACTTTTGTTTTGGGTTAGTGCGCATTGGTATTTCGCTCATTTTGATCGTGATCCCATTTCATGCGCTTTGTTTCCTAATTTTCATAACTTCAGTGATTTTTAATTGCGAGTACCTTTTTTGGCTAAGTTACGAGCTGCTACTCGAATTGTATCGCGTAATTTTTTATAATCCGCGTTATTAGTTGTTTAGTTTTGTATTTTTTGTTTACTCTTGCTCGAGTGGTGTAATTTTTGTCATTTGTTGTTTATATGATTTTTTGACTTGTTTTTGTTGCTTCCGATTTAGTGATTGAATTTACAATATGACCGGACGTGGTAACGGATCGAGGCCCCCGTCGCGTGGTGGAAAGGGCCACAAGGACAAGTCACCTGTTGAGACGCGCCGCCAGCGGCAGGCGCGTGAGCGTTATGTCTGTCCCTACCCTGTGCCGCGATTATTCGAAACGGGGCCCATCTTGATGCCAAACTATCATCCTGACCACCCTATGTGTCGCGCCTTCCCGAATCGCGAGCTTTGTCCTGTGTGTTCGGGGTGGGGTCATCTCCATCAAGGCGCGGACGAGTGCTTCGCGTGCGAGGGATTTGGAAATTTACGTCGAGCTCAATTTAAAATATGGATGCGACGTATGCAGGCCCTTTGTTTGGGAGAAACGATGGCGGATGGGAGAGACATTTCATTTTATGCCCTGCCCGATACTTTCCAGCCGCTTTTGGGTGCCGCGTCCGATTGTAATCGCTTCATTATCCAGCATGAGGCCCATTGGCGCAGTACTATTCAGAGAGCCGCCACTATGGGAGTGCGTCCGCACAATTGGCAATATCCTCCGTTGGGATGTTTAGTTATGGCACCGGGTACGGTGACCCCGGAGTTGCCTTCATATTTTCGTCAGTGGGCCCCTGCGGTCCGAGGACAGCCCAATCGTGTGCCGCCGATAACATCGCGTCTTCATTCTCAGGCGCATCAGCGGCGGGATAACCCACGAGCCCCTGTTGTGGTTGGGCGTGCGCGTTTGGCTGCTGAGGGCGAACGTCTGCGACGAATTGGCGAGCGGAACGCCAATTTACTGGAGGATATCGTCCAGCTGCAGGGACTTCTGTAGGACACTCGCCAAAATATTCATAAACGCAGTGGAAATAATAAAATACCCGATATATGAATGTCCTATCCAATAAATCGTCAAACGTCGGGCGGCGCGTCGTTAGGCTTTCCGGCGATGCGTATGCTCGGCGTCGTTCGCGTTGTGGAAACGTTCGCTCCTCGGGACGTGTATTCAACGTGAAATACAACGAAAATAAATATAAAGTCTTGTAAAATAAATGTACTCACATGTGATAATGTTATATTATCACATATTAACCAATGTGAAACCAATGTCTGGGTTTCACAATCCAAGCTGTGTTCAAATGTAGTTGAATCCTAAATGTAATGTCCAAAACTGTTAGTTTTCCATGCCTGGAAAATAGGTGAAGTTGGTCCAATCTGGGCCTATTTTCATGAATGTATAATGAGGTGTTTTAGCAGAAGAAAAACACACGTACACGGTTGCAAACTAAAACAGAATGAATGACTTTTATTCTGGTGACGTCATTGAAATTACACACAGTACAAATCTTATGACAAAACGAAAAAGATAATAAATAAAGATACAATCTCTCACCACGATGATGTCATTGCTTTGACATCATCACCACAGACTAACACGTTACGAGAACGTTAACACATTGCGTGTGGCGCCCTCATACCGCATACAAGCAACAACACTATAACATTTTACATCAAATAAGCCGAAATTCATCCAGTTTATACAATAAACGATCAACATATATCAAACCATTTACTGACACAAATATGCTTTCACAATTTCGACTTAAGACTCTAAATTCTCGTATTTAAACAATGTTATACAATTCAATTATCAGATTTTAACGTCTAACAATTATCTCTTTATGTAACAATCACCTCCTTAAATGTTACACGTTATATCTTGATTCAAACATCCAACATATCTGCACACAAGTCTTTTAACCGGTCCTGAGGCAGCCACTTTGTGAACAAATCTGCTAAATTCCATTTTGTCGGAATTTTCTCAATTGAGAAATACTCTTTCTCGAACCAGTCTCTTAAGAAGCAATAGCGTATTCGGATATGTTTAGTTTTAGAATTTTCAAGATCATTTTCCACAAATTGTATCGATGACAACGAATCCGAATACACTATTGGCATATTAATATAATCAAAAAGCACACAACTTTCGAATATGCTGGATAGCCAATATCCTTCCTGGACGGCGTGAACTAGCGCCAAATATTCCGCTTCCATAGTACTGCACGCCACGGAACTTTGTTTCCGACAACCCCAACTAATGAGGGCGTCGCCCATAAACAATGCAAACCCCCCAAAACTTTTGCAGTGATGGAGATCCGTCGCCCAGGAAGCATCGGTGTAAATGCGCAAATCCGTATTAACGCATTTCGATAAATTAACACAATAATTTTTCGTATTCACAACGTATTGAGCAATTTGTACAAGAGCCTTGACGTGTTTCTGAGTGTAGCTTGTGTTAAATTGGGACATGTATATTGTGGAATATAAGATATCCGGCCTTGTCCTGGACGCGAGAAACATCAAACTCCCGACCAGCGATCGATATGGAAAGTCTGAGTTTGGATCAACTTCTTTAACATTGTGATTAAACGTTGACCCGGCTGCAATGGGAACTCTCACTTTAGTATTTTCAGTCAAGTTGAATTTCACAGCCAACTTATCTATGAAATGCTTCTGGTGGAGGCATACCTTCCCATTCTCACGATAAAATTTCACACCTAGCAATTTTGTGATCCGACCCAAGTTCACAATGTTGAATTTTTGTTTAATGAGGTCAATTAGGGCGCTCTGGGTTTCCACATCTTTTGCAAACAAAATCATGTCGTCCACGTATATCAAGAGGACGGCATTGCGATCAAAAGTGTAAACGCAATTGCATCCAATCACTTTGGTGAAACCCAAATCCAGCAGACTGGTATTTAACTCCTCGAACCACATCCTGCCGGATTGGTGTAATCCGTACAATGATTTGTACAGGAGCCAAACATTGTCCGTTCCCGGTGTTTTGAATCCTTGCGGGATCTCCATATGTATGGGTGTGACGGTGACGACCACAACTCCCATTTAACAATGGTACCGGGAAGAGATCGCGATAAATAACAGTGAATACAATACGAGATAAATACAAGACAATTTATTGTTGGCAAACAATATGCAGTGAGCTAAATTATACATAAGACTAATGCCAACATTTGGCAAGTTAACTGACTATTAAACTATACAAAGCATAGGCCAATTGGTCCTAAAATAATATCATTACGTGTCTGGGATAAGGGAGCGGTTTCCCCATCGCTCGACCTGGTTTACAGATGTCATCTAAGCCGGATGGCTGTGTCCTGGAGTCCGATATGGCTTCGCTGGTTTCCTTGGTTCGCTGTGTAAATTATCGCACGTCGATAAATCGAATGATCTGAGCATTGCGGTTGACTTTGTCTGCACCGCCACAACTTTGGGAGGATATTGGTGTAAGTAAATGTATTCATTTACTTATCAATATTCCGCTTATGAATTATATTTAATTCATATCGTTGTGAATTCTTATTTAGATATTTTTGTGGATAAGTTGTCATCAACTTATCAGTTACATTTGCGTCTTTGATGTAATCGTGATCGTAATTAAGTCTTCTGACTTGGTTAATCAACTTGTCGCCAAGTTAATATTTAGCTGTTATAAATAAAATGAAGATTAGGCTTCCCGTCGCAACACACAATTGCCGTCGAAAGAATATACGCCTTGCCATGCAGAACGGTATCAAGCGTCCCCGGCGTCGCAGCACGGTCGTCCATCGAGTGGTTGACGGTACCACGTACACAGGGGTCGATAGCTCGCGGCTCCGCACAGCAGTTTTATCTCTCGCGGTACTAATAATAGACCGACTGCTTTGGCATCGAATACCATGAGAATCAGCTTGCCAAACACTTGGTGCTACTCGTGGTTACTGTAAAACAGACTGCTTTGGCACCATCAGGTGAAGGAACCGATTCTCAACAATACCGATGCTACTCGTGGTAACGGAATACGTTCATACCGAAAAAGACAACTTGGTCCTGTCCGGAGGATACTGAATTGCACAACGGCGGGTTCTCCTTCGGCGTCGCAACCGTAGACTGTAACATTTATGCAACATAATAATCCCAGCACTTCGACTTCAATTGCCGGCGGTGGCATGATTCTGTAGAATCATGCAACGGTTCTTTGCGAATAAATCAACAAAGAACCAAAAGGTTTTTTACGTGAACAACGAATCATACTTCTTAAGTAACAATACCAAACAGAAATAATCAAACAGAGCTGCAGAATGGCCGGTTGTTTGGGTTTATATAACCTGACTGGATTAAGGATTAATCCAGTTATCCAATTGGAACATGGGTTCCACGAATCCCTCCAATCCCGTATCACCGGAAGTGGATACGGAGGAACAATGTGCTAATTCTCACCACAACCGGAACTGGATACCCAGGACCGGAAATGGATCCACCAATCAGATCTATTGGTTGATCGATTGATCACCAAATGTCCTGTCCCGCAGAAAATGGAAGTTACATTGTATTTAACATCACAAGACATTAATATATCTTTATATTAATGTTCACAAAGCTTCGTTTCATTCTAGTAAATATAGTTTTATATTTATTTACATGTTTTATATTCATATCTTGAATTTGCCGCTAAATCGTAATCGCGCCATCTTGTGGCAACATTGCGCATTGACAAATGCGGTTTTAGCAGACGACTCTTCGTGATTCGGCCGGAATCCTTTGATATCAAGTAGGAATGAGTGTTTATTCTTAATAAACGAACATCTTTGTATTTGAAACATCATAAATAACTTTATTCCAGACATTTATCAGTTTTACACAGAATATCTTCGAGATATCATGATAATGGCGCAACAGCGCTTCTTTCTAGGAAAATAGGCATTTATAGCCATTGTAAACCGTCACATGGGACAATCTAATTTGCCGTAAAGGTACGCGCATTTGACGTCCAGATGGACGTCGACCCAGCCACGCAAGATCACCAGTAAACAGAAAAACAGTCGGATTAATGTGAAATTTACGACCGGCGAGAACACTTCGGTGTAGTCCACACCTTGCGTTTGTCTAAACCCTTGTGCGACTACCCTCGCACGATATCTCACAATATTGCCATCTTCGTCTGGTTTCAACTTGTATACCCATTTGTGACCCAAGACCTTGGCCTTTGGTCGCGGCACCTCCTCGTACACTTCTCTTTCTTGTAATGTTTCAATCTCCTCTTCCATCGCCTCTCTCCATTCTTTAGATTGAGGCGAGGAAGCTGCCTCCTCGTATGTTTTGGGCTGCGTGACAGCACAATACACGCTGATGGGAGGTGTCGTTGCAGTGAGAACCGTCTCCATTGGTTCCTCGTCGGACGATTGCTCGATTGTATTGATGGGCTCCTTCACTGGGGTGAAATCGAATTTTAATGGATTGAAAAATATCCTATTTCCCCGGCAATACGCTTCAACATCTTTCTTTGTTTTCAAAGGCCCTGTGCCATCTGGTGCGTAAAACAGCACATCAACTCTCCCAGCTGTAACACCTCCTTGCCTGGTCACTTGCTCCCTATCCCACCCATCTGCATCTGTGGTTCGGGTGGCAATTCGAGGTTTCTTCGCTTTTGCCCCACCTTGGACTGGCTGTGTGGGAATGGGCGCTTGGGCTATTGGTCCCACTTGTGGTGGAACCTGCGCATGGGGTGCTGAAGCTTTACGCATAACGGGGGGCGAACCCGGTGGTGTAGTGGGTGGCATCGGATCATGGAATTCCTGTTGATACAACCCACTCTCATCCGAATCGTAACCATTTGTATCCAAATCTGGTTGTTGAACATTTATGTCCACAGCATTAAAGGACTTCCAGTCCCTGGACTCATCAATGACTAAATGTTTTGTTTCGACTACCTCATTTGTAATTGGATTCCAAACCCTATAACCCCTTGTAGTGAATGCATACCCAACCAGTATGCCCTTCCATGCTCTTGAGTCGAGTTTGCTATCTCTTTTGGGTTTGGGAATATGTACGAAACATAACGAGCCAATTGCACGTAAATGCTTCACTGCCATGCTTCTCTGTCTGAATTTAATGTAAGGAATTTGTCCCTTCGCAAATAAATGTGGATATCTGTTCTTTAAATAAATGTAGCTGACAGCCAATTCTGCCCACAAAATCCACGGCAAATTTGTATCCTCAATTATTGCGCGCACATTGTTTAATATTGAGCGGTTTAATCGCTCCGCAATGCCGTTCATTTGTGCTGAGTACGGGTTTGTTCTTTGGGCACCAATGCCCTTTTGTTGCAGAAAAGAATCAAATTCCTTGCTGCAAAACTCCCCACCCCGGTCCGTTCTGATTTCATGCACCTTTCTATTCGAACGGCGCTCAACGCGCGCCAAGAACGTTTTGAAAATTGGAAAAGCCTCGTCCTTCGTTTTCATAGGATAAACCCACGAGAATCGCGTAGCATCATCCACAATGCACAACAAATAACGTGCACCACCCAGTGATGTTGTGGGGTTGGGCCCCCACACGTCTAAATGCAACAATTCAAGCGGTTCCCCACGCTCGCGATCATCTCTAACTTTGTAATTAGCACGGGTTGATTTTGCAATCCTGCATGAATCGCACGCAAAATTGTTTAGATTTCCTGTGAAATCTAATCCCGTGGTCTCCTCACTTTTCAACAACGTGGCTAGCCCCTGAACATGCATGTGGGCAAAACGCTTATGCCACGTGTCGACCGAAACTGCAAAACTTTGCACAACAGGTGCAGGTTGTTGGGAAACAATTTCATAACTTGGACTCTTGCTCTGCAATTGCTCAATTCGTTTTACAACATTTTGTTCAATCAATGGTAAAACCTGGGTAACATTTTGTGAAATTGGATTAACAATGGTATTTGACACATTTTGATTCATTTGAACCTGGCCTTGGACACGATACAATCCATCTGTCTGCCTGTTCGCTAACAATAAGCACTCTTTGTTGTTTTGTAAATACACTTTTAACACACCATTGTAAATGTGTTGATTGAACCCTGCTTCATCAATTTTAGCACTCGAAATTAAATTGCGTTTGAAACCCTCGACAAAATACACATTTATTAAGTCCACATGGTTGTGGATTCCATTCGCAAATGTGCTGATGTTTACAGCACCACAGCCAGTAATACTAGCTGTGCCCTGACCCAATTGTAATTTTGTAGGAGGTAATGACTTGAAAGTCTGGAAATATTCCAATTTCCCGCATACGTGATCTGATGCACCGGAATCCACAAACCATGCGTCCTCATCACAGACTTTTTCAATGGATTTAGATACACTTTCCCCCAAAAATGATGCATAAAAGGCTCCACGTAATCCTTTGCCTCGTTGGGGCTGTCCGCGCCCTTTGCCACGTCCACGAGTGTTGTCCTGTTGTTTTGTATTTGGCATTTGACAATTCCGTGCAATATGTCCCTTTTCGTGGCAATTGTAACAAAGAATATTTGAAAAATTGTTCTTACCGCCTTTGTTGTCTTGTTTCCTCGATCCTGATTGATTGTTGGAAGCACTGACACTGAGAGCACTGGATTCCGTTGTTGGTGCACTCGTTCCTGTTGTGTATCGACGACGTGCACTCTCGGCAAGCAATGCCTCGGAAACTTTATCAAACGTGAAGTCCCCGTCACTCCACTGGTAAATAGCCTGCACTTGATGTTCGTAGTCTTTACGAATTCTATTTATTAAAGTGTAGGCTTTTACTTTGTCGTTCGGCTCTTGTTTTATTGATTTCAATTCGTCCGCTGCCAATTCGACACGTGTGATGAACGTATCGACTTCCTCTTTATCGCCGCAACGAATCGTGTAAAAATCCTCGAGAATCTTTGCATTTCTCGCGACTGACGTGGGTTCATGTAGCTTTTTCAGGTAATCCCATACCTCTTTCGATGTGTCCAGCTTTAACAGCGACGGTTTCAGTCTGGTCGCGACGCTGTTGCACAAAATCCCACGTGCACGAGCTTTCCGCTTCTCGTATTTAGCCAAGTCCGTTGCCGACGTTCCATCCGGCGGCGCTTTAATTGTTTCGTCGTGGAATCCCCACAAATTGAGTTCCTGAAGCAACAATTGAACGTCCACTTTCCACGTCTCGTAGTTGTTTTTGTCAAGCGGCGCGATTCCTGCCGCCGCCGACGCCGCGCTTCCCTTCGACGCCATTTTTCCGTCGTATCGTCGCTATTTTCCGTCGATATCGGGTTTTAGCAGAACCACCCTCTGCTACCATGTAGGACACTCGCCAAAATATTCATAAACGCAGTGGAAATAATAAAATACCCGATATATGAATGTCCTATCCAATAAATCGTCAAACGTCGGGCGGCGCGTCGTTAGGCTTTCCGGCGATGCGTATGCTCGGCGTCGTTCGCGTTGTGGAAACGTTCGCTCCTCGGGACGTGTATTCAACGTGAAATACAACGAAAATAAATATAAAGTCTTGTAAAATAAATGTACTCACATGTGATAATGTTATATTATCACATATTAACCAATGTGAAACCAATGTCTGGGTTTCACAATCCAAGCTGTGTTCAAATGTAGTTGAATCCTAAATGTAATGTCCAAAACTGTTAGTTTTCCATGCCTGGAAAATAGGTGAAGTTGGTCCAATCTGGGCCTATTTTCATGAATGTATAATGAGGTGTTTTAGCAGAAGAAAAACACACGTACACGGTTGCAAACTAAAACAGAATGAATGACTTTTATTCTGGTGACGTCATTGAAATTACACACAGTACAAATCTTATGACAAAACGAAAAAGATAATAAATAAAGATACAATCTCTCACCACGATGATGTCATTGCTTTGACATCATCACCACAGACTAACACGTTACGAGAACGTTAACACATTGCGTGTGGCGCCCTCATACCGCATACAAGCAACAACACTAAGGTGCGTCCAAAAAGTCTGTGGAATGACTCAAAATTTGAAAAAAATTAACTTCTAATATTTTGATTTAATTTTGCTTTTAGGATTATTAAATATACCACTCAAGTAATGACTGATTAAATTTTCAGACTGATCCAATAATATTTATTTAAAATATCAACAATAAATTAAAAAAGAGGTGTCCAAAAAGTCTGTGGAATTTATGTTTATTCTTTCCCACAGTAGTGTGGTTATATTTAGAGTCAATAATATAGTATTTTTATGTTATTATACCTTTAGTACAATGCTTTTTTGCATTTTGAAACATTTGGTAATTGTTTCATCAACAATGCCAAACAAAAGAAAATACACTGCTGATGAAGTGATAAAAATATGAAAAATGAAAGCTGGAAGACTTGCTACTCATGGAATTGCTGAGATAATTGATAAATATAACTGGAATTTTATCAGTAAAAAGAAAACTAGCAACGTAAACCTCAATCAGGAAGACCAATAGTTACTACAAATCGAGCTGATTGCAGAGTTCTACACTTGGCAACTCACTGTTCACACTCAGTTCTGAAAATCTGTGATGTCTTTGAAGGAAACATTAGTAAAAATACTGTTAATAATCACTTTCAAGCTTTCCCAATGATGGTTTATAAAATAAATGGCCGAATGACCAACTTTGAAACCTCAACCTACTCAAGCCAAATTATAGTGGACAAGGGTTCAGATGACCTGGAACAATGAGTGGTGGACAATGATTTTAGTGATGAGAAGAAGTTGAAGCTTGATAGTCCTGGTGGTTTGGCTTACTATTGGCATGAACTTTGAAAAGAACCACCCCTTTTTCAGAGCCCAACAGAGTGGAGGGTCAGTAATAGCATGGGGAGCTTTTGCCTTCATGGGAAGAACTTATGTAGCATTCATTAGTGGCCGACAGAAAACAGAAAATTTCTGATTTCTGAATCAGGAAACACTTAATGAGTTTTTGTTTCCTGTTGGGCAACGAATTTGGAGACACCTAATGGATATTTCAGCAGGATAATGCCACTATTCACAGTTAAAATTCAACGGGAGCATCGTTTTCAGAAAAAATAATGCATCTATTGGAGTGGCCAGCCAGAAATCTTTACTAAAAACCATAGAAAATCTATGGAGAATAATGACTAGACAAGTTTATGCCAATAACAGACAATTTTCTACCATTGATGAACTAAAAACTGTGATTGACGGATATTGGGGTAACATCTCTTCTAAAACTATCGAAAAATTAATTGTGTTTATGGAAAATAGTGTTTTTGAAGTAAAAAAACATAATGGAAACATAATTGGTCCATAAACAAACAATATTTCCAATTTATTGTTAAATAAATTTGTTAATTGTTAAATTCCACAGACTTTTTGGACACCTGTTATTTCATTTATTGTTGATATTTTAAATAAATATTATTGAATCAGTCTGAAAATTTAATCAGACATTACTTGAGTGGTATATTTAATAATCCTAAAAGCAAAATTAAATCAAAATATTAGAAGTTAATTTTTTTCAAATTTTTCGTCATTCCGCAGACTTTTTGGACGCACCTTATAACATTTTACATCAAATAAGCCGAAATTCATCCAGTTTATACAATAAACGATCAACATATATCAAACCATTTACTGACACAAATATGCTTTCACAATTTCGACTTAAGACTCTAAATTCTCGTATTTAAACAATGTTATACAATTCAATTATCAGATTTTAACGTCTAACAATTATCTCTTTATGTAACAACTTCAGCGTCAGGTCCGAGATGGATTTGTAGCCGCAAGAGCAGCGCCTGATTTGCCTGCTGCCGTTGCTGTGTTGTCGGAGCGATTGGCGCCGAGTTCATCTCGATTTTTCAGCGTTGCTTCTGGAGTAATGGTCCCCCGATGTCGACCAGTGCCTACATTGCAGCGCGTGCCGGAGGTTCCGCCGGCCCAGGTGAGCGAGATAGTAGATGATTTGCCGGAGATTTGTGAAATTCCACCACCAATTGATGAAGCGGCCTTATCAACCGCGCTGCTGCCGGTCGGGCAACCTACCTGTGACATGGACGAGATCGCGACCCCTTTTGGTGTGAACCTGCAACGAGATTGGGCCGAGACTGATATGGAGTGGCTGATCCGATGCCACGACGAGGCGACGCGCCGTCGTGAAGCCGCTTTTCCAGGGGGAATGGTTCCTCGTTCTTCGTCCTCCCAATTGGAGCAGTCGTTGGATTACGTTGGGGATTTGCCCAATTTGCGCGTTTGCTTGACTGACGCCGGACGGGGTGTCGAGGTCTTGCCGGGGTCGTCGGATGATGAGGAGGACGATGATGTGTGCCCGCGACGACAGCTTTTGCCCGTTTTCACTGGTCGCCCAGTCCAGCGTGACCTGCCGTTTCCGACTCAACCCGAGGACTTGACGGCCGCAATTAAGAGGGTGATTGATTTGCAGCATCGGAGGCGAGATTTTATTACGGTTCGTGAGCTCGAGCTGTATTTTGAAACGATTATGGCGCGTGCGACCTTCGACTCGCTTTTCCCCATGGGTGCCCTTGAATGGGAAGGTCCATCGCGATGGCGCACGGACACTTATTTGGAGGCCGATGCTTCGCGTTGGAGAGAATTTTTCTACTTGGTGGTGAAGAAAGAACTTGGATTGCCGGAGAACGTTGCGGCAGTAGTTCATTTGCTCGGGGAAGGCCACATTCGCGTGTTACAGCAATTAATCGCGGACACTTTGACCGAATTCCGCCCGCGTTCCGAGCAGCAGTTGGGCGATGTTATTATCGCGTCCTTACACTCATGAAGGAGCTTGTGACAGCTGTCACCGGCTATGAGTTTTGAGGCGCGTCTCGTTAAGTGAAAGTGACCTTTTTTCCGAAATTGACTTTTCTGTGTGATTAACGTGACTTTTTTCCGCGTAATCGAACGCAAAGTTTGCTGTTTGATGCGGATTTTTTGTTGAACAATACCAGTGCTATTGGACGTTATCCTGATTTGTGATTATTTTATTAGTGTTTTCAGTCGCGTATGTTTGTGTAATGTGAGGTTTGGTGTTTAACGCTCGTGTTGTTTAGTCCACGCGTTTTCGCCCCTCACAATAATTACTTTTGTTATTTTTCGCGACTTTAAGCTTTATTGTTCTTTATCTAGTGTATTTCTAGTGCCTGGCGCTTAACGCTAGTAGTTTCGATTTGTTTAGATTTCGGCGCTTAACGCCCGCTTGTGTTGTTGAGTCCACGCGTAAGTTCCGCGCCTCACAATTGTTGTTTTCTTCTAATCATTCCAAGTGTTATTTGATTTTGATTTTGTATCGCTTTTTATTTTCTTTACTTTTCAGATTTGTTTCGAGAATAAAAACACTCTCGTCCGAGGGGCGTGTCACGGCCCGGCATTAACGCGTAATGTAACTTTAACCTATTGTTGTGTTTGTGCGCGTTTTCCGTGTGTTCCTAACTATGATTTGTTATCATTGTTTTGTTAAAACTCCCAATAAATCCTAAACCTAATATAATTTGAGTTTTGTCTTACCTTCATTTTGTATTCATGTTTATCCCTTGACCTGGTCTGGTGTGACTCAATTTGGTCACATCAGACTGGTCTATGTCAGGTAATTCTCACTGTTACCCCTCCTGATTTCGTTTAGTTTATCCTACCTAATTTAAATGTTTAGTCACTCGCGACTGACTCATCGCGATGATTATTCACGAGCGCGCCTGATTGGCTTACGCGTGCTTGACTCATGGTTCTCCCCTCGTTTTCTGTGATAGACTTGGCCCAAGTTCACTTCTGAGCTGTTTCAGCCAAGTCTGATCAGAAGGCGTAAGACAATGAGCTATTGTAAGTGCCTTAACTGGCCGTTGTGCATTTGGCAGACTCTCCTGTGTTAACTCACAGTATAACTCCATGCCACGTAATTGTGCATGTTTGAGTATATTCATGGTCATATCGCGTGTCTAAATTCCGCGTGTCATCTTTGTTTCCTTTCCTTTCGATGTTCTTTTGTGTTTACACGACGTTTTATGCCGCTGACGTGCCTCTGGACTAGAAATTAGATTCAAGTAGCTAATGAGTTGTTTATTTCGTCTTTTGCGCGCGATTAGTGCGCGCTTGCTCGGTCTGGCCGCTCCGCCATTAGGGGTCCCTGCCAGATTAGCTTAAGCCACGTTTGCGTTGTTAAGTCCGCACGTGAGCAGTACTTCTTCCATTTTTAAGGCTCCAACAAACCCGGTAAAATTTGTGAAATGATCGAATAGGGGAATAAGCTTGCCGCCACCCTCCAGGCTGCTTATTGTTGCCCGGGCCCTTATTCGGGACCAGGCTCTCCCAGTATCGTAACTGGCGCGTCTTTCAAACGCGGTTTCAAACAACCAGAAACAACCGGTTCATGACATCTTTAATCATTGAAAATTTATTAATTGAAAATAGAAAAATAAAATTTCACATTTTAAAATTTAAAAATTGAAAAATTAAAAATAAAATTTGAAAAATTGAAAAATTGAAAAAAAAATTTGAAAAATTGAAAAAATGAAGAAAAAAATTTGAAAAATTTAAAAATTTAAAAAAAAATTTGAAAAATTAAAAAATTGAAAAAAAAAATTGAAAAATTTAAAAAAAAATTTAAAAATTTAAAAAAAAATTGAAAAATTGGAAAATTAAAAAATAAAATTTAAAATTTTATTATTTTGAATGGCATTACGTTTTTTTAATTTGCTAGATTTTTGTTTGTAACGGTCTTCTTTTTTTCTTTATTAAGTCTGGTTGTGATTTTTCTTTTGCTGCCTACGGTTGGTGGAGGATTAGCAACATTAATTAGTGTTGGAATGGCCGACCAAATTAATTTTTTTCTTGGTTTGGGAATTCCTTTTTCTGCCGGGTTCATAAATTGATTTGCTTCAAAGTGCTCCTCACATAACTTAAGCTTTTTACTAATTTCAGATAAATCCTTGCCGTCTAAGTCGGATCTCCGGCAATTAATAATCCACTTTTTGCATCTAAGGGGCCGTCCATAAATTACGTAACGCCTGGAGGGGGGGGAGGGGGTTTCAAATTTTGTTACGGGTTGTTACGACGGGGAGGGGGGGAGTTCTTAATAATGTTACGTAACAAAATTTGTTTTAACATTTTTGAAATTTTTTTAAAATTTTTGAAATTTTTTGAAAATTTTTGAAAATTTTTGTATTATAAGCTTGTATCAAATTATTTTTTTTTTGGGGGGGGGGGTGGTGAGTTTTGTTACGTAATATAATATTCTAGGGGGGGTTTGTGGATTTGTTACGACCTTGTTACAAGGGGGGGGAGGGGGTCTAAAAATCGAAAAATCAGCGTTACGTAATTTATGGACGGCCCCTAAGTGGATCAATTAAAAAGTTTAATATTGCATTAATGAATTTATATTGCTTTCCAATTTTTTTTCTAGATTAAACTCACAAAATAAATAAATCCTACAGTCAGTGTTTAAATTGTAAGCACTAGCTGCATTGAAACAGTAGTGTTCAACGTTTTTGATTTAAATTAAATACATATTAATCATTATTATTAGTTGTGGGCAGTGTTATTTAACAACATTGAGTTTACACAACATTGACAACAACAACATTGACCATCCAAGGAGGATCCCCTTGGGTGGTCAAGCTGTTTACATTTGTTTGAGACACCTTGTATTTATAAAATATAAATTAGAAAGAAAAAAAGTACTCCGTACCAAGTAACATTTTTAAAATGTAGAACTCATTTCTTGTAAGTATAAAATAATAATAATAATAATAATAATAATAATAATAATAATGTGTTTTTTAGACAATTTATTTTGTCAGTTCTTTACCTGTCTCTGTTTGTAGGGAAGGTGAAAAATGACAACTTTGGATTTTTTCCACAAGAATTGTTGCAATTGAATGCAGAACACCAGTCAGTGTGGTTGCAACTTCTGGTTTCTTCCAGTTTTTCATTAGTAGATGAAGCCATTTGATTTAAATTGTTGAAACAACCGCCAAAAACGAGCCACGCTGCCTGAATGTAGTGTGCGTACTGTGTTTACCACTGCGAGCGCCGCGAGCGCACAGCTCAAAGACGTATCAACATTGATTTCCTGAAGTGTCGCATCTGTGTTTCCCCTAATCTGTGGACTAGAATGATAAACGACTGTTAACTCATTTCCCCGCGAAAATAGCTGCCAAATATGCACATGTCAACAAATTTTGTTTGTTTATAGTTTTGGAACAAATCGAACACCATACATGCCTCAATCTGATGATCTGGATAGAAAAGTAAGAACGGTGTCCTTAGATTACAAGTTTCCTTCTGAAAAACTGTTTAAGCAACACCTTTCCAATTTATACGAACCTTTCTTTCATCACAAACTAGAGACGAAACTGCCAGGTACTAACGAAGCGCCAAAGACAACAGAAAAGCGCGCCAAAGACACTTCGTAAACTTGGCGATTTTATCGGGTATCGATTTTCATGATTCGACTCCGTATCGACTAGAAATTTATCTCAAATTTATTTCAAACTTAATAATTGCAAGTGTATTCAATGATATAATCTGGAAAAGAATATTTAAATTAACATTAGAAATTCCTTTGAAAATAAAATAGTAAATACAAATACCGATATTATCGGGCTAATATCGATGTGGTTAATTTCCAAAGACGCCATCAGATGGAGTGGCGCAAATATGGCACTAAGAAAAATGATAGGTAAATGGAATTAAATTTGTTAAAATTGTATTTAAACGCGATTATTTGTTTTTTTCAGACATCGGTGCAAATCTAACCGACCCCATGTACATGGGTATTTATCACGGATCTAAAAAACACGCGGGTATTGATGAGATTTGAGAAGAGAAATGAGATTTGAGACGTGATGACGTTAGTTTTGCAATTTCGTTTTAGAGGATTTGACTGAGGTGGTTGAGAGAGCGCTGCAAAGTGGTGTAGAAAAGGTGAAAAGAAAGATTTAATTTTTGTTTGAAATTAATTGTTTTTTGTTTTATTAGATAATCGTCACGGGAGGAAGTTTAGAAGAGTCGCGACGGGCGTTGGATTTGGCGAGGACTAACGGTTACGATTGCGAATAATTTGAGACAAATTGGAAAAATTTGAATTAAAATGGAATAATTTCTTTATGCAGATGCGTTGTATTGTACTGTCGGGTGCCATCCGACACGGTGTGGCGAATTTGAAGCGAATTCGGAGGAATATTTGAACGATTTAATGAGTTTAGCGCAAAGCAATCTGGACAAAGTTGTGGCGGTTGGTGAACTCGGTTTAGGTGATCAAATTTTGTCATGTTTGAAGGCAATTTCGATTATTTTGCTAATTTTTTTACATTTTTGATTAATTTGGTCGTTTGTAATTTTTTTTGGACATTTCTTGTTTTTGTGATCATTTTTGTGTTTTTTTTGTTTTAGATTATGACAGATTGGAGTTTTGCGATAAAGAAAAACAGAAGAAGTATCTGATTTTACAGCTGATTTTAGCGGAACGAACCAAACTGCCGTTATTCCTGCACTGTCGTAATGCTGCGACGGATTTGACAGAAATTTTGCGAGAAAATCGCGAATCTTTCGTGTCCGGAGTGGTAACACGAGTGGTTCGCACGTTTGATGACTCGTTAATCCCATTTTAAACTCAGGTTCATTCGTTCGACGGCACCAGACAAGAAGCGCAAGAATTCCTAGAAATGGGTCTTCACATTGGCATCAACGGATGGTAACTGAATAACTGCGCCCTAAAACGAAAAAACAAAATCGATTTTTATACATAAAAAAGAATCACTTTTTATATTATCTGGTCTAAAAATTTTCTAATACAAGTAAATGCATTTTATTCTCAAAATTATATCCAAAATTGCATATTTTCACCTTAGAAATTGAAAAAAAAGCAATTTGGAATACCTTTTTCCATTTTTTGGGCTAAAACAGGTCTAAAAACTGTCTAAAAAATGCATTTCATTCCCAAAATATCGCTTTTATATCCAAAATTGTATATTTTCACCTTAAAAATATAAAAAAAAAAGCAATTTCGAATACCTCTTTCCATTTTTTGGGCTAAAACAGGTCTAAATACTGTCTAAACAATGCAGTGTAAGCTCAAAATTTCGATTTTATATCCAAAATAGCTATTTTCATTTTAAAAATACCAAAACTTTTTTTTACATTTTTTTTGCCGAGTCTATAAATCCATTTTAGACCCAAAACATGACTATGTATCTAAAATTGCACATTTCGTACACTTTCCTCCATTTTGTTGCCTAAAAAATATATAAAATGCTATTTTAGACCCAAATTACGTCTCCACAGCCCTCTAACATGTAATTTACAAAATCTTACCTTCAGTTCGTTGAAAACCGAAGAGAATTTATCGGTAGTCAAGGACCTGCCCGTCGACAGGATAGTAATCGAAACAGACAGCCCCTGGTGCGAAATCCGGCCGACTCACGCCGGACACAAACACATCGAAAACGCGCAGCCGAGCGTGAAAAAGGAGAAATGGAAAGCCGGATCGCAAATCAAAGGACGCAACGAACCCGCCAACCTCCGCTACATCGTCGACATCCTCGCGGCCGTTCGCCGCGAAAACCAAGACCAACTCGCCCGAAAATTGCACGAAAACACGCAAAAACTCTTCAATTTAATTCGTTGAATAAATAAAGCGAAAGAGAATTGGTGAATTGACGCAGCTTTCATTTGTTTACTTTATTTTATCACTTATTTCGTACATGATGTAATTGGAAGATTATCATTATCCGGCTGTTAATGCGACCAATTGATAGTTGAGCCACTGGTAGACCATCAGCGTGTAGTGTTGCAGCGTTTCGAGCGCCGTGCTGGCGTACCGGAGCAGGTTTTCGCCGGACAGCTTGCCCCTGCAAAGGATTAATTGGGCGGTTACAGCATTTTTTGGGGGTTTTTTTGGTGCTTTTTACGTGAAGAAGTTTTCGGCCAACCAGAGGCTGGCGTGTTGGAAGGTCGAGAGAAGCCAGGCCCAAACCACGACGGCGTGTTTGCTCAGGTGAAGCCAGATGTCGGATGCGATGACGAGTTGTTTTTGGATGAAAACTGGCGCGTTATCTGTGATCTGCAGGAAAGGTTTGCATTAGAAAACTTCTCAATATGTGTTATTGCATTTTGAGCAATAAAAACTGCATTTTAGCAGAAAAAAATTAATTTTGGACCGTAAAAACTGCAATCAACAATAGAAATTGCATTTTTTAAACAATAAAATGGCATTTTTCGTGAAAATGGATTTAAAAGTAATTATTTTCAATTATTTTCAATTATTTACCCATTGTAAAACATGTGGAACGTGTAAATTCAAATAATTCCTGGTGTCTTGAGTGACATCGACCACGTAAACCCCAACGACGTACAAATAATGCCAAAAGAGCACGACGTAAGGACGGGAAACCTCCACCAACTGCGCTGAGTAAATTGGAATGCTTTTCACAGCCCACCTGCAACAACAACAACAAATAAATTAAGCAAACACCAAAAAACACCCAAAAAATGTACAAAAAAACACCAAAATTATACAAAAAACATCAAAAACACCCAAAAATGTACCAAAAAAAACTAAAATTATACAAAAAACAGCCAAAATAGACACAAAAAAAACCAAAATGGACAAAAAACAGCCAAAATGGACAAAAAAAACAGCCAAAATGGACAAAAAACAGCCAAAATGGACACAAAAAAAAACCAAAATGGACAAAAACAGCCAAAATGGACACAAAAAAAAACCAAAATGGACAAAAACAGCCAAAATGGACAAAAACACCAAAATAGACAAAAAAACAGCCAAAATGGACAAAAAAAAACCAAAATGGACAAAAAACAGTCAAAATGGACACAAAAAAAACCAAAATCGACAAAAAACAGCCAAAATGGACAAAAAACTCGAAAATTATACAATAAAAACATCAAAAAACAGCCAAAATGGACAAAAAACAGCCAAAATGGACCAAAAAACACCAAAATCATACAAAAAACATAAAAAAACAGCCAAAATGGACAAAAAACAGCCAAAATGGACCAAAAACCAGCCAAAATGGACAAAAAAGTAGCAAATTACTCGTAAGACTGCACGGAATAAACGTGCATCCGATGGTATCCATGTTGACACGCTGCGAGGAAGCCAACATCATTGAGGAAGCGACCGGTCCGCGAATCTGAGGAAAAAAAAAATTTGTGAGAAATCGAGGAGAAAAAATCGAGCGGAGAAATTCATTAATTTTTTACCTTGGAAGTTCCCGGATGAATTAATATCGTAGGCCAACAAACCGCCGACGCTGAGGAAGGCGAAGAAGAGCAGCAGTCGCCATGGAAACATGGTTGTTACGGTGATTTTGCGCAGTAGTTCCTGAGATTTTCACGAGAAATGTTTTAGCTTTTCTTTTTGCGTTTTTCGGATTTTTTCGGCGTTTTTTGGGTTGGGGGTCGGGAGAGTTAGTTGGTGGGGGTGATTGACGGGTGGAATAAACAGGTGCGTGGCGTCATTTCGACGTTTTCGAGTTCTAGCACGACCGGTATTGATTTGTTGGGATCTTTCGGGACCGGTCGATTGCGCGGCGGGGAAGCCGAATGTGGGTGTGACGTGGTTGGGGTTTGATTGGGCGGTGTGGTCACGTGAGTTTTGGGGAATTGCGACGGGTTTGTCGGGAATTAATTAATAATTATCGATTTTTCGTGTTTCTTTGACGAAATAGTGACGGAAGTGGTTATTTTGATGCGTAATTTTTGCTTGGTTTGAGGAATTTCGCTATTTTGGTCACGGTTTGTAAAATCGATTTTTGCTGATGTTTCTGTTTCGCTAGTTAGACGACGTGTAAAAATGCATTGTTTGAAAAATTGATTATTCGACAAAAAAAATTGATTTTTCAAGCAGATAAATGGATTTTTTTCGCCTAAAAATAATTTTTTTTGTCTAAAAATGAATTTTTTTGTCTAAAAATGAATTTTTTCGTCTAAAAATGATTTTTTCGCTTAAAAATGTTTCTTTTCACCTAAAATTTTTTTTTCTCGTCTAAAAATGAATTCTTTCGTCTAAAAATGATTTGTTTCGGCTAAAAATAATTTTTGTTCGCCTAAAAATGAGTTTTTTCGCCTAAAAATAAACTTTTTCGTCTAAAAATGAATTTCTTCGCCTAAAAATGATTTTTTCGCTTAAAAATGTTTTTTCGCCTAAAAATGAATTCTTTCGTCTAAAAATGAATTCTTTCGTCTAAATATGATTTGTTTCGCCTAAAAATAATTTTTTTTCACCTAAAAATTATTTTTTTTTCGCCTAAAAATAAACTTTTTCGTCTAAAAATGAATTTTTTCACCTAAAAATGAATTTTTTTGTCTAAAAATGAATTTTTTTTGGCTAAAAATGAATTTTTTGGTCTAAAAATGAATTTTTTGGTCTAAAAATGAATTTTTTCATCTAAAAATGAATTTTTTTCATCTAAAAATGAATTTTTTTCATCTAAAAATGAATTTTTTTCATCTAAAAATAAATTTTTCGTGTAAAAATTAAATCTTTCGTCTAAAAATGATTTTTTTTCGTCTAAAAATGATTTTTTTTCGTCTAAAAATGATTTTTTTTCGCTCTAAAAATGAATTTTTTCGCCTAAAAATGAATTTGAAATAATTTTTTTCTCGCACAACAAACGGGTTTCCCAAGCAAACTAACTTCTTTTCAACCAAAAATAGATTTTTTGATTGAAAGATTGCTTTTTACAACATAAAAAAAAATTAATTTATCGCAAAAAATTGATTTTCAAACGGATATTCTTCACCTCCAAACAAACAAAACCCTTTCTGTCCCTCATAATTACCTCGCAACTCTTAACGCACGCCTTATAAGCCGGCAAATTCGCCACCTTCGACTTAATCTGTTCGTTCGTCACCACAAAAGAGCCCAAAGTCGTCTTCAGCACGTTCTTCGGGAGCCCCGCGCCCAAACTGCCCCACTTGGCGATCAAATGCTGCAACAACAAACTGAAAAAAAACAAAAAAAAAATTAAAATTTCAAAATTAATTAATTAATTTGGCGGACCTCGAGGGCGCCAACTGCTTGGCGTAGAGCTGGCACCAGACGCTGTAGCAGTGGTGGTCGTTGACGAGGCACGTGAGCAGCGACGACTTGAGTTCTTTCTTGAGCAAAGGCGGCGCCGACGGCACGAGGCGCACGAGGAAACTCGGGAAGAAGTTGCGCAGCAGTTGCTCGGGGTGCGGGCCGAGCGCGACGGTCTTGAGCTTCGGGTAGAGGCCGAGCAGCTGTTTGTGGAGGTCCGGCGCCAGGTTCGAGCTGTGGGTGAAGATGACGTCGAGGACGGTGAAGAATTCGCGGATGCCGAGCACTTTGTTGCAGTGGTGGATGTTGGAATGCGTGGCGAAGAGCACGTCGAGGTAGTCGACCACGTATTGCGAGAACGAGTGCATTCCCAGGAGTGGAAGCAGGAATTCGAGCCAAACTGAAATTTCACAAATTATATTTTACTAACTTGTTTTACAATTTAGGTTTTAGGTTTTTCGGGGGTTTTTTGATGAAATTTGCAAGTTTTGAGGTGAAAATTGCATGTTTTCTTGTAAAATTTGCACGTTTTCATCTAAAATTTGCATGTTTTAATGTGAAATTTGATGAAATTTGCAAGTTTTGAGGTCAAATTGCATGTTTTCATGTGAAATTTGCATGTTTCGTATGAAATTTGCATGTTTCTTATGAAGTTTGCATGTTTTCATGTGAAATTTGCACGTTTTCATGTGAAATTTGCACGTTTTAATGTGAAATTTGCATATTTTCATGTGAAATTTGCACGTTTTCATGTAAAGTTTGATGAAATTAGCAAGTTTTGAGGTCAAATTGAATGTTTTCATGTGAAATTTGATGAAAATTGCATGTTTTCTTGTGAAATTTGCACGTTTTCATGTGAATTTGCACGTTTTCATCTGAAATTTGCATGTTTTCATGTGAAATTTGCATATTTTTATGTGAAATTTGCACGTTTTCATGTGAAGTTTGATAAAATTGGCAAGTTTTGAGGTCAAATTGAATGTTTTCATGTGAAATTTGATGAAAATTGCATGTTTTCTTGTGAAATTTGCACGTTTTCATGTGAATTTGCACGTTTTCATCTGAAATTTGCATGTTTTCATGTGAAATTTGCATATTTTTATGTGAAATTTGCACGTTTTCATGTGAAGTTTGATAAAATTAGCAAGTTTTGAGGTCAAATTGAATGTTTTTATGTGAAATTTGATGAAATTTGCAAGTTTTGAGGTGAAAATTGCATGTTTACATGTGAAATTTGCACGTTTTCATGTGAATTTGCCCGTTTTCATCTGAAATTTGCATGTTTTAATGTAAAATTTGATAAAATTTGCAAGTTTTGAGGTCAAATTTCATGTTCTCATGTTGAATTTGCATGTTTTCATCTGAAATTTGCATGTTTTCATGTAAAATTTACATGTTTCGTATGAAATTTGCATGTTTCGTATGAAATTTGCAAGTTTTGAGGTAAAATTTCATGTTTTCATGTGAAATTTGCATGTTTTCATGTGAAATTTGCATGTTTTCATGTGAAATTTGCACGTTTTCACGTGAAATTTGCATGTTTTCATGTGAAATTTGCATGTTTCGTATGAAATTTGCACGTTTTCATCTGAAATTTGCATGTTTTCATGTGGAATTTGCATGTTTCGTATGAAATTTGGATGTTTTAATGTGAAATTTGAATGTTTTCATGTGAAATTTTGAGTTTTCTCGTGTTTTATTAGATCTTTTGGGTGAAATTTTGAGTTTTCTTGAGTTTTTAGTTAAACATTGAATTTTCTGGGTGAAATTTGGGTGATAAGAGGTAAAATTTACGTAAAATTTTGCTTTTTTGAAGTTGTTTTGGGTGAAATTTGGACTTTTCATGGGTTTTAAAGGTGAAATATGAGTTTTGTGGGTAGAAATTGGGTTTTATTTAGTTTACTTTTTAATCCGATGTTGAAATCTTTGTGTCCACACTGACCGACAGCCCAGAGAAGAGTCAGACACGACGACGGACGCTGTTGGTGCTGATTGCGCAGTTGTTTAAACTTGAAAAAAAATTCAATTTGCATTTAATCGTACAATTTTATTCTATTTGCACTCTGCAATTTCAATTCTTTGGCATTTTTAGAAACTTTACATTTTTTTTAAAAATATATTTAAACCTAAATCCCATCAAATAATGCAGAAAAAATTGAATCAACTTAAAATTGTGCCTAAAATAAAATTAAAAAATTGAAATTCTTCAAATAAAATAAAATTTCACAATTAATTTTCATTTTCGAACGCATTAAACACAATTTCCGATCGTTTTTAGGCTTAAAAACATTTAAATTCCATCAAATTCGAATATTTAACCCAAAATATTCAATTTCCGAACGCATTAAACACAATTTCCGATCGTTTTTAGGCTTAAAAATATTTAAATTCCATCAAATTCAAATATTTAACCCAAAATATCATAAAATATCCGAATTTCCGGCTTAAAACGCGACCCGAAATGCCATTCAACGAATTAATCGTCTCACATTTCCAGTTTCTTACTTTTTCCAAACTCTTTTGCGCGATTGACGGCATTGAGAAAGCCAACGATTGCATCACGATTCGATGTCCAAACGTCGGCAAACCTAAAACAAAACAAAACCAAATCAAAAACAACCAAAAAACAATTTTTTTTCAAAGTTCAAACAAACCCTTGGTTTCATCTTCGATGCAATTAACAACTAAATGTTCAAAAAAAACTTGCAGCGCCGCACGCGGACACTTCTCGAACAAATCCGCAATAATTCTCTGCAGAGACACCGGAACACTACTCAACGGATAATCTAAAAAATACAAAAAAAATCAATAAAAGGCTTAAAAATAACTCCGTTTTTTCTGACCGACAGGTTTTCCGGAAAACACAACATCATTTGTTTTAATATTTAACTTGATGTTTAAATAGTTAACCAAATCCTTCAACCAAATGAGCGGCGTGTCGGTGAAGCGTCGCACGTCCAACGACAAAATCGATCGCAATTCCTCCGAATCGATCTGAAAAACGCGAAAAAACGAATAAAAACCCGCAAAAAAACGCAAACAAACTAGGGTTGCACCGAATATTCGGTTTATATTCGGTTATTCGGCTTAAAAACCGAATATTATGTATTCGACCAAATATCAACCTGTTATTCGGCCGAATACATAATAATGATAAAATTAGAATCATTTGAATTTTGCAGTGAAACAACTTCACATTTGTAGGTCAAAATTGCATTTTTCATACAAAAAATTTTAATTTTCACTATTAGATTGCAATTATAACCTAAAAAACACAAATTTTACAATCAAAATTCAATATTTATTTTAAAAATGATATTTTTAAAGCAAAAATTGCATTTTTTTTGTAAAAATTGCTTTTCAGAGGCAAAAATCACACTATTGAGGCAAAATTCACTATTTTTAAGCAAAAATTGCATTCCTTTTCAGAAAAAGGACACTTTTTACTTAAAAAATTACATTTTTTGGGTAAAAGGAATATTTTAGAACGTAAAAACTGCATTTGTTTGATAAAAAGTAAATTTTTTGAGCCAAAAATGGCTTTTTTTTCAACAACAAAATTTTTTTTTTAAAATATTCGGTTATTCGGCCTTTTTGGTATTCGGTGCAACCCTAGAATAAACACAAATCTCACGTGATTTAAAGCATCTTCGAGCGATTGCTTCACTATCTTCTCTTTAATCGGTTTACTTTTCACTTTTTTATTCGTTTTCTGCTGTTGTTGTTGTTGTTTCTGCTGTTGTTGCGATTGCGACGGTTTAATCGCTTTTTTGTTCTCTTTATTTTCCTTTCTGTTCATTTCCTGCAGTTTGGCCGATTTTTTGGCTTCCTGGATCCGTTCCTTCTGCAAAAACGCTTCAAAGATGGTGGAACTTTCCTTGACGGGCGCTGGATTTGGGAAAAAGGGAGAAATTAAATGGAATAAATGTTGGAAATGATTTTTGTGATACGTGGCATTAACGGTTTGGATGCAATCGCGCGGAATCGCGTCCTACCGAGATCCTTGAGGTTGGTCATTTTGGACATGGCGTTTTTCACTTGCTTCTTGCTCATTTTGCTGTTTTGCTGGTTCAAAATGGGCTTATTCCGCTTGCCGACAACTTCCCAGTTATTGGTTGCCGCCATCGTGAACGCCGTTGTGGTGACAGGAGACCGGATAGTGGGTGAAGTTCAAATTAATGGCTCCGAAAACTCACGGCAGGTGGAGCTAATGGTCCTCCACGTTGCTAAATTGCAGCATTACACGAGTTTGTTATTAAAAATGTTTTAAAACGTCGGGAGATTTTGATGAAATCAATAGATAAAATTTTCCGATTAAAATATATATATATTTCGGATGTTTGTACGGAGAATTAAACGTGTGTTGGCAATTAAGTGACACACCCTCGTGGTAAATATACCTCGAACCTCATCCGTTGCATCAGAAGAAGAAAAAGGCAACTGCGAAATAAATAAATTCAAAAGAAATTTCATCACTTGTATTTTCCTCATCTCAATTCTCAAACAACATATTTTTCTCATCAAAAATCAAACGGCACGAACGATAAACATGTTTATATTCCTCATGTGAAAACTTGCTCTTTTAGTTTACTATTTCTGACTCGTTTAGTCGTTTCGGTAAAAATTAACCTGCCAGTACATCGTAAGTTTACCAAAAATGCAATAGTTAGTACATGGACCATCGTTTTTCGTTGTTTAAACACAGAATAACACGTTATTCCGTGGTTTAAAAGTCGTTTGAATGTCTGTTATCGGACGAAATCGGCCGCCATTTTGGGAATTTACGTCGAAATTTTAAAATGCTATTTAGGCTAAATAAGTTTATATACACGCCTTGTGTTTCCATCCGATGAATAAATAACAACATTATGACCTTTATTTAAATTTACAACGTGTAAAATATCTGTATAAATGTAAACTTCGTAGTCAATCTTCGGTAAAATAGCAATGTTGATGACTATTGGCAAGTAGCGATATCTGCGATCGGTAGACAGAGAAACACGAGTCTATAAAATAACAAAACAAATTAATAAATAAATAAATAAATAAATAAATTATATTCTACCAATTTTCGTGTAAATTTATGCTTCAAATTCCAACAGAAACATTTCATCTCGACCACCTGAAAAAACAAAAATCACATTTCATTTGAATTTCTTTCTCGATTTATCCAAATCATCCGCACAAAACATTAAAAAACACTCATTTTTAAATGATTACTAATCCAATTTGTTCTTTAAAAACCAGTTTTTCCAAACCAAAGCGATACAATTCGATTATTTTTATTTTATTTTCGAGTTGCCGCCGTCCGCCACCAGGCGCAAACAACAACAACATTGATATTATTACCGTTTGCGTAAGTGTTTCGTTTCGTTTCTCGCTCGTCATTCAAAGGTCATTCACAACCGATTGCCACACACCGCAATTTATATACACCCAAAAATAACGTCTTAATCCTTCCCCAATCGGCCAAACCTGAAAAAACAAAACAAAAAAACAAAAATTAATTTCCACGAACAAAAAAAGATCTGCGCAGCGTGAGTCGCGCAGGTAAGAATTCCCGATAATTATCGAGCGTTTTGTGGGTCACAATCCCATGACCCCCATCGTGCCGCCATGCACATGCACTTGCACTTGGAGTCGAGCGAGACCTTGAATGTGGGCGCCTGACCTCGCAGGAGTCGGCGGATCCACTCAAGGCTGAGGCGGACCGAGACCAACGCCCCCCTCAAGGCGCACCGCATCGCCGGGGACCGTTTCGTCTCGTTTCCTCTCGTCTCGTGTCGTTTTAAACCTCAAAAACACTTCAAAATACCCCAAAATACCTCAAAATGCCTCAAAAACACTTCAAAATGCTTCAAAATGCCTCAAATATGCCTCAAAATGCCTCCAAAACACTTCAAAATGCCTCAAAATACCTCAAATATGCCTCAGAATGCCTCAAAAACACTTCAAAATGGCTCAAAATGGCTCAAAATGCCTCAAAATGCTTCAAAATGCCTCAAAATGCTTCAAAATGCCTCAAATATGCCTCAAAATGCCTCAAAAACACTTCAAAATGCCTCAAAATACCTCAAATATGCCTCAAAATACCTCAAATATGCCTCAAAAACATTTCAAAATGCCTCAAAATACTTCAAATATGCCTCAAAATGCCTCAAAAACACTTCAAAATGCCTCAAAAACACTTCAAAATGGCTCAAAATGCCTCGAAAACACTTCAAAATGGCTCAAAATGGTTCAAAATGCCTCAAAATGCTTCAAAATGCTTCAAAATGGCCAAATTAATACGATAATCGCACGCAGGAGGGCGCAAAGTATCAAAATCTGAGTTTGTTTGTTGTTTATTGTCAAATTTTGATCGGGGGGGCAATTAGGGGGGCCAAAGTGGGTTAATGAGTGAAATATTGTCGTTTTGTTTTCGAAAGGAGGTCAAGGGGGGGCGTTTTTTGGGTTTTTGGGTTTTGGGGGGGGCGATGTTTGGTTGGGGTTGTGGGTAAATGTGTTAAAAGTTTCGTTTTCGTTTTCGTTTTCGTCTTAGCGTCGTTTTTGTGCGATTTTAAAAAGTGAATCGTCCCGGTTTCGTTGCCCCGACTCCATTTTTGCGCCCCTTCAGTAGTTGCGTCTGTGCCTTCGGGCTGTGGAACGCGATGGTTCCACTAAACTGAAACGACTTTTTTTTTTATTTTTTTTTATAATTTTTATTTTTAAATTTTTATTTTTTTTGTTTTCGCTTTTCGAGGTCACGAGTGAACTCATTTCTCAGGGTTTTATGGATCAGGTGAGGCCATTGTTCCAATCAAACCCCCCACCCTCCCGACCCCTCTCAAAAAAAAAATTTATTTAAAATTAAAATTAAAAATATAAAAAAATTAAAATTAATTTGTCGGAATCCATTGACCATTTGTCGTCCATTTTGTTTTCCTTATTGATTGTGGGGGTGTCTCATCCTGCGAGGGGGAGCGGGTAATGGGGGTAATGGATCGATTCCTCTCTCCATTTACCCCCATCCGAACAAAATGGCGGAATTTCCTCAATTTTTATCAACTTTTTCTCTCCTTTTATAGAACTCGCGGCCATTTTCGTTGCGTAAATAATTTCTGCTGACTCGGTGACTCTTTTCTCGTTTCTCGGAAAAATCTCGCAAAATCTCGCAAAAATTGATCCGACGTGTCGGAATGACGTGACGTGTTGCAAATAACGAGAAAACGCATCATGGGTGGAGCTGTCAATTCCTTCCCAACCCCCTCTGGGACCCAAGGACGAAAAAGGGGGTCACTAAATGCCCCCCCTCTCGCCCCCCAAAAAAATCACCCCCAAAATCATAATTTGGTATTTTTTGAAATTGCCCCCCTAACCCGCCCCCCCAAATCAAAAATATAAAAAAAAATTAATTTTTTTATATATATATATATAATTTGAATGCCCCCCCTCTCGCCCCCCCAAAGAAATCACCCCCAAAGTCATAATTTGGTGTTTCTTGACATTGCCCCCCTAACCCGCCCCCCCAAAACAAAAATATAAAAAAAAAAATTTTTTTTAAATTTTTTTATATATATTTATATATAATTTATTAAAAGGAAAAAAAAATTGAAACGAATTTAATTTAAATGTGAGTTTGTACTTGGTTGGGGGCGTTGGTTGATTCACGTTGGGTTTGGCCGATGAATTAGTTGCTCGTCGTGTGTGGATGGGATTTTGGCGCAGCGCCAGACGAGTCATCGGCCGCGGCAGGCGATGAACGAACCGACCGGCGGAGGCCAATGTCAGCATTTCCCAGAAGGCCACTGCGCTCGCTGAGCCCGCCGCTCGCATCCGATCCCGCCCGACCTTGCAGCTCCTTGCGCCGTCGCCAAATCGCCAAATCGCCGAATCAACCTAGAATTAAAAATACAGCAACAAAACCATTTCACTTTTCGATTCACATATCGGGTTAATCATCCAGTGTCATTAACTCGAGAGCAAACTCACTTTTTCGGGGAAAAACGAGAGCAAGAGCTCGAGAACGAGAACGAGGCGCACTCGTGCGGAGAACAATCGTTTCATTGTCACACGTCCAAGGTCAAAGAACGTTTCAAGGTCGTCGTGTAAACAAATCCGACCCCTACAAACACTATTTTTCAACATTTTTTCCTTTTTTATGCAGGTGTTCCCCCATTCCGCGCTTAAACTCGGATTAGGCTTAAAATCTTAACCCTAAATTCCTCTCCCATGTTACTTTTGTCCCTAGTGACGAAATTGTGCGATTGGTAGCAAAATTTTTTGATTTAAGACTAAAATCTTGTCACCTGGTGATGAATTGAGGCATTTATTTACCTTTTTTTGAGTATGCAATGCACCTAGTGGTGATATTTAGCATTTTTAAGGCGTTAAAACGGTTTGTTTACATTCACAAATCACCCCTAGTGATGAAATTGTGCATTTGGCGCCACTTTAGGCTTAAGGATTGGTTTGTTTACCTTTGGAAGAAATGCAAAACACAAATAAAAATGTCATAAAATATTATTATTATCATAAGTTTTTTTTTTTTTAATATATTTTTTTCTTTTTCTTATTTTCATCTTAAATTTCAATTTCTACTTACAATATACAAGAATGATGATTGTAATAAAAAAAATGGTTGTTACAATAGACTTTTGTGCAATTTTTTTTCTTAAAAAAAGATTTTCTTTTTTTTTTTTTCTTTTTTATATATCTTATTACAAAATGTAAAAAATATTGCATTTATTATTATTATTCATTATATTATTGATTAAAAAATTGATATTATAAATTATTTTCATCATTTTTCAAAACAAAACAAAAATTAAAACTGAAAAATTTCTTTTCTAAGTTTTTCATTTTCAGAAATAAAAATCAACAAAAAAAAACAAAATGGTGGAAAAATAAATCAAAAAAATTCAATATACAAAACTGTGCATTGTTGAAAACAGAAAAATCCAATTTTCTGAATTATGAAGAGAAAAAATAAAAATAATTATTTTTTTTTTAAATTTTTCTATGGCGCTTGTGCCAACATCTGGTGGGAGGGATAAAATTAGAAATTATCTTACACAAGTCTCAAGTTGGCTAATGGGGAGGAAATGGCCAAAAGAAAAAAAATATATATAAGAAAAAGGATTCATGAAATGTTTATCAATTTCCAACAAAAAAAAACCAAAAAAATCAAAATGGAGGACGGAAAATTCTCGAAAATTAAAAAAAAATGTCCGTTAAGTATGTTTCGTGTTTATTTACCCCGAAAAGATGGCGGCTGCGTGTTTATAATACAATTTTCGACCAAAGAGTCAATTTTTTAGCGATAACATTAATAATAAACATGAGATGTTGCGCATAAACCAATCGGGAGAGAAATAACGAATTAATTTTCAAATTTCATCACCTGCGCGCGGATTGGTCACGTCCGCACACGTGCCGGCCCGCAGCCAATGAGCGCGCGGCACACAGCGAAGCGGGAACGACTCGCGGAAAATGGCGAGCATTCACCCGCCGATGCGGCGCATCGTTGCCCGCCAAAACCTTCGCTCAAACCACCCATCGAGTCGAAATCCAACGCAAAACCGTCGCATTCCGAGGTAATTCGAAACGTGAAACAAAAAAAAATGAATAAAAATCGGTACAACGTGCATAGAACAAACACGGGCGACATTTGAGGGCGATATTTACAACCGACGCCATTTTGGGCGACTCAAAAAACACAGAAATAAAGCGAAATAAAAACGAACCGAACAACTAAGTCATCTTAGGGAATGTTTCTCGCTCGACCCGACGGCACACAGTGTTCTCACGAGTCGATGATATTGAGCGCGAAGCCCGACGTGTCGAGCCAGTCGCTGCTCATGCCGATATCGCTGATCATGTCGCTCACTTCCGGCGTCGTGTAATCGGGGAAATCAAAGTGCGAATTCGAATTCGAACTGGACGTGTCGTACGGCTCCAGGTCCGTGATGGTGTTCAACTCCATTTTCCAATCGTCCAGCAGCAAATCCGTCAAATTATCCAGATCCGTTAAACTAGATCCAATGGCGCCGACATTTGTCGGCGCTGCGCCCACCACGCGTCTGACGACGGGCACCACGTCGTCGTCGGCCGAGTCGTCGACCGAATCGTCCGCCGAGTCATCGGCCGAATCGTCGTCGTCATCCGCCGAGTCGTCCTCGTCGTACAAACTGCGGTTCTCCGGCGACGAGCGATCCACCACGGTCATCGGCACTTTGGTGGCGACATCGGCGGCGATCTTGCTCTGGCGCACCGCATCCTTGAATTTCTTATCGATCCTCAGCTTGAGCTTCAATCGATTCTGATTAACCGCCGACAAGTGCGCGCTTCGGTGATACGGGCCGAGTCCATTGTGCATTTTGCCCGTCACCTTCCTGCCGCCGTTCACGGCCGACTTGACGACGCCACCGCCGATGCTCGGCGCTGGTTTGGCGCCTTTTCCTCCCTCGGCGGCGGGCGCGGGTTTCGTCGGCGCATTCTTCACCTTCTTCCGCGGCCGGTACTTGTAGTCGGGGTACTCGGCCGAGTGCAGGATTCGCAGCCGCTCGGCCTCGTCGATGTACGGCTTCTTGTCCACCTCCGACAAAAGTTTCCAGCGCTTGCCCAGTCGCTTCGAGATCTCGGCGTTGTGCATGTCCGGCTGTTGTTCGCAGATTTTTCGCCGCTCGATCTGCGACCACACCATGAACGCGTTCATGGGCCTCTTGATGTGGTTCGGGTTCGACTTCTTGCAGTTGGTGGCGTCCGTGTACGGCGTGGCCGAGTTGCTGTCCACGAGGAGCGAGCCGAACGTGGGCGCCGACATTTTCTCCATTTTCACGCCACCGCTCACGTTTTGCGGCACCATCCTACCGGGAATTTTGGGAAACAACCGACGGGCAGCGCGCTGGGTTATTCGATTAGTCGGTTAATTCGATTCTTGACGGCCGACGTTTCGTGCGCGTATCTCCGGGAGGACACGATCAACTGAACACCCGCCAAACCGTCGCTGGCCTTATAAACCGGGGCGACGTCATAGACGAGTTAGCCAATGGGAAGGCCGCGTTTACATTTCGTGGTTGTCAGCGCCGCAGATGACCCTGGTGGGGGATTTTGGAAGGTGGTCGAGCACACTTTTCGTTTCTAATTTCCCGTTGCTTGGCAACTGAATTAACGGTTCCACGAACATCATCTGGCGCGCGATTGGCCGAGGGAAAGGAATACTTCTTAAATAGATTCGTGGTACGAATTAAATTTATTGTCCGATTTTCAAATTAATAAAATAAAAATTTCAAAATGGCGGATTTGTTTAGATTTTTTTTCTTTTTTTCGATTCAAGATGGCGTCATCGGCGAGGTGTGTTTCGGGATGTTTCTCGCTCCAACGTTCAAGGACCTTTCGGATAACATTTTATCCGCCACCTGGCTTGAAAAATGAAGGCCAAAGACGGAGTGGCGCGTGCAGCCGCCATTACGAAACGGAAAAAAATTATTTTTTTTTTTTTTAAAAATTAAATTTTTTTTTTTGGGAATTGAAATGTTTGGAATTAAAATGGCGGGTTGGTGGGTTTGTCAATTGGGGCCTTGAGGGTCGAAACAGGGCCAAGGGGGCAGCGAGCAGCTGCCGAGCGGGAAAACAGGCAGGTGGTGATAAGGGAGGGAGGGAAGCACGTGCCACATGCATATGCAACTCGGTTCGAGGAGAGGAGAGGAGAATAAAATCAAATCTGATTGATTGTTTGTCCCGGGTTATTCTATGGGGTTTAGGCTTAGGCAATTGATTTTCGAACCATTATGCCTAAATTTTTTTTTTTTTTTTTTTTTTAAAGTTTGAAGTTTCGGATTTTTTTTTCTTCCCAAAATGGCGTTTTTTTTTTTTCGTTTCGTTTCCGTTTCGTTTTTAATTTTTTTTTCGTTTCGTTTTTTTTTTATTTTTTTTTTCGTTTCGTTTAGTTTCGTTTCGTTTTGATTTTTTTTTTTTCGTTTCGTTTCCGTTTCGTTTTTAATTTTTTTCGTTTCGTTTTTTTTTTTTATTTTTTTTTTCGTTTCGTTTAGTTTCGTTTCGTTTGGATTTTTTTTTTTCCGTTTCGTTTCCGTTTCCATTTCGTTTTTAATTTTTTTTACGTTTCGTTTCTTTTTTATTTTTTTTTCGTTTTGTTTCGTTTCCTTTCCTTTCGTTTTGATTTTAATTTTTTTTTTTTTTATAGTTTCGTTTCGTTTCGTTTTTTTTTAAGAATTCAAGATGGCGGTTTTAAAAACATTGTTTGTAAACAGAAATGGCGTCCTTGGACGAAATGAATCACCTATTTCCGAACCAAAACAAACAAGATGGCGAATCGCATTTCTCGTGTTTCAACAATAGCGCTTCGAAAAAAAAAATTTATTTACTATTAAAAAAAAAAAAAAAAATGGCGACCACGAGAAACAATTAAATTAATCCAGACAAACAAAATGGCGACCAACAACCCAAAATCCTCTAAAAACTCAAAATGGCTGCCCAAAACCCCTGAAAAAAAAAATCAAAACAAACAAAATGGCCGACTAAAATTAAATTTAAAAAATTAAAAAAAAAAAATGTTTTGTGCGAGCAAAAGTGCTGAATTCTCGTTTAATTCGCATTTCGATGAGAATTAGCGCGCGATTTGCGGTATTTCCGGTCGGGATGGGTCGGCCAAGCCCCCGGCCCGAGCTCGTCAAACCTGCGCATTTTCTCCGATTTCTTTAATTTAATTTTTTCTCTTTTCTCGTTATTCAGACGAGACGAGTTTGTTGGGAGTTTCGTGAAAGCACCTTCGGTCCCGCCGCTTCGTTTGGTTTCGCTTGGTCCCCCCTGTGCCTTTCATATGGAAATGCGGCCGGCGTTGCTTCACCCCCTGTTGATTCCCTTCCCCCCTTTGACTCGTCCGCCATTTTTGTTCCAGGTTCAACCCCCTTTGGTCGGGTTGCCCTCGTTTTCGATTCTGGCATTCTGCGCGTTTGTTTCGGCCGTTCGTGTTCTTATCTCGTCCTTGTTTGATTTTCGTGTCGTGTCGTTTTGAATTTTAGAACTGATAAACATTTAAGTTTTTTAATTAAAAAAAATTAATAAATATGGCGGGAGATGGATGTTAGATAAAATTAATGTTTTGAAAAAAAAATGGCGACTTTTTTTAAAAGCAAAAAATTTTTATCAAAATGGCGGAAATGTTTTTTAAAAAAAAAAAAAAAATTTTTTTGTTGAATTTTATAAAAGTTTTCTAAAACTTGAAAAATCAAAATGGCGGATAAAATATTTTGTTTACATTTTCAAACTTTTGTAAAACTTATAAAAACAAAATGGCGAATTTTTTAAAAAAAATCGTTTCGGTGATATTTTATGATTTGTTTTCCAAATATTTCAATTTTTAATAAAATTAAACTTAAAAAATTTAAAATTGAAAAAAAAAAAAAAAAAAAAAATGGCGAAAATGAAATCAAAATTTCTCGCTTTTTGAAATATTAAAACGACATAAAATAAACATGAAGCAGGTGATAAATTTCAATCAACCCTCAAAATCCAAAATGGCAGATTTTTTTAAATTTTTTTTATATTTTCGTTTTCCCATCATGGCGTGGGTTTAATTCGGAGGAATTCACAACAACACGTCACTCGCGAGCATTTATTAATAAAATCAATTTAAATTAAAAAATAAAAAAGACGGATCCAGGTGCAGCGACGAGACACGCGCCAGGTGAGCAACACGAGTCCCTGGCATTGACTCCCGTCGCCATGGCGACGAAATCTCTTCAAACCAAAACTTTTAAACGCGGTCAAAACCACTCAAATCGATTTTAAATCGCTTTAAAACGCACAAAACGAGTGAGAAACTTCAAAAACCTCGTCAAACGACATCAAAACGTGTTTAAAACTTCAAGAAACCCATAGGAAGACATCAAAACGAGTTTTAAACTCGAAAAACTCATAAAACGACATCAAAACGAGTGTTAATTGATCAAAATGACTTCAAAACCCTTCTAAATTCACTTAAAACGACCAAAACAACTTGAAAACGACCAAAATAAACTTTAAAACGAATGAAAAACTTTGAAAACAACCTTAAAACGAGTGAAAATTGTTTAAACGACTTGAAAACCCACCCAAAAGAGTTAAAACGACCAAAACGACTTCAAAAACCCACTCAAGAGACTTAAAACGAGTCCCAGAAGAATTAAAACGACCAATACGAGTCCCAAAAGAGTAAAAACGACCAAAACATGTTAAAAACGACCAAAATAAACTTTAAAACGAATGAAAAACTTTGAAAACAACCTTAAAACGAGTGAAAATTGTTTAAACGACTTGAAAACCCACCCAAAAGAGTTAAAACGACCAAAACGACTTCAAAAACCCACTCAAGAGACTTAAAACGAGTCCCAGAAGAATTAAAACGACCAATACGAGTCCCAAAAGAGTAAAAACGACCAAAACAAGTTAAAAACGACCAAAATAAACTTTAAAACGAATGAAAAACTTTGAAAACAACCTTAAAACGAGTGAAAATTGTTTAAACGACTTGAAAACCCACCCAAAAGAGTTAAAACGACCAAAACGACTTCAAAAACCCACTCAAGAGACTTAAAACGAGTCCCAGAAGAATTAAAACGACCAATACGAGTCCCAAAAGAGTAAAAACGACCAAAACAAGTTAAAAACGACCAAAATAAACTTTAAGACGAATGAAAAACTTTGAAAATAACCTTAAAACGAGTGAAAATAGTTTAAACGACTTGAAAACCCACCCAAACGAGTGTAAAACGACCAAAACGACTTTAAAACCCACTCAAGAGAGTTAAAAAGAGTCCCACAAGAGTTAAAACAACCAAAACGAGTCCCAAACACGCCAAAACGACCAGAACGAGTCCCAAACAAGCCAAAACGAGTTAAAAACGCGCAAATCGGCTGCAAATGGCCCAAACTCAGGTGATTTAAACGTAGCAACTCGCGAGGAAATAGGAACGCCAGCTGGTCCACGTTCCCCCGACCCCACCCGACCCAAAATGGAGTCTGGTTGCGTCGCCCAGGGCAACGCGCCGCACCATCTGCCGATGCGAGCATGCGCATACGTCCAAAACGTGAAAAACGACGAGCAATCAAACACCCCCATCAAGACCAAACCAAACGTCCATGTCCATCCAGCAAACACGTCACGCAAACTCAAACTTCCTGGACGTGTGCAATAATGAATGGCTCAACAGGTAACGACGCACCTGGAGTCGGGACAATGGCGGCGTCTTGGATTCCCACAAGGAGGTGCGGTCTCCGAGGACCCCATTGCGAGAAATGGGGGACCATCCCAACCACCTTGTTAGACGGGTTTTACAACGCCCGGTTCGGGTCAGTTCGGTTGTTAGTTCGCTTCAAAACAAGACGGGGGAAAAGAACGAAAAATAAAACTGAAAATAAAATAAAACGAAACGCACAAAAATCGATTATTACGTCTAAATGACGTTCAAACCACGTCCGCTCACTTTTTCTCATCGGAATCGACAATCGGGCGAACCGAGCCACCAAACACCCAAACACGTCAAATGGACGTCCAGCAAAAATCGTCAAAAAATCGTCAAATTGTCACGTCAAAACTCTACCTAACAATTCCACTCACTCCCCAAACACGTCAAAAATTTTTTTAAAGCGTCATCACGTCAAACGGACGTTTTAAGCTGCTTAAATCGATCGATTTTTTCCATTCCAGCAATTATAACGTATCCCATACATCCAGGCTAAGCCTAACTCCCATAGGTTTCAATGGGCAAAACTTCTTCTTCCTCAATTCCCTCTGCCCTCCACGCACAGTGGCTGCCAACAACAAACCCCCCAACAGAGTGCACACATCCCCCCAACCGTCCTAAACATGTCCACTTCAAGGCCGAAGAGGGGCTCCAGCACCCCTCCCCCAAAGCCAAAGGGTCAGAGGTGACAAATGACCCTAAATGACCACTCGCAAAAAAAATCGCCCCCTTTCGAGCAAAAACACAACCAAAATGGCGGAAAACGTCCATTTTGGATTTCTAAAGGGGGGCGGCCAACTCCGCCATCAAAATTCGAGCGTCTCGTGGCTGGGGGCGGGGGTGGAGTTCGCACGTGCTTCATTCATGGACCCCCCTCAAAGAGGACGCTGGCGAAGAATAGGGAAAGCGTCCCGTGACGTCATTGGCGTCCGTGCACGCGCTGTTGGCTTCTCGTGGTCGCAGCTGCCGCTCCGCTATAGCGAAATAACGGATTAACGCTACGGCGGGCCGCGGGGGGGGGGTGGGGTCGGGAGGGGCCGGAAGAGGGGGGGTTGGGCGAGCGGGGGAAAAAGATGGAGAAAAGATTGAAAAAAATTTTGGATTCCATTTTTCTATTTTTGTGGCGTTCGGTCGTTGATAAACGTCGGTTCCAACGCGAAGACGCCACTGACCCTGGCCGGATGTTGATGGGGGACCTTGGCCTAGTTGGGAGTCGTTGGCTCCGTGGGGCCTGGTTGCTCGGCAACCACCAAAATGGCGCCAAATCGGCCTTGATGCGAGGAAAAGCGACTTTTTTCTCTTTCACTTTTCATTTCATTTTTCATATAATTTTTCCTCATTTAAAAAAAAAAAAAAAAATGGCCGCCATCGCCGCCATTTTTTTTTAAATTTTAAATTTATACATTTTTTAATTTTTAATTTTTGTTTAATTTTTTTTTTTGAGAATTTGTTGATTTTTGTGTTAATTTTGTGGTAAAAAGGGGTTGATGCACCCCCTCGTGGGGTTCACGACCCCCCCTAGTAGGCAACGCTGGTTCCTCATTGGTCCAACCAAAGGGATCAATGGAGGTAGACGAACTATTGATCCAGAATAGTTCACACTCACAACAAAAGGGAAGAGTGGGAAGCCTCGTTTTCAAAATAACCCCTACAAGTGACCAGGAGCGCCCTCAAAGCATCCAAAATGGGGGTAAACATTCCCTTCCCCTTTTTCTTACATTTTAGACCCCCAATTCTCCGCCTAGAGTACCTATGGGACCCTCAAATCAATCCCTCCAATATTTTTGCTCTCAGATCATCAGATTCTTTTTTTTTAAAAAGTGGGGGTAAATAAAAATGTGGGTTTATTTTTTTTAAAAAGTGAGGGTAAATAAAAATGTGGGTTCATTTTAACCCCTGGTTGCATTTCAATGGCAATTTCCATTTTTTCCACCATATTAATAAAAAAGTAGGGGTTAAAAATTCAAGCAATATGAGTGTATACACTTCAATATGTAAAAGTGGGGGTGGGGGTTAAAATGAGGTGGGTGTCAATTCACTCCCAGATGCACTTCAATATTCCCAGACGATTTTTTAACTAATTTCTAGAAAAATAACCAAAATTCATAAAAAAATCTGCCAACTTTTAAAAAGTGGGGGTAAATAATACCCCTACATCTATTCCCAACCAAATTCCACTAACCTGACCAATCTTTCAACCAAATTAACTAAAAAAAAATTTTTATATAAATTAGACATATAAAAAAAAAAATTAAAAAATTAAACATATAAAAAAGTGGGGGTAAATAAACTCTTCAAGGAACCCCTACATTTATTCCCCACCAAATTCCACTAACCTGACCAATCTTTTAACCAAATTAACTAAAAAGAAATTTTATATAAATTAGATATTTAAAAATAAAAAAATTAAATATATAAAAAAGTGGGGGTAAATCAAAGAACCCCTAGGTCGATTTCAGATTCTTGAGTGCTTTCTTTCAACTCATTTCCTAAACAAACTAAAAACCAAAAATCACATAACACAAAAAAGTGGGGGTAAATAAAAAATCACGTGACACAAAAAAGTGGGGGTAAATAAAATATCGTTTCACCAAACCCCTTACCCCCATTTAAATCCTAATTTCCACATCCTCAACTACATCTAACCCAATCCCATCCAGATTAGCCAAAAACTGGGGGTTAAAAATCTCCCCCAACATCCAAAAATAGGGGAAACTCAAAACCCTCCCTTCAACAACCCCCACATCAATCCCAACAATCATTCTCACATTATAAACACCATTCAACCCAACCAAAACCAGGAGATAAAAAAAAAACCAAAAAAAAACTATTTTTTCAAAACTAGGGGTAAATAAAATGGCCACCCAAAAAAAAAATCACTTACCCCCAGTGCTAAAAATAATTTTGCACAACTGCATTGGTCAATATCTGGCAAATTGTAGCACAGGTTCCATTTGATCTCGGGGGTGGAGGGGAGGATGGGTAAAATAAAAACAAGGGGGGAAAGGGATATTGTGGTGAGTCATAGGTAAAGGGAGGATCATTTTGTTTCCATGACAACAGGAGTCTGTGCGAGATGATTTTCCGTTCCGTAATACAATTACGTTCATAACAAATGACAGAGGGGGGGTGGGGTGACTCATAAGCCCCCACGCGTTCCTCCATGCACGTGCAGGGCCCCATTGGACCACTCCTCCTTTTAATCAAACTTGTGATCACCAGAAAAGAGTTGAAAAAATAAAAAATTTAAAAAATCCAAAATGGCCGTCCAAAATAGGGGTTTAGGCGGCTAGGGTGGGGGTAAAGAAAAAGTCCCCCACCCAAACCAAACTCGTGTCCTTTACGCAAGAAGCGGTGTTATAAATCTTGTTCCTTATCTCCCCTTTTCCACTACACCCACCTTTAATGACCCCCCTCTTCTCCCCCTCCCCTTGGACGCCATTTTGGTTTCGTCACTTGGTCATTTTTTGGCTTTTTAGGTCACTGGAACATGAATTTTTCAGGGGAAAAAAAATAGTCGTGAAGATATGATTAGATGAACAAAAGGGCACTAATGGCTGACACAAAAAAAAAATGGAGGCCATTAATTAATGGAACATAAATCACAATCATCCCCCCTAAATCATGGTTGATGCATACTTAACGGGGATCTGCATCCATTAGAAATATTAAGGCCCTATTCTCAAAACAACATTAAATCATGCTGTCAAAGAGCCTAAAATCTATTATTAGATGACCTTCACTCAAAGGGCACCACAGAAAATCAATAGGGGCCTGGAAAATTAAAATTTCATCATTTTTAGTGCCCCCCTTTGAAGAGAAAATTCGTTTTTATTTTTATTTTTTGAGGGAATTGGTGCCCTTTTCTCAAGGGGCCCTTATTTATTTGTTTTTAACAATCTTTCTAAATCAAATATTTTTTATCTCCACCAAAAGGGCCATTCTATTTGCACATTATCTTCCCACATCAAACAGACATTATTAATTTGATGCCCTTTGCAAAAGCCGTATAAACCCACACCGTCGCAAATCAAAAAAGGCCTTCAAGTATAAATCAAAGGGCACAAAAACAAACAAACTTTTATTCCCATCAGCATGCCTTAACACTAGAACGGCCGGAATTTCCGCCTACCTAGAACGGCCAAAACCGGTCAAAATGACCGGTTTTCAATATCGTGAACAATACGTGCACCAAATGTGCAAAATACTTTCACAATACGTGCACAATACGGGCATACAACGTTTTGACATCAAATGGATTTAGTAACACGCGAAATATGCGAAGAAAATACCAAAACAAAAATTGATGGTTATTATAAAACCTGATAAAATTAAATTTCCGTTTTTAATATTATCAGATTTTATAAAAACCATAAATTTTTGTTTTGGTATTTTCTTCGTATGTTTCGCGTGTTACTGAATCAGTTTGATGCCAAAACGTTGTATGCACGTATTGTGCACGTTTGGTGCACGTTTGGTGCACGTTTAGTGCAATTTGGTGGACGTATTGTTCAGGTGGTTTCAACCGGTTATTTTGACCGGTTTCGGCCGTTCTAGGTGAATTCACTTTTTTTTTATAATTTCTTAAGATAAATGCAACTTTCGATGATTTATGATATAAAGCATCATAAATCAGCTAAAGTCGCAAATTAGCAGCATCGTAAACCCATTGGGTTTATTGCTGCAGCTGTTTTAAACAGCATTTCCGGTCAAAATGACCGGTCTGGCCGTTCTAGTGTTAAATCAAACAACATTCCAATATTGCCTACTTGATGACCATTCCCATAAATCCATTACCTAAGGGCACAAAAAATTTATTCCCATAATTAAACACTTCCCTAAACAACAAGGACACACACTCAATGCCCCCACTTGAGGCCCTTTGCTGAAACAAACCAACACCAAAGGGCACAAACCACTAAAACTCACCTCAATACAAATCAAAATCACAAAAACATCACCCATTTGAGGCCCTTTCATAGAAAAACATTCCCCACCCTCGCCAAAGGGTTAGGGCCCAGCAAACAACATGGGGGGAAGCGGCCAAACATACTTATTTACCACAACTGGCCGGGCCTTTAAATAGCACCCTCAGCAAACATGGCTGACAGGGAGAGGAGATAAGTAGGAAAGCGAAAAATTCCTCGACGTCGCAGGGGGTCCATTCGAGAGGCCATAACTCCACTTCCGGTGGGTCAACGGCCCAAATAAAGGGTCCGGCAGATAGGTCTTGGCGAGGGCTATCTTTCTGGGCACCCAAAAACCATCCATTGTTGCAACATTCCGGCCGGAAATCGAATTTAACTTCTCAGTTGAACCGAAACGAGGACAAAATCACCACCGGACTCTCTCCGATCCAAATCTTCCCAATTTTTTTGCCACCGCTGACCCAATTTGGCGGTACCCCCCCCCCCCGCCTCCGCCATCTTGTCCCGGTTTTTTTCTCTTTCCTGTCGAGCTTATATCCGTTACCAATTTCCTTCGCGTTTTTTGAGGTGAGAAGAACGCACCGTCTTCCCGAAGCATTTCCTCAACTCCTCGTTGGCGGACCCCCGGACCCCCTCCATCTTTCCACCTGCCCTCCTCCCACCTCCCCCGGCGTCCGTCCGAGGTGCCGAAACGGCGTTTCTTTCCCACGTGCGAGACGACGGTGGCGATGAGCTCGATGAGCGAGAGACTCGGGACCCCCAGCAAGGTCACCGTCTCGTATTTTTCCAAGCAACGCGTCTCTCGTCCACCTGGCCATCCTGTTGCGTCGCTCACCACCTGTCACCGGCATAAGCTTGGACCGGAAATGCCCAACCCACGACGCCCTTCACGGTTTCTAGTTCCGTTCGTTTTTTTCTTTTTTCATATTTTTCAAACGGACCAATTATTATATTGTTATCAGCATTCTGATTATCCGAGTCAGCTGACCCGATTCAAACGCAATCGCTGGATATTGACGATAACCAACGAAAGGCGGCGCCGAGCCGTGACCGTCGAGGCAGCCCAACAGAAGCCGACGACGTACGAAAGGTGACAAAAATTATTGTATTATTAACTTCATGAGTTCAAAAGTTATTGATAAATATTCATTTCGTACTTTCGTACTCCCAAAAATCGCAAAACTTCTTAGCCCCCGTATGTTAACGGTTTCGCTGAAAGGGTTAAACTTTGCAACCCCGGAGATATCGGGTGTTTTAGTCCGTAAAAGGTTGCTCGCAACCCGAGAAACTTTGACGCAACCCCGAGTATCTTTCCTGCAACGATCCATCAACGTTTGCACATGTTATGGCGCGAAGTTCAGACATAGTGTATAGGTATTACGTAGTACAACATGTCAGAAGTATGTTTTTGTTTAGGTACGGCCATTTCGTAACCCTTACATTCGGTTAGAACAACGATGACCCTCGGAAGCTTCGTCTCTTTCCAGTCGATGTACGAAATACGAACTACACTCTCGTTCGAGTCAAAAGAGTCCTTTCTCCCATTGGCCGAGCCATTTTACTGGTGTAGTGATGCAAAAAAATAGACCCAGACATTGTAATCGATTACCTACCGTTAGAAAACTGTTTGCTTTCCTGACAAACGTGAGTTTTAAATTAACTTTATTTTATAAATTGTGAACGTTTGTCGCAATCTGCGGGACGACTTTCTCGAAGACCCGACCAATCGTCGATCTCCGATTCATCCTCAAGGCTGGACCGGCCTCGGGAAGCCTAGATTTGCCGACGGATGTAAACAAACGTGGATCTGGGGCACGAGACGCGGGGAAAGGGCCTAGCGAGAATTGTTGGCAACTCAAATTGGCATGTGGGTGGAAGGAAATGCCTTTCAGCCAAGGTCTCATTTTCTTTTACCCTTTTTCGACCACCTTGAGCTCTATATGAGTAGGTGGCTTCAAAGGGGTTCGCCAACCCGCTGCAAGGTCAACACGTGGCGACCTTGATCGAGCAGACGCTCAAAACAATCGCGTGGCGACTGGCGAGAGAAAGGCGAATTAGCGCGCACGAGTTTTCACAATTTCTCAACGGCCGTTCTTGGAAGAGCAACAAATGCTCATCGTTCGCTCACTCCCTGCGAGTCAGAATAAATATGGCGAATAAAGATGGCCGATTGTGGCGTGGGGGGCTGGTTTGGGGGCTTTTTCAAGGGCATGTGTGTGTGTGCCCCTCGCAGCAGGTAATAATCAAATTGGGGCCAAATCATTTTTTTTTTATTGGTGACTTCACTGTTATACTTTCAAATGTGGACCTTGGGAGGCCTAAGATGCTGGTGGGCCTCCGAGGGTTTTTAGGTTTTCGAAGTGTAGTGTTAAAATTTAGACTTTGGTAAATTTTAGACATAAAAAAAAATTAAGATTTTTTTTTTTAAGATTGTAGACTATAAAAATATATTTTAGGCCTAATTTGAAATTTTTGAATTAAAAAAATCGAATTTTATCTCAAAAAATAACATTTTAGACCCAAATTCAGCTTAAAAAATACATTTTACACCCAAATTCAGATTAAATAATAAATTTTACACCCAAAATCAGCTTAAATAATACATTTTAGACCCAAATTCAACTGAAATAATACATTTTAGACCCAAATTCAGATTAATAATACATTTTAGATCCAAATTCAGCTTAAATAATACATTTTAGACCCAAATTCAGCTAAAATAATTCATCTTAGACCCAAATACAGCTTAAATAATACATTTTAGACCCTAATCCAACTATAAAAAAAATTTTAGACCCCAATTCAATTCCAAAAAATTCCATTTTTAGACCATAAGCATCAATTTCTAATCACCTTTACTGTATAAACTGAAACAAAAATTTCACCTTGGGCCTAAAAATTTACCCTAGACCTAAAAAACCCTCAACTTCATAAAAAAAAAAGAAAAACCCTCGTTTCCTTGAAAATCAAAAATTGCACCTTAGGCCTAAAAATAATTTACGTTTTTTTCTATTTTTTCTCCAAATGGGGGTTGGGGCTTTTCAAGGGCACATGTCTTCCTAGCACGGGGGTACGTTCAAGTTAAAAACGAACGGGGCCATCAAGATCAAGTCCGAAGCATGTTGTCTGGGCGTCAAGTCGCCACTCATGACAAGTTTAGGCCATAACCGCCGTCTGCTCCGTGGGAAACAACCGCACCACGCCACCGCCGCCCTGGTGCCAATTGCCCGCATTAATCCACCTTTTCCTTTTACTTCAAAAATTTTCATTTTATTTTTTTTATTTTTTTCCTTCTTCTAAATAATGAACAGCTGCACCAACTTCACGGATCCGAAAACTTGACAGTGGAACGGATCCACGATGAATGGGTCCACTAACTGCACTAAAACCCCACCCTGCACCCTCCTTTCCCTTCACCTCAAAGCCCCATACTTTCCTATTATACTTTTAAAGCGTGAAGCACTTGGACAACAACTTAAAACTTACCCGGCGGCCATCTTGGTTTTTTTTTTTTTTTTTTTTTTTTAATTCCAAAAAAAAAAAAATTATTTTGGACACCATTTTTAATTTTCGACCCCCACCCCATACCCAAAAATATTTTTCTCCTAAAAAAATAAAAAATCTTAAATTTTTTTTTTGGGGTGGCCACCATCTTTGATTTCCAACCAAACCCCCAAAATATCCAATTTCATTCTCCCCTCCCATAACCCTGCATCTGGTCTTCCTCTTTCCAGACCATCCCACCATGGCAGCCATTTTGGTGGGGGATAAGGGAGTGGGAGGGGGGGAAAGGGAAGGGCAACTCTTCAAAACAAACCTCCATATCCCCCACCTCCAAAACCCATGCATAACTAATTGCATAACTCATTAATAATTTCCACCTAACCCTAATTCCCATACAACTACATGTTAATTTTTAATCACTTCCAAAATTGCACACAATTTTCATTTCCCAGCCCACAATTGCCATAGAAAACCACAAATCTTCAATGGGCAGCCATTCCCATAGCCATAACACGCAGTACAGGTCTGTCTATAACTTATTTCCCACAATTCCCCATTTCAGCCCCAATTCCCACACAATTTCCCACATTTTCGACCTCGCCCAATCTTGAAACTTGCAAGGGAGGGATAAAAAAAGAGACTTCTCACAGAAAGCCATTTGAAAAGTGGGGAAAAGAAGAAGAAAAAAAAAACAGGGGGAACAAGATGGCCGACTGGTTTAAGGTGTATGGTTCAGGTGTGGCATTGCATCGTCTGGTTATTCGCGAACAAGGTCAGTCGCAAACCGGCAAAACTTCTCATTCATCCCGAGGGGAACGGGATGGCAGAGAGAGAGAGAGAGACCTGGAGAGGGTAAAAGGGGGAAGTGATGCACTTCCGGTATATAGAATCCACCTTCTTCCTCAACAAACTACTTCTTCCCACGACCTAAGAGGTCTGTCTGCCACATGTCAAGACCAAACCCAAACTCACTAACTCGCCCATTCAAAAATTCCTACAGCCCGGGCCCCAAACATAACATGGGGCCCCAAAAAGAATTTAAAAAAAAAAATATTGTATCATTTTGAAAAATGTCCACTAGGGTTATACAAGGTCCTTGGGGCCCCCTCTGGTACACAGGACCCATTATTAAGGCCCCCAGGCCCCAAACATAACATGGGGCCCCACAAAATAAAAATTGTATATTTTGAAAAATGTCCACTAGAGTTATATGTGCAAGAAATGCCCAATTCTTAGAGCCCCAAGATCCTTGGGGGCCCCTCTGGGACACTGGACCCCTTATTAAGGCCCCCAAAGCACTTTTTGTGGTGTTCTAGGGGCCCCAAAATGGCTTGAGTACACCTAATCTGTTTTGTGGGGCCTTAAACACAAGATAAACTACAAATCTTATTTAAAGTTGAGCAACATGTTGTATCTCACACCTCTCCTTTTCTATCATTAAGGGGCCCTTTCCACAAACAAATGGAAAACAAAATGGCCAGGGGGGATGGTTTTTAAGGGGATGGACATGGCACATTCCTCTTCCTGTCCTTGACCCACAAAAACTGGTCGAAGCAACAAATCCTTCATTGTATGTTGAGTAGAAAAATGTATTTTTCTAAAATGAAAACTTTTCCATTCAATTTGAGCAAAAAAAATGAGTCATGGGAATCAATCAATGAGTCTGTCATGTGACCTCATCAACCCAAGTCACGTGGTTGGGATATGGCCCCCTTAACGGTTGAATGGCACCACCTGGACGGCAAGTGGTCAAACTCCCCCTCGGTTGCCCTCTTTTCTCACTAGCTTCTAAATTAACCAATCGGAACGGAAGTGACATCATTTATTACCCTCAGTTTCACGTCATGTGTTTCTGATAGTCTGATTCTCATTGACCTCGAGATGGAAACATTTTTATAAATCTAAAATCCAACTCTCTACATCCCCGTCGTCACCCCCCAAAACCACGTTAATACAACGTTGGGCTAAAGTCTCGTTATAACGTTCCGTAACTCCGGTTCGCGTTGGCTGCGTTCGCACAATGTAATTACAATCGGCAATTAGCCTGAATTTCATTAGCCAAGCCAAATCCCTACTTTAAAAATCGTTAAAAATCATAGGAGCCAGGCAGCTTATTGCATAAAACTTGTCCGGCTTGCTACTTAAAGCCTGGGTGGTTTATTTATTTTTTTCTCAATTTATCCGAAACCGTCGTGGTAACGCTCCAGTTGCGCCGCAGTTAGGACACATTGAAGACGCGCGGCTTGTGTAATTTTGGTCTTAAAATTCAATTTGATTCAATTGAAAAGAAAAGTTAATCTTTTCTGTTAACTACTTTTTTTCCTTTTCCCACTAATCCAACTCTCTACCTCCTCATGGCCACGCCTGGATGCCCACTGCAGCGTTACTAAACGAGATCTCCAAGGCTCAGGTACCCCCACCCCAATTTCAAATTGTGGCTCGTTTTTTGCCTCTGTGCTTTCACACTTTCATTCTTTACCGTTAAGTCTGAGCCTTCTCTTCCACTGCTACGCCGACAGCTGTAGCCGTTTGGTCTGCCGATGACTGATAGAAGCTCGGCTGTTTTCGACAATTAAGGAAGTGTTTGCCGAATGATGAATATTTAAATAAAGTTGTCATAATCCCATGACCACCTGAGGTTTTTGGCCTTGTAAGGTAAGTCCAAGGATGATGTTTAATAGAACGCAAGTGTTGCATCAAGACTAAAGAAAATCCGGCCGAAAACAAGGCCAAGCTGAAATTGCCCACCCAATCAGTTCCAGTATTGATTGGCCCCAGTACTGTTTAGACCAGTACACATTACACCCACTACTGTTTAGACCAGTACACACCAGATCCAGTACTGTTTAGGCCAGCACACATTACATCCAGTAGTGTTTAGACCGGTACACATCAGTCCCAGTACTGTTTAGGCCAGTACACATTACACCCAGTAGTGTTTAGACCAGTACACATTACACCCAGTAGTGTTTAGACCAGTACATATCAGACCCAGTACTGTTAGGCCAGTACACATTACACTCAGGAGTGTTTAGACCAGTACACATCAGCCCCAGTACTGTTTAGGCCAGTACACATCAGCCCCAGTACTGGTTAGGCCAGTACACATCAGCCCCAGTACTGTTTAGGCCAGTAAACATCAGCCCCAGCACTGATCAGAATAAGTCAGCACTGATTAGATCAGTACTAACCAGTGCTGACCAAATCCAGTACTAATTATATATCCAATGCCCCTAACTTGTGCTAAAACAGGAACAGATGATCAACATGGATGGCTCTTCCCCCCCTGTTTGTTGACAAGATTGAAGACTTTTTGAGTGATGTTTTGATCTTCCATTTTTCACAACAACATTCTAATCATTTCTTAAAACTCATTTTCAACAAACTATTTATCCAACATCCATTATTAAATTGGATTAAATTGAACAAACAGCTCCTTCTTTCTTTATTTCCCATCCTGATTATTATTAGTAAACCATTTTTTTTCTACTTCCCTCCTTTCCTACTCCATAATAATAAGTTTAGACTCGAGTCAGATCCCACAATGGGATAAGAAGCAAATTATTTCACCCCACCACCTCACCTTTAAAAAAAAAACTTAAAAGGAACCATGAACTAAATAAAAAAAAACAATGGCTGCCTTATGGACAGGGGCATTTAATAATGAGTAGAGATAAGATGAAGGTGGAGTGATGGAATGGCAGGTATTATCCCCCATGTACCTGCAGGGGCTGCTGAGGGGAGAGTAAAAATAGGGGATCCATCAAGAGGGGGTCATCCACCATGTTGAATTCTTCAACTGTGTTACTACTCATGTTAAATGGATAAAATGGTGGATCCATGATGGACCCAGTGGATCAAACCCTGCAAAAGGTGATTTCAGGTGTTTCGGGGAACTTGGGGGGAGGTTGAGGTTGGCAACACCTTGTGTGGTCTAATCTGCCAACAGGTCAAAGATTCGTTTATGAGGGGCAAACAAGACAAAGTCATAAAAACAAAATGGCCGACTGTGGGTTGGTTTCATCATCAAAGACAGGGGGAGGAGGGGGAAAGGTTGAGTTTTATTTTTAGTGCTTGGGTTTATTTTGAGTCCAAGTTGCACAAATCCAAGGACAGAGGGTAGGGAGAGAGGGCGAGGAAGGTGCATCTTGTTGCAAGTGGTTTGTTGTTTCTCCGCCACGATATTATAGAAATGATAATGCCGGCCGAGGGGCTTCGATGAATGTAAAAATAGTGGGGTTTGATAAGTTGAGTCAATTTTCTAGTCGTGACTCAGACAAATGGGTTCTTTGGACTGCCATGAACCTTTGGGGACATCGGCCGTGGCGACACCTAGTGACGACATTCGGAAAGAGGCATCGAACGGCTCCCGTTTGCCGACATCGGCGTTGAACGACCATACCGCGCTGAAAGCACCGCTTCTCCACCTTTCTCACGATTTCGCGCGTTAATAGATTCGCGGATCGCAGCCGCGTCCTTTTTTGCAGGATTTATCGGGATTACTTGCAAATTCGATCGCAACCAAGGCCTTTCGGTTTGAAAATAAAAGTGCAGTGACTGGCCTTGGCCTTCAACCAAAAATTGCCATCACAAACAAGCGGATATGATGTCACTAGCTTAATGAGCACGTTTGCTCCGCTGTATTTTTTTTCTACGCCCCATGCATCTCTTTACCACTGACCTAGTGCTCGGTGCAATGATCAACTTGTGGCACCATCTAGTGGCAAATTGTTCAAACTTGACCGCAGGTTATGAGATATTGACATTTCGCTGCATCGAATCCGTTGATTGCGGGAGTGGTTTCCCCAGACGCCACTCAACAGCCTCTCACCCCTTCAAATTACGGATTTTCTCGTATTCACCGTATAATAGAAGACGAAGATTGCTTTTCTGCGGAACCGCCGTTTGCTAATGATTTCTACGTTTACATGTACACAGTTATCCGGAGAAGTGAATTCGAATTTCCACTTGTTAGAAAAAACTTCAATCTCTTTCGAAAGGCTTAAAATTTGTCATTAAATCTGTTAAATAAATTGTGATTTTTCACTGATGGAGCAACTGTCACTTGAGATCACTGACTTGTTGTTGGCAAGGTATTTGGCAATATTTGCATTCAATTGGTTTTTTTTTTTTTTTTTTTTTACTTTCCTTGTCTGACACCACCAGTGTCAGTGTGAATGTGAATGGATGTAGCGAGGTAGTCGGTGGCGCCATCTATGAGTGGGAATCTCAACTAGGTCATGATACAAGGTTGTTGGCATTTTATTTTTAGTGTTATTTTAATAGTAATCTATGAATTGAAGTGGAGATCCACACAGAAATAGGAAAGAATGTCTGAGGGGTGAAACGAATGTTCAAAGGACCGGAAAAGATTTTAGTAAGTTTTTCTTAAAAGTACTCTTCCTAAATGTTTTGACAATTTTTCAAAATTTCAATTTTGCACCCAAATCTTCAATTTTAGGCCAAACATTTCAATTTTTTTTACTCTATCGTTCATTTATCATACTAAAATTCAATTTTTATCCAAAATTTTCAATTTCTTATTCCAAAAATGTTGATTTTCTATAAATACATTTTTGCAAGCCAAATAATTTAATTATCTACAAAATTCAATCTTTATAAATTTTTACCTTACTCAATTTTTTTATATATGTAAGTTAATTCTCCAACTCAATTTTTCCATTAAAAACAACTTTTCCTTTAAAAATTTAATTTTTCCTCTAAAAACTCAATTTTTCTTTTAAAAATTCAATTTTTCCTTTAAAATTTCAATTTTTCCTCTAAAAACTCAATTTTTCCCTTAAAAATTCAATTTTTCCTTTAAAAATTCAATTTTTCCTTTAAAAATTCAATTTTTCCTTTAAAAATTCAATTTTTCCTTTAAAAATTCAATTTTTCCTTTAAAAATTCAATTTTTCCTTTAAAAATTCAATTTTTCCTTTAAAAACTCAATTTTTCTTTAAAAATTCAATTTTTCCTCTAAAAAGTCAATTTTCCTCTAAAAAGTCAATTTTTCCTTCAAAAATTCAATTTTTCCTTCAAAAATTCAATTTTTCCTTCAAAAATTCAATTTTTCCTTTAAAAATTCAATTTTTCCTCTAAAAAGTCAATTTTTCCTCTAAAATTCAATTTTTCCTCTAAAAACCCAATTTTTCCTTTAAAAATTCAATTTTCCTGTAAATAATTAACTTTTTCTCTAAAAACCTCAATCCAACCAGACAAATTTCATTTTTTCTTAAAAAAAAAATCAATTTTCTTAAAAAATTTACGTTAAAAAATCCAACTTTATTTTTAAAATTGTTACCAATGCCGCAATATTCCACTAAAAACTTTTTTAAAACAAACTCAAACCAAATGCACAAATTCCATTCAATAATATCTGACTTCCCCATGTTTACACGACGTTTAAACGTAAAAACGATGTTAAAACGATGTTAAAACGATGTTAACTCGACACACTTCATGAAAAAAAATCAAAATATTCAACTTACTGTGCAAATTGATTTACGGTGGACGCCACGACCAAACACACTCATTTTTACATTGCAAATAATTCATTTCCAACAACTGAAAAATCAAACAAACAAAAAAACAAAACAAATCAATAAAAAAAAAAAATTATAAATGACGTCAACTGACGTCAACGCTCCTCAATCTCGCATGACGTCACGCGTGACATCACAAACAGCAATTCCAAGTGTCATATGTTCGCAATTCTCACGATCCAAAAACACAAATAAATAAATAAAAATATAAAAACACACAAATAAATTTTTAAAATAATAATAATTTTTAAAAAAAATCAAGACATCGACGACCAAAAATTCCCCCACTTTCTACACCAAAAATTGCAAACATTTAACACCGATTTCCCCAAAAAACCCAAATTTCCACCAAATAAATCGCACAACAACAAAACCAACTGCCATTACTCGCATATTTTAAGCCACGGCACAATCCTTTGTTTAGACAAAACCCTTTACACCGAATCATATTGCAGGAATTTCGCGTTTTATCGCTTTAAAACGTCGAAAAACCCACAAAATAGCTTCGAATCGTTCTTTTAACGTATTTTTATCGTTTTATGGGCGAATTAGTGACGTATTAGATCGACATTTGGTGCGAAAATTGCATTTAGAGTGACAAAGGGGCGTCGTCCTTGCATTTGGCGAGATTTCATTTCCGCATCAATTTGCGTGGATTTTGTGCAATTTCAGCTTTAAAACGGATCGTAATGGGCAGAATGAGTTGTCGTTGGGGGTGGATCGGGTGTATTGGTGGCCGGAATGAATGGAAACGGGGTTGAGTGTGTTGGCTATTGCGTAATTCCTTTGTGTGATGGAATTTCATGTCAATTTACAATCTGGCAGACGAATTTCGCCCGTTTAGCCACGTTTTTCGCCGTTTCGAGCGCAATTTGTGCGAAAATCTACTTACTTTGCTAAGTGTTTGCAGCTTTTCATTAATCCTTCGCTCCGCGGACCCGAAGGAGCGGTGAAAAACGTCTTCCGTAAACAAACGACGAAACAAAAGTCACAAAAGAACAAAGGAAATGAACCCGAATCTCGAGCGACATCTCTCGATGGTTATTCGTAGTGCTACTAACTCAACGTAATTAAATCTGCTTTATCTTTGAGTACTGTCATTTGAAATGACGTCATTAGTTTTAAGGTTTTGTTGAATTTAGATTTTGTTATTTTAAATTGGATTTGTATTTATTTTTTGCTCGGATTGATCGATTTTTTAATTTTAATGGTAAGAATGATTTTTTTTGGTGTGTTTTGTTTAAATTTTTGGTTTTTATCTATATCCCATGATGCCACGCACATGCTCCGTTGGCATGGTTTGATGGCGGCCAACTGAGAAATTGGACAAACTTTGAAGATTTGAACGATTTTATTCGTTTGCGGCGACTCACTTGTCATTTATCGAGGTACGGTGTTCGTGAAATTGTGCAATAAATGAAATCGGTTAATTTTGGGTGTTTTTTGTAGCAGAAACTCATTCCATCATGATTACCGACATGCAACTGGCTGTTTTTGCCAATATTCTCGGCGTTACGTTATTTCTTTTGGTAGTTCTATATCATTATGTGTCCGTAAACAATCCCAAGCGGGCGAATTAAGGTAATGAAGCGATTTCTCGGAAGAAAAATGTCAATTTTGCTCAAATTTATCGTTTTTTCAGGTCTTTAATTGAAAACCACATTGAAAATTGACCATAACTTACATCACAAAATGTATTTTTCATAAATATGGAATAAAATTGTTAAATAACATTGCAATAATCAGTTTTTTGTGTGGTTTTATTCATAAATCTGAGAAATCCATCAATATCGGCACAAATGCCGGTTAATCGATCGTTTTGACGATATGACGTCAGAAAATATCATGTATTACGGATAGTTAATACGGATTGTGATGTCACTGCTCAAGGTTATAAATTGCAAATGGCTGCCGTCTTATATCGTCAGGTCAAAACTTAAGTTCGAAGCATGGTTTTATACTTCACAAGCAACGGTAAATTTATTCTCTCTGTCTTAACGATTATAAATAAAAAAAACTAATTGTGTTTTTATTTCCATTTCAGTCGTTTCTCCGCCCGTGAAAATATTCATGGGAGTCGACAAATTTGAAAGTGAAGTGGTTTGCACCAAAAAACGAAGAATTTTGTTTAAAAATTTGAAATATTTGCAGACGAAGGACTCATTAAATGGGGCTGGCCCGAAGATGTGTGGTTCCACGTGGATAAATTGTCATCTGCGCACGTCTATTTACGATTACAAGCGGTTATTAATTGAAAAAGGGAAGAAAAACGAGGAAAAAATTTGAAATTTGTGTTTTATTTTAGGGGCAGAGCATCGACGACATTCCCGCAGCCGTTCTGGAAGATTGTGCGCAGTTGGTGAAGGCGAACAGCATCCAAGGGAATAAAATGAACAACATCGAGGTGGTGTACACGATGTGGGCGAATTTGAAGAAAACTGCGGGAATGGAAGTGGGACAAGTCGGTTTCCATCGCGATAAAGAAGTAAAAATGGCGGTTTTTGGTTAATTTCGTTGAATTAATTTGGTTTTTCGCTCAGGTGATGAAAATTAAGGTGGAAAAACGGATAAACGAGGTGGTGAATCGATTGAATAAGACGAAGGAGGAGAAAGATGCGGATTTGCAGGCGGAGAGGGAGTCTAGAGACAGGACGGAACGGGAGGATAAGAAGAGGGTTTTGAGGGAACAGAAGGAGAGGTCGAAGGACGATGAGAAGAAGAGGCGGGAACAGGCCGAATTGAGGTTTTATTTTTTTATTTTTTTGTGTTTTTTTGGTTTTGATGGTTTTGTTTTGATTAGGAGTTATTCTTCGTTGATGGCGACGGATAAAATGCGGTCGAATTTGGTTGGTTTTGGGTTTTTTTTGGTGTTTTTTGTTGTTTTGATTGATTTTTGTTTTGTTTTTTAGGAAAATGATGAAGATTCGGATGAATTTATGTGATTGGATTGTGAATAAATAGATTTTTGCTACGTTTTGTTTGTTTGTTTGTTTGTTTGTTTGTTGTTTTTTTGTGGTTTTGGGGAGCAAATGTGTTTTTATCGCACTTTTGGAAGCATGAAAAGTGAAAAATTAACTACGACTGTTTACCTTATTTTTACATTTAGGCTTAAAAAAAAATTTTATGTTCTAAAAATACGCGTGCAACACTGCGACAGAGTGGTTTGGTTACTCCGCTCGTGAAAGTGAAGTATTTTGGGGTCAAAAAACGAAGAATTTCGATTAAAATTTGAAATATTTCGGACGAAGGACTCCCGAAATGGGGCTGGCAAAAAGTGTGATTACGTTTTCATTTACGGTTACAAAATGGAATGAAAAACGTGAAAAAATTTAAATTTTTGTTTGATTTAAGGGCAAAGAATCGACGACATTCAGCAGCTCCGTAATAGCATTTCTAATCAATGTTCGAAAAATTTCCCCTTTTGGAGGAGGATTTCAATCGATTGATTGTGGGAAATGTGCAGTGTTGTATCGAACCAAACTAACTTGTAAGATCGAAAACTAGTTCACTTTTACAAGTTAACGCAAAAAACGAACTTACCGGTAGTTAACTTTTAAGAGTGAACTTGAACGAAGTTCGCATTCACCATGTTTGATAATAAAAACGTTGCAAAAATGTAACTTTTTGCATCGGTTTTATACGTTTTGATGACGTTTTCATCATCAAAACATTCATTTTGGTCACTTTTTACAACGAAAACTGCGAAATCAGCCGATTTCGTCATTAAAATTAATGAAAACGTTTGATTTACTAAAAAAAAGTGTTTTTTTTCCATCTGCAAACCACAAAACAGAAAAAAATTGGAAAAGTGAACTGAACTATTGGTTCAAGTTCGTGAACTTAACTTAGTTCACTTTGAAAAAAATTGTAGTGAACGTGAACGTGAACTAGTTCACACGGTGATGAATGCGAACTTGAACTAGTTGGCGATTTGGTGAACGAGATACAACACTGGAAATGTGGATGACCGAAAAGGAATTTACGAAACGAAAGAGTTGATTCGGCTTTCCAGCAAGACCTTTCGTGAATTTTCACAAATTTAAAATATTAAATTTAAAATATTTTTTATTTAATAATTTTTTTCTTCTTTCTACGTCATTTCGGATTATTTTAAATACAAAAAAATTATCTCGCTAATCTAGTGGGATCTTTTGAGAAAAGTTTTATCGTCACATTCCCGTGCAAATTGCACGCGGAAGGATATGCCGCTGAACGCCCGCGTTGTATTCTGCGAGCACGAATCGCTCATAAATAACATAATTCAGAACGCTGGTCTGTGCCTGGGCGCCATTCTTCTTCCACCGGAAGCCGTGTTTTATTCAGAAAAAACAACACGAAGCCAATGGTAAATTCACCCCGAGTCCAAGGTTGATGTTGTAACGCGATGCGATGACGTCATCGGATCGTGATTTGATAAACAAGTCCAAAGCGCAGGAGGCGGAGACCGAGGAATTTCGTATTCATTTTTCCTTCTTCGTGTTTTTTTTCTTAAAAGTTTTCCCAGCGCCATTCTGAGCATGAACGGATCCTCGAGTGTGCCCACGAGCGCGTGCGTTGCCAATTCGGAGATTTGCGAAAGCAGCAAGAAATTCACGGTTCGCTTTTCATTTTCGTTCTGAATTTTTGTTCGTTGGATTTCATGTTTTTTCGTTTATTTTTGTTTATTTTTTTTTTAGGTTTACAAGGTTATGGTGGTGTCCGAGGGGAAAAATTGGTTCGTTTTTCGTCGTTACAACGAGTTTAACAGATTATACGAAATAGTTAAGTTCGATTTTGCTTGTGCGTAAAGCTGTTATTTTTGCGGAAAATAAAACTTCTCCAAAATGGTTTCATAGGTGTGGATAATGCAAATAGAGCATTTTGACAACAAAATATTTGAAATTGGAGGTATTTTTTAGTCCGCCATTGCCGCAATCGGACCGTAATGCCGCAATTTTGCTGAAAATCCGCAATTTGCCAATTTTGGGGGGTTTGTTACGAATATCGAGTGAACGTGCGTATTGCGTGATACCGTATCACGTAATAATTTCGTTTAAAAACTTCAAATTTCGTTTAAAAACTTCAAATTTCGTTTAAAAACTTCAAATTTCGTTTAAAAACTTCAAATTTCGTTTAAAAACTTCAAATTTCGTTTAAAAACTTCAAATTTCGTTTAAAAACTTCAAATTTCGTTTAAAAACTTCAAATTTCGTTTAAAAACTTCAAATTTTGTTTAAAAACTTGAAATCTTGGTCAAAAACTTCCTGGATGAGCCTGCAATAGGTTCGCAATAAATCAGCAAAATGCCGTTTTTTAATGCCGCTTTCCACCCGCAATTTCACTGTTTTAAGTCCGCAAAAATAGCGGGCTTACTTGTGCGTAATTGACGAAAAGGGGCCCCAAATTTATATTAATAAAATTCAAGGACAAGTCCAATTTTTCTTTTGTATTGTTAGTTCTCTGGTCAATGGGCCCCAACAGTAGAAATTTGGGGGCCCAATGTGCCCATGTGATGCTGCTAGCAGCATTGGGCTTGGTCAGTAATTAGATGGGTGACTTTGGGGAATCCCATTTGTCCGAATAAGATCTGCTTCTACGACAACATCTGGCAATCCACAGAGCACATCCAACCTAGGGGTCCATAAACTCTTGCTGAACTCAAGAAGGCCCCCAAATCCCATTGGTCGAGCCTCATCACTGCCAACTTCAGGCTGTGGTAGAAGTAGTTTTGACTTTTATTTATTTTTGTGATTGTTATGACCATTTAAGTTAATATAATTTTGATTTTTCTTATTAAAAAATGTTATTTCCATTTATGAAATATAGTTTTATGCACATATAAATGTAAAACTCATGTTTGTTCCGTTTATTGGTTGCTTTGTCTGGAAAGCATATAATTTTGAAATTTTGGCCGTTACCTAGGCGATCGATTACAATGTCTGTACATTGTAATGCAATTCTGGTCTTTGGGTCTATTTTTTTGGATCACTACACCAGTAAAATGGCTCGACCAATGGGATTTGGGGGCATTTTTGAGTTCAACAAGAGTATAGCTATCGATGCTCTCAGGGTCGTTTTAAGACTTCGTAGGCCCGAGGAACTTTGATTTCTAGAAGTCTTTGTCTAAAATTTTCCCCATTTTTATGCTCATTTCATCGTTGAAAGTAAAAGGAATGCCCTCTGAATCCTTGCTGACATAAAATTCTGAGTTTGCCACTAAAAAGTTCATAGGCTAGTGCGGGACTGGTCCAGCGAGCTATCGGGTATTACCCGGTGGCCTGTGGCCCGGTGGCCCGTCTCTGGCCCACTGTAGCCGATCCCTGTGGCCCAACCCATCCAGATTTCCCGGTACTAAATTTGTACGCAGTCCAGCCCTATCATAGGTCTTAGGCATTGTGCCTCGTTGGTCTTGTATATACCGGGTGGCCCACATAAAAGCGGCCCCATAATATTACATACACACATTGTCGGGCCGCTTTTATGTGGGCCACCCGGTAGCTCTGGGGGCGCACATCTACCGCGACAACAGTGTACCTCGACAAACCGTCCCAAAAAAATAGTTTTGCATCTTAAAACCAGTAAGGTTAGCTTCGCGCAGCCCCCCTCTTGTTAGGCCTTCTTGGGAATTAGGAAAAGAAAAACCCAAAATACACGTAGTCGCAGTTTTCCAAGTCACGGTATATTCATGTGGCGGTAGATAGTGTCGCGCTAGATGACACGCCCCTAACCCTGCATGCCCTGCCAATAGATATCAGTGGATCATCAGAGGCATAGGCTGGGGCCCTTTGAGCCCATGTTGCTCACCGATGGTTAATACACCTGTGAGCACTCATCTCCAATTTTTGGTGCGACTTGTGTGAAAGTGTTTTTGCTGGACTTGTGCCTGGTATTTGCCCTCTTTGGCTTCCACATCACGAGGCCATTGGACAGTCCAGACTGAATGAATTTCTTTTGTTTGTAGTTGAAGAAACAAAACTTGGGTCACAGTTTGAAGTTACCTGGGAAGAAGTTATTTGGGAATAATTTTGATCCTGAATTCATCCAAGCGCGAAGGGAGGGACTCAACGAGTTTATCCGGAGAGTGACAACGGATCCGGAACTGTTTGATCAGTAATTTTGCAATTCTTATTAGGATTTTTAAATAAATAAATAAAATAAAATTGTATTTGCTTTAATCCTCTAGTCCTGATGTTCGTCAATTTCTTGGCTTGGACAAACGCGCTTCAAACCAATCAACTGTGAGCGAAGATGAGTCCTTATCCTTCACGGAGGGTTCTGAGAGAGATGTAAGTTGCACACACTTCGCTCCCCAATTTTAGCCTACATTCATTCATTCATTCATTCATTCATTTATTCATTCATTCATTCTTGGTTGTGACTTGTGAGGGTTGCTAAATAAAAATTGTGCACGGGCTACATCACACCCGGTTGTTACGCTTCTGAAGTTTCTTCATCTCTTTGCAGATTGATGAAGAACCCATTTTTCTTGGCCCAACTGAAAAATCACAGTAAGTTAAGTGCTCGAAGAGACGTACAATTCCAAACACCTGTAAAGGTGGAAACACAAGGGAGCGGGTAAAATTTGAAAGATTGGTAGTCCAACTTTTAAGAGGGAGTCATTTACAAGCTCACTTGACCCACTTTTGGCGAACCAGCTTAACTGGCAAACTGAAGCTGGTAGCTAGCTAGAAATTCCCACCAAAACCTCCTCCATGAATTTCCTGACGATTCTGATTGGCTGTCAAAGTCACATGACCAAAACACCAGCAAGCTTGAAGCTGGTAAATCAAACTCAGTTTGATCGGAGCGAGTGAGTACAAGTTCGCTTCAAAACAAAGCTTTGAATAAAAACGCAAGCTTGTGTTTGTTCAAGCGGGCGAGTTTTTAGCCACTGTTTCAAGTAAAAACTAGCTTTGGAATTTTACCCGCTCCATTGTATTTCCACCTTAACAAACGCTTCTTTCCAAAATTTCTTCTTGTATGTCTGCAACACTCAAAGTGACAGTCTGGAACTCTGCAAATGTTGTCAAGAATTGAAAATCCCCTTAACAGCTGCTTGTTTACATTACCAAGCCCTGCTGGACCTTAAAATGGCAATAGACCTAATTGCAGGGCCAGCACATTTCCTGTGTCTTGTGCCAACCACCAATACAGTGGAAATAGCACAAAACAACCACTGATTGTGCCAAAACAAAGTGGCCTTTAGGCAGGTAATCCTTCAAGTGGTTTTGTAGTAAAAAGTGAATAACTTGCAATGAACTGTCAGAGAACTATGTGCTGCTGTTTCAAGAAGTGTTCTACCACGTAGTGGTCTTTGGTGTCCTACGGGGAGGGCTGGACTGAGGGCCGGCACGAGGGGTCACCTCAGGCAGCATATTTCTAGGGTTGGCGTCTGTGGATGCACAAACCATTTTTTTCAACACAAAAAGTTTTTACTGTTCAAAAGGGCGGCATATGCCTCGCTCGTCTCAGGTGGAATTGTGTGTCGCACAGGCCCTGGTTCGACTGGGAACAAATTTAGCACCAGGAAATCTGGATAGGTCGGGCCCCGGGAAATGAAAAAAATTTCATGAGCCACCGGGCAAAAAGTTGGCGTCTTTAATAGCCCGCGGACCTCGAATTGCACGCGGGGCAAATTTTATTTTTGCCAATAAAGCGTGGGCCTCGAATTGCGCACGGGTACACAATTGGAGGCCCGAAATGTGCCAAAAAAGGATGACAAATGACACGTTTTGCATACGTTTCGACAGAAAATTACCGAAACGTATGGAAAACGTTTCAATTGTCACACTTTTAGGTGTTTTTCGTTGCCGATACGTTCAAAAAAGGTTACGCATTCTGTCTGTAGTCCTTATTAGCTTAGTAAAGATAGCTGTTGCATTTGTGGAAGGTTAATTTCTTGTTTTCTCAATTAAGGTGCAAACCAACAGACTTTGAATTCCTTAAAGTGATTGGCAAAGGAAGTTTTGGCAAAGTGCTCGTAGCAAAACACAAGACCGATGGAAAAATCTTCGCTGTCAAAGTACTCGAAAAGAAAATGATATTGAAGAGAAACGAGACGAGACACATCATGTCCGAAAGAAATGTTCTCCTCGAGGCAACTCACCATCCGTTCCTGGTGACTCTACATTTCTCCTTCCAGACTAGCGACAAGTTATACTTTGTCCTGGACTTCATTAACGGAGGAGAATTGTTCTTCCATTTACAAAGAGAAAGATACTTCCCAGAAAGCAGAGCTCAATTCTATGCTGCTGAAATGGCAAGTGCGCTTGGATATCTGCACCAAATTGGAATTGTCTACCGTGACTTAAAACCCGAAAACATATTGCTCAAATACGACGTAAGTAAAGCTTTTGTGTATTGCCCTGAACACAAATTAACCAGCCGTGGGCTTGGGACTAAAATCCTCCATCTACCTCTCTAAGAGAAGTAGACTCTTTATTGTCATGTTACCTGGCCAACTGTCACTAGGGGAAAAAAATGGGAGCTGCATGATGTCTTATACATTGTATCGTTGCCAATACAATGTACTTTTTCAATGCACTTAAACCTGCATAATTCCTTGTGGTGTCAATACACCACAAAAACTTACCGCGGACCTCGAATTGCGCGCGGGGCAAATTTTATTTTTGGCAATAACGCGCGGGCCTCAAATTGCGCGCGGGTACACAATTGGAGGCCGGAAATGTGCCAAAAAAAGATGACAAATGACAAGTTTTGCATACGTTTCGGCAGAAAATTATCGAAACGTATGGAAAACGTTTCAACTGTCACACTTTTAGGTGTTTTTTGTTGCCGAGACGTTCAGAAAAACTGCTGGGTTTTAATAGCGCACGGGCCAAAATTTTTTTTCTTCTAATAGCGCACGGATGCGCTATTTACAGATATACGGTAGTTGTAAATACGGATTTAGTATTATTATTGGTATTTGAATTTCAAAAGTGTCCAAGCAAACTAACCTTGTAAGCTCATTGTATGGTACGGTTTGTTTAGGGTCACATAGTTCTCACCGATTTCGGTCTGTGTAAAGAAGGAATTTACAGCGACAACAAGACGACTACGTTCTGCGGAACTCCAGAGGTAAATATAATTAATAAATGATAAGAAACAGTGAAGGCAAAGAGGAAATGAGGAAATTGTTACATTTCAGTACCTGGCGCCTGAAGTTCTCCGAAAACAACCCTACACAAAAGCAGTGGACTGGTGGTGTTTTGGCTCTGTGCTTTATGAGATGGTCTACGGCTTGGTAATTAAAATAAAAAAAAAATAAATCTAACATACTGCATCGAATAAACGCCGGGACGTTTAATAAGTTTTTCTGACTTACCCGCACCCGGCGCTTATTCGGACCCGGCGCAGAACAAAAATCGCCAATTTTTTGCTAAGAATGACGATTTTTTGCTAAAAATGACGATTTTTTGCTAAAAATGACGATTTTTTGCTAAAAATGACGATTTTTTGCTAAAAATGACGATTTTTTGCTAAAAATGACGATTTTTTGCTAACAATGACGATTTTTTGCTAAAAATGACGATTTTTTGCTAAAAATGACGATTTTTTGCTAAAAATGACGATTTTTTGCTAAAAATGAGGATTTTTTGCTAAAAATGACGATTTTTTGCTAAAAATGACGATTTTTTGCTAAAAATGACGATTTTTTGCTAAAAATGACGATTTTTTGCTAAAAATGACGATTTTTTGCTAACAATGACGATTTTTTGCTAAAAATGACGATTTTTTGCTAAAAATGACGATTTTTTGCTAAAAATGACGATTTTTTGCTAAAAATGAGGATTTTTTGCTAAAAATGACGATTTTTTGCTAAAAATGACGATTTTTTGCTAAAAATGACGATTTTTGCTAAAAATGACAATTTTTTGCGAAAAATGACGATTTTTCCGTAACATTGACGATTATTCCGTAAAACTGACGATTATTCCGTAAAACTGACGATTTTTCCGTAAAACTGACGATTTTTCCGTAAAATTGACGATTTTACCGTAAAATTGACGATTTCCCCGTAAAATTGACGATTTTCCCGTAAAATTGACGATTTCCCCGTAAAATTGACGATTTCCCCGGAAAATTGACGATTTTCCCGTAAAATTGACGATTTTTCCGTAAAATTGACGATTTTTCCGTAAAATTGACGATTTTTCCTGAAAAATCACCGATTTAGTGCAAAAAAAGGTGATTTTTTGGGACCCGGCTTTTAATCGACTCTCGGCGTTTGATCAAACCCGGCGTTAAATCGAGGCAGTAAGGCTATATTGTTATCATGCATTTACAAACACGCTTTTTGTTTTGCAGCCACCTTTTTACAGTCGTGACACGGCAGAAATGTACGATAACATCTTAAACAAACCCATCAGATTGCGGACAAACATTTCAATTGCAGCGAGGGACATTTTGCTAAAGGTTTTGTTTGGACTTTAAATTAATTAATTGACTGACAATAACTGATTGCAGTTGCTGCAAAAGAACCCAGACATGAGACTAGGAACGAGCGAAAGCGACGTGATGGAAATATGCGAACACGAATTTTTTAAATCCATCAAGTGGAGCGATTTAGTCGACAAGAGAATTCCGCCGCCATTCATACCGGATGTGCAGGACACGATGGATTTGAGCAATATCGACCCGGAGTTCACCAGGGAACCAGTTCCCGGTAATTTCGAATGAAATGTAATTAATTGCAACTGTTTCACGACTCATTTTCATTTCAGCCTCGATCGGGGTGCAAAGAAACACCGTTTCTGCGAGCGTCATGGATGCCGATAACGCTTTTGTGGGGTTTTCCTACGCGCCACCTATGGAGGCATTTTAGATCTTTTTCGTTTTCAAACCGATAGAAGCTGAAAGATTTATTTCTGACCCGATGTTTTGCAACTACTCATTCTTTTTGTTGTAAAATTAGGAAATAAAAATATACTACTCCACTCGAGAGTTTCCAATAAATTAAATTAAATAAATAAATAAACTGACCTACGATTTAGTCTTAGAATATCTGGTTTTAGATGTTCCACAGTAATACGGAGGTTCGTTGGTCCCAGTAAATATTAAAACACTAAATGAAAATATTGAGTTTGTTGAATTAAATGTTGAATAGAAAATAAAATATATAAATAGTGACAAAATATTACTAATTTTATGTCTTTTAAATGTTAATTATTCGCCGGAAATTTCAAGTTGGATGTTTAGATAAACGAATGAGCCCACTGAACCTCCGTAGAAATCAACCAGGAGGTAGGAGGTGAGTGCAATGGCGTAGATTCTAACGAAATTCTGTTTTAATTCATTTCAGCGATGCATTCTGTAATAATGAAACAATTGGCAACTCGATGTAATCATTTATTCATCATAAATCGAATTTACTGCGCAAACTCGAGCGTGGAGACGTCGTGCGTCGATTTGGAGCGGAAAAAGAAAATGATCGAGATCGAATTGCAAATGCTGAGGGAAGAGGGCGAATATTTCGTGCCGGCAAAAGTGGTCGAGAAAAACTGGACCGATTTATTGAGTTTTAAGGACCGGTCGCAACGGATGAACTATTACAAGTTTCTGAAAAAACGTGAAATCGGTTTGGAGATCACTAAAAGGCGGAAGGAGGAAAACGAAACAAAATTCGAGCGACGAATTGAACAACACGACGAAAATCCGCACATCGCGTACGGACTGAGCCGAAATTGCATGTTTTTCCGAATTCGTCGCCAAGCGATGGATCGCTTCTATAACGTGAATTTGGCGCACTCTGTCGTGCACGGCGAGAAACTCGTGCTGGATCTCGGGTATCACGAAAACATGAACGACGCGGAAATATCGAGTTGCATGAGACAAATTCGTAATCTTTACAAGGAAAATAAAACGAACAAAGATCCGTTCGATTTGTATTTCTGCAATTTGGAAGGGAAGACGAAATTTGAAGAGAAAATTTGCAAAGCCGTTGGGAATTTGCGGACAAATAAGTGTTTGGTGACGGTTAGTGCTAAAAGCTATTTGGAGATTTTCCCGAAACACAAACTCGTGTATTTGAGCCCGGATTGCAGAGAGGATCTCGACGAGTTCGATTGTGACAAAGTTTATGTAATTGGTGGGTTTGTGGAACAAGGGACACGAGTGCCCTTGTCGATGGCCAAAGCCAAGAAAGAAGGCGTCAAGATGGCGAGGCTGCCATTGGCTAAATACATCGGGTGAGTGAGTCAGTTTCAAGTGCAAATAATTCTTTTTTTTTCATTTTTCATCAAATTTTGTTTATTTTTTGGCCTAGAATGAGAAATGTGGACTTATTGTGTATAAAGATAGCATTTAGGATGTAAAAATAAACGTTTTTACACGTCAAAATGCATTAAATGTGTAAAAATGTGTAAAAATGAACGTTTTTACATGTCAAAATGCATTAAATGTATAAAAATACTAAAAATGTGCAAAAATTGACTTTTTCTATACAAAAATACATTAAATGTGTAAAAATGTGTAAAAATGGACTTTTTCTATACAGAAATGCATTAAATGTGTAAAAATGTGTAAAAATGGACTTTTTCTATACAGAGATGCATTAAATGTGTAAAAATGTGTAAAAATTGACTTTTTCTATACAAAAATGCATTAAATGTGTAAAAATGTGTAAAAATTGACTTTTTCTATACAGAAATGCATTAAATGTGTAAAAATGTGTAAAAATGGACTTTTTCTACACAAAAATGCATTAAATGTTGTAAAAATGTGTAAAAATTGACTTTTTTTATACAAAAATGCATTTTGGAAGTAAGATTTAGTCTTTTTGTGTGGAAAAATGCATTTAAGACAAAAAAAGTCCTTTTTTTGCTGTAAAAATGATTTTTTGGCCAAAAATCACCAATTGAAAGGCAAATACCGTATATTATCGATTACTTACTACGCGGGCCTCTAATAGCCTGCAGACCTCGAATTGCAAATTTTATTTTTGCCAATAATGCGGGGGCCTCTAATTGCGCGCGGGTACACAATTGGAAGCCCGAAATGTGCCAAAAAAGGATGACAAATGACATGTTTTGCATACGTTTCGGCAGAAAACTACCGAAACGTATGGAAAACGTCTCAATTGTCACAGTTTTAGGTGTTTTTTGTTGCCGATACGTTCAAAAAGTTAAAATAGTCCGCGGGCCTCTAATACCACGCGGGCCAAAATATTTTTTTCTAATAGCGCTATTTGCAAATATACGGTATGCATTTATTAGACAAAGGAAGTGCAATTCTTGAGTAAAAAAAAATGCTATTTTGACCTTTTTTTGTTTGAATGATTGCAGACGCAGCTGGGCGACTCGATCCCTCGGTATGGACCAAGTCGTAAAAATCCTGTTGGCCGCCAAAAACAGTCGAAGTTGGGACGAAGCGTTTCTCCCCGTTCTGCACGAACAAATCCAACAACAAAACGAATAAAAAGCGAGAAAAATTCAATTGCAACTTGGCCAAACGTTTCATATTTAATTCCGCGCCAAGATGCATCATTTTGCCGCCAGCGGGAGCCGGTTTTCCACAACGTAGAAAGCAAACACAATACAATTACAGTAATTCAATTCTTATGTAATGAGGTAATTTTAGTACTGTGATTATAAAAGAAAAAAAACTATCGAATGTTTTAAAAACATTTTTTTCTACTATGCACAAAACTACAATGAAACAATGTGCACTTTTATTTTTGACTAATTTGTCTCTTTTGTTTTGCATCTTGCATAACATAACTAGCTGGCGTAACTGGAGCTGTCGAAAGTGTAGATTGCGAAAGTGTAGATTGCGAAGCCATCGGATCATTAGTCAAAGAATTGATCTCTTTCATTTCAACATAAAAACTGTACACAACGATCCACAGGTAAATCTGCAATAAATCAGACATTTAATGAATAGCAAAAATGTGAATAAACGAGCAAATAAACTTGTCGAATCCTTTATGGCGACAAATTATTTCTCCCCCCCCCCCCATTTATGACTCACTAAATTGATTTTAATTTCCTCCCAGCCAAAACCCCTCAAATAAACTCAAGAACCCCCCTAACTTTACTGTCCCCTAAAAATGTTGGTTCCACCAACCCATTTTATCCCTAATGCTGGGCGCGATTTCGCATCGCGTCGCGATCGTGTTGCCATTGCGCATGCGCAGATGACGTCATTTCCTTCGCGCTGGTTTGAAATCGAGGGGGTAGTCAATGCTGGAAATCTCGTACAGGCAAAGATTTTGGATTTCTAAATCCTTGAGATTTTATGAGATCCTGGAAATCTTTGAAATTTCATGAAATCCTGGAAATCCTAGAAATCCTGGAAATCCTGGAAATCTTTTAATTTTCTTGCAAATTTTCGCAAATTCTAGCAAAATATTTTAAGAAACCTACATGAAATTCTGAGAAACCCTTGTGAAACCCTTGTGAAATCCTGAGAAATCTTTGTGAAACCCTTGTGAAATCCTGAGAAATCTTTGTGAAATCCTGAAGTCCTTAGAAATTCTTGAAATCCTTAGCAAATCCCTGAAATCTTTGAAATCTTTTAGATCTTGTGAAATCCTGGAAATCTTGGAAATCCGGGAAATCCTGGAAATCTTATAAATTGTCTTGCAATTTGGTGTAAATTCTAGCAAATCGAGCTGGAAATCTCACGCAGGCAAACATTTTGGATTTCAAAATCTTTGAAATCTCATGAAATCTTTAAAGATTTCAAAATGTCGTACGCGATTTTTGCAATTGGCTACCCCCTCGTTTGAAATCTACTTTTAAAAATAGTACTTGTCCCAAGTACGATTTCGTGAGCTGTGTGAAATGACATCATTTCATCAACATTTTTAACCGAAATGGCGGGCAGGTTTTTCAGATCAGGAGTGACGTCATAACATTGAAATAGCAACGCTGGAATAGCTACATGTGTGTAGCATTGCGCACGATTTACAGGGCGATTTTGCTTGCGAAATCGCGGTATGTGCGCGCCCAGCATAACACTTTCGAATGTATCTCCAACATAATCCAAAGGTTATGCCGTTGTGTTCTCATTGTGTACACAATGCGGGCATGGTGGCACAACAAGGAAATTCTCGATAATTGCTATTCCTAAAATTTGTTTGCAAATGTATGTCTTTGCAAACACAGGGCATGTGCCTTCGTCATTGGCAATCGTAACTTTGCCACAAACTACTTCTTGAGTGGATGTATGTGTCAAATCGGCGCCAGCTTTTGCGTTCCTCATGATGAATGTATGTGTTAATATTGTTATTGCTAAAGCTGATATTTTTGCGGAAAATAAATGTTGTTTAAAATGTTTCCATACTTGTTGATGGGGCAAATGGAGCATTTTGAGACAAAAATTTTTGCATTCTGAGGATTTTTTTGGTCCCCAATTTCCGCAATCGGACCGTTGTACCGCAATTTTGCGGAAAATCCGCAATTGGGGTGTCTTGCAAAAATAATATTCATTTTTGGACCAAAAATTCATCTTTTGGACCAAAATTTCATCTTTTGGACCAAAATTTCATCTTTTGGACCAAAATTTCATCTTTTGGACCAAAATTTCATCTTTTGGACCAAAATTTCATCTTTTGGACCAAAATTTCATCTTTTGGACCAAAATTTCATCTTTTGGACCAAAATTTCATCTTTTGGACCAAAATTTCATCTTTTGGACCAAAATTTCATCTTTTGGACCAAAATTTCATCTTTTGGATGCTGCAAAGACACAGATGGCGTCACGGCAAACTTATTGGCATTGACAGATTCCATGTTCTTCTCCAATGACCAACATCTCACCAATTTCTTTATGAAGGTGTCAATGGGTACATTCAGTACATGGGGTACATTCGTAAGTGTTGGGGGCAGTGTGCTAACAAATGGGAGTTAATTTGTTGGGGGGGGGGGTACAAATATTAAGGGAAAGTATACTTGAGTTTATTTGGGTGGGTTGGGGTTGGGGGGGAAATTAAAATCATAAATGGGGGGGTCTTTAATCGAATCCATCATTTATTACCGTAAGTACTGCAACACCAATAAACAAGATAAGGTCAAATATGCCTAAAAGGTCCGTTTCCTTTGCCTACAACACGCTAAAATTAAGTAATCAACCATTCAAAGACTGGTAATTAGTAATTGACTTACAGTTGGGGCGCCTAGGAAGTCAGTGCTAGACACATTAAGGCCGACTATAGCCACTACCAGTCCAAAAATGAGAATTACTATTTGTCCAATTAACCAAAGCACGCAGCAAGTAGTGTTTCTCTAAAACAAACAACTAGCACATAAACATTTAACTTGTAAGTGTCAAATACCTTTACTATAGCGTAGATTAAAACCATGGCAGATGTCACCTGTAGGGTGATAATCACGGGATAAAGGAACGTTAATGCTACCGAGTATTTGCCGAGTGTGTAATATATAGCTAAAATAAATATGAAATGACGTCATACAATGTATATTGTGCATTAAAATAATCATAAATTACCTGCCGCTCTGATGATGGAGTTTATTAAACCCAACTTTATTTGTACATGAAAATAATGACGGTTTTAGCGAGTTGAATAAAGTGTTCAATTAATTGCTCACCAAGGACAAAACATCGACCGTTATAGCTCCGGTACGCAGAGAATAGCGGCAGCAGAATAGGCGTAATCTCCACAAGGCAAACTTAAACGGTGGCTTCTCGGATGCGCCATCTTGCATCGTAAGGGCACGAAGTTGTCACCGGGTGGCGATAGGGAACCAAAAGCTTTGATACTGTATTAAAAAATTATCGTTTTTCTTGTAAATTTCAATTTGGATTTGGAATCCACGTCTCATACTTGTGCCACTAACGCTCAAGTTGAACTGACAGATAATGTGGCGATGTTAACGTGTTGGTTGCATCGTTCAAATTCAATTGTTGTTTGTTCATTGTTTCAAATGGCGCCAAAAAAGTCTAAACTGGCATCGGCATGGATGATAAATTATGTTAAAATTTGGGTCTAAAATTTGAGTTTTCTTGATATTCTGAAGATTACTACTAATTTTTTGGAATATTTATAGAAATTTAGTCCATTTCCTACATTTTGGACATCTAAATATTTAATTTCAGTTACATTTTGTGATATTTGCATAAATATATCGATCTTAACAAGCAGATCGTGTTTTATTGGACCTACTAGCTGCTTCCGTAATTTGTTTCAGTTGAACGTAATAACTGTAAACACCGAGCCACCAGTAAATCTGGAAAAACGATTTAATTAATTAATTGATACTAAAACTTGTAGAATTATTACCGTAAATGCAGCAGCAGTAGTGAATATGATGAGACCGACACCCTTATAAAGTAGAGCGGGCATTCCCTGTCAAATAGTAAATATTTTTGGGATTTGTTAACTACAAATGGAGGGTCAAATAAATAAAAATAGTGTGTGAATAATTGGTGTGCAGTTAAATAGATTCGGGGGATTTTTCAATTAATTTGGGGGTGTCAATAATTTGATCTCGTTCGTGATGGGAATTACCAATTGTTTGGCCATCGGATCTGCGTGCAATTCGTCACGAAAGTCGATAGAAAGTGCCGTCAGCCAAAGAGGAATGATGAAAATCGTTGCGATGCACCAAACCAAACATCCTCCAGCTTTTCTCTAAAACAAACAACGTTACTGTAACTTCCCATTTGTATTTACGTTTGTGTAACACCTTGATTATACCAAAGAGCAAACCTGCAACGGATACAATGTGTAGAACGGCAATGACGCTGTAAAGTATTTTTAATTCCATCGGGGCATGGCCTTCGCCAAACCCACGCTCTTTGTAAACGCCTGAAATCAATCTTGTATAAATAAAAATGTAGTGTTCGTTCGTTAATGACCTAAGATCGCGGAAAGTTCTTCACGGATTGGTTTGAAATTTGGACACACCGTAGATTTAGAATAGGGGAGTGTTTTTATATACCTGTGATACCTGTGACAGGTTTATATACACCTGTAACACGCAAAAAGGTGGTTTTTTCAAACCAAAATGGCGGCTGTCGGTTCTAGCGCCATCTGTTGCACGCTTCGCGCCCTATTCAACAACGGATGACTCGAAAACCTGGTATCGCAATTCGGCGAATGATTGCCTTGGATTCGTGATTTATTTTCACGGGATTTTCACGAGATTTATTTATTTCCACGGGATTTATTTGCACGGGATTCCCATGGGATTGCAACGAGATTTATTTGCACAGGGTTTCCATGAGATTTCCACGAAATTTATTTGCACGGGATTTCCATGGGATTCCACGGGATTTATTTCCACGGGATTTATTTATTTCCACGGGATTTCCACGGGATTTCCATGGGATTTCTACAGGGTTTATTTCCAAGGGATTTATTTATTTCCACTGGATTTCCATGGGATTTTCACGAGATTTCCACAAGATTACCACAGGATTTTCACAGGATTTCCACAAGATTACCACAGGATTTTCACAGGATTTCCACAAGATTACCACAGGATTTCCACGGGATTTCCACGGGATTTCCACGGGATTTATTTCCAAGGGATTTATTTATTTCCACTGGATTTCCATGGGATTTCCACGAGATTTCCACAAGATTACCACAGGATTTTCACAGAATTTCCACAAGATTACCACAGGATTTTCACAGGATTTCCACAAGATTACCACAGGATTTCCACGGGATTTCCACGGGATTTATTTCCAAGGGATTTATTTATTTCCACTGGATTTCCATGGGATTTCCACGAGATTTCCACAAGATTACCACAGGATTTTCACAGGATTTCCACAAGATTACCACAGGATTTTCACAGAATTTCCACAAGATTACCACAGGATTTTCACAAGATTTCCACAAGATTACCACAGGATTTCCACGGGATTTCCACAGGATTTATTTCCAAGGGATTTATTTATTTCCACTGGATTTCCATGGGATTTCCACGAGATTTCCATAAGATTACCACAGGATTTCCACAAGATTACCACAGGATTTCCACGGGATTTCCATGGGATTTCCACGGGATTTATTTCCAAGGGATTTATTTATTTCCAAGGGATTTATTTATTTCCACTGGATTTCCATGGGATTTCCAGAAGATTACCACAGGATTTCCACAGGATTTCCACAGGATTTCCATGGGATTTATTTCGACTGGATTTATTTATGTGCCACAGCAACGCGTGGCCGGGTACAGCTAGTATTAAATAAGACTGATTACAATATATTTGGGCAAACATTACCTGCAACAGCGATGATGGAATTGATTGTACTCAACTTTGCACATGAAAATAATGACAATTTGAGCGTGTTTTTTGAATGAGTATGTTGCAGTAAGTACTCACTGTGGAAAGAATTGCAACGGTGATAGCGCCACAACGTAAGGAGCAGCCGCAGCAAACAAAGGGCAGTCGCCACATGATATGATTAGTTTTAGATTAAATTCAATTCTTCCTCAACGGCGCCATCTTGCAATGTCAGTTGCATCGTTCAATTGTTGAAAGCAAACTGTCGTCAGATGGCGATAGCTAACGAGTACTTTTTGATACGAGAAATTCATTTTAGAGGTGCCTCGATACGTTTTGTCAAGAAATTGTCAGCAAAAGTTTTGATACTGTATTAAAATGAACTACACTTTTTCTTTATTTGAATAATTTAAGTCCGCTTTTGCGATGTTTATAGAAAATGTTTCAATTATTCGAAGCTGCATTCTCCTTCTCTTTCAGTTCAACGTAAAAACTGAACACAACGAGCCACCAGTAAACCTGAAATTAAAATCCAAAACGTCAACACTATTATTCTATTCAGTTTAAAAATAAATAAAATCTAGAATTATAAATTACCATCAATAAGAAAGTGATAACGAATATAATGAGGTTGTACGTTTCAGCCGCTATTCCCTGCAAAATAGTAAAAACGGATCAATTCTAGAGTTGGAGCCATTCTATGACGTTCAAAACTGGTCAAGACTGGAAAAGGCCTAATGGGAGAGATCTTATGCGTCCGAGTGTTCAGCACTCCAATTCTTTTCTTACTATCGCACATATGATAACAAAAAAATGGCATACTCTATTTTTTGGAACTTTTAATATTTGAAATTTCTCAGAAACTATTTCTCACAAGTAAAAATGGTTTTAGGAGGATTTAAAGGATTGTTAGAGCTATCATTTCGTTAAAAAAAAATAAATAGTTAAAGAGAAAAAAATTAAAAACTCCAAAAAGTGACTATTTACAATATTTCTCATAACTTGTTAACAGAATGAGATAAAATTAAAAACTAAACAGATTTGAGACCGTCTATGTCTCAGGAAACTTTTCTAAATTGGATGTATGGATCTCCAAGGCCCTCAAAAAAAGACATAATGGAGGTATGTAAAGGGATAGACAACCACTATTTTTCGAAAAATCGTGGCGAGCACAACTGTAATTTAGTAAATATGGTCCAGCACTTGCCCGTAAAGTGTAATTCTGCCCAAAAAAACTACAAGCAACAAACACTCGAGTAATAGCGCTTCACTTACCAATGTCTCGGCTATCCAGTTATTACGGACTTTCGTACCAAAGCCAAGCGCCGTTGCTGTCAGAACAAGAATTTGAACTAGAATTTGTCCAAATAACCAAACCAAACAGTAAATAGGTTTACTCTAAAACAAGTAATTTATATTGTAAAATGAAACATTTTATTTTCTTGCCTTTTTTCTAATAAATTACCTTGCAAACGCCAAGGAATAAACAGATAACGTCCACGATTTGGATAACGACAATTGCGGTGTAAAGTATTTTCAATTCTATCGGAGCAGATTGACCCTTTGAATCTTTTGCGAAAACCCCTTAAATAAAAATTGAATAAGACTACGTAATGTAATATATTGTGCGGCTCAAAATTTCGTTGAAACATTACCTATAACAGCGATGACTGAATATACTGCACTCACCTTTGCACATGGAAATAATGACAATTTTAGCGTTAGGAATAATGTTTACGAGTTGTAGCGTACTCACTAAGGTAATAATTGCAACTGTTAAAGCGCCACTACGTAGGGAGCAGCCGCAGCAACAAAATGGCAGTCGCCACATGGTACGATTAATTCAGTTGATATTAATTGTTTATATTAGTTGAATTAACTTTAGACTGGATTCAGATCTTCCTCAACGGTGCCATTTTGCAATGTCGGTTGTTTCGTTCAATTGTTGAAATTGAAAGCAGTCCGCGCACGGTGTCTTGATGCTAAATTCGTACTGCGCATCCCATTTTGCGCAGACGATTTTCTAATTCCCGTTGTTATATGGCAGTATTAAGCCTAATATTAGGCCTAATAATGCGAAAATAAGGTAAATAAACAAAAATATTTTGGTACTACGTTGTAAATTACTTTTAATTATGAGTTTATTGTTGTTTGTTTACTTTATTTTAGCATTATTAGGCCTAATATTAGGCTTAATACTGCTAAATAACAACTGGAATTAGAAAATCGTCTGCGCAGAATGGGATGCGCAGTACGAATTTATCATCAAGATACCGTGCACGGACTTTTATTATAGGCAGGGCAAAAGGCAAGAAACTGTCATCAGATGGCGATAGCTATTCGTAGGAATAAAATTGTTGAGAGTATTTTTTGATATTAGAATTTTTTTTTTAAATTAAAATTTTTATTTTGAAAATTTAGAAAACCTGTCCCAGGCTTAGATAAAATGATAATAAAAGCTTAAGTGCTGCTACATCGCTGGAAAATGTAAAAGAATTATCAGAAAATCGCAAACACCCCCTTAATGCTTCACTGCAATGTAGCGCGCATCTGGTTGGAAATGCAGACTGCAGTAAAGCCAAGAAATGTCAGAAATGCAGAAAATGTGGACAAATTATACTTTTTGAGGATAAAAATAAACGTTTTTGCTGAAAAAATAATTTTTTGGTCGATAAATATCAAATTTATGTGTGAAAATGCATTTATTCGACGAAAAAACTGGAATTCGTACAAAAAACAGCAGAAATTGGGACGAATACAACAATAAGAAATGAATCAAACAAGAAAAGGAATTAAAAGTGATAAAAATTCAATTCCAACGCTGGGACTCGACGACGCGCTCAATTTTCTCCCGATAATTCGAGCCGACGGTCGGTAACTTGTCCAACAGTTTGCGCGCCAAAATGCACCATTTTGACGCCAGCGGGAGCCGGTTTTCCAGCAGGTACGAAACGCCCATGTTCCACAGGGAAACCATCAACCAAAGCGCTTCCAATTCCGGGTAATTTTCCAGGCGGAGAACGAATCCCGCGGCTTTTTCGGCGCTTTCGTATGTTTGCACACGTTGTTCATCGTTGGTCGCCTTTTTCAGATACTCTGAAATCAAACTAAATTTTTTTTTTAATTTTAAATTTTTTTGTTTAAATTTTGTTTAAATTTGTTTAATTTTTGTTGCACCTTCTGTAATAGGCGCTGATCTGGGGGAGGTCTAGGGGTTCGGTGTTTTCTAGTTTGGATGTGTACATTTGTAAGATGCGAATTTTCAAGTTTCGAGTGTTTTCGCCGAATTCCTGCGTTGTTATAAACTTATTATAAAGTGGTGGAGAAAATTATTTTTGAATTGAGGTTTGATGGATGGCGATATTGCATTGGCTTGCTGAGAAAACGCGCCAAATTTGATCTTTTTTGAAAAATGCAATTTTCATGCATAAAATTGATCTTTTTGTATCAAAATGCATTTTTCATGTAAAAGTTGATCTTTTTTTATATCAAAATGCATTTTTCATGCATTAAATTAAGCTTTTTATACAAAAATATGCAATTTTCATGCATAAAATTGATCTTTTTATACAAATATGAATTTTTCGTGCATAAAATTGATCTTTTTATATCAAAATGCATTTTTCATGTAAAAATTGATCTTTTTTTTATATCAAAATGCATTTTTCATGCATAAAATTGATCTTTTTACACAAATACCGTATGCATTTTTACCCACAAAATACATGCAAAACTGCATTTTTGGTTTTTTAAAATTGGCATTTTTATTTATTATCGGCTTCGATCAAACCGTCGTTTCATTTTTTTGTTAACTACAGTGGTGATTGCGGCTAGTTTCTCCAGTGTGGATAAATCCATGGTTTGTATCGACAGAATCTCGTCCAAAACTTTAGACGTCGAAGAATCATTCGAGCGAACGCACGTCTCGAATTTGTACAGCAGAATGCTTTTTCGCATCGAGTCAACTCTCATTTTTTGAACGGCGTTTTTGCTCGTGAATTCGGTCAACAAAACTTGGCATTCTTCGATCAAATTTGCGACTTGTCTGGAAAATAAAATACATTAAAATAAAATGAAATAAAATGAAATAAAATGAAATGAAATATTTTTTACAAGCACGGATTCGTTTTCTCGTCCATGCGCAGCCCTGCCGCGCACGCCAATAGCAGTGTCATCAACTTGCACACGAAACTCGCTTCGTTGTTCAGCGTCGACAGCGTCAAAAATTTATAACTCGTCAGAAACGCCGAGAAAACGTTCTCCATGGAACCCGAAGGCAGCAGCGCCAAATTCCAGGCGATTTTTGAAAAATATCCCGACGGACCATCAACATTCGGTGAATTTCGAAGACGCTCAAACGCCGCATCCAAAAGCGCGAAAATGGGCGCGTAAAAGCGCTCGTCGGATCCCTCGTCTTGTAAACGCATTCGTAGCGACATTTTGGTCGCCGACACAAACAGAGCGTCATTTTGCGTCGTTTGCACGATTTTTTCGAGTAAATTAACGACAAATTCGTGTTTTTCACTGTTTTCGGCTTTGAGCGTTCGTTTGATGGCGAGGCACAAGAGGCGTTCGAGTTTCAAGGGGTCGGCAGCACAATCTGCGATAAATAGAACATAAAATCGATCAAATTGAATTTCTTTGCTTTTGTTTTTTACCCAATTGGTTTATTGCGTCGAGAGCGGACGGTTTGTTTTCGGATAAAATGGCGACCTGCAGTTTGAGGAACAGATTGAGCGGTTTGTGCGTTTCTTGGTCATTTTCTCGCGAGTTTATTTTCTCCATTTCTGCAACCGCCTGAAATGAGAAGAGAGACATTTATTAACATTTTTAGTAATCTTAGTTGTTTTTTTATGTGAAATAAACCATTTTAGGTGCCCAATTATTTTTAAAAAATAATTTTTTTAGTGCATAAATAAATTTTTTAGTGCATAAATAATTTTTTTAGCGCATAAATAAATTTTTTAGTGCATAAATAAATTTTTTAGTGCATAAATAAATTTCTTAGCGCACAAATAAATTTTTTAGCGCACAAATAAATTTTTTAGCGCACAAATAAATTTTTTAGCGCACAAATAAATTTTTTAGTGCACAAATAAATTTTTTAGCGCACAAATAAATTTTTTAGCGCACAAATAAATTTTTTAGCGCACAAATAAATGCATTTTTTAGAGCATACATTCACATTATGCATGCTAAAAGTAGTATTTGTTGCAATAAAATATTCATTTTGAATAAAATGCACTTTAAAGACACAAAACAACAAATTGCGCACTTTCTCAACGTCCTGAAGATGAATATAGCAGAGGCATTTGCATTGTAACGTCCGCAACGCATAACTGGGATCGTCGATCACGTACGAAGAAATGTATTCGCTTAAATTGTACCAAACGACGCAGTGAGAATAATTCAATTTCTTGTGGAACTCTTGTCCTTTGTCGAGGCAAAAATCACAAATTCTCGACGCCATTTCGCCACCTAATTATCCAAAAAATATAAAATTAATTTAAATTTAAATTTGTTTTCTGATGTTGTCCGGAATACGAACTGAATTTAATTCGATTTTCGTTCCGAATTTCATCGAGAATTCGTTGCGCGTGCTCCAGGTGGATCTCGGTGGTGAGGCTCGCGAGGAAGTGGAGAATGAACTGCGGGTCAAACGTTTGATTAATGTTTTTAAAATGTTTGAGAGGAATTTTTAACTTTTCCCGCGTCGCTTTCACGGGTTAGTTTCGTTTCCAGTTCCGTTAAAACGGTTAAAACGATCGGAAACTGTTCGCAAGTCGTTAAGAAAGAAATTATCTGCAATTAAAGACTCGATTAAATGAAAATCAATTGGACAATTCGATAATTTTACGGTGAACGAGTCCGAATCGGTCGGTTTTGATTGGATAAACTCTTGGAATGTTGTTAGAACGTCGTGTTGAGGTTGGTTGGCGATCAAAATAATTTTTAGTTTGAGAAATTTGTTGCTTACTCCATATTTTTCTGAAAAATTTAATTTTTTTAATTAATTAATAAATTTTTTTTTTTTTACTGTTGGGGTTGATTTGCCTGATAATTGTATGGCACTCAGGGCTTTTTCCCAGTACTGAGTTTGGTTCCAGTGTGTGTAAACGTCGGCGAGTAAATTGAGAACGAGGCTGCATTTGAATTCCGATGAAATTCCATTTTCACATTCCGAACCTAGAAACAAATCAGATCAAAATTTCTACTTTTTAAGCTTTAATTTCAATTTTTTATACAAAATTTTAATTTTTTAAACCAAAATTTTAATTTTTTAAACCAAAATTTTAATTTTTTAAACCAAAATTTTAATTTTTTAAACCAAAATTTTAATTTTTTAAACCAAAATTTTAATTTTTTAAACCAAAATTTCAATTTTTGCATCAAAATTTCAATTTTTGTATCAAAATTTTAATTTTTTAAACCAAAATTTCAATTTTTGTAACCAATTTTAATTTTTACAGCCAAAATTTCTAATTATCATGAATAAATATTTACAATTTTCAAACGAAAAGATCAAAATCAAAAACGCTTTCCCCAAATTCTCTCTTACCAATTTGATAAGCATTTCTCAGCCAGACTGTACTCTTCTCAAACGCCTTCTCGTAATAAAACTCCAATCCCAAATTGTAACAGAAATTAATCAGATAAATGCGGAAATCTTCGCCCAGAAATCGCAGCAAACACTTGGTCTTCTCCACATGCAAAAAAGCTTCCTCGTCCTTCCCTCTCCGCACACAAATCTCCGTGCGACACATCTCGTTAAAGAACTTAAACTTGGCCACGGAACCGCCCGAATCCGACAACGAATCGAAAATAAGCGACGAATCTTGTAAAATAACTTCGGCACGTTCCACCTGGTCGCAATCCAGCAAACTACGGCACGTCCTCGTCATTATTTTCATCAAAATCATCTTTTTATCGACCGGTCTGCAACAAAAACAACAAAAAATCAACAAAAAATCAATTTTTGAAACAATTTTAAACGTACAAATCGCAAATTGAGTTTGTAATTTGTCTTAGAATCCTCGAAACGACATAAGTGACCGCTGCGATGCAGTTTTTCGAGTATTTTTCGCTGTCGATCGCGACGAGATTCCACAAGATGAGCGACTCCTTCTCCAAGTTGGATTGGCATTTTGCAAAGATGGCGCCCGTTGTTGTTGCTGATGGGCGTAAAAATTGGAAAAAATCCTCGCAGATGTTCCTCAATTTGAACAGAGTTATTTGCAGGTCGTCCTCTTTCGACAGATACAAAGCTTCTTTTATTGACGAGCGAATTTCGTCCGAATAGTCATTCAAAAGTGCCGCCATGTTTCTAACTTATTTACATCTGTGTTAGTTAGGGAAGACGATGGGGGAGACACAATCACATCCAATCACGGCTCTTCTCACAGTTGGCCAATCACATCGCTCCATGTGTCTTGGGCAAAAGATGGAGTGGTTTCCTTACGTTTTAGAACGTGATAAAAGGCAAACAAACCACACATTGGATCAAACAGCCCAAAATTCGAGTTTGGCGCCGTTTAAGAGACGAATTTTGTGCCTAGAAAATTTGTTTTTACAAGAAAAAGTATGAGTTTTTCAGCAATCAATTTTTTTACACCAAAATAATTTGTATTTACTGAAATAATTTGTAAACATAGACAATTGTGGAAACATTCTGGATTTACTCTCATTGTACACCCGCGCAGAATCGACAGAATTATGTTTCATCGCCCTCTATTGGAGACCCACGGACATTAACTGGAAAAATGTACATTATTTGCAAGAAGTTTTTTTTTTGCTATACAAAAATCAAATTTTTTAGTCAAAAAATTGATTTTTGACCTAAAAAAAATTGATTTTTGATCCAAAAATCTCACATGAAATGAAATCAGTTTAGGTACTGCTGTGTCTTATCTGTGGTTTTACCTGAGAAAATAAAATCTTGATGTTTACAAGTTAGAGAGAGATCACAAATCATTTCAGATATTTGAGATGTTTATTGTAGAATCAAACATTACAATATGGTATTATTTTCATATAATAACTGACAGAAACAAACAATATTCAATGAAAAACACAACATTTTGCACGAATAAATCCATTAACAAATTTGAGCTGTATGCTTACAGAAATTTTAACAGCAGAAAATATTCTACTGGCGATAATGCTGATATAAGTTTGGCTCGTAAGGTCTTGATTGATAATCAACGGGAGGTCGTTGATATTCCTTTTGTGTACCATATACATTTGGTCGGTGTACATAGGGTGGATTTGGTCTATGTACGTATGGTGGATTTGGTTGTTGGGGATGTGCAAACTGTTCAGCTTTGACAGGTCTTGGATTATACGGATTTCGTTGGTTCGGATGTTCCGGTTTATCTGGTACGTAAATTGTTGGTGTTTCGCTAACTGCAAATCAAGTAATATAGAAATTAAACAAACAGCAGGGTTTTTACAAAAAACAAATTACCATCATGCATCACACAAAAATCTCCATCCACATAGTATTTCTCTGCACAAACGCATCGAAATGTGTACGAATCACAAACTAGACCTTGATGATAGCAGTCACTATTTGCTTGACACGTATTGCCATGATTGATCTTTGACGTTACACTTACTGTTTGTTTAAAAGAGCTTCCTGATGATTCTAGCGTGTGTACAAGACGGATATTAGAATTCAAGAGTTTATTGATTTAAAAAAAATTACTTAATTCTATGCTGATGTGGCGAACACAATCTTCACCCTCCAGGTTGAACATAAAGTTGCAGGTACACTTTTTAGCAGTGGGGTGACAATGTAAATGTTCCGATCGGCAATCAGTACTTGATCCGCAAGCATAGCCATAACCATGTGCAGGTTTTCTTACAGCTGTAAACAAATTGCAGTTTTATTATCATAATTTAATTATAAATTGCAGCAGTTGACTTACAATATGTTATGTGTGATGGTACATCTTCTGTGTTTGATGGTAATGGCTGAAAAATGTGCAAATACAAAAATATATTGTAAATTTAATGTGACGTAATTTTTTTTAAAATAAAATAACTGAAATTTTACTTGTTTTCTTTGAGGTTTTTCCTCTAATATAGGATTGCCTGATACTATCTAAGACAAGAGTCAGATTAGTTTCAAATTAAATCTGACAATACAATAGAGAGTTTGCGGGATGCATTTTTCCCTTACAGTTAAAGACTATACGGTATAAAAATAGTGTAAGGGAAAAATGATAAATTAAGTTTTTGCGAGCTGCACTTTCCCTTTATCACTACACTATTTCAGCCAACTACTGACAGTTAGTAATTTTGGGCCTAAAAATTCAATTTGGGGGCGTAAATGTGCAAATTTCTGCATAAAATTCCATTATTATGCCTATAAAGTATGGCTTTGGGCCTAAAATTCAATTTTGGGCCTCACTTATCATTCAATCTACGTACCTTTGACTGTTGTGTTTGATCGGAACAACAAATTAATCGCCATTTGCAATGGGCGGAGCTAACAATTTAGTGTTCTTAATTCTGATTGGCTGCGCTATATTTTAATTTAGTGTTGAAAACGATACACTAAAGATTTATCCCTTACGATATGGCACTAAAATAGTGTAACGTGGCACAAAATAAGGGGAAAATGCATCTCGTAAACTCTCTAATTAAAAACTACTCCGTATAATTTTTACCTGTTTTGTGTGTATACGTGTAGGTGTGTATTGGCTGTATCCAGGAAATTGCAATTCATGAATATGAATACCTTAAAGAAGCAAATAAAATAATAAGATTTACAATGACAGTATACTGTTGCACAAACAACATTACAGTGATTCCCAATAGGTACAAATCCTGGCCGACATTCGCATTTACGCTGGACTTTATTGCAAGTCATTGATTGCTCACAATCTTCATCAACATAACACGAAGTGTCAAAAAGACCTTGGTGGGCAGGTTTAGCTATAAATGGCTAATAATTGTCCAGGGCAAAACAAAAATTTTTTTTAAATTAAATTGTAAAATTTTATACTCAACAAATTAGAATTTTACCTGTTGTGTAGTGATTGGTTTATTTTGAATCTGAGGATGATGTAATAAATGGGGTGGTGGTGCATGACGAAAATGACCTCCAAAAAGTAAATAAAAAGAATTAGTTTATAATTATAAAGTTGTAAACAAAATTACATTGGTCTTTGTAAAAAAAATATCCTTGTCGACAAATACATCTCTGCACATTCGGCACCACTTGATGACAAAGCATACTTTCATCACAGTCTAAATTGTCTTTGCATGGAAATCCAAAACTGTTATAATTGGGTGGACTTTCTCTTTTGGTCAGCGTGTAACCTTTAAACAAATATAGAAAAAAATAAAAAATATAAAAAAAAATATAAAAAAATATATATATATATAAAAATATGGAAATATTTGGTGGGGACCAGACTTTTATTATTATTAATAATAATAATAAAAAGCAAAGTTAAAACTCAATTAATATGTGATTTAAACAGTTGGCAATAGCAGGGATAAAGATATTTCATGGAAAAGAAAATTAAATCTGATCATCGATAGTCTTGTAATGCAGCGCTTGCACTTTTGGATTTTTTTGATTTTCAAATCACACTTTAACTATAAATGTTGGCCTGTCAATAGAAATTGTTAACACTTACCAGTCATTCCTTGAGAACTCTGAGAAAACCCCTCTTCTTCTGCAACAACATTCAGGAAAATTGAAACGAAGAAAATCGTACACGTCCTGCACACATTCATCTTACAGTTTGTTGAATATCGTTGAAAGTTTCTTTTTAAACCTCTTTATATACAGTATAACAAAGTGATGAGTGTTTGGAGTTTGACACTGAACTCAAAAATATTATTAAATTCATTAAATTCAATGAATTCATTAAATTCATTCATTTAGATGATAATCAGAAGATAAGTGGACTTTAGCACATTGACCAGCTATGACTAATTAATATTAAAATTAGAATTAACATTACATCATAAGGGGTGACAAGCAGAATTTTAAAATTTTAATTCAGGAGTACAGTAATAGTATGAATAAAGCGCAATTCTCAAATAAAAACACAATCGGATGTTTATTACAAGAGATGTTCTACATGTCCGCCATTTGCATCAATGCACAGCTGGTAGCGACGGAATAAATTCATTCTGACTCTGTAACCAGGTCTTTAACATTAAATTGATCAGTTTGTGTGAAGTTGTTTGTGTTACCCACTCTTCAGAGTTGAATATCCCTGGTTAGTCGCTCACTTACATCAGTTAGAAATCCTTCTTTTTGTGAAGTTGATAATAGATGGCACTCCAAATCAGCAGCGCTAAAATTAGAAGATATTTGTTTGTTTTATTTCATTAAAAATTCCCAAATTACAGAAAAAGAAAGTCAACAGGACAGGATAAATTTTAGAAAATAAATTGTCTTATTTTCATATTACATTGATGCAATTAATTAAAATTATTAAAAAATTAAAAAATTAAAAAAATCAAAAAAATCAGAAAAATCCAAAAAATTAAAAAAATTAAAAAAATTAAAATCAAAATTAATTAAATTGATCGTTTGTTAATTATTATCTATCTACGCGTTCAAAGACTAAGAAATCTGAACCAAACTATTAAAGTACTACACAAAGTTAATAAAAGTTTTCCTTTCAAATAATGTACTTCAAACCTGATGACCTTCAGATACCATTCAATGAAAAATAAAATTCCAGAGCTGCCCATAAATTTTGTTTTTACATTTTAATGTGAAAAAGTTCATTTATTTGCGATTTTCGACGCGGCAGTCAGTAAAATATGGTGATAGTAACGCATTCAGGTGGCAATTTAAAAGGCCACGTAAAAGCCGTTTCCCAAAAAAATATACAGTCTCTTGGTCATAAAAAACGTCCCAGTCCAGCTTGAAGCTCACCTGCAAAATGAGCATTTTTGGTTGTATCCACCAGGTAGTGCAAAAACTCACTGATATCTTGTGACAAATTGGCATTTACATGATGTCATTCAATGGATTTAGAATATTTCCAATTTTTATTATCATATTTTCAATCTAATTGAACTACTGAATAAATTTCTCCAACAAATATTTAAATTTATTTGTGCATTAAAGAAAATTAGTCCAAAAATGTATCTTTCCGACACAAGAAGACTGATTGAAAATAGTTTAACAAATCTCCAGTTTTGGACACAATACTATTTTGAAAATACTATTTTATTTTCAAAATACAAAATACTATTTTATTTTCAAAATACAAAATACTATTTTATTTTCAAAATACAAAATACTATTTTATTTTCAAAATACAAAATACTATTTTATTTTCAAAATACAAAATACTATTTTATTTTCAAAAACCAAATACAATTTTATTTACAAAATACAAAATATTATTTTATTTTGTATTATCAAAATACTTATATGAAGTATTTTATTTGATAGTGGTTACGTTCACGTCCGACGTGAACTTATTATTGTCATGACGCTCTGTGATTGGTTGAGAGATGTATTGAAATACACTGATGAAAATACAGTTTGGTTTACGATGCTAAAAACGGATAAGGGTAGGTCTGGCGAGGTCAAGGGAGGACTACGCAACCCCCCCCCCCCCATTTAAAAAAAAAGAAGCTAAAACCTCGAAAACATTGATCTGAGACAAACTTATGTTGAGGAAACGAACCTACATCAATAGAGCTCAACCAATCACAGCGCGTCATGAAAATTATATGTTCACGTATACTCGAGTTGCACTCAAAAAGGCACCTCACAATGTGTACTCCCATTGGTGAGCCAGTTTACTGGTGTAGTTTAACCCGTTTAGCACACTGTTATGACTGGTTACATAACAGTTGTGCTCCCCTAGTGTTGTTTAGTGGCCCTACCTCTGGGTATTTAAGGGCTCACACTAGTTTATTCTGGGCTGTTTGCTATTTCATTGATATTTGACCTTTACACTGTTGATCGATACCTTTTTGATTGAAACAATATGTTGTGCGTCAATTTCTTTGACGCACAGTCAAGCATTGCTGTTTGGTCCTGCATGCAACGGCACAAGTACTAGATGAGTAAACTAGTACTAGTACTAACCGTAAAGACTCCGCTGCCTGGTTAAGTTCCACGGCGAGTCAGTGTGACCATGGAGTTGAAGATCGGTTTTGTTGCCTCAACCTAGACGTTTCCACCCAGGAGATGCCCAGAGAACCACCCACCAAAGGTAAACCCGTTCCTTTTTGCTTGTCTAGTGATGATGTCTCAGTTAATTCTGGTCACTTTGCTATTCTCTTTCACATCTTCATTACACTTTCATGGTGTCTAAGTTCGCTGGCCATGACTGTATCTTGCTGATATTTCTGGTTGTTTAGTGAAGTCACTTGTGATGACACAGTTCGCTGGTCACAAGTCCGCAACTCACTCAACAAATGGCGTTTAACCAAGCTCACGCTGGCCATTTGTCTGCGGCTGGCTCACTTCTCCCGTCTCTTAGCCATTTCCAGCGTTCGCTGACTATTCCAAACACAAGGTGTGTAACGCAGCTAGTCTGGCCTGTGTGTATGTTCTTCACCCCACGGTATAATATGCTCACCAGTGTTGAGTGACGTGGGTCTACTTTATTTCTTCCCCTGATATTTACTTACCTAGCTTGGCCTTTCTGATCCGGACCTTGCGGTCAGAAAGGGTTATTTGTGACGGACCCAGTATCACAAAGAACCGCCTTTGCAATCACCAATTTTGATGCGAGCCCATTTTCATCACCCGTCCGATAGTGGAATGAGCCAATAGTCCACCATCTTGAGCGCGTTTAACAAGTAGTTATGCAAACCAGTGTTTGTCGGTAGTAACAAGCTGTTTGGCGTTCACAATTAATGAGAATGCCCAGTCAATCATGTCAGCGTAACTTTATTGTTAGAGTTGTGTAATTTCAGTGGGACTTCATTACTTTAAAGTAATCGGTCCATTTATTTGTCCAATATCCTGTCAGCGCTTACGTTATTTCCATGTTGTTTTTATGTGAGCTTATTAACATTAATAGGCCTAGTCCGACCATGAATAAATGGTAACTGTTATGTGTTGATAAACATACTGTGTGCTCATTCCTATATATTTAATTCAATAATCAATCTATTAATTATTATCATGCTGTTGCTACGGTTTATACAGTATATTCACATTGTTACGAAGTCAGATTCCTTCTTGTTATTAGTTACTTGGATTTCAATGAGGCCGACAAGAGTGAAGAACTACACAGTTCTCCCTTCTTGTGGTGACTAGGGATGAGAACGTGACCAATTTTTCGGTCCCGACCCGTCCCGTGTCCCAAAATCTGCCTATTTTTCCAGCCCCGACCCGTCCCGTGTCCCGAAATATGCCAATTTTTCGAGTCCCGACCCGTCCTGTGTGTTAAAATATTATGTGCTATAACAATTAATGTACACATATATTTATGTCGTATTCTCAAGCGATATTGCTCTCTGTGTTTGTTGACATTTTATCCATTTGTTGTCAGCTGCGCAATTCGCAGCTGCTGTGTTTACAATGTGTTTATATTCGTTACCACAAGGTGGCACTGTATACCTGAGGGGAGATCACATGACTCTAGAATAAACTCACTGCTTTATTAGTTTCTCACCTGACAACACCTGGTCTTTCTCTTTTCACACAAATGAGGTTTTCCACACCACTGTTTAAACAAGCATCTGCACATGATTTCCACTAGAAATCAACAAGGTTATGGGCCGAATCAACGAGGGAAAACCAGAGAAGACCATTTGGTGTGTTTTTCATCTAATTGAAGATCATCTGAGAAAATCCAAAATGGCGGCGCCCATGGTGAAAAATGCCAGCTTGTGTTTATGGAATGAATCCACGGTTTTGGAAGCGACAATTGGGCATCCAACGACACAGGATCACTAATTGGGTTCGGACAATATAAAGCATTTCATTAATTCGTTTTCTTTTACTATTTGTTGGACATTTTCTGGTGTATTGCGGGAAGCGATACGTGTCGTCGACGTGTCATTAGTATTTACGTGCGGAAAACGATCCGGCGTGTACTACGAGCAGGCGGTAATTTTCCGACAACCACACGTGAAGTGTGAACGGAATTACGACGACACGGAAATCCAACGAGACGAAAACGAACGAAAACGGAAGAAAACAAATGAAAAACAGCCGGGAATTACTGGACAAAGAGAATACATTTCCGAACAATATCAGTGTTTCTACGATTCTACGAGAACGACACGAAGACGGTATTTCTCGCCAACCACACGTGAAGTGTGAACGAGAATTCGTAACGGCGCACAACTACTGGAAAGACGCCACATTTTTGAACAATTATTGTGTCTATTTTCGATATTATTGCATTATTAGCTTAGTGTTGTACCAGGATAAATACTAACCTAGTTTAAGAGCGAACTAACATCGCAACACTGCACTTTGTTGCGATTACCCAGTAGAGAAAGTGTTTTTGGGGAAAATCGGTTTGAGTTCAGTGTTTTTCAAGTGTTGGACATTTGTTTCACTATGGATTCGGACAAACTGGACAGAAAAGTCACGTTGTTGAACAGGGAAAATTATGACAATTGGAAACAACAAGTCAAGGTGCTTTTAATGCATCACGGATGCTGGGCATTCACAGACGGGACCGAGGAAGCGTTGGCACCAGGAGCATCGTGGCGCGATCGATCGGACTACAAGTTGAGAAAAGGAAGGGCATTCAGCTTGATCTACTATTCAATCGAGGAACAGTATCACGAACTGCTCAGCGGGATTGAAGATGCCAAACAGGCGTGGGACACGCTGAAAACCAACTTTGAACCGGTTTCACGCGCACGAACAATACGTTTACTAGACGAGTTTTTCAGTTTGAAGTACGAGCCAACGACTGAGACAATTGGGGTCTTTGCGGCGAAGATACGCAATGCGGCGAAGAAACTCGCCGACGTCAAGCACCAGTTAGATAACTTGTATCAGGCATTCCAACTCATCCGATATCTGCCACTGGAATATCAGTCAATTGTCCAAAGCATTTACCGATGGGAAGACAAAGATTTTACATTGGAAAAGGTTGAGGCAGAATTAGTGGCTGAAGAGGGCAGACTTGCACAACAGCGAAGAGATTCAGGCCAGGGGCCGATCGTCGACGCTTTCAGCACCGGGCCAAGTTCGAATAACTCCAAAAATAGTGACAATTCCACAAAAGCCCAACAACAAGGATATTATAGTCAAAATAATCGTGGATACCAAGGAGGACAGAAAGGTGGCAAATCGAATTATCGAGGCGGCAAAAATTCGAGGAATTTTCGAGGAAACACGACCGGATCATCAGGACGGGGGCCGTGTTTTCGCTGCAACCAACCAGGGCATTGGGCGAGAGATTGCACAGCGCAATTACCACCAAGCAACAACTTAAACACAAATAGTGTCGAAGAATTGGACGCCAATATGATGGATGTCGGTTTTCTAACAGAATTGGGCAAAGAAGAGACATTACAGTGCAGCACACCAGGAAATTGCTGGATCTACGACACCGGGGCAACCGGACACTTTTGTAAAGAAAAGGACCAATTTTTCAATTTTAGACAAACCACTGGAACTATTAGCCAAGCAGACAAGAAGACATTAATTCAAATCCAGGGAGTTGGAGATGTTTGCGTGATGTGCGTCGTGGGAAAAGAAACAATTCCAATAACCTTAAAGAAGGTTTACTACGCACCGGATTTGAGGAGGAATTTAATGTCGGGACCATGCATAGATGAAGCAAGATGCAAGGTTGCAATCGGCAGCGGAATGGTTAAAATTTATGATCCACAATGGAAGAAACAATTAATGGAAGCTGTGAAAAAGGACAGACTTTACTACATTACAACAAGTGACCAGAAACCAGATTTTGAAAAGTTGAGACAAAAACAAAACAACAAAGCAAGTGTTGGCGAACAACAAAACCAACCGTCAACTGGATCAACTAAACATGCATCAAATCCAGAAGAAGCCGGACTTTGGCACGAACGTTTAGGACATATCCACTTTCCGAGCGTACAAGAGATGAGTAAGCGGGATGCAGTAATTGGTCTGCCTGTCCTGGACGTGCCAATCACGCAATGTGACGTTTGCACTTTGGCGAAGAAGAAGTCGATTTCGCACAAATCAATACCTGGTATTAGGTCTAAACAACCGTTAGAATTATTACATATGGACGTATGCGGAGCTTTTTCGACGGAAACACTTTCGGGAAACAAGTATTTCCTCACCATTACCGACGATTACTCGCGCTACTCAACGGTTTATCTCATGAAGAAGAAAGATGAAGTATTTGGGATTTTTCAGAAGCACGTGAAACGAATAGAACGATTACTCGGAAAATCGGTTCTAGCCATTCGAACGGACAATGGCATGGAGTTTTGCTCCAATAAGTTTGGAGAATACCTCGAGGGACTAGGAATCTCCCACGAAAGGACTAACGCGTATACGCCTGCCCAGAACGGCGTATCTGAAAGACTAAACCAAACGTTGGCAAATGGAATGCGAGCGCTAATCTACGATGCGCAGTTGGAACACCGTTTTTGGGGTGAAGCAATCCTCACTTTTAACTATTATAGGAATAGAATTGCCAAACTAAACTCGCACAAAACCCCAATGGAACTTTATTACGGCCGCAAACCGTCACTGCGACATTTGAGAAAGTTTGGAAGTCTTTGCTTTGTGCAGAAGAGGATCCGAGACGGGAAAATTGATAACAAGAGTCTACACGGAATCATGCTCGGATACTCAAGAATCACAAAAGGTTACAGAGTTTGGCTCCCGGATTTTTCAAAGGTCATCGAAACAAGTGACGTCAAGTTTGTTGAAAGCAAGCGCGGAGTTGAAGGCGTGTTGGGCCTACCGGAGAAATATACAGGTACTACGTATATAGACAATTTGAAGGACAATTTTGAGAACGATGATCGTCAATATTACTCCGATGAAGATATTAGGCCACCACTTCCCCCGCCGCAACCAGTTAAGAAGGAAGAAGACGCAAAACAAGAATTGCCGCAGTTTAAACTAAAATTTAGATTGCCAGACGAAAAACTGCGACCTAACCTGCCAGGAGTGAAATATCCAAATGTTTTGCCGCAACCTGGACAAGCACCTGTGAATCCAGTTGCGACGATACCTGCACTCGTCTGGAGGAAGACAGAAAAAGTTAGGCCGACGGGACAAAAGGATATTGAGTATACGATCGTTGGATACGATAAACCAAAGCTACGCTCGATACCAGACGTCAAGCGCTATTGTGCCGATCACAACCTTTGCGTTCCAGAACATCTTTTTGAAGACAAAAAGAAGAAGAAGCCTTCTGAGTCAAATGCAACGGCGGATGATTCCGATTTGAACATTGATGAGCTGACTCTCAGTTTTGAAGCGAATCATCTCGAAGTTGACATTCCTAATCGTAAAACTAAGCACATCGACATTAGATATCACTTCATTCGAGAACTTGTGAGGAGAGACGGTCTTCAAATTTTACATGTTGGAACAAAATGTAATTTCGCGGATATCTTTACGAAATCCGTCGACAAAAATGATCTTGTGCAATTCTGTAATCGTTTCCTGGTCGATTTAAGTATTTTGGGGGCATGATAATACGAGGGGGCCGATTGTTAAAATATTATGTGCTATAACAATTAATGTACACATATATTTATGTCGTATTCTCAAGCGATATTGCTCTCTGTGTTTGTTGACATTTTATCCATTTGTTGTCAGCTGCGCAATTCGCAGCTGCTGTGTTTACAATGTGTTTATATTCGTTACCACAAGGTGGCACTGTATACCTGAGGGGAGATCACATGACTCTAGAATAAACTCACTGCTTTATTAGTTTCTCACCTGACAACACCTGGTCTTTCTCTTTTCACACAAATGAGGTTTTCCACACCACTGTTTAAACAAGCATCTGCACATGATTTCCACTAGAAATCAACACTGTGTCCCGAAATACGCGCGTATAACGTTACGTAATACGCGCATATAACATTAAAATGTGATCAAATATGATCAAATATGATCTAATATGGTCAAATTTGGTCAAATTTAGTCAAATTTGGTCAAATTTGGTCAAATTTGGTCAAATTTGGTCAAATTTGGTCAAATATGATCAAATGTGATCCAATTTGGTCAAATATGATAAATAAATAAATAAGATAAAATGAAACTTAACCAAGTCCCGTCCCGTCCCGAATCCCGCATAAGGCAAAAATTATCAGTCCCACCCCGTCCCGAATTCCGCTACGGGACCGGGACTGGGACCGGGACTAATCCCGGTCCCGTTCTCATCCCTAGTGGTGACGCGTGACATTCCTTTCAAGGCCGGAGCCTTGGAGTGTTTCTATGGATGGCCATCTGTCCCTCTTCTATGGCACTCCATTTCCATGGGTTGTATCCTGTCGTCATCTTTCTTTTATATGCTGTTCAAATGAACTATGGTGAACTAATGTTAGTCCCCTATTGTTAGTAATCGATGGTCGGGGTATGTATTGTTGAAGCTAGGTTTTCCCGTTACAATACTATTCGAGTAATATTTGAAGGAATAGAAGGAATAGATTCTATCCATTCAAATAACCCCCTAGACAACCAAACAGCCAGAATAGACGTCTGGATTACAAATAATTGGTTTTACCAATCCACATGTAATTCAGCATTTCCCCGTGTCCGCCATTACGGACTCGAGACCTAGTTAATAATTACATAATTTTTATACAAATAAAGATTTTCACTATTAAATTAATATCATTTGTAGTTATTCCACTAACCTTTTTCTTTCACGCATCAACAACCAAAAGTCATTTGTCCTGATTCCTACATTGTTTTAAAAAAAATTGAATTTTTTTTAACTTTAAAATTAAAAATTTATTGGAATGGTTCAAAATAAGCTATTCAGTATTCAGAATGGCCTCTACAGCCAACTGAGAGTTAATTTAGGCGATGATAATGTCATTAGATTAACAATTAATTACGGTATAGATAGTAAATAGTAATAATATTACAATATTTTTCTTTTTTCAGAGTCGGATTCGAAAACAACTGAAACAAAAAATGCAATCAGAAATCGATAAACCGATAAAACATTAGGTGCGTTCAAAGTTTCTGTTTATACCGTTTAAGCCGTTTACAAAAACGGCCAGAACAGTGTATGCAAAATGGTGCCTAACCGTCAATCTGTTGTGTTCGTTTTTACGCCCGTTTTTGCATCGCCAGCGCGCGAGTTTAGTGCATAAAAATTCCATTTCTTTCATTTAATCAGCGAATTTTAAAATTTAAACATAATTTAGCATTTTCAGAGGTGGATGGCTACACCTGAAGGTGTTTATGACACTTGAAAGTCTCATAAACACTAACTTTCGAGGCGGCCATTTTGAATTCGGTTGTAAAAAAAACTAAATCCTGGCATAAACCGATTCGTAAACCAAAACCACGACTGGAATAGTCGTGGTTTTGGTTGTTGCAATTTTTGGTGATGGTTTTTGGCTGTTTTTGATGCCATGCCGTTTACAGAAACGGTAAAAACCGAAACTTTGAACACGCCAACTGTATCAACACCTAAACATATTTGATATTTTACACAAGTTTCAATGACAAACCGTATATACTCGATCATAAGTCATAACCTTGGAATTTCTTAATCATTTTCGACCCTCACAAGTCTGGGGTCAATGACCAAAAAGACCAAAAAGACCAAAATTGACCAAAATTGACCAAAAGTGACCAAAATTGACCAAAAGTGACCAAAAGTGACCAAAATTGACCAAAAAGTGACCAAAAATTGACCAAAAAGACCAAAATTGACAAAAATTGACCAAAATTGACCAAAATTGACCAAAATTGACCAATAGTGACCAAAATTGACCAAAAGTGACCAAAATAGACCAAAAAGACGAAAAAGACCAAATTTGACCAAAATTGACCAAAACTGACTAAAAGATGCCTGAAACATGAGTATAAAACGCCGAAAATTAAGTGATATGTCACTTTTTTTTTAACTTATGATCAAGTATGTACGCCTGTATAGTACTAAATGGCGCCACGCCAAGTGGTTTGTTTACTTCATAAAATCGGGTGATTTCGATATCGCGTGCTCAAATTCGGCGTAAGCCAAGTAGCCGTCTTCGTCCAAGTCGGCTTCTTCTAAAATCTAACAAATTTCTTCATTAATCCATTTCAGCGCTACTCTCGTAATTACGTGATTACGTGATCTGAAATTTGTTCCACTTGCTCGTCCGTCAACTTGTTATCCGTAAGCCGTCGAAGTAAATTTTGAATATCGTCTCTGCCAATCATATCATCGTTATCGAAATCTGAAATTTTATTTCCTTGAATTTTATTTTATTGAAAAATAATAAAATATAAGTAAAAAAAAATTACCAAAAACTCGAAAAGCGTACTCGATTTTAACTGTTTTCGGCGCATTTTCACTAAAAACCGACATCATGTCCAGAAAATCTTCAAAACCCATTGTTCCATCGTTTGTTGATGAGAAAACTGCACAAATTCGGTGTCGAAATGGATTAACCTAAGAAAACAAAAAATTAAACATTGTTACACGCAAACTTTGGATTGTTTCATACTTTCAATTCGGGTATATTCATCACTCTCTCTAATGCAATTCGCCCTTCCTTCCGTCCCGCCATATTGTTGGGCGGCACAAGTGTGCAGAATTTCTTAAACGCGCTGAAATGTGAAAATTTTATAAACAGTTACCAATGAGCTTCCGTAGTTTGCACTGTGCACTTGTTTGCAAACTTGTTTGTCTTACTGCAGGATCTCTTTTTTGGTGAAATAAGTCAAATCCTGCACGAGTAAATGGATAAATTGAAACACGGGTCAAGTGACTATTAATAAATTACTTTTTACCTCGTAATCCTGAAGTTCTTTCTCGCTGAAAACCGAGTTTGATTGCCCCATCTTATGATTATTATCGATGACCTCATCCAGCAATAGGCCATCTATCGGCAGCGCCAGTAACTCGGGTAATTTTAAAAAATAAACGGTAAAAATTTGGATTTATTTATTCGTTTTGTTTTTATTTTACATTATTTTACATTATTTCTTATTAAAATAACGAGTTCCGTTCATTTGTGACGATCTTGTATGTTTCATTAATACGGCGCTTGCGTCGAGGCTTTCCGTCGTTAAATCTCTAAAAAAAATGGAAAATGTCGCGAAAATATATTTAAAAATGGCGAAAATATACTTAAAAATGTAGAAAATAACGAGAGATTTAGGGACTAACTTGATATAAGGTTCGATTTCGTCAAAAGTCCATTTTTCTCTGAATGCGAATAGTTTTTGGAATCGGTTGGCGACATCTTCGGGAAGTCGAGTGTTTGGGAAATAATGAACGATGTTGGGCTGGCGCTTGTAATCGATCACCGCTAGTCCCTTTAGGAATTCAACTTTTGGAACGAATCCTTCTGGGACACTGTCTTGCCACGATGCTAGGAACTCGCTTAGATTAAACTGGAATGAATTAAAACGAAAATCAAAGCAAAAAATATCAAACATCAAATAAATCTCAATTGTAAAACGTAAATAAAATGCAATTTGGGTTTTAAAACGTAAATAAAACGTATTTTTGGTTTTATAACGTACAAAATCTAAATATAATGTATTTTGGATGCTAAAACACAATTATAACGAAAAAGATCGATTTTTAAACGAAAATAAAATTAATTTTGCATTTCTAAAAGAAAATAAAATTAATTTTGCATTTTTAATCGAAAATAAAATTAATTTTGCATTTTTAAACGAAAATAAAATTAATTTTGCATTAAATAAAACGTATTTTTGGTTTTATAACATACAAAATCTAAATATAATGTATTTTGGATGCTAAAACACAATTAAAACGAAAAAGATCGATTTTTAAACGAAAATAAAATTAATTTTGCATTTTTAAACGAAAATAAAATTAATTTTGCATTTTTAAACGAAAATAAAATTAATTTTGCATTTTTAAACGAAAATAAAATTAATTTTGCGTCCTAAAACGAAAATAAAATTAATTTCGCGTCCTAAAACGAAAATCTACCTGTCCCGTAACATGCAAGACGACCTCCGCATGCAAACAACAGATCTCTCTCTCCTTCAAGCTATAAATGCCACTCCTAGTCTCCACCGCGTACAACTGCAAACAATGCCTCAAAATCTGCCGCGGTTCCAACTCGGTCAAAACGTCCAAAACCTCGTCGACCGGCAGCTCCGTCGACGGCCACGAATGCTCTTCCATCAACCCCAAAATCAAACCGACCACCCGAAATTCGTACTCCAACTCCAGCACCCTCCAAAAACCTAAAAAACAACCAAAAACCAATCTATTAATCCATTAATTAACCATTTTTAACCAAAATACCACCAATTTCGCACGCCTTCATCTCTTTCAGCGCTTTTCTCATCTCGTTTTCGCTGCACTGAACGTTTTCCAGCAAATTCTCCATCGTGTACTTCCCGTCTTCGTCGTCCAATTCGTATTCGCGACCCCGATAAACATTTTGCGCCAACAATTCGCTCAATTTCGAGAGTCTGGGGTTGCAGCGCCGCAATTCCAAGTATTTGCGATGGATGTCGACCACCTACATGGACAAAAATGCGCTTTATTTATTTTCCAACGCGGTTTTTATCATTTATACCTCTGTATCGTGTAATTGCCGAACCCCTCCGTCCGATTTTTTAGTCGGTAGATTCAATTTCGGCAATAATAACATGGAATTTGACGTTTCGGCTTCTTTCACTTCGTACGTTTCGTTCTCCGTGCACAAAACGGCGTAATCCGTCGGCGAACCGCGGAAAATTAACCTTTAAACGACAGATGTGATTAATTAACACGTTGTACGTTCCTGTTTTCCGTTACCGTTTTCCTGTATTTAAATAATTCAGAATTTTGTTGTCTATTTCGAGTAATTTGATGTTTTCGTTTCCTAAATCTTGGGTTAAAAAAATTGGTTGACTGATGACTTCCAAATCGGATTCGTTTAACTTGGCCAACTCGATCGACCTCGAGACATCTTCCAACAACCTGAAAAACCGACAAATCGATGTTAAAAACAGTAAAAATGCATCAAAAACAACAAACCTAGAATTCCCCGCCATTTTCTTTAAAAAACAATCAAACTACACAACCGTAAGATTACATCCGATTAGTTCAGACAATCCGATATTTTGTGACGTTTGAAATTAATTCGCAATTCCCAGATCACCTCGGCCTATTCCCTATTGGTTCATTCCATTTCGTTAAAAAATGGCGTTGCTGTATCTCACGTCGGAGCATTTAACAGGTTTTGAACATTACAAAGTGAGTTAATAACGTTAGAAAACCCTAAATCGGTGATCGGAAAACATTCCCTAGTAATTGCCCTTAATTAAAAAATTAAAACCGCAACGTTCGGTCAAACTTAATCTCCCGAATTTCCCACTTCCCAAAACCGCACGTGTCGTCGATCGCACCCAGCCTTCAATAATTCATCCGTATAATTCAAAATAACTCGCAAAAACCCAAAAAACCCACCGAATTCAACTCCTAACTAGCCCAGCCGAGTATCAAACATATTTTCCCAATTTATTTTAATGAAAAAATAACAATTTCTTCAATTTTTCACACATTCATTAATTTTTTCAGTACAGCGCACTAGATACGAGCCCTCTAAGCAATTATATTATGCACCCATTTTGGAATGCAATTGTACAGGTAAATACATAGATCAAGCACATTGATTAAATGGATTTTATTGTTTTCAAGCAGATGGTAGAAATCGATGTTATCGTAAAAAATAAAAAAATCCATTTAATTTTCGAATATAAATAAATAAATAATTTTTCTTAATTTTAATAATTTAATTTTTTAAATTTCAGTTGTGTCCACATTGGCTGGCGCCGAACGTTTTAACCTTCACGGGATTTTTGCTGACAGTTGTTAATTTCGTCACATTCAGTTACTACGACTTTTCGTTCTATGCACCCGCCGCCATTCCAACGATCATTTGGTTGATTGTTGCGATTAATCATTTTCTGGCGCACAGTTTGGGTGAGTTTGTTGGATCAGATCGTGATTGACGTTATCTGGACTGCGCATCGCTTTTTTATTTTAATTTTTTTATCTCGTGGTTAATGCATTCAAGTGGATCAGACTTCCTTTGCAGAGAACCAACTGCGGAATTAATTTTAATTTTGTTTATTTATTTATTTATTTATTCAAGAAATGTTGAATATATAAAAAAAAAATTTTAGGGTTAAATTTACATAGATTGGTTTAGATTTTGAATGATAATGGAAGAATTTGTGCAATTTGAATGTCAAAATGCATCAATCGTCGTCAAAATACGGATAATTTAGCTAAATTAATGTAAAAATGTGAAAAAATTGCATAAAAAGATGTAAATTTGTTGTGTTTAGACATTATTTTAGTGTAAATGTGTCAAAATACGGATAATTTAGCTAAATTAATGTAAAAATGTGAAAAATTTGCATAAAAAGATGTAAATTTGTTGTGTTTTGTGCAATTTGAATGTAAAAATGCAAAAAACATAACAAAACGTCATCAATCGTCATCAAAATACGGATAATTTAGCTAAATTAATGTAAAAATGTGAAAAATTGCATAAAAAGATGTAAATTTATTGTGTTTAGACATTATTTGAGTGTAAATGTGTCATTAATGTGTGAATTTTGTTGATTGCAGACGGCATAGATGGAAAACAAGCGCGTCGAACACGTTCGAGCAGCCCCCTGGGAGAACTGTTCGACCACGGCCTCGACAGCTGGTCCACCATCTTCACCCCGACTTGCCTCTATTCCGTTTTCGGAAGGAGCGAGTTTAGTATTTCGCCTTTACGCTTTTATTTCTGTCTGTGGTCAGTTTTTTTCACTTTTATCTCTTCTCACTGGGAGAAGTACAACACCGGAGTGCTCTACCTGCCGTGGGGTTACGATTTTTCCCTTATTGTACGCCAATCATTCAATTTCTCGCCTTTTAACGTCTTTTAACGCCTTTTTCTCCCTTTTTGCAGTTAGCATTTATTACTTATCTCATCACATTCAGCCAAGGGGTCACGTTTTGGCATCACACAATACCCGTGGTCAACATGTCCACCGGATCGTGTTTGGAGTTATTCCTGCACCGTAATGCCAATTTTTACTCAATTTTCTTTTTATTTATTTGCTTTTGATTCTTTTTTTTTATTTCATGCAGTTGGTGCTTATGGATTAAGTCTTCCTGTTTCGTTATATAATATTTACTTGTAAGTGGATGCAATATTGTGTGAAATTTTACGATTTTTCTGGAAAATTTTACGATTTTTCTGGAAAATTTTATTTCTGGAAAATTTTACGATTTTTTTGGAAAATTTTACGATTTTTCTGGAAAATTTTACGATTTTTTTGGAAAATTTTACGATTTTTCTGGAAAATTTTACGATTTTTCTGGAAAATATTGTTTTTTCTCGAAAAAATCGTTAATCGACTCTATAGTATCGATTTTCTATCGATTTTGATGTTTTTCTTTGTATTGCAGATCGTACCGCGACAAAACGGGTAAAATGCGATCATTGTACGAAGCAAACCGACCGCTAGTGTCGACGTTGGTGTTTTTCTGCATCTGCACCATCTGGGTGACCAAGTCGCCCATAGATATAATCAATAATCATCCGCGTTGTTTTTACCTGTTGATGGGAACAGTGTTTTCCAATATCAGTGTAAGTTGTTGGCACTTGGCAGGTGCATTTTAATTTTATTAATTTAATTTAATTTTCTTTTCTTTTCATTTCAGTGCCGATTGATCGTTAGTCAAATGTCCAACACACGGTGTTCATTACTCAATTCGATGATGCTGCCCGTCGCTGTGGTCACATTTCTTAGCACGCAGCACTGCCCGGGCGAGGTTTTCTTACTCTATCTCGTTACTTTGTTTACTATCATTGCTCACACTCATTATGGGGTCACTGTGGTAAGTCGCTGCTGCGCATTGCATTTCTACTTCATTTAATTTGCGACTAAAGTTTGCATTTTCTGGACGAAAAATTGAATTTCTTTAGCAAAAATTGATTTTCTCGACGAAAAATTGATTTTCTCAACGAAAAATTGATTTTCTCGACGAAAAATTGATTTTCTCGACGAAAAATTGATTTTCTCGACGAAAAATTGATTTTCTCGACGAAAAATTGATTTTCTCGACGAAAAATTGATTTTTTCGACGAAAAATTGATTGTCTCGACGAAAAATTGAATTTCTTTAGAAAAATTGAATTTCTCGACGAAAAATTGAATTTCTCGACGAAAACACGAAAAATTGAATTTTGCGACGAAAAATTGATTTTCTCTACGAAAAATTGATTTTCTCTACGAAAAATTGATTTTCTCTACGAAAAATTGATTTTCTCTACGAAAAATTGATTTTCTCTACGAAAAATTGATTTTCTCTACGAAAAATTGATTTTCTCGACGAAAAATTGATTTTCTCGACGAAAAATTGATTTTCTCGACGAAAAATTGATTTTCTCGACGAAAAATTGATTTTCTCGACGAAAAATTGATTTTCTCGACGAAAAATTGATTTTCTCGACGAAAAATTGATTTTCTCGACGAAAAATTGATTTTCTCGACGAAAAATTGATTTTCTCGACGAAAAATTGATTTTCTCGACGAAAAATTGATTTTCTCGACGAAAAATTGAATTTCTTTAGAAAAATTGATTTTCTCGACGACAAATTGAATTTCTCGACGAAAAATTGAATTTTTCGACGAAAAATTGAATTTCTCGACGAAAAATTGATTTTCTCGACGAAAAATTGATTTTCTCGACGAAAAATTGATTTTCTCGACGAAAAATTGATTTTCTCGACGAAAAATTGATTTTCTCGACGAAAAATTGATTTTCTCGACGAAAAATTGATTTTCTCGACGAAAAATTGATTTTCTCGACGAAAAATTGATTTTCTCGACGAAAAATTGATTTTCTCGACGAAAAATTGAATTTCTTTAGAAAAAATTGCATTTCTTTAGAAAAAATTGAATTAGTCGACGAAAAATTGAATTAGTCGACGAAAAATAGAATTTCTCATCGAAAAATTGATTTTCTCTACGAAAAATTGATTTTCTCTACGAAAAATTGATTTTCTCGACGAAAAATTGATTTTCTCGACGAAAAATTGATTTTCTCGACGAAAAATTGATTTTCTCGACGAAAAATTGATTTTCTCGACGAAAAATTGATTTTCTCGACGAAAAATTGAATTTCTTTAGAAAAAATTGCATTTCTTTAGAAAAAATTGAATTAGTCGACGAAAAATTGAATTAGTCGACGAAAAATAGAATTTCTCATCGAAAAATTGATTTTCTCTACGAAAAATTGATTTTCTCTACGAAAAATTGATTTTCTCGACGAAAAATTGATTTTCTCGACGAAAAATTGATTTTCTCGACGAAAAATTGATTTTCTCGACGAAAAATTGATTTTCTCGACGAAAAATTGATTTTCTCGACGAAAAATTGATTTTCTCGACGAAAAATTGAATTTCTTTAGAAAAAATTGCATTTCTTTAGAAAAAATTGAATTAGTCGACGAAAAATTGAATTAGTCGACGAAAAATAGAATTTCTCATCGAAAAATTGATTTTCTCTACGAAAAATTGATTTTCTCTACGAAAAATTGATTTTCTCGACGAAAAATTGATTTTCTCGACGAAAAATTGATTTTCTCGACGAAAAATTGATTTTCTCGACGAAAAATTGATTTTCTCGACGAAAAATTGATTTTCTCGACGAAAAATTGAATTTCTTTAGAAAAAATTGCATTTCTTTAGAAAAAATTGAATTAGTCGACGAAAAATTGAATTAGTCGACGAAAAATAGAATTTCTCATCGAAAAATTGATTTTCTCTACGAAAAATTGATTTTCTCTACGAAAAATTGATTTTCTCGACGAAAAATTGATTTTCTCGACGAAAAATTGATTTTCTCGACGAAAAATTGATTTTCTCGACGAAAAATTGATTTTCTCGACGAAAAATTGATTTTCTCGACGAAAAATTGAATTTCTTTAGAAAAAATTGCATTTCTTTAGAAAAAATTGAATTAGTCGACGAAAAATTGAATTAGTCGACGAAAAATAGAATTTCTCATCGAAAAATTGATTTTCTCTACGAAAAATTGATTTTCTCGACGAAAAATTGATTTTCTCGACGAAAAATTGATTTTCTCGACGAAAAATTGATTTTCTCGACGAAAAATTGATTTTCTCGACGAAAAATTGTTTTTCTCGACGAAAAATTGATTTTCTCGACGAAAAATTGATTTTCTCGACGAAAAATTGATTTTCTCGACGAAAAATTGAATTTCTTTAGAAAAAATTGCATTTCTTTAGAAAAAATTGAATTAGTCGACGAAAAATTGAATTAGTCGACGAAAAATAGAATTTCTCATCGAAAAATTGATTTTCTCTACGAAAAATTGATTTTCTCGACGAAAAATTGATTTTCTCGACGAAAAATTGATCTTCTCGACGAAAAATTGATTTTCTCGACGAAAAATTGATTTTCTCGACGAAAAATTGATTTTCTCGACGAAAAATTGATTTTCTCGACGAAAAATTGATTTTCTCGACGAAAAATTGATTTTCTCGACGAAAAATTGAATTTCTTTAGAAAAAATTGCATTTCTTTAGAAAAAATTGAATTAGTCGACGAAAAATTGAATTAGTCGACGAAAAATAGAATTTCTCATCGAAAAATTGATTTTCTCTACGAAAAATTGATTTTCTCTACGAAAAATTGATTTTCTCGACGAAAAATTGATTTTCTCGACGAAAAATTGATTTTCTCGACGAAAAATTGATTTTCTCGACGAAAAATTGATTTTCTCGACGAAAAATTGATTTTCTCGACGAAAAATTGAATTTCTTTAGAAAAAATTGCATTTCTTTAGAAAAAATTGAATTAGTCGACGAAAAATTGAATTAGTCGACGAAAAATAGAATTTCTCATCGAAAAATTGATTTTCTCTACGAAAAATTGATTTTCTCTACGAAAAATTGATTTTCTCGACGAAAAATTGATTTTCTCGACGAAAAATTGATTTTCTCGACGAAAAATTGATTTTCTCGACGAAAAATTGATTTTCTCGACGAAAAATTGATTTTCTCGACGAAAAATTGATTTTCTCGACGAAAAATTGATTTTCTCGACGAAAAATTGATTTTCTCGACGAAAAATTGAATTTCTTTAGAAAAAATTGCATTTCTTTAGAAAAAATTGAATTAGTCGACGAAAAATTGAATTAGTCGACGAAAAATTGAATTAGTCGACGAAAAATAGAATTTCTCATCGAAAAATTGATTTTCTCTACGAAAAATTGATTTTCTCGACGAAAAATTGATTTTCTCGACGAAAAATTGATTTTCTCGACGAAAAATTGATTTTCTCGACGAAAAATTGATTTTCTCGACGAAAAATTGAATTTCTTTAGAAAAAATTGCATTTCTTTAGAAAAAATTGAATTAGTCGACGAAAAATTGAATTAGTCGACGAAAAATAGAATTTCTCATCGAAAAATTGATTTTCTCTACGAAAAATTGATTTTCTCGACGAAAAATTGATTTTCTCGACGAAAAATTGATTTTCTCGACGAAAAATTGATTTTCTCGACGAAAAATTGATTTTCTCGACGAAAAATTGATTTTCTCGACGAAAAATTGATTTTCTCGACGAAAAATTGATTTTCTCGACGAAAAATTGATTTTCTCGACGAAAAATTGATTTTCTCGACGAAAAATTGATTTTCTCGACGAAAAATTGATTTTCTCGACGAAAAATTGATTTTCTCGACGAAAAATTGAATTTCTTTAGAAAAATTGATTTTCTCGACGAAAAATTGAATTTCTCGACGAAAAATTGAATTTCTCGACGAAAAATTGAATTTCTCGACGAAAAATTGATTTTCTCGACGAAAAATTGATTTTCTCGACGAAAAATTGATTTTCTCGACGAAAAATTGATTTTCTCGACGAAAAATTGATTTTCTCGACGAAAAATTGATTTTCTCGACGAAAAATTGATTTTCTCGACGAAAAATTGATTTTCTCGACGAAAAATTGATTTTCTCGACGAAAAATTGATTTTCTCGACGAAAAATTGATTTTCTCGACGAAAAATTGATTTTCTCGACGAAAAATTGATTTTCTCGACGAAAAATTGATTTTCTCGACGAAAAATTGATTTTCTCGACGAAAAATTGATTTTCTCGACGAAAAATTGATTTTCTCGACGAAAAATTGATTTTCTCGACGAAAAATTGATTTTCTCGACGAAAAATTGATTTTCTCGACGAAAAATTGATTTTCTCGACGAAAAATTGAATTTCTTTAGAAAAAATTGCATTTCTTTAGAAAAAATTGAATTAGTCGACGAAAAATTGAATTAGTCGACGAAAAATTGAATTAGTCGACGAAAAATAGAATTTCTCATCGAAAAATTGAATTTCTCGACGAAAAATTGATTTCTCGACGAAAAATATTGAATTTCATGGGAGGAAATGAACAAATGTTAAAAATGTTGATTAATTTTATTAAAAAAAAATCTCTTTCTCCTTTAGGTTCGGCAAATGTGTCAGCACTTCAACTTATATTGCTTCCAACTGAAGAGGCCAAGTTCAGAATGACCATCAAAACAAAAAGAAGAAATAATCGATTTTCAAGTGTGAACACGTGTGTGCCAACCAAGATCGTTTATAATTTATTTATTTAAAACTCAAACGAGACGAAACACGCCATTCCTAGTCGGATAATTCGATTTATAAACTGTATTATTAAAAAAAAGATTAATTATAATTTCAAATTAAGCCTATTTTAATCACAGCCTGCTAATTTCTTCAGATTCCAGTTCGGTTTCTGCCGCTCTCACCAAATCCAGTTCACGACTGATGCATATTTTCAATTCCAGTTCAGTTTCCTCCCACCCACCACAAACAAATATGGCAGCTATCAAATCATTCCAATAAATGTATTTTTCAATTTTTTTTAATTTATTTTTAAAGTCTAAACTATGCAATGATAAATACAAGCAAAATAAACACGAAAAAATATTCAAATCATCTGTTTGGCATTTTTAAGTTCCATTTTTTAATATATTCTTCTTTGATTTTTTCGCGCTCTTCCGGCCACGGCAATCCGGGACTTTTCCCGTTTTTAATTCGGTCTGCGCGAACGTCCGTCTTGATTTTTTTCGAAAATTAAATAAATAAATAAATAAAAAAATAAAAAATACATTTTTCGAGCAAACACAACTCACCCAAAATTGCTTACAAGCTTTATAATTTGCCATGTGAGCGACACATTTCTCGTTTTTGTAATTATTTTCGTCTAAACATTTATAAACTAATTTCTGTTCCTAAAATCAACGAAAATTCAATATTAGTGGAAAAAATTGAAAATGATTTTCTTAATTTTAATACTTTTAAACACGGATTATTGTATTCGGAAGCTGAATCCGAACCGAGACGAACATTTTCCTGCCTTTCTCGCTCCGAAGTTGATTTCGGACGACCCTGTGTATTAGAAAACATCGAAAAAAGTCAAATTTTAAATTCAACGAATCAAGTCGCCATTTTTGCGCTTGTCACCTACTCGCAGAGCGATTCTTTTAATACAATTTTTTAAAAAATCAACATTTATATTTTGGTATCACAATCACAAATTTTTTACATTAACGTTTTAATAAACGTTTTAATAAATAAATAAAAATGTTTAAATAAAGTAAAAATCCAACGCGGTATCGGTCTGAGTCTAGATGAACCCACGCGTGATGTCATACATAACAATGTCTTCTGTACGGAGAGAAAGGATAAACTAAGAGTAAGCACAACGGGTTTGTTTTCTAATATTCCCACGATTTTCCACCTGTTTTTGGATGAATTTTACACGAATTTCTTTTCATAACACAAACGACAAGTTGTCAAATGCTCAACTCGAAACGATTATCGCGATCTAAACGTTGTTAGTGTAACACGTGCTAGCACATTATCGCTTTCGTTTATTTGCACCCAGATTGACCTAAAAACCAAAAAAAAAAATTCAAAACATTCATCCAAACAAAAAACCATTAATTTAAAATCCAAACACGAATTTTAAATTATTTTTTCCATTTTTATTTCCAGAAAAACGAAAACAAAAAAATATCGAAGAAATGAAGATGGTCGGAACCGAAATTTGAAATGATCAGCAACAAATCGTCGAAAAATGTGGAAATGAAAGTGGCGAAGAAACCTAGCGGCGAATCGGGAAGCAAAAGTAGCCACAGTTGCAGCAACTGCCACAAAGTGTTCGCGAGCGTGGGCAAACTGCAGCAACACAGCTTCGTGCACACGGGCGAGAAGCCGTTCAAGTGCGGCGACTGCGCAAAGAGTTTCTCGTCCAAGTTCAAACTGATGCGCCACACGCTCATCCATTCGAGCGACCGCAAGTACAGTTGCAACGTGTGCGAGCGTTGTTTCCATCGCAAGGACCATCTCAAGAACCATTTGCAGGTGCACAACCCCAACAAGAAGGTGCATCGCTGCGAACATTGTAGCAAAGAGTACAATTCGAGGTTGTCGTTCCGCAAACACGTGGCCATTCACGCGGCGGAAGCGGGCGATTTGAATTGTAAAGTTTGCAACAAGAATTTTAAAACTTCCGACGAAATTCTTTACCATTTGAAGGTACAAATGGGTTTGTTTTGTCTTGGTGGTCTAAATCTTGTACTCGGATTTGACACTTAATTAATGCTTTTTGCATTTTGTGTCGAAAAATTGCATTTTGTGTCGAAAAATTGCATTTTGTGTCGAAAAATTGCATTTTGTGTCGAAAAATTGCATTTTGTGTCGAAAAATTGCATTTTGTGTCGAAAAATTGCATTTTGTGTCGAAAAATTGCATTTTGTGTCGAAAAATTGCATTTTGCGTCGAAAAATTGCATTTTGTGTCGAAAAATTGCATTTTGTGTCGAAAAATTGCATTTTGTGTCGAAAAATTGCATTTTGTGTCGAAAAATTGCATTTTGTGTCGAAAAATTGCATCTTGTGTCGAAAAATTGCATCTTGTGTCGAAAATTTTTGCTTAAAATATCGCATTTTTTGCCTAAAATATCGCATTTTTTGCTTAAAATATTGCATTTTTTGCCTAAAATATCGCATTTTTTGCCTAAAATATCGCATTTTTTGCCTAAAATATCGCATTTTTTGCCAAAATATCGCATTTTTTGCCAAAATATCGCATTTTTTGCCTAAAATATCGCATTTTTTGTCTAAAATAACGCATTTTTTGCCTAAAATATACAATTTTCTGTCTAAACTGTCTCCATTACTTGTAGGTTCACGCCGGTTCACGCACAATCAAAAATCCAAACGAAAAGAAATTCAAATGCGAATTTTGCGAACGTCGCTTCTTCACCCGAAAAGACGTGAAGCGCCACCTCGTCGTCCACACCGGGCGCCGAGACTTCCTCTGCCAATTCTGTCCTCAGCGGTTCGGACGAAAAGACCACTTGGTCCGCCATATCAAAAAAGGCCATTCCTTATCGCCCACCAGGATAATGCACAAAACACGTCCACCATCCCCGTCCCCGGCCCCGGCCCTTCTGGCGCCGTTGTCGGCCAAGACGGAACCAAACCTTCCCGACAAGGAATATTCCGCGCAAATGGACCCGGGCCACTCCGGCATCAAAACGGAGCGACTCGAAGAATTGCAGCCGCTCGGCAATTACGCGCTCAAAGTGGCCGAAGCGTACGAAGCCGATCGCTTTTTTGGATACATTCCGGTCAATTCAGCGCCATCGTTGTCGTTATCATTCGCGAGTATGCTGGAAAGCGAACAGGTTCCACCATTACCGAGATTCAGTCAGGCGTTTCAATAGAATAGTCAAAGGCTCAACGACACATCACATTCACATTCACATTCACAAATGGTCACAAACGAGAGGATCTCTCGCTCAGGGGCGGATCTAGCATAGGGCCAATGGGGCATGAGCCCAGGGCCCCCAAATTCTAGGGGGGGGGGGCCCGAGACACAAGGCAATGTACTAAAAAAAAGAAAAAAGAAGAAAGGTCGCTATTAAAAATTTTGATAAAGGGCCCCGAAATGCTAGATCTGCCCCTGCTCTCGCTCGGTGATGTGCGATTTTGGGGCTCCTGGTACGGGGCCCTGAGTTTTACGGGTCTCAACGATATAAGCATAAACCAGTACCTAGTACTTTTAATCCTTAGACAAAACATTGTAAAATGAGCTCAAAAGTCAGCGGAAGGCAGCAGTTTGTACGTCTCTAGTTTTCTAAAAACATACATTTTGATAAAGGGTGTAATGAAGATTATATGCAAATGTCTATTTTGTGCCATAATGTGCTTATAAATACAGTATAAATTTCTATATGTATATTCTCTTTAAAGTGGTTAAGGGCTTACTTATTTTAAATATTTTTAACTACCTCCCATTGTTTTTAAAGCGAAGCTTTTCTACCTCTAATATATTTATCCTCTGTTATTATTATGTGTAAACATAATGTTAAAAAATCTACCTCATTACTGTTTATTCTTAATGTGTATAGCGTAGTTTTAGATTCATAACACACAACTTGAATTTAATTTACAATAGAATATTAGATGGAATGAGAAAGTATTCTCATAATTTTATATATACAATGTTTAGTTATCATTATATCACTAATATTTTTTATTATCTTTTATATATATAAAATTTAAATTTTTTTTATTGAATAGAACAGATTATATTTAAACTGTTGAAATTGTATTAGTTTCTGCATGTCCAGAGAAAACAGTATAAAAAGCACAGGACTTGTTGAATTGTTATTCCTGTTAAAAGGCAACTAAAAATACATTCTTTCGACTAACTTGTAAGGTCAAATAACAGTACAGTACTTATCACAAAATAAGGAAACAAAACCACAAATAATTTGCTCAGGAATTGCTACAATTATTTATCACTTCCCCTACAATTCTATTATATTCATAATAGTTATAATGTTGATTAAAAAGCTTTTCTATTATCCAGTCTCTATTTTGTCTCTATTTTACAAGATGTTTACATTTGCATCTCGGCTGTTTTCAAGTTTCGTTTTTCCGAGACAAGATCGGAAGGTCCGGAGACGAGATCTCGTACGAGACCGAGAGAGACGCACTATCACGCGGGCTTTTGAAAGAAACAGACATTACAACGTGCTTTTGTAGCAGAAAGGAACGTAAAGTGAACGTTAAAGGTCTTAGCCATTACGAGAAACAATAAAAAACGTACAAATCACTTGCTATATCATCTTGCAATATCATCCATCTTGCTTTATAATCTGGTTTGAACCATTTCTGCGAATCTACTCTGACGATATCAAAGTTGATTTATCAATTGTGTCTATCGTTATTTCCGGTTCCGGCATTAATTTGTCACGGGCACGTCTACCCGCCTATTTTTAATTTAGAATAACCCAATTTTATTTCTTATAATATTTTCTTATTTCTCTCACTTGTGATGATTCATCTCTATTGCTCATCTTCATTTAATGAATGCGCAATCTGGATGATGCGCATATCATTATTTTTACAATCGAACTCTTATTTTCACCTTTCCACCCCCTTTTCTTAATTGATCTGACCAGTCACATGACTGAGTTTTCTTCTTTCCAATCATCCTAAGTTTAATCACTTCTTCTTATGCTCTCTATCGGATAACACCCATTTCCCTTAGTAACATTTAGATTTAGTCTGCTATTATTTGCGCCTTCAACAAGCGCTCCTACATCTAACCCTATTGCGCTATTTTCTAAGCCGCCATCTTTTATATTATCACTGCCCGATGATATTGCTACGCGTACAGGCCGTCCCGATCAACGGACGACCCGTATCGCGTAATTCGGCTATAATTCGGATAAAAGTTGCTAAATTTCGTCCATAGATGGCGTTGGCAATCGATTACATCATTGCCTCGTCACTGGACTTATCAATTAGTTAAAGGGGGTAACAGGAGCTTTCCTGTGAAGTGAATCCGCCCAAGTTTGACAGTTCTCTTCCGGCTCTCACTTGAGAGTGAACTCAAATCCCTCCTATCCAATGTTAGCCTGTTCTTGGCTGGCTGCAAAAATTGTTATTAATTTAATCACCATTTAATAGTTTCAGATTGCATCTCAATTCAGAGTGTCACTTATGATTTATAATTAGAGTTTATATAATTTATATAATTTATGTAGTTCATTATTTGAGTTTAAGAATTGTGCCAATGTAAACAGAGTAAACTCATCCATTTGAAAGAATAATCAAACAGCTTTGCTGTCTGGTTAAATAAAAACTAGATTGAATTTAAACCTGATTAAAATGACTCTTTATTTCCTATCATATCCCAGTTGTGTGGGTAGCCTCAAGTGGGCCTAAATCCCACATAACAATATCCCCTTTCCACTTTAGGTTTATATCATCGTGCTTTCATTCTTTTACGCCTACAAACACCCGTCGTAAGCAAGGAACTGTCCAATATAAATTATGTTAGTCAAACGCGAGTATTAGGTTTCCTGAGTTTCTGGATGTCCTCATTTGAAGGAAACAAGGTTTAGGGAAATCTACGAACTTTGCCCATTACTATTGCGCGAATTAGTTTTTGCGCGATATTGTTAGGAATTAATTATACCAACAGAATTAATCGTGACAACATGGCGAGCCTGACAGGACTCTCGCTTATTTAGGCTGAAAACGCGCAAGAAAGTTAAGTTTTCGTTTAAATTATTAATCATTTCATTATTTTTTCATCATGTCGAATGAGTTGGGAAACGGTGAGGAAAACCCCGCCGTACGAGACCCCTTTGATTTGGACGAGCTGGCTTCGTCTCTCGACTGGCAGCGTTATGAGCGTTTAAGGCGAGCACGAGCGGAGCAAAGTGAGTTATTGATAACCATTGCGAATTCAATGCCGCAAACATTTCGTGACAACATGTCGGCTCAAATACCTGGCGTAAACATTTCTGCGCCAACGACAGTTGCCACGTCAACACCAGCGTATCAGCTCGTCCCTCCAGCCTTCTTCACTCCTGGCACGTCAGGAATATCAATGAATCCGACGATTTTACATTCCGAAGCTTTATTGATGTGTGATATTCGTAATCAGTTTTTCGTTCAGGCACAGGGATTACTCAAAGAAATGCGAAGCATTTACCAACAAGGCACTAGCCCTCCACATCCAACGACACCCCCGTCGGAGGATGGTGGGTCCTCTCATGGATCCATAAGGGTAAAAGGCAATTTGGCACCATCAGGAAATGAACTTTCCACGGAAGTTCCTCATTGTGGAGGAGCAAGCCACCAACAACAATTTGCGCCCACCACCATCAATGCGCAACCGACATCTACAATAACGACGCCACCGGTAATGACGCATGCCACTACTTTCACTCAATGTCCGTCCGTGGCATCACAAATTGTGGATTCAACAAAAGCCAATCAGCAGGTGATGAATTCTTTATTATGTGCCAAAATTAACAACACAGGGCACCCATCCGGAGTAAGGGCCCAATTGTCTCTACCATCAATACGAGTAAGACGAGAAGACTCTTCCCGAGGATATAACAATTATAAGGAAAAACTCCCACATTTCGACCCTGAGAAGGCCACACTTGACTCTGTTAATTTGTTTCTTGCGCAATTGTATGCGCATATGTATTCCACCCGCATGCCCGAGGAAGAGTATTTGAAAGTAAATATAATTCAAGCAACCCGCAACAAGGCGCAACGTTGGTGGCTCGCATTAAAACCAAAACCCAAAACGTGGATTGAGTTCGAGGCATTGTTCCGAAAGGCATTCTCCATGAATTCAGCGGCAGCCAATGTGAAAATTGCAAACCGAAAGCAACGCAGTGGAGAGTCCACTATGACTTTTCTCAGCGAAATAATATATTATTTAGAAATTGCAGGCTACACAGACCCTGGATTACAGTGGGAGAAGGCCCAGAACATGCTACTGTCTGACGTCGTCCAACTTTTGAGAACAATGCATGTCAAAACAATTGACGAAGCAATTCAACTGGGAAACGACGTGGACAATCGATTACTACTCGACTCTCATCGCAAAACTGAGTATAGAAACTTGGGTCTCGTTGATCAGTTTGCACCTTTTTCAGAAGCAAACCCCTCATCTCCCACCGTGTTGAAATCCGTGGACAAGTCCCGAGGTGAAGCTGAACCTAAAACCTCCACGTCTAACGACGCCAGACGTTTTACGCGCTATCGTAAACAACAACTTATGTTAGAACTAGCTGCGTTGGAAGCCCGACCCGAGCAACCTTCGCCGCCACAGGAACCAAATTCAAGTAGCAGCAGCGAGTCGGAACCGGAAGTGGACACCAAAAAGAGTTCTGTCGCTGGAGCTGCGCAAAAGGTGAACATTTCAGTAAATTCCACCACAATCGCGCCACCTGCAGATCTCCCAAAGGACCATGTCTGTTCTACCTCCGTTGTTACATTTGCGCCATCACCAAAACCTCCAACAAGTGTCAAGTTTCCCGAAAAAGGTGCAGCTTGGCGCAAAACAAAAAAGGATTGGTGGTACATGATTGATAACATTACTTGGCGCCCTATTTGTCCTGTGTGTTACAAAGTTTTCGAGAGGCAGGAAAACTCCGACGGCCTGAAGTTCCCACGACCGGCGGAGCCAGGCCGCAAGTAAACCAACCGGTCTCCACAAGCGTAAAACGTGTGGAATCAACAAGACGTGCTCCACCCGACATCATCCTCGACGAGAACATTTCCGAGAGGAGTATTCCAACAACAACTACTCTGTCTATCACTCCTAGTGAGTCTAAACCAGGAATTAGTGTTGTGTCAACCACACCTCCATCTTCATCACCGACAGTGACGAATCAAAGGAAAACTTCAGTTTTGCAACCTGTGGCTTTCCAACTAGCATCTGGACCTGTTTCAAAGTCGACAGCCTTGCAAGCTGCGACTGCACGGAAACAAATCACCAAGAATGTGAGCAAAAACTTTAAAATACCCCTTATTAAGCCTACTTCCAGTGTCAATTCAGCGGAAGCACCCAAGGAAGTGATCGCTCCAATGAAGGTATCTTTTGTCATGTTGACATCGGAAGAGCTTAAAGAATCTCAAGAACCAATTATTGAGATAACACGCGCCGATAGATTGCGCAGAGAAGCTCCATGCGTAAAAATATCTTGGGCAAACGTATCATTTACCGCGCTTTTAGATTCAGGTGCTCAAACTTGTATCATGAGCGAGGAATTATTTCAACAACTTCACGAAAAGATGGGACTCGAATTTATTAATTTACATGAACAGGTACAGGTCGCATCCGGACATGTAGTAACTGCTTCAAAATCGGTGACGCTTGCTCTGCGAGCGCCATTAGGAGTGGTGAGATTTGTGTGCTTGGTGCTGCCTGACGCCAAAAATGACTTGATCCTCGGACGAGACTTTAACCAAGCAGTCGGAGCAACCATCGATCATGGAAGGAGCCAGTGGAGCTTGGCTGGCTCAGATGAAATTCGTAAATTCGTGACCTATGAGGACGCCAAAAAATCTGAGTCCATTCTCGTGTTCCCAATGGCACCAGAAGGATTGGATCAATCAGCAACTTCACCTGCTAAAATAAGTGAGATTGTTCCAAATAAAATACTTAAAAAACCTGCGCCACCCAGTGACATTAACTGTGTTCTGCTGTTGCACCAACCATTAAAAAATGAGGTTTTTGAGTATCCGAACGACGACTCACAACGGCAGATAAAGTCAATTAGGCATCGCAGTCGAGCAACGTGGTCGAACATCTGGTCACCGAAACGAAAGGAAACTTCGAGAGCTTCGAGTAAAGTGAAGAAAACCATTTCTCGTAAGTTAACGATAAGTCAATTTCGTCGATTGCGCCGCCTTCGTCATAAATTGAATGTTATTCGTCCCATCGCCAAACAATTGATTGCGCAACGAGCCAAAGACATTAACGACAAAAAGAAGTTAATTAACGACTCCAGAACAACTGCGCAACCTACTAATGGTGAGAACGACTCAAATTCAAATGTTTACAACACCAACTTTTTACAGTACCAGCCCAGTGAGAATCCGACCGATCTCGATTGGATTTATCACCAGCTATGGAACCATTTGACTGTTACGCAAATCAAATTACTAATTGAAACTTTGCAGCCAATTTCACAGATTTTCCGTGAGGAAATCGGTTTATGTAATAATACGGAATATGAAGTTAATTTAAAACCGGATTTTCGTCCGATTCATGTCCCGGTACGACCCGTAAACCCCGCGAAAAAGGCAATTATCGACAAATACATCGACAAGAAACTTCAACAAGGTATAATTCGCCGTTCACAAAGTGATTGCGCCGTTGCCCAGTGGTCGTGCCCAAAAAGACCGGGGAATGGAGAACAGCGATGGACTTCCGACCCATAAATGCGCAGACAATTCCGGATGTGTACCCATTCCCGGATATAGACAATATATTTGCGTATTTAGGAGGTGCACACTGGTTCTCAATAATCGACGGGCGCGAGGCCTTTCACCAAATCGGAGTGCGCAAGGGAGATGAGCGATTCTTGGCCTTCATCACACATAGAGGACTATTTGAATACGTTCGTATGCCCTTTGGCCCCATCAACGGCCCTGCAACACTCCAAAGAGCGATGAACAAAACTTTGGCCAAATATTTGTATAAATTCGTATTTGTATACATTGATGATGTTATTATTTTTAGCAAAACATTTGAGGAGCATGTTCAACATCTGCGCCTCGTCTTGGAAGAATTATTTGATGCCGGTTTCACCATGAACGCCAACAAGACCGAGCTCTGTCAACAGCGCCTCGAAGTTTTGGGCCACATCGTGGAATCTGGTCAGATTTCTCCAAATCCAAAAAAAGTGTCAGCTATCCAAAATTATCCTGCGCCAACAAATTTGCGCGAGTTACAACGTTTCAAAGGTATGGTGGGTTATTATCAATCTTTTATTGCGAACTTTTCCAAGACAAGTGAGGTATTCCGACCATTACTCAAAAAAGATGCTGTTTGGCATTGGAACGAGGCGCAACAGGAAGCTTTTGATTATCTTAAAGATCAAATAGCGACTCCAACGCTGAAAAGACGTTTTCCCAGCTGGAAAAAGCCATTCATCCTTCAAACAGATGCAAGCTACTCCGGTTTGGGGTCGGCTTTAATGCAATTAAACGACGCCGGAGAGAGGATTCCGATAGCTTTCGCTTCTCGTGCGCTTAACAGTGCTGAAAAAAACTATAATGTGACTGAAATTGAGTGCCTAGCAGCCGTGTGGGCGGTGAAACGTTTCCGCGCTTATTTAGAAATGATGCCATTTTATTTAGAGAGTGATCATCGTTCTTTGAAGTGGTTATTTCAACAAAGAGAACCAACTGGCCGACTTGCTCGTTGGGTACTCTCATTAAGCGAATACAAATTCACTTTCCTGCACTGCTCAGGATGCAAGCATCGAGTGGCGGACGCTTTAAGCAGAGCACCAGTCGACCCACCCGAACACGACGAGGAAGATGACAGCCCACTCGTCGATGAAGCCTGCTACACAGCATACTTTGATGACTGTAATCAATGGCCAGCATTATCCATAATTACAGAGTTGCCAAAAGACATTAATAGACGATTCAAGAAAATGTTCAAAGATAAATTCATTAAATCAACTTTAATTTCAGCCATTTCACCGACTAAGTCAAGGAAAGGAAAACGAAAATCCCTCATTCCTCGTCGAATTACAACGACCACGACACCATCAACTGCGCCATCTCAAATTGCGCAACCCACTTCAACAGCTGCGACAACTCCAGTTGCGCAACCAATTCAACAAACAACTCCAGTAACCTCACCAGTAATTTCACCTAATTCTCCATCAGTTCGTGTTTCAGTGCCACTTCGTGCGCGCAGACAACATTCGTTGATTCCGATATTGACGAAGAAAAGAGGACGACCACGTAAAATTATGATAATTCCAGTGCTCTCCCCTCGCGCCAAACGTGCTATTGCGACAAGGACTCGAGCTAGATTAAGAGACCCCACTTTAGTTCCAAAAATATCTCCGGAATTACCAAGATATGGCGCTAATATAAAGAAATGGAAACATCCGAAATTACTAAAGGCACAGAGGGTTGGAAAGGGTAAAAAGACGCCAAAAACGCCTCGTTTAGTGGTTTCACCCACCCCTACACTACTTCCCAGTCCTATTCCTGTTCCCATTCCTACACCAATTCCTATTCCCCCAGTACCAACTCTCCCTACTCCACCACCGAAAGGACCAACCAGAAAGTCATCTGGAATCCCTTCTCATATTTTACCTCCTCGTAAAAAACCCATTCCCACACCAATTCCTATTTCCAAAATACCAACTCCACCAATTCCTAGACCTAAAGGACGACCCCGTAAGTCAGCTGGAATTCCCTCTCATATTTTGCCACCACGACCAAAACCGACTCCCAAATCAACTCCTATCCAAATTCCAAATTTTCCTACACCTTCTCCTACTCAATCCATTCCAATATCACAATCTCCTATTCCTCCAACCTCTCCTGTATCTCCACCGTCAACAACAACTGATACAGCACCGACAGTGCCGCCAGTGTTTGACCCCGGACCAGGACCTTCTGGACAGCAACGCCCCGACGATTACACTTCCGAGCCGGACTCTGACACTTCGTCATCAGACACAGACAGTTTTAGTCCAATTCGGGATTTTCCTTCGCCGGTGGAGTATCCAGTGCCAAGAGGTGGAATGCCTCGAACTCTGACAAGACTGCGCCCGAGATCTGAACGAACATTTACAGAATCAGACAGAAGGCTCACTGAAGCGGAGCAACAGGCTGAATTGGAACACGATCCACCTATTGAACATCCACCCTTTGAAATGCTGCCGGACGCCGCTGAAATAATAGCCGCACAGAGACAAGATCCGTGGTCGCGTGAGTTGATATACTACTTAACTGCTCAAATGCTGCCGGTTGATCCAGTCGAAGCTGCGCAAGTTCAAAAAGGCGCGCAAAATTTTGGTATGCATAAAAATATGTTGTGTCGTTTTCCACCCGTTCATATTAATGAAATTCGAAAGAGGCGTCAAATTTATCTCCCCTTGGAATTGCGCGAACGATATTTCCGCGCAATGCATTACCCTCCAGTAGTGGGACACATGGGAAGAGAAAAAACCCTCCATCGTTTAAAGACACGTGTATATTGGCCCAAAATGAGAGAAGATGTTCAAACTTGGATCCAGGTTTGCGAGGCTTGTCAACGCGCGAAACCATTAAATCGCCTGCCTTATGGCAAAATGATAATGTCGAGAGCGCGCCACTTGTTTTCCGCAATATACATTGATTACTACGGTAAAAAACCACGTTCAGTGGGCGGCCATTGCTACGCCTTTGTAATGGTCGACTCAGCGAGTCGTTGGTTAGACGTACGACTAACGGAAGATTCCACCATCGCAACTTCAGTTGCGCAAATTCAGAAATTTACGAAACGCTGGGGTTTCCCCAAAATCATTATCAGCGACAATGCCCCCGCGTTCAGGTCACCTGAGTTTCGCAGCCAAATCCAACAATTAGGCGCAGTAAATCGCTACACGGCAGCGTACCACCCCCAAGGCAATATTGCCGAACGCCTGAACCAATCCTTAAAAAACTGCATTTTAGCTTACATAGACGACCACGACAGGTGGGATGTAAATATCGGCTATTTTGTTTTGGCAATTAATTCGGCGTATCAAATTTCGTTAAAGTACTCTCCATTTAAGTTAGTTACAGGCCAAGAAGCCAGATTCCCTGGTGATATTGATAGTGACACAGATGACGGGGAACCTTTACCACCATCTGAGGCTGAAAACCTCCATGAGCAAATGCGCACCATGCGAGAAAGGGCGATGAACAATTTGCGCGAATCCCAGATCCGCCACAAAAAATGGTTCGATTTAAAACGTCGCGCTCATGACTTTCGCCCTGGCGATTGGGTAACGTTGCGCAATCGGCAACCCTCTTCCGCCGACAGACAGTTTGCAGCAGGCTTACGCCAGCGAACTGAAGGAGTCTATATCATTCATAAATTGGTGGGCCCCAACACTGTCATCTTAATGGACCAAAATGGCAGAAAAACACAACCATACAACGTTGTTGAACTTCGCCATTGGCATTTTGCGCAAATTAATTTCCTAACCCTGAAAGATGTCGAACTCATCGACAAGCATGTCGAAAATTATACTGCTAACACACTAAATATTTTCACTGCTTATTTTCTTTCTTTTAAATAATTTTTCTATTTATTTTCTAAAAAAAAAAAAAAAAGAAAAACAAAAAAAAAAGGAAATCCGAAGTAATCCGGTGTAATTTCATCGTTACTTTAAGAAAAATTTCATTTATGTTTTTATGTTTCTTTATTCTTAAATATTTTATGTTTTATGTTATTCGTTTTACGTTTCATATTTGTTTATTTCAAAATAGACTAAGTCCATTTCCAGTGAGGACAAAATTGCCCACTAGAGTGTGACACTTATAATTGAATTTTCAAAACACCACGTGTTTAGATTATTTATTTTCCCAATTTATTATTTCAACCTAGTTATATGTACCTATGTGTGTTTAGATTTGCATATGCTAAACTTTCCCATTGAAGATCAATGTTAAATTTGACTATTTCTTCTAGAACATTCATTTACGATCTTTCGTTAACTTCCAATTCTTCACACTAGAGTTCGCCGTTCTATTAAAATAGTTACCACTATAGTCTCTAACACCCACACCTTATACCCATGTGCTTTTATGACACCTGTGTGAGACAATTCTCGAAGCGTTCAACACTTGTGCACTTTTCTCCCTTGGATTAACATCATGTGTTGAATTTCGTGTGTTATGTTTTGTGCGCGTTCATTATTTGCGCAATTCTAATTGTAAGTAACGTTTGTGATATGTTCATTGTTTCAATTTGTGTATATAACCCCAATGATTGAAATCAATTAGGCACAATTACATCTAGTTGAGACAACATGGCCGACAAACATGTGTGTCGTTGCAAGGAGGATTTCCCGGGTGAACCCTATCCGAAAAACTATGCCGAACCGCCACTCCACGCGGTCGGACCGCCTAAATTTCCATGCTGGCATCCAAATGATCCACGTGAACACAGCTTTCCAAACTTTGAAATATGTCCGGTTTGTTCCGGATATGGTTATGAACTTGTTGTTTCAGGCGTGGATAAGACTTGCCGAGCGTGTGACGGGCGGGGTGATCTTCGACGCGGATTTCATCGTGTGTGGATGCGCCAGATTTATGGCTGGTGCCTGTTTCGTCGCGTCCAGGACAAGGTGTATTTGATCGGAGTGGAGTTTCCACAATTTCGGCCACCAAACGGGACACCAGCCATGGTACAAAGATTCCGCGCCGGCCATTTCAAGTATTGGCACAGACTTCAACGAGAGGCGCGACAGGCGAGAATCGTGCCCAGAAGTTGGATTTACCCGACAGCCGAGTTAATGCGCGTTACATTTGCGCAAGTGCCGAATTTGCTCGCCGACGAAATCGCCGGTCTGGACCCGATGGACCAGGAGCAACGGGAAGTTGACGAAGCGCAGCCGACGTTGCCCCAATTCTTCCATAGTTTTCCTGGGACCGATGCGAGTCTTCAAGAGCAGATCAGCATTGCCTTAGAGTCGCTAGGAGACCTCAACACTATCGATGACAATTCCGACACCGCGCTGCCATATTTTTACCAGCGCAAGCCACCATGCTCGATAAACCGAAATCCAAATCGAGAGCAGCAACTAGCCATCAAGGTGCGCAACACTTTGGCATCCTCGTCATCAGCGCTCCCACACGATCCAACTCGCGACACAGAGTCGGAACAATTCGTGCCCAGACCTTCGGCAGAGACGATTGCCAAAGCAGCCGAAAAGATGGCGACACTCACCATTACCACCAAAGAGGACACCGAAAGTTTGTATTCAAATTCCACCGTGTCTAACGTTGAATTTTCAACTCCACCAACAGAAATGGCGCTACGACCCGTGCCACAACTGCAGTTTATTCCCGAATCACCAGTGTTAGTGGACGATTCTGCGCAAGAAACATTGCGCAAAGAGAACATGGACGATTCTCAACAATCTATTTCAGCCGCTAGACTTCCGGAATTCGATGTGCAATCCACAATGAGTGTGACCCCGTCGATTCTGGACATCACGAATGAAATTCGCGGTAGTGTCCCCACCGCTAAAATAAGTGACGTGCGCAGACTCGAACGAAAGATGATTGACATTCGCGACATCGACATTCCGTCTGCCAAAACTGACTTTTCTCGGCCACGCGGACCGCCATTGAGCGCTAGACTGACACCAGCAGTAGAAGCGCAATTATCAGCGTCGACGCCGAGTTTACAAATTCCTAATCCAAATACTGACAATTCAAATATTAATATATCTGCCGATCTTTTCCAGCTTCGACTATCTCCGTTGCCTCGGCTGATGCATTTTCACAAACTTACACGATCTCGCCAATTGCACCAGCAATCGAAGTTCCATCATGTCAACAGGTAAAACTTTCAAAAGTTCCGACTTTGCCAGTGACGCCGATTACTTATGCGCAAATCCCTGGGCGCAACGTAAACATCACAACGACGTCGGGCGCCAACTTTAACATGTCCACCACAACGGCTGCCACCGCAAAGATTCCAGTAACGTCGACTCTCGTTTCGGACTCATCACCTTACCGATCCCGACTCGACTGCGCAATCCCAAATATCGGACCTGGACTTTCATTCAAAAGGGTCGCCTCGCGATGTGAGTTGGCCTATGATAAGTATGGAGTAACCCAAAAGCCCGTCAACTCGTTGGAAGTCGTAGAGGAATTTTTGCGCAAATTCGAGGTCCAGATCTCCATCAAGGGACCTGGAGTTTCCCAGACCCGCTTCCAAATTCCATGGAAAGCTTGGAATACTTTGTACACTTTCATGTTGGTAGAAGATTTTAGCGTCTACCAGGGAGATTTTCGTGTGACTCAAAAAGAGATGATGGACAGATGGCCCCACATTGCGCGACAGGTTGAAAAGCGAATGTCTGAGTGTAGCACGTACGACTCCGAGACAGCAGTTGAGATCCTGATATGGACACTTCATCGTGAGATCTCCGTCTATCTTTACAAAGTCCAGGACACCAGGGACTATCACAACATGATGGAGGAGAAGAGACGCCAGGAGCGAGACGCGGAACACGAGTTGGAAAAAACCCGAGTTGCAGAAGCCCATCGCAAGGAAGCCGAGCGCGAAGCTCGTGAGCAAGCAGAAAAAGAAGAAGAAAAGAGACGGTCGGATGAATTGCGCCTCCAAGAATTGCGCAATCTGATGACGGATTCAGGTTTTTACCCGATGACAGCACCATCTATTCCACCGGCCCAAGGATCGCAAATTTGGGATGACACGCCCCCTCGCATCACCCTGGAGCTGCTCCCTAGCCTTTTGCCTCCGGCTGCAGTTGAATGCAACTTTGCAAATGCAAATGGACCGTGTCTCCAATTTGGGATGTCTGCCGCATCTGTCCGTCAACTCTTCCAATCCCTCGCATCTGCAGACCTACGTATGAGTCCGGAAGAGGCTAAGCCCCTCCTCAATTCGCTGTATCGCCGATACGGAGAACTCTTCTTGGACCATTGTAGGAATGAGATTAACCGGCAGGGTGCCACCAACTATCGAGACGCGATGAGAGTTGTGGTCAACGTGGCATTAAACATGATAAAATCATTTCGAATGCCAACACCTTACCGAACCCTGGCAGGTAATTCTCAATAAACAATAACAATTTCTTTAAAATAGATATTCTACGGGACAGCAACATCGTCACTCGGAAAACCGTAGGACTACCCATTATGCGCCACCATTCTCTTTGCGCAATTAAACCAACAAATCACCACCAAAAGTGTATTTCATTACTTCTACTCGTTCAACGATGTGAGAATATTTTCTTATAGCGCCCGTGTAAAATTTCTCATCTGAGTTACGGAACTGGTCTTATTCTCATTCCCACATATGAGTTAGAAGTAAAGTATATTTCATCTCAGCTATTCGTTTAGTGACCCGAGAGCAACTCCTTATAGCGCCCGCCTAAAATTTCTCTACGGAGTTGCGGAACTGGTTTTGTTTCTCGCCACCATTACGGATGCGAATGAAGTATTTCATCATAAAAATTCATCTCACACGTCCTAGAACATCAATTTCTTATAGCGCCCTCCTAAAATTTCTCTACGGAGTTGAGGAACTGATTTTGTGTTCTGGCCGTTGTGTTTGTGTTTCTCATCATCATCATTTTGTGTTAAATGTTCTTCAACAAGTGTAGTATTCCACAAACTGCTGGAAACATTTATTGCGCAAATTTATCTGATCTTCATCACCGCTGGATAAGTGCTCCAAAAAAGTGAAGTGTTTTCATTTATTTATATTTTATTTTTGACATTTTAAGACCAGACTGTTAGCCGAACAATTAGTGACTTTGAGTGTCTAAAGTGCCTTCCTTTTTATTATTTTCATTATTATAATTTCATTATATTGTAATAATTTTGAATTTAAATCCTGATTTATTCCAGAAATTATTCTAATTTTTAAAATTCCTCAAAATTGAGATGATTAAATTTAATTTTAGTTTGTATCATTTGAATTACTGGAATGAGTCAGGATAGTGATAATTATTTGTGATTTTCATAACTGTGATATTTTAATGTGATTTTTCAAATTTAGTATTTATTTAACTTTCATAATGCCTAATGTTTCTAACCGTGATAATTTTCCCGTGGCAACCGGTCCGGTTGTGCATGAGGATACCTTTATCCCCATTTTTATTATTTCCCTTTAATGATTCCAAATGGCGTCATGTTTCTATTTTTGTTTATCGCGCCAACATTGCGCAATTTTCATAGTTTATGTTTATTTCTCCCATCATTCCTTATATACCTTACCTGATGTTAAGTCTACATTCATGTATCGTATCCCTTACCTTGTTTTGTTTTGCGCATTCATTTGCGCCATGTTCCTAAAAAAGGTATCCAATCCGAATAAAACCCCTTGTTCGTAAGATAAACTCTCTTGTGACGTTCTTTATTTGTATTATTTTTCGTGTTTAAAATTTATCTGCGTAGAAATTTATTGCTTCGTTTTACAAAGCAAATGGGTAAAATAATTTTATTGTGATGACTTAAATTTAAAGTGTATAGCCTCGAGTCCGTCCTAACCTAAAAAATTTAGTCCACGTCTTCCCTGTGAGTGTCGCGTGTTTAGTTCGTCCTGTCTTCGTCTATATCAAAATTGTTTAGTCTTTATTCGATGAGTTTTATACAGTTTATTTAAAAAAGTTTGTTTATTATTCCTAACCTTACTGATTTATAATTTTCATTTACAAGTCGGTCGGAAATTTGTCTCAAGCTTCCTGATGAGCTAATTTTTGTTATTATTATTTATCTGGTGACGACCCCAAATAGCCATAATCATCATATTTAGTCAAGATCTTATTTAATCAAGAGTATGTTAGTCTAGACATGTATTTCGCATATTTAACCAAGATTGTATTTATTATTGTATTGTTTTGAGTGAGTCTCTCTCTCTTTGCCTTTATTTCAACAACTATAATAAAGGTTTAAGGGGAGGGGGATGTCACGGGCACGTCTACCCGCCTATTTTTAATTTAGAATAACCCAATTTTATTTCTTATAATATTTTCTTGTTTCTCTCACTTGTGATGATTCATCTCTATTGCTCATCTTCATTTAATGAATGCGCAATCTGGATGATGCGCATATCATTATTTTTACAATCGAACTCTTATTTTCACCTTTCCACCCCCTTTTCTTAATTGATCTGACCAGTCACATGACTGAGTTTTCTTCTTTCCAATCATCCTAAGTTTAATCACTTCTTCTTATGCACTCTATCGGATAACACCCATTTCCCTTAGTAACATTTAGATTTAGTCTGCTATTATTTGCGCCTTCAACAAGCGCTCCTACATCTAACCCTATTGCGCTATTTTCTAAGCCGCCATCTTTTATATTATCACTGCCCGATGATATCCCCTTTCCACTTTAGGTTTATATCATCGTGCTTTCATTCTTTTACGCCTACAAACACCCGTCGTAAGCAAGGAACTGTCCAATATAAATTATGTTAGTCAAACGCGAGTATTAGGTTTCCTGAGTTTCTGGATGTCCTCATTTGAAGGAAACAAGGTTTAGGGAAATCTACGAACTTTGCCCATTACTATTGCGCGAATTAGTTTTTGCGCGATATTGTTAGGAATTAATTATACCAACAGAATTAATCGTGACAAATTGCAGTATATAAACCTGTGGACATCGAAGATTGTTCACTTAGGGGCCGTCCATAAATTACGTAACGCTGATTTTTCAATTTTTAGACCCCCTCCCCCCCTCTGTAACAAGGTCGTAACAAATCCACAAACCCCCCCTAGAACTAGAATATTACGTAACAAAACTCACCACCCCCCCCCCAAAAAAAAATTTTGATACAAGCTTATAATACAAAATTTTACACAAATTTAAATTTTTTTACAAAAATTTAAAAAAAATTTGAAAAATTTAAAAAAAAATTTGAAAAATGTAAAAAAAAAAATTGCAAAAATGTCAAATTTTTTACAAAAATTTAAAATTCACAAGAAAATAAATTGAAACAATAAAAGTAAAATTTTCACTTTTTGTTACGTAACATTTTTCGAACCTCCCCCCCTCCCCGTCGTAACAACCCGTAACAAAATTTGAAACCCCCTCCCCCCCCTCCAGGCGTTACGTAATTTATGGACGGCCCCTTACAGATAGAATAGCAACAGTAGCATCACACCTCACGGTCAGGCCCAATTTCCGGATTGATCGAGGACCAATGCCAGTTGCGCCAATCTTCTATAACAACCAAAGTAGATCTTTTACTGTGACTAAACCACGATCGAAGTTAGAATAAATTGCGAAAACTGTTTATCCACCGAACGAAGCGTTTTCCGAACACGTATCGCGAAGACGCCATTTAACCCTAGACCAGGGGTCGGCAACCTTTTGAGACGGAACCCAAGTAACAAAATTATGTTAAATCTAGGTAGAATCTATGCAAACCGTCTATCTTGGTACATAGATTTAACATAGAATAAGGTAGAAACTATGCCGAAACTACATAGCATTGACATGGAATAAGCGCATTTCTGTCACGATTTTGACATAGCATCTACATAGAGCTGTAGATCGATGCTACGTCAATACAACGTCAAATCGACGTTGAATTCTACGTAGAGTTCTATGTCGATTCAGCATAGAATCGATCTACCGCTCTATGTAGATGCAATGTCAAAATCGTGACCAAAATGCGCTAATTCCATGTCAATGCTACGTTGTTTCGGCATAGTTTCATCCTTATTCTACGTTAAATCTATGTAGAATTCTACGTCAAACTCTGCATAGAATTCTAGGTCAAACTCAATGTCGAATTCTACATCGATTTAACGTAGAATAAGGATGAAACTATGCCGAAACAACATAGCATTGGCATAGAATTAGCGTCGCCCGGTCGCGATTTTAATATAGCATCGACACAGAGCTGTAGATCGATTCCACTTCAAATCGACGTAGATTCGATCGAGACTTCTACATCGATTTGAAGTAGATCCGCTATTAAAATCGACTTTTTTTGTATAAAAAAACAAAATATTAAAATTTAAAAAAAATTTATTTTTCAAAAAATAATAACAATATTTTACAAAAAGAACGATTTTTTTCACGCGTGACTTCTTAGCAACAACGGTTTTGAGAGTTGAGGCCATTGTTGTGCATTCTCATTAAATTTCTCATCTCTTTTCGGCCCAGGTTTGCACCATTTTCCCGTTGTTTTTCCGGTTGTAATCGTGTCGGAGCCGAAATTCGCCGGTCACGTATCGATCTCGGTCTTTGAAGACCAAAATGGAGGTTTTGTAGACTTTGATTGCGTATTCTTCGTCGTTTTTGCCGAGTGCGTGGTGAACATTCGCTTCTTTTCCCGTCTAGAACCTGTTCGACTGTTGCGCGGTCGAATTTGTCTTTGGTTCGGCGCTCGTTTTCGGTTAGTTTGTTTGTTGTGGAACTGGATAAATCAGGGACGTCGAATTGAACTAAAAGGAATGAGAGTTGCGGGATGAATTGTCATTTTTGTTTATTCGTTTTAAGCAAGAGGTTTTATTTAATTTCAGAAATTCAATTTTAACTGAAAAAATTCAATGTAAACCCAAAATGTTCAATATAAACCCAAAAAATTCAATAAAAACCCCCAAAAAATTAAAACTTTTCTTAAAAATAATCAATTTTAACCCAAAAATATTTATGTAATCCTCAAATACTGCACTATTTTATATAGAATTCTTTTTTTTGCTTCAAAATTGACGAATTTTTGAAATTTAAAAATTAAAAATAAATATTTTTTCTAGCAAAAAATTTTACCTTAAAAATTAAAAAAAAAATTAATATTCATACTTTCTGTCTATAAAACTAAATCCTAACCTAAAAACAATAAAATACAGAAGAATCCCAACTACAGATACCCTTAACAACCTAACACATTCTCTCATTTGTTTTTATTTCACCTATTACCATTTATTTTATGTCCAACGTTTCCCCATAGCTTGTCGTGTAGTTGATAATTCTTGACAATTTTCGTTTGAGTATTGGGCTTCCGAACCCGCAGTAATAAAAATACGATTGTGTGTACGATTGTGTTTCCCACGTGTAACTCACATATCCGACTAGGTTCGCAAATGGATCTGTAGACCATGCGCGTTTTTTCATCTACAAATTAGTGTTTTTGGTTTGGTTAATCAGTATTAAGAAAAAATGTAAAGTCAAACTACCTTGTTTAATTGTTGAGTTGTGGTCTGTTCGCGGGTTCGCTCCTTATCGCGAAAGACCTGTCCGCTAGTTCGTATTAATTCGTTTCGTCTGTTAAAAATAAATTCGTATTAATTTTTAGTTTAGTTTTACGTCGGCATAAAAGATCGTAATAAGTGAAATTTATTTACTTTATATTCGAATTACATTATTCGGGCAGTCGGGTCGTTTATTTCCTATCATTTTCCGATTTCCGAGGTTAATTTTGAATACACTGCGTTTTTGTCATCGCTTCGGCGTGTATCGATCGTTGATCGATCTACCTGTAAAAATCAAAACACCTACCGGTACCTTCCATACACATGGCTTACTGTACATGGTTGTATGGTTTAATTCCAGCAACAAGATGTTTGATTAAAACCATTAAAACTATTAACCTAACCACGCGGTCGCTTAGAGCACACAAACCGGAAGCCGGTAGTTTTAAAAATTCGTGTACCGCGGACCGAACTTGCGGTACATCTCGCGGTTCCCGAGAAAACACGAGAATCTCATGTTTTCTTGCGTTCTCCACTTCCTATTTAAAAAAAAACCCGTAAAGAATCATAAAAAAAAAACTGATTAAAAGTGAAAAAAAATATAAAAAGCATAAAAAAAAATATTAAAACTTAAAAACTGTAAAAGAAACTGTTACGAATCAACCCAGATGTATTGGTTGATTTGATCTGAATTTGCGCGCATGGGAAATGTAGCGCAAACCAGTGGGCTCGTTCGTAGATTTACTCGTTTGGTGCCGCCGTCAAATGTGGACATCGGGCGGGAAGTAAACCTAAACTCGCTGTAACACCATTATTTGTATTCGACGGGCTCAATCTCACTTTGTGGGTCTTTACGTTTAAAAAGAATGAGTATGCACTGAGAAATTATCAAGCAGGTGGGCGAGAAATGTCACAGGCATGCGAATTAAAAGGTGGGCAAAAAGCGATTGTTAGATGGAAAACAGTGACGAGGTAAACTTGAGTCATATGATCGGGTCTAAATAAGTGGGTAAGGGGGTGAAAGGTAGAAACTAAATCCAATTGTTAGAAATAATGAAATGCGCGACGTGAATCGGCGCATACATTTAAGAAGGTGAATCATCGGTTTTAGATGAGAAGATAAAGTGGGATAAATAATAAAACTAAAGATGGATCAAACCAAGTGGGAAATAAACAAAAAAGAAGGGTGGGTAACCTGCCCGTGACATCCTCCCCCCCTTAGACTTTTATTATTCGAGATTTATCGAAGTGAATAAAAGGATAAGAGGTTGAAAATTCAAAAACAATAATGCGCAATGCGCAAAGACAATACAATTTTTCAAGAATAAATAAATAATCAAAACAAATGAAATAAAATAATGCGCGCGCAAAGACTTAACAACTTTGTCAAAACATAAACAAAACGAAATCAAATGTTCAAGATCAACTTATAAAATAAATGAAACAAAATCAAAAATCAGAATGACAATTTCAAAATAAACTAGTATAAAATTCGCAATAAGAGGCTCTTCTCCCTTACAGGACGTACACATGGGTTGGACACGGAGGGCCAATACTTATCTTTATACGGGGACCGACGACACATAGGACGGACAAGAAGTTATGCATTTTTCAATTCTGTAGTTTTATGAAATAAATATTTCTATCAATGAAGCAATAAGTTTGCACATTAAAAATAACTAAAACAAATAAAGTATTTGTGTGATATGTTGTGTATTTATCACGCCAGATGGCGTTTTTGTATTATACTTATGTGTACCATTAAAAGGGGGCACTAGTTGTTGTTTTCTACACTGTAATGGCGTCCTCATGTTATTTCATCAGCCTCCAGATTTAAGCATCTAACAACACAGTATTCACACATGAGGATTATCAGTGGGAAATAGAATCTATTACGGATTGGGTACCGGGAATTTGGATAATTGTGTTATATAGAGTGATAATTATTACACGTCCATATTGGTTTATTGAAATGTATAACAATGTATAAATTCGGAAATTAGTTGTTTTTAGTCGAAATATATAAAGTGCATATTAACCTGTAAATGGATTGATGTGTGTTGATCGTTTATTGTATGATTTGATTGTATTTCGGCTTATTTCCCGTATTTTGTCAAAGTATTGTCGCTTGTTTGCGGTACGAGGGCGCCACACGTTACGTGACAACGTTCTCGTAACGTACTAGTCTGTGGTGATGATGTTAAAGGCATGACATCATCAAGTTGAGAGATTTCTTCTCTATTTATTCTTTATTTCATTTTGTTAAAAGATTTGTACTGTATATAAATTTCGATGACATCACAAGAATAAAAGTTATTCATTCTGTTTAAGTTTTCAACCGCAACTGTGTGTTTTTTTTTCCAAATCAGACATCTAATTACATATGCATGAAAATAGGCTTAGTTTTTCCAACAACACCTATTTTCCAGCCCTGGAGAACTGACAGTTTCTGGATTCGAGCACAAAGACTTCACTACATTTATGAAACAACTTTGAGTGCTAAACTCCAACTTTATTTACAACTGGATTATGATATGATAATTAAACATTATCATATGTGAGTACATACATTTGTACAATATATATATTAATTTGTGTTATATTTTTCGTACGATACACATCGCGACCGGCGCACGTTACGACGACGCAAATTCAGTCGATTCTCTCGCAACGTTGGAAAGCCAAACCGCTCGCCGCCCGACGATATTCTCTAAAGCGGATAGGACATTCTTTAATCGGGTATTCGTTATTTTCCACTGCATTTAGTTATTTTTTCGAGAGTGTCCTACATGGTAGCAGAGGATGGTTCTGCTAAAACCCGAAATTGACGGACATTAGCGACCGTTCAACGAGAAAATGGCGTCGAAAGGAAACACGGCGTCGGCGGCCGCGGGAATTGCGCCGCTGGATAAGATGAATTACGAAACGTGGAAAGTGGATGTACAGCTGCTTCTACAAGAGCTGAGTTTATGGGGCTTCCACGACGGAACAATTAAAGCGCCGCCGGATGGAACGTCGGCAGCGGATTTGGCGAAATACGAGAAGCGGAAAGCTCGTGCACGTGGAATTTTGTGCAACAGCGTCGCAACCAGACTGAAACCGTCGCTGTTAAAGCTGGATACATCGAAAGAGGTATGGGATTACCTGAAAAAGCTGCATGAACCCACGTCAGTCGCGAGAAAAGCAAAGATTCTCGAGGATTTCTACACGATACGTTGCGGCGAAAAGGAAGAAGTGGATACATTCATCACACGCGTGGAATTAGCAGCGGATGAATTAAAGTCAATCAAACAAGAACCGAACGATAAAGTAAAAGCCTACACTTTAATAAATAGAATTCGTAAAGATTACGAACATCAAGTGCAGGCTATTTATCAATGGAGTGACGGAGACTTCACGTTTGACAAAGTTTCCGCAGCATTGCTTGCCGAGAGTGCACGTCGTCGATACACAACAGGAACGAGTGCACCAACAACGGAATCCAGTGCTCTCAGTGTCAGTGCTTCCAACAATCAATCAGGATCGAGGAAACAAGACAACAAAGGCGGTAAGAACAATTTTTCAAATATTCTTTGTTACAATTGCCACGAAAAGGGACATATTGCACGGAATTGTCAAATGCCAAATACAAAACAACAGGACAACACTCGTGGACGTGGTAAAGGGCGCGGACAGCCCCAACGAGGCAAAGGATTACGTGGAGCCTTTTATGCATCATTTTTGGGGGAAAGTGTATCTAAATCCATTGAAAAAGTCTGTGATGAGGACGCATGGTTTGTGGATTCCGGCGCATCAGACCATGTATGTGGGAAATTGGAATATTTTCAGACTTTCAAGTCATTACCTCCAACCAAATTACAATTGGGCCAGGGCACAGCTAGTATTACTGGCTGTGGTGCTGTAAACATCAGCACATTTGCGAATGGAATCCACAACCATGTTGACTTAATAAATGTATATTTTGTCGAGGGTTTCAAACGCAATTTAATTTCGAGTGCTAAAATTGATGAAGCAGGGTTCAATCAACACATTTACAGTGGTGTGTTAAAAGTGTATTTACAAAACAACAAAGAGTGTTTATTGTTAGCGAACAGGCAGACAGATGGATTGTATCGTGTCCAAGGCCAGGTTCAAATGAATCAAAATGTGTCAAATACCATTGTTAATTCAATTTCACAAAATGTTACCCAGGTTTTACCATTGATTGAACAAAATGTTGTAAAACGAATTGAGCAATTACAGAGCAAGAGCCCAAGTTATCCAATTGTTTTAAAACGACCTGCACCTGTTGTGCAAAGTTTTGCAGTATCGATTGACACGTGGCATAAGCGCTTTGCGCACATGCATGTACAGGGATTAGCCACGTTGTTGAAAAGCGAGGAAACAACGGGATTGGATTTCACAGGGAGTGTGAATAGTTTTGCGTGCGATTCATGTAGGATAGCAAAATCAACCCGTGCTAATTACAAAGTCAGAGATGATCGCGAGCGCGGGGAACCGCTTGAATTGTTGCATCTAGATGTGTGGGGCCCCTGTCCCACTACATCATTAGGAGGTGCCCGCTACATATTGTGCATTGTTGATGATGCAACGCGTTTTTCGTGGGTTTATCCTATGAAAACAAAAGATGAGGCCTTTCCGATTTTCAAAACATTCTTGGCGCGCGTTGAGCGTCGTTCAAATAGGAAAGTTCATGAAATTAGAACGGATCGGGGTGGAGAGTTCTGCAGTAGGGATTTTGATTCTTTTCTCGAACAGAAGGGCATTGGTGCCCAAAGGACCAATCCGTACTCGGCCCAAATGAACGGCGTCGCAGAACGGCTGAACCGTTCAATTTTCAACAATGTGCGCGCGATAATCGAAGATACAAATCTGCCGTGGATTCTGTGGGCAGAATTAGCCGTGAGCTACATTTATTTAAAGAACAGATACCCACATTTATTTGCGAAAGAGCAGATTCCATACATTAGATTTAGACAAAGAAGCATGGCAGTGAAGCACCTTCGTGCAATTGGTTCACTGTGCTTTGTGCACATTCCTCAACCGAAAAGAGACGGGAAACTTTACTCGAGAGCGTGGAAAGGCGTACTTGTTGGGTATGCTTTTACTACAAGGGGCTATAGAGTCTGGAATCCCACTACAAACGAAGTAGTCGAGACTAAACATTTAGTAATTGATGAATCCAGGGACTGGAAGTCCTTTAATGCCGTGGATGCAAATGTTCAGCAACCAGATCTCGATACGAATGGTTACGATTCCGATGAAAGTGGGATTTACCAACAGGTGTTTAAGGAAACAACCCCTCCAACTACACCTCCGGGTTCCCCACCTGTGATACATAAAGTCCCAATACCCCTCGTGCAGGTTCCGCCACAAGCAAAGCCTGCAGCCCAGGTTCCCATTCCCACACAACCAGTCCAGGGTGGGGCAAAAGCTAAGAAACCTCGAATTGCCACCCGAACCACTGATGCGGATGGATGGGATAGGGAGCAAGTGACCAGGCAAGGAGGAGTTACAGCTGGGAGAATTGATGTGCTGTTTTACACACCTGATGGCACTGGGCCGTTGAAGACAAAGAAAGATGTTGAAGCGTATTGCCGGGGAAAAAGGATGTTTTTCAATCCATTAAAATTCGATTTCACCCCAGTGAAGGAGCCCATCAATACAATCGAGCAATCGTCCGATGAGGAACCAATGGAGACGGTTCTCACTGCAACGACACTTCCCATCAGCGTGTATTGTGCTGTCACACAGCCCAAAACATACGAGGAGGCGACTTTCTCACCTCAATCAAAAGAATGGAGAGAGGCGATGGAAGAGGAGATAGAGACATTACAAGAAAGAGAAGTGTATGAGGAGGTGCCGCGACCGAAGGCCAAGGTCTTGGGTCATAAATGGGTTTACAAGTTAAAACCCGACGAACATGGAAATATCGTGAGATATCGTGCAAGAATCGTTGCACAAGGTTTTAGGCAGACACAAGGGGTTGATTACACAGAAGTGTTCTCACCTGTTGTGAATTTCACGTTGATCAGACTATTCTTCTGTCTGTTGGTGATCTTGCGTGGTTGGGTAGACGTCCATCTGGACGTAAAATGCGCGTACTTGTACGGCAAGTTGGACTGCCCAATCCACATGGAAATACCACAAGGTTTCAAGACACCAGGAACAGACAGTGTTTGGCTCCTATACAAAGCATTGTACGGATTGCATCAATCCGGTAGAATGTGGTATGAGGAGCTGAACACTAGTCTGCTGGATTTGGGTTTCACTAAAGTGATTGGGTGCAACTGTGTTTACACGTTTGATCGCAGTGCAGTCCTTTTAATTTACGTTGATGATATGGTGTTGTTTGCAAGAGATGCGGAGGTGCAGCGCGCTCTAATTGACCTGATCAAACAAAAATTCAACATTGTGGATTTGGGGCGCATCACGAAATTGCTTGGCGTGCAATTTAATCGTGACAATGGGAAAATATGCCTACATCAGAAGCATTTTATTGACAAGTTGGCGGCAAAATTCGATTTGATACAGAATGCAAAGGTGAAAGTTCCTATTGCGGCAGGGTCGACTTTTAATCACAATGCTAAAGAAGTTGATCCAAATGTAGATTTCCCTTTTCGATCGTTAGTCGGGAGTTTGATGTTCCTGGCATCCAGAACAAGGCCGGACATTTTGTATTCCACAATATATTTGTCCCAATTCAACACAAGCTACACCCAAAAGCATGTCAAGGCACTTGTACAAATTGCTCAATACGTTGTGAATACTAAAAATTATTGTGTTAATTTATCAAAGTGTATAAATACAGATTTGCGCATTTACACCGATGCTTCCTGGGCGACGGACCTCCATCACTGCAAGAGTTTTGGGGGGTTTGCATTGTTTATGGGCGATGCCCTCATTAGTTGGGGTTGTCGGAAACAAAGTTCCGTCGCGTGCAGTACTATGGAGGCGGAATATTTGGCGTTAGTTCACGCCGTCCAGGAAGGATATTGGCTGTCCAGCATATTCGAAAGTTGTGTACTTTTTGACTATATCAACATGCCAATAGTGTATTCGGATTCATTGTCATCGATACAATTTGTAGAAAATGATCTTGAGAATTCCAAAACAAAACATATCCGAATACGCTATTGTTTCTTAAGAGACTGGTTCGAGAAAGAGTTTTTCTCAATTGAGAAAATTCCATCAAAATGGAATCTAGCTGACTTATTCACAAAGTGGCTGCCTCAGGACCGGTTAAAAGATTTGTGTGCAGAGATGTTGGATGTATAAATTAGGACATAACGTGTAACATTTAAGGAGGTGATTGTTATATAGAGTGATAATTATTACACGTCCATATTGGTTTATTGAAATGTATAACAATGTATAAATTCGGAAATTAGTTGTTTTTAGTCGAAATATATAAAGTGCATATTAACCTGTAAATGGATTGATGTGTGTTGATCGTTTATTGTATGATTTGATTGTATTTCGGCTTATTTCCCGTATTTTGTCAAAGTATTGTCGCTTGTTTGCGGTACGAGGGCGCCACACGTTACGTGACAACGTTCTCGTAACGTACTAGTCTGTGGTGATGATGTCAAAGGCATGACATCATCAAGTTGAGAGATTTCTTCTCTATTTATTCTTTATTTCATTTTGTTAAAAGATTTGTACTGTATATAAATTTCGATGACATCACAAGAATAAAAGTTATTCATTCTGTTTAAGTTTTCAACCGCAACTGTGTGTTTTTTTTTCCAAATCAGACATCTAATTACATATGCATGAAAATAGGCTTAGTTTTTCCAACAACACCTATTTTCCAGCCCTGGAGAACTGACAGTTTCTGGATTCGAGCACAAAGACTTCACTACATTTATGAAACAACTTTGAGTGCTAAACTCCAACTTTATTTACAACTGGATTATGATATGATAATTAAACATTATCATATGTGAGTACATACATTTGTACAATATATATTGTTACGTGGCCAACTGGCCAATAATGACCACGTAACTTATAACTATTTTGATGAACATCATTTAATAACTAAGAGTGAAATGAACAGGAGTCAGAGTTTAGGTTGAAATATAAACTATGTTCTTTTATTCTTTAATTACAAATCATAAACTTAATTGAAATCATAAAACTAAACCTAAAACCAAAGTAAACATTAAGACTAAAGACATGAATAACACCTTCTTTCTTATTTGCAAACTAATCATGCCATATATACTGGCTGAAACATTAATCATTAGAAGTCCTGGGAAGACTGAGCTCTAAGAGCCAAAGTTGCTCTTTTATACTCAAGTCCCCCCCTGAGTTAGTTCCAATTGACTCGTCCGTGATGTCACCATCACGTACGCTGTCTAGTGATAGATTTTGACAACTCTAATAACATTTGTGCTGGTTTGAGACGGTCGGCAGACGACGCGACTCAACCGCATGACAACTCCCTCTTTTAATTTTTTGGTCTCCAAAAACCAAAGCAATCAAAATTTTAAGCTACCCTCGTGTTATTCATTCTAATAATCTCTATTTTAACATTAAATTACGAGTCATTCCCATGTGTTATTCATATCTTCATGTCATTTAGTCATAAATAAAATTTACAAAAGAAAATTTCAATGTCAATCAATATATTTCAATGCTACACTAATTATTCATAATAACACTTTTTGGATTTTCTCATCTACATTATATTACTTTTTTTTCATTTTTTCGCTATTTTCTATACAAAATTATTAATTCACATTTAACTAAAAAATACACAAAAATAAACAAAATAAATAAATTATAAATTAAAATTTACACCGGAGGTTTAAGTTTTTCGGTCTCCTCCTTGAACGGCTCCAATGCCTTCCATTGTAATGATTTATTCAAATTATTAAGTCTAAACTTATTAAATATTCAATGTGAAAAATTCCTAAGTCAATAACTTCAGTGCAATTTCAAATAATCACGTTGACTTCGTCTCAAATTCTCCGCATTCCTAACTTTTAATTCAATTATTCCACAACAATACCTACTTTCACACGAAAACTCGTTGAAATGAAGTTTGTTAAGACTTAAATCAGGCTTTGTCTCAGGTCGCTACAATTTACTTGTGCTTTCTTTGACAAAACCTAATAAAATGTGGTGTAATCACGTCGATCCTGCTTTCGTAGGCGGCGTGACCGGAAACTGCCGATTTCAGGCAGTCGCGCGTGCGCGTCGTTGTCAACCGCACTTGCGACACCTGGTGACGGTTTCGGTAGTTGATTTTTCTCACTTTTCGCCGGAAGTTCATTCTCGAATAGGCCTCGTAATGATATTTGGTCATCATCGTCGATGAAACGTTCCGTTGCCGCAGAAACAGGTTTGTTTGACGAATTTTCGTTGTTTTTCGTGACTATTTCGTTCTGTTTGTCTGCTTCTGTCAAATCTTCGGCAAATGTAACTTTTTTAGATGTTAAAGGTTTCATAATGTCATCTGAGATTTCTTCTCTTGCCTTGTATGGTTTTAATCGCTCTATATTTACAATATCCATTTTCTTACCTGACGAACTTCGAATTTCGTAATCATTTGGTGCTGTTCTTCGCACTATCTCATATGGACCAGAGAATTGTGGCAGGAGTTTCTCGCTCAAACCAACCTTTCTATTTGGTGTTTTCAAATATACTAGCTCTCCTGGATCGAATTCCACATGTACTCTGTCCAAATCAAAGCGTTTCTTGCTTTTTTCACCTTGTTCTTGTATCCGTTCATTAGAAATTCTCCTTGCTTCCCTGATAAATCTGGAAGTACGCAAAGTGAATTCTTTTCGAGGAAGGTTTAAGTTGACATCCACATTGAGATCAGCTTCATAACCTCGCATTAAATAATAAGGGGTATAACCTGTTGTTTCATGTACTCCAGTATTATAAGAGAAAAGAAGAAATGGCAAAAATTCATCCCAATCCGTGTGATCTTTATTTACATAATTCTGCAACATTTTTGCTAATGTTGCATTAAATCTTTCCGTGAGCCCATTCGTTCTTGGATGGTATCCGGAAGTGCTCTTGTGGAGGGATTTGAATAATGCAGATATCTCCTTAATCATCTCATTTCTGTATTCTGTTCCCTTATCACTCAAAATCTCTCGTGGACTTCCTTCTTTCAGCATGACTTCATAAACAAGGGCATTCGCTGCCTCAAGAGCTGTGCAAGCTGGTGCTGCTCTAGCTATTGCAGTGCGCGATAAATAATCCGTAATAACGAAAACATACTTGTTTCCTGTATCAGATGTTGGAAAACTTCCTAATGTGTCTATGGCGACTCTTTCAAACGGTCTCGACACTGTCGACCACGGTTGCATCAATCCTTTTGGTGGCGTTGTCATAGTTTTTGCACTTGCACACGATGAACATGAGAGTACGTGATTCCTCACGTCCCTATAGATCTTAGGCCAGAAGAATCTTGTTCTTATTCTCTTCCACGTTTTGTTAAGGCCTAAATGAGCTCCTGTAAGACCGTCATGCATTTCAACTAATACGCACCTGCGTAAATGCTGCGGAACATACAACAATTCCTCCGTGTTTAAGGAATCAAATTTCTTCTTCTTAAACAATGTATCGCCTTGAAGTACGAATTGCTTTAGCGTTCGTCTTCTGTTGCGCGGAAGTTGCTCATTTTTCTGCAAGGTTGTGATGATTTCCAAAATCTTCTGATCTTTGCGCTGCTCAGCAGGCAAATTGAGATTCTCGAGAGCTAGTGAAGGAATTTCTATGATTTCTTCTGCACCAACCTCTTCTGGAATTCTACTTAATGCATCGGCATCTGTATGTTTCTTGCCCGACTTATGCAGTACATCATAATCGTAATCAACCAATTGCAGACTCCATCGTGCTAACCTACCATTTGGATTCTTGACGCTTTTCAGCCATTGAAGGGCTGAATGGTCCGTGTTGATGGTAAACTTCTTTCCGTACAAGTAAGGTCGATACTTCTCTATGCCAAACAATATGGCGAGACATTCTCTTTCCGTCGCGGTATAGTTCTGTTCGGCTTGGCTCAGCAACCTACTTGCATAACATATAACGTGCTCCTGATTATCGATCTTCTGCTTCAGGATAGCTCCAAGACCGTAAGCACTAGCGTCCGTCGATATTATAAATGGCTGTGCGAAATTGGGGTGAGCCAGCACAGGTACCGTTACCAAAGCTGTTCTTAGTCGCTTAAATGCTTCTTCATGAGGCGGTCCCCAGTCGAATTTCTCGTCCTTCTTCGTAAGGTTGACCAAGGGTTTGGAAATAACAGCAAATCCTAAAATGAATTTTCTATAATATGAGCACAAACCCAAAAATCCCCTTAATTGCTTGACATTTAGTGGCACCGGAAACTTTGCCACTGACTCGAGATTTCGTGGATCTGGTGAAATGCCTCCTGAATCAATCACATGTCCGAGATACCGGATGGTATTGGTCCCGAAAGTACATTTACTCAGCTTCACCTTCAAATTCGCAATTCGCAGTTTTTCGAAAACTGAGTCCAAGTCTTGTAAATGTTGTTCAAATGTTTTAGAAAAAATTATAAGGTCGTCAAGATAGGCTATACAGACCTTTCCCAGGAGGTTGCCCAATACTTTATTCATCAATTTTTGAAACGCAGCTGGGCTATTACATAACCCCATTCCGAGGACGTTAAATTCATAGTGTCCGGTTGAAGTGGTGAACGCTGTCTTCTCTCGATCTTGTTCATTTATTTCCACTTGATGGTATCCTTGGATTAAATCCATCATAGAGAAAAACTGGGCCCCTGCTAGTTGATCTAACGTGTCATCTATCCTTGGCAGTGGGTACACCATTTTCTTTGTAATCGCGTTCAACCTCCTCCAATCAACACAAAACCTCCATTTACCGTCTCTCTTCTTGATGAGCAATACTGGCGCACTCCAGGGACTTTCCGATTCCCTAATGACTCCCTGTTCTAACAATTTTCTGGTTTCCTCAGCTTCTACTTCTTTTTCTGCGATTGAACGTCTATACGGCTGCAAATGAATAGGGTCATGGTCGCCCGTATCAATTTTATGGCTAAAGTTGGTTACTCTTCCTAAATCTTTATCTGACATGGCAAACCTATCCTTATTCTTCTGGAGTAGCTGCTTTATCTGCTCTTGTTGACTCTTATTCATCTTGTCTTTGGCTATTGAAGAGTCAAAATCAAAGCAATGTGCTTGCTTTTCATCCAACAATCCAATGCCTTTGGCAGTTGAGGAGTTAGAGTCAAAGCAATTTACTTGTTTTTCATCAAACAACCCAATTTCAATAATATAATGTGCCTTACCAATCGCAGACTTCTCCTGTAGAAATATGGACTTTGATGTTGGATTTGCCACTCGAATTACGCCTTTGCCGTTCTCAAATTTCGTCAATGTCTTGCAACAGAGAATTCCAAACCTATCGATTACATTACCTAAAGGTTCCAAAAACATTTCTGTTGTTAAAGCTTTACTTAAATTAACTGGAACTACACATTCGTGCATTGGTGGAATTGCTATATTTTTTGTCACTCTTGCTACATAATTCTGATCCACATACGTCTTATTCATCGGGAAAACTGCTTCTACTCCGCTATTTCGGCCCACAAAGATTTTTTGTAAGTCGTAATCGACGACACACCTCGCAAATGTCATGAATGGATCACCCAATAAAAGCTGGTAATTGAAATTTCTAACTATCAAAACTTCAACTGCATACTGCAATTGTCCTATGTGAATATTCAAATTTATCTTGCCCACTGGAGTTATTAAATCATTACCTATTCCTCGCAATCTAATGTTTGGCGTAGGCGTGTAATCCAACTGCAACATTTCTGCTATTTCTTCACTCAAAAGGTTACTTTTTGCTCCAGTGTCCATGACTGCTTTTATTTCCAAATTCTTTACAATTACTGGGATTTCCAACAATGACTCCGAAATTTTTGCGTCAATTATTATGATCTTATCCTTTTTCCATCTTGTCTTCTTCTTCTTACTTCTATTTGGATGGTAACAATTTCTTTGTGGCCGATCCTCTAGTTTTCCGTCTGCTGTTGGGTGTTGACTGTAGGATTAGGACCTTCTCTTCTACGTCTTCTTGGTCTTCCTGCATTACCACCTCTATCCTGTTGGTACCTTGGTGGATTATAGAACTCGCAACTAAAATGATGATAGCATCCGCACGAACGAGTATTATTATTATTACTATTGTTGTTATTATTAGTATTGTAATTTTGACTACCACCTCTATTAATACTTCCTTGAAAATTCTTGTATTGAAAATTCTGACCTCTTTGCTTCATTGGTGCATACCACTGGCTTCCTATTAAGATGGGTACTTCAGACTCCGGATCCTCTGTCTCAAAAGCTAATAACTGTTGCCTCAACCTTGCATTCTCAGCTAAAAGCTCATCGTGGGTTAATGGGGTTACTACAGTTCCACTCAGTTTACCTGCTGTTACTGGAGTCACCTTTTCGTCCACTACCTTTTTGAAAAGTGACAGCAGCACATCCGCTGGATCCTTGACTTTCATAGTCTCATACAATTTAAGTCTTTGTTCCATCTCTGCCAGTTTAGTCGGGAATACTGTCACCATCATTTGCTGCATTGCCGGCTTCAAACCTTGGTAAACATAATTAATTTTTTGTCCTTCAGTAAGTGCCAGCAACACAAAAGCACATTCGGCCAAGACTTTCTTCATATAGGCATCTGCTGTTCCTTCTGTGTGTCTCATGAAGTGAAGAGTATTTAAAACATTTTCCTGGCCTCTACGAAACTTTTTTTCAAGTTGTGGTTTCCACTCGGTCCAAGTCCATGTTGGATTCTTTTTTAATAACTCCACAAACCATGCCAATCCATCAGTTTTTAACGCTAATGGTAAATGTTTAACTCTCTCATCATCCGTGCCTATTGTGGCTTCATACGCTACTAGCCATTGGTCAATATTTCCCTTTGTGGTGTCATAACAAATAACATCCCGCTTTTGTATCATTACACTCTTAAAAAGGTCAGTTAGAACTGCTATTGGGTCCGCCATCTTGGATTTCGTTCCTTTTGATGTGGATCCCTGAGTATTAGTATTTACTAAAGGTGTTTGTATCTTTATTGGAGTTAATAATTCAAAAACTGATTGTAACAATTTTGGCTTTATTAATTTCAAAGGTGAAGAAGAATCAAGTTCCTGTTGGGATAATGAGTCTTGCAAATGCTCTTCTTGGTTTATCTCAACAACTGGTTCCTCTTGTTTTATTTCAACAACTTGTTCATCCTCTATAACTTCAGGTTTAGTGTGTTTTATTTTTCCACTCCCTCTTTTAGTTGTGATATTACGGTTATCTACTGTCCTTTGTAGTTCTTGGTTTTGTAAATCTAGTAGACAATCCGTTTGTGTTTGTGTAAGCTTTACTGATTCCTCCACTGTTAAGCTTTGAACTGCACTATAATTCTTATTTTTACTACTCTATAATGCACTTCACACATTTACTAATAACCACAATTCGCCAACACACAATCCTGAAATAAATTTAATTTATTACTAACAAACACCAATTTAAATTCGAAATATTAACAACAATGTCACTAATTTCCTGAAAATAGACAAATATTACTATTAGTCATCACTAGAATCAATATAATCTTTACTGGAGGAAAAAAAAAATTATTTTATTACAACTTTATTAAATATATTATTATCAAAATTATTTCCCTCTAAATATTTAATATTCAACACTTTTAAACAACTTTAACAATTTAATCCAAAGTATTATCTAATTCAATGCAATCTCATTAATTATTCACTAAGAAACTGCTTCCAAACTCTGAGTCACTCTATGATTCACTCTTATTTTCTCTAATATGCAAATTAATCTGCACTCTTTCTAAATTTTATAAGAATTTCTACTATTTTCACTGAGTTTTTACGGGGGTTTTTTAGCTCTAACTTCTCAATTTTAGCACAAAACTGGCTGATTTTACTGTAAATTTTTACTTATTCACTACTTTCATCAACCAATTAGTGGGTCTCAAAAGAAAACCGCAATCTCCAGCACTTTGTTACGTGGCCAACTGGCCAATAATGACCACGTAACTTATAACTATTTTGATGAACATCATTTAATAACTAAGAGTGAAATGAACAGGAGTCAGAGTTTAGGTTGAAATATAAACTATGTTCTTTTATTCTTTAATTACAAATCATAAACTTAATTGAAATCATAAAACTAAACCTAAAACCAAAGTAAACATTAAGACTAAAGACATGAATAACACCTTCTTTCTTATTTGCAAACTAATCATGCCATATACTGGCTGAAACATTAATCATTAGAAGTCCTGGGAAGACTGAGCTCTAAGAGCCAAAGTTGCTCTTTTATACTCAAGTCCCCCCCTGAGTTAGTTCCAATTGACTCGTCCGTGATGTCACCATCACGTACGCTGTCTAGTGATAGATTTTGACAACTCTAATAACATTTGTGCTGGTTTGAGACGGTCGGCAGACGACGCGACTCAACCGCATGACAATATATTAATTTGTGTTATATTTTTCGTACGATACACATCGCGACCGGCGCACGTTACGACGACGCAAATTCAGTCGATTCTCTCGCAACGTTGGAAAGCCAAACCGCTCGCCGCCCGACGATATTCTCTAAAGCGGATAGGACATTCTTTAATCGGGTATTCGTTATTTTCCACTGCATTTAGTTATTTTTTCGAGAGTGTCCTACAAATTGCACATACTTGAGCGCTAAAACAAAAGAAGGTAAAGTTATAAAACATGAACAAACTGTAGGTAGGTTAATTTTTCTTTTTCAGGAAACAATAAAAAATAATAAGGATTGGAAACACAATGCGCCAACTTCGCGCATGGAAACTGTTCAAAATGATTAGATGAAATTTAAATTTGGAATTAAAGGAATAACTAAATTAAGATAAAGATTATCACAAATAATTAGTACCCGAGCGCACAATACTACTCGTATTGCCACGAGAATTAACCTTAATCATCGCAACATCAATTTAAAGAAATTATCAAAAATTAATATATCACAGCGATTAATTTAACACATAAATAATTGGACTTTGAAGAAAATATTCATTCCAATTTGCTCAAATTAGTTAACCAAGAAATTTTAACATTAAGCTTAGAGAGAATTCTATTCTTCAGGGTATTTATCAAAGAACTACAATAATAATTGAGTTGCGCTTTGGAATGAATAATTTAAAAATATCATAACTAAAAAATAATGAATGGAAAAAAATAAACGTTGAATGAAAATAACACTAGTACTTAAAACACTTAAAAGTTCAAATGTTTGACTAACCGTTCGGTTTCGAAGCACTAAAACTTAAAAAATAAAGAAAAATATAATAATCACTTCACTTATGAGTCCTTATCACTTGTGATGAAAGAAATTTGCGCGTAAAACATTAAACACTAAAGATGAATCTGCACAGTTTGTGGAGTAATCGTGTGAAAGTTTAACAAAGATGATGATGAAAGTTGTTGTGGATATCTTTAAAATTTGAAATACAACACAGCCCTAACTCAATACTTTCGTGGAGATATTTTACCAGGGCACAGTGTGCATCGAAGGGGTTACCGGAGATCCACTATCCGATGACATGTTTAGAAAGATGAAGGATGATAAATTTTTTACGCGAACACAGCAAATTCCACTTGAATATTAGAAACACTGTCAGACGGGCCCAAACTCGGCGGGTGTGCGGAGATTGCTGTGTTCGGACTTCACTGCATGTTTTGTGTAGTGACGTTATCTTTGCCTCAGGCGCTGTACCCCCAGCGCCACCTTGTAGCTTGACCCCGAATAAAGCACTTGTTAGTTCTTAGCCTAATATGACTGACCTTTCATTTCAACCATCCTCAACATAATTTGTTATTAGTAAGATATATACTAAATGGCGACGAGATAGGATCCGAAATCCACGTTCAACTAATGAATCCAGTAGCGACGCAAGTTTTTTCGTGTTTTTCGAACTTTTTGAGCACTTTTTCGGCCCGTTGCTGACCACGCCGTCCCGACGTTAGGCCTACGTTCCATTGTCACGTTTTCCTCGCGTTTTCGTACTCAACGCCGACTTTTGCCATCAATATGTCAGCTCTAAAAGGGACACCGCGGGAATACGATCCGACAGAGGATTGGGGCCTGTATTGCAAGCGTATGACAAGTATTTTTGCTTGCAATAAGATCGTCGATGACCAGGAGAAGGTCCATACGCTCTTGTCGTACGTCGGCATGCCGACCTTCAAGCAGCTGGACACGCTCGCGGCGCCGAAGGAAGCTGCTGAATTGAAGTACGCGGACCTTGTGGCCTTGATGCAGAAAAATGCACGCGCGAAGCCGCTCGTGCTGGGAGAAATTCGCCGTTTTCACCGCCGTGATCGACTGCCGAATGAAACCGTGCTGGAGTATTCTCTCGCTCTTCAGGACCTGGCCCAAAACTGTGAGTTCGCCGACAAAACTAACGAATTAAGAAATCGCTTTCTTTGTGGCCTCCAGAATGAGCAAGTGCAACAGGCACTCACGTTAAAAAAAGATTTGACGTTCGACGACGCGGTCGAGTTCGCTGCCGCTGCTGAAGTGTCGCAAAAGGAATTTTCGACGATCGCGACGCAGAATGCATCGGCGCTGCCGGTGCACAAACTCCACCACGACTCCAAACCACGTCACGATGCGTCAAGGGGTAGAAAACGCTCCTCGAGGGGCACTACCTCGTTTCAACCAGGCCGCCAACCATCCAACTCGAAAGGAAATGTGTCGGCGTGTTCTGCTTGCGGCAGTAAGTCGCACACGCGTGAAGCGTGCCGTTTTCGCGATGCCACGTGCCACGGATGCGGGAAAACTGGCCACATCAAACCAGTTTGCCGGTCGGTCTTGAAGTCACCAGCTCCAGTCCATGCAGTCGAGATGCCACAACAGCTCACGTACTACGCTGTCGAGCCGGATTTGACGACGACCGTCAACGCGATTGGCATTAAAGCCACACAACCAATTATTTCGGCCATTAAAATTGCTAATGTCAATCTCCTAATGGAAATGGACACGGGAGCAGGCGCTACATTTATAAATCTCGAAACTTATACTAAATATTTTTCAAATTTTCCGTTGCAGCCCCTTCCGATCCAGATGAATACGTATGGCGGCACAACACTCCGAATGGAAGGGGTTTGCGAAGTTCCGGTTCGTCATCGTGATCGCGATTTTCGTTTGCCGTTGTGCGTGGCGACTCACGGCCCCGTCCCACTCCTTGGCCGCGACTGGCTCGAAGCATTTGGTTTGCTGTCGAAAACTGGCGACCTGGTGGGCGCAGAAGTATTTTCGTTGTCCACATCGACGCCAACGCCCGAGAAACTCGATACACCGTCGTCCAACAGATTGGACGAGATTTTGGAACGTCATGCCAACGTTTTTCGCGATGAAATCGGATGCTACAATGTGCACAAGGTCCACATCGATATCGATCCGGCCGTGCAACCGATATTTTTGAAGAATTACCCTGTTCCACTCGCGATGAAGCCACGACTGGAGGAAGAGCTGCGCAGACTGCAGGATTTAGGTATCATAACTCCTGTCGCTTCTTCTAAATGGGCGACACCTATTATGCATGTCCTTAAATCAGATGGCACGTTAAAGATAGCGGGATGCTATAATAGAACCATAAATAAGGCGGTTCTCCCCAACTCTTACCCTTTACCTCTGTTTGAAGACGTTGCAGCGAAGTTGTCGGGCGGTGAGACGTATTCTACTCTTGATATGAATCACGCCTACAACCAGCTGGAGTTGGATGCAGAGAGTAAATTGGTGTGCACAATTAATACCCACTTGGGTCTCTTCACAGTAAATAGACTTTTTTACGGGATATCCAGCGCGCCGGCAATCTTCCAACGCGAGATGGACAAATTAACAGCCAAAGTCGAGAGTACGCAGCCGTTCATTGATGATTCGGCCGTGACCGGTGCAACAAACGCAACGCACTTATGCAACCTGGATCAATTATTGGGTGCATTTAACAAAGCCAATTTAACATTAAATAGGAAAAAGTGCAAGTTTTTGCGTGCTTGTGTGCAGTTTTTGGGGCTGAACATTTCCAAGCTAGGAATCACGCCAGTGGACTCAAAATTGGCTCCACTACGCAACGCCATGCAGCCAACCGACGTTTTATCGCTCAAATCGTTCCTGGGGCTCATAAACTATTATGGCAAATTTATTAATAATTTATCCACTTTATTAGAGCCGCTTTACCGCCTCACGCGCGACGATACTCCGTGGACATGGGGACCGGAACAACACAAGGCCTGGACGAAGGTCAAGGCTGCAGTAACTGTCGATTCAGCGCTGGCACACTACGACGCGAAGAAGCAACTTTATCTGACCGTTGATGCCTCGCCGGTCGGTGTGGGCGCCTTTATTTCCCACGTAGAAAATGGAATCCATCGTCCAATTGCCTTTGCTAGTTCCCTCTTGTCCAGCGCGCAGAAAAATTATGCGCAAATCGACCGTGAAGGTCTTGCGATCGTTTATGGCGTTCGCCGCTTCCACCACCACCTGTTTGGGAGAAAATTCATTTTACGAACTGACCACAAACCGCTGGTGGCCATTTTCGGAGAGAAGAAAGGATGCAATCAAATTGTCGCCGCTCGCCTGCACCGGTGGGCAATTTTCCTGAGTGCCTACGATTATGCTATCGAGCATGTGCCTGCTGTCGACAACCAAATTGCAGACGGATTGTCTCGCAATCCTCAACCCGTAGTCGACGGTCGAGAAGACCTCGATATGCACGTTAACGAAATTTTTTCCGTTTCTCTTTCGCAGTTTCCAGTATCGCAAGCAGCCTTGCGTGCAGCATACGACGCAGACGCCCAATTGCAAGCAGTTCTGCAGTGCATCCGAGGCGAATGGAAATCGACAACACCTGACTTAAAAAATTTTTACAAGCACAGGTTCGCCTTCTCCACGCATGGACCATTCTTGTTCCTGACGGAGCGTTTAGTCGTGCCAGAACAGCTTCGCCGTGCGGTCCTGGCGGAGTTGCACGCAGGACATTTTGGAATCGTGCGCACCAAGTCGCTCGCTCGTTCAACAGTTTGGTGGCCGTCAATCGACCGTGACATTGAGTCGATGGTGCGTGCGTGCGACGTGTGCCAGCGCGCACTCCCGGATCCGCCTAAGACGTCCGACTTGCGTTGGCCCATTCCCGACGAAATTTGGGGGCGAATCCACCTCGATTTCGCCGGCCCCTTTCATGGCAAAATGTTCCTGTTGGCTGTGGATGCGCGCACCAAGTGGTGCGAAGTTCGTATGATGACCGCTACTACCTCGAAAGCAACAATTGCGGTTTTAAAATGTTGGTTTAAACGTCACGGCTTGCCGATCCACGTTCATTCTGACAATGGGCCGCAATTCACTTCAGCGGAATTTGTTGACTTCCTGTCACGGAACGGCATCCGACAAACTCGTTCACCGCCTTTCCACCCAGCTACCAACGGAGCAGTGGAAGGCTTCGTGAAGACATTTAAAAATCAAGTCGGAAAATTTCTAAATTTGAATTTGAGCATTTCAGAAGCCGTTGACCAATTTTTAATTGCCTATCGCTCGACGCCGCACGTTTCTACACGGACTACGCCGTCCGAGGCATTTCTACAACGAACTGTTCGAACTAGATTACATTTGTTGAACCCCCGCTTAATGCCGGAGCCAACAACTGTGGAAACGCGCCGTTTCTTCGAGCCTGGGGAATTGGTGTTCGCGCGCGACTATTTGCACGCCGCGAGATGGGTTCCTGGGATAATATCGCAGAAGACATCGTCCACCACGTACGATGTGGCCGTCGGAAATGCCATAATTTGGAACCGACATGCGGACCAGCTCCGAAAACGCCAGACTTCGCACGCCCAAATTCCGGAGGGGGGAGGGAATCGCGGACATTTTCCTTTGATAATTGACGACTCAAACCTCGGTAACACACCGCCAGTTGTACAACCGCAAGTCCTAGTTGCTCCTCCCAATTCACCCAACCTCCTAAACGTTCGTGATGCTTCTCCAGCTCCTACACCTCCTCCTGTTCCCGTCAATACTCCTGTTGTGCCGTACCGCCATCCCCAGCGTATTCGCAACCCGACACAATTTTACGGATATAATAACAGTGATTAAGTGTATTTGTTTTTATTAATCGAATTGGTACATTGTCTATCGTGAATGAATTCTATTATTGTATTTGTGATTTGATTAATGTGCCATTAATGGGGAATGATGCTGTGTTCGGACTTCACTGCATGTTTTGTGTAGTGACGTTATCTTTGCCTCAGGCGCTGTACCCCCAGCGCCACCTTGTAGCTTGACCCCGAATAAAGCACTTGTTAGTTCTTAGCCTAATATGACTGACCTTTCATTTCAACCATCCTCAACATAATTTGTTATTAGTAAGATATATACTAGAGATGTTCGACAGGGTACGGTGTCTAACAGGATTACCTTTACCAAAGCAGAAAACTAGTTGGTCCGGCGCAAAGTTGTGACGATTGACTTGGCGAGATACAAATTGCTTAACAATTAGAGCGAGAACTCGTGTGAAAGTGTAAAAGTACGGAGGCTTGTGTTTTCTCAAATCATGTAACAATTTATTACGAATGGAAGACTTATATAAAACCTATGCCTACAAATGGCTAAATAACTTCATGTTAAATATATAATGGGTTGGCAAAAGCCCTGAAATAATATCACTTGCGGTTTTCAGTCGTGCAATAAGAATGTGTATCTTTCTTATTACGGTGACGTAAAAGATGTCGTCTGAGTATGGTTCGGGCTTCCAAATGGTCCTGGATTGGTTCTAAAATGGTGTGTAATGGTTAGGCTTGGGTGTGTTATATCCGAGAGGTGCGGTTGACTTTGGCACAATCATCACACGTATAATTATTATATTGTTAATAATTATACAGCGCGATCATAAGAATGATGAAACAATCGAAATAAATATTCATGTAAATTCTATTGAATTAAACATGATATTGTGTTCGCGAAACTGGATAAATAACTATAAAAATAAAGAAATAATTAAAATAGCGCCGAGCTATTTTTGCCCCGAGTGCAATCAACATTTGAGTCAGACTGAAATGTTCCATCAAACCAACAACGAAATGAATCGAAGTATTTCGCAGGAAAGGTTATCCATCGCCGGGAAATTACTCCACTCGGTCCTGGCTGGCGGGAGAGTAACCGGGAAATTACTCCGCGTCGATTACTCTGATAATGCGTCTGTGAAATATAAATACTCCACTCTAGATTCTACATTACCAATGCGTCTGTGAATTTTACTCCACTCTAGATTCTGCATTCTACAACGGAATGTTGGCATGAAGCTGGAGGGAGTGCGTCTGTGGGTTGTACCCCACTCTAGATACTACACTTAAATGTGTCTGTGAATCTCTCCACTCTAGTTACTACATTTCTACAACGGAATGTTGGCATGAAGAGGCGGGCAGTGTGTCTGTGAGTCTTCTACCCACTCTAGATACTTACACTAAATACAAAGTATTTCTTTAACGGATTGTCGGAACGCAGAGAAGTATAATATGTGCTCAAGTAATATCAGTATCAAACAAAAACAGAACAAGAGCGAGCTATATCCGTTTTGCAGGGGGATATATACTCGGTGAGGAGAATAGCTGTTCAGTGATCCAATGGGATCACTGGGCAGTCAAATCCATCCAATCCCAGATCATAGGAAGTGGATACCCAGGACATAGTCTTCTACTAGGTCCACTACAGGAACTGGATACGCAGGACACACTTTGGATTAAGTCCCTTTGACTATAATCCAAAAGGAGTCCAACTCACAGTGGGTGATGAAGGGTGACTTCACCAGGTGTAAAGTTTGCACATAATTCAATAGAATTATGTGACAAATAAATCAACTAGTATTTAAACATCCAAAAGTATTTAAAAGTGTCTAAAGTCGCAGTGGAATAAAATATAAATAGTAATTTATATTTTATTTACTCAAAAATTGTCGAAATTTGAAATTACCGCTAAAACGTATCAGCGCCATCTATTGGTGAAGTAATCGTCCTATACTAACAAAGTGTATGACAGTGTAACCGTCACAAGTCCCCCTTAAATATATGTTAATACCTGTATTAACATACTATTTATCCCGAATATCTTGAGGATCAAGACCACACTGTCATCTATGGAACTGGAGCTGTAATCCTTGGTAAGTAAAAACCTTTATCTTATATCTTAATAGTATAAATAAAGAGTATTTCTTAATCAAAATGCTTCAAAATATTTATTAAGATTTTTAGAAAAATCAGAATAATCAAAACCTGTACATTAAGTGACCTTAATACTAACAAAAATCTTTTCCATTGCAGAGAGACTTATCTCAACAATAGATCGAATCAACGGAATAACATCAAAAGTGTAACTTATTAATAAAATGACAAATTTGAACATGAATTTTTACAGTCTTCAACTTGAAAATGTAAAAATCACACAGAATAAATCTTGTTACGGGTTAAAACTTGTTAATAAAATTCAATAATTATCTAAATTCTGCCGTTGGACTACTCCAAAAAATTATCACAAAAAAGGAATTCCTGTAGACCGTGTTGCTTCTGGCTTTTAGAAGGAAGTTGAGGAAAGCAACATATCCCCAACCTACAAGCGCTTTTCCTTCAGTCTAACTCGGAATCCTCCAATAACTCTTCCGCGGCGGTTGAAGTGGTATACGCTGGCGTAGTCGGAATTCCAATTATCGCGGCGGTGACAATTGCGGCAGCGATTTCTGGACTCATGGGTACCTCCTGGATCTCCGTGGTTTCAGGTTCCACGTCCAATCGCAATGGGTCTACTGCTGCCCCATGTTGTTGCTCAGTGAATGCCTCGAGTGGGTCTGGGCCTCCCAAAGGTGAAGCTCGGGCAGGAGCCGACTCAACATACAAAAGGTGGTGGTCCGGTAGCCCCTCGTGCCATCCATTCTTGATGGTGGAGTGAGTGTCGTACGAGATCTTGTTCAAGAGCTGGCACCACACATAGGATCGGGTCTGGAAGGTCTCAGCTCGCATCGGGTGGAAGATCCACTGCATAATGGTCAAAGGAATTGAATAATCAGGATTTGTACCTTCTCTTAGTGCTAGGCTGATCTGTTTTGCTGCCTCGATGAGAACAGGACGATAGTGCTGGATTTCCGCGTTTGCCCGCTCCTGAATGGTCATCTCGGGTGATGGTAGAAATCGAGCGACCATCAGGATGACTGGCTCGGGTGTAACCTGAATATTAACCGTCGGAATCGCAGCTTTGGTCGTTTCGACAACTTGTCCTTCCATTGGAGAAGCAGCAGAAGTTGTGGGCGCCGTCATCTCAGGAGTGGTCGCCAAATTCAATGTTGAGACAACCTGACTCACTTGGGCAACGGTGGAGTCCGATTCTGTATCGGGCTGCGGTTCGGTAAGTCCTCCTCGCGGGGTTGAGCTGCTAGAGATTTGCGCCGGGTCTACATAAATAGCTTGCTCCGGGCCCTGGTGGATGAGGCCACATTCGCGGCACATCGCCCAATTGCGTGCTGTCGGCGTACTTAGCCCTTTGACGATGAATGGAAGAATTTCCTCGTTCCACATACTGGAAATTGCGACACGCTTACCACCGTGACAGTTCACGCAGACTACGGCGTGAATGCCGGACAATAATGAGGACAACCAACCACATCCTGTGCATAAAGGGCAGAACATAAGCTTTGATTTCGGCATGATGTTTGTTCCCAAGGCGGCAACTTCCATATCGCGAAACACGTGTTCTCGCCGTTGCTTACGATAACTTGGTAAGTTGAGCTCCGATAATGAGCGAGCTTGCGAGGTTGGGCGGGTCAACGCTTCGGATGAAGATGCCAACGTGGACTTGGTGGGTCCTTTGGGTTTGCCGGTTTTTTCTCGACTAGCGGTATCGCGAGGATTTCGTGGTCGAGCAAACGGTCTGTTGGTAGTCTGGGGCGGAGCTTCTTCATAAGATTCTTCTTCTTGTGAGAAGTCGTCTTGGCGCCGTCTCCTAGACGCGGAACGGGAATGATGTGACGAGTCGTCAGAAAAATCCCAATTCGGAGTCTCGCGGGGAGCATCATAGGTGACAACACGCTGACTAGCTTGACGGCCTCTGGAAGGACGCGAGTCGGTCGGGCTAACACCCATGGCGGTCCTAATTCGTGGTGGTACGAGATCCGGATTATCTCGGGCCCAGTTGGCGACGAGCTCGGGGTCAGAGGAGGGATTAACAAAGCGATAATCCGTCTCTTCCGACTCTTCTGGATCCCAATGTACGTACTGTCGCTTGCTAGCACGACCTCGGCGACTCATTGCGTCTTCAAAAAAAAATATAAATTTTTATTTGAGAACATGAATCAAACTGTCGGTAATTAATTTAATTTCAAATTAAATTAATTGTCGACCAACAACTAGATCAATGTCACAATTAATTCTTAAGTTCCTTTTGTTAGAGTGTTTTCTTCATTTGTCGAATAATCATTGAAATTAATAATTATTCTTGACTCGGTAGATAATTTCATATTATCTTTTAAACAATATCGTTGACAAAGTATTCAAATTAGTGTTTATTAAATAAAATAAACCTAATTTTTGCATCTAAACGACATAATAACTAAAAAACCTGTCAAAATATTAAAAAATATTTTTGCAAGTATTTTTAGTACCTGACAATAGTCACTTTACATGATTTTAACTGTACGAATAACTCTATAATTTATCCGAGTAAATAATCTATCACCGACATCTGGTGGTGTTTGTTAGTATCATACACGTGACTTGTTAATACATGTATGCTCACCAATTTCAAAGGAATTTAAGCGATATTTTTATCTTTCATAAAATAAACACTTACTAACTAGGTGCAGTCCTAACAGGGTATATCTGGCTAGTTTAACGTCTAGCTTCACGTATTTGCGAGGGCTGCTCGGTTCCGGTGATGTCGGCCGATAAAAACGTTGTGCGGCGCGTGCGAATTCTAGGTCCGCCGTAATTAGCACTTTATGAAATAAATCATTATTAACTGTCAAAATATTCAAAGGAAATTTTGACACAATAAATATCGGAAATATTTTTACCGGAGAATTACAACGTGATCACGTGGTGAGATTTTCTTTCGAGAAAATTCGACGAGTGAGTGGAATCCGTCAATTTCCTAAGTTAACTGATATTTGGACACAAATTCAGTTAAAGTTTATGTAAAGTCGTTTAAGATAAAACATAGTTTAACTCACTAGAACTCGGGAAAATCACGTAGTTTTCGTGGAAAGTTGAGAGTTGTCCAGAGTTGTGTCCGTGTATGAAAACTTAACAACAAGTGTCATCTACTCTCCAACGAGGGGTTAAGGGGAGTTTCGAGGAGTAATCTGATTGGTTTGTAATTACTCATCTCGAAGTTTCTATTAACCCAAAGGGGGAAACATAGTTTCAAGTAAATGTTTACACGTAGATTAATTTAAATACAATCGGCCGTGTAAAAATTGTGACGGTTACACTGTCATACACTTTGCTATTTTTGGACGTTTATTTTATCCATAGATGGCGCTAGTACGATTTAGCGGTAATTTCGAATTTCGATTATTTTTGAAGGAATAAAATATAAATTATCATTTATATTTTATTCTCCCTCAAGTTTAAACAATTATTAAACATTTTTAGATGTGTTAATATTAGCTGATTTGTTTGTCACATAATTCTATTGAATTATGTGCAAATTTCACACCTGGTGAAGTCACCATTCACCACCCACTGTGAGTTGGACTCCTTTCGGATTATAGTCAAAGGGACTTAATCCAAAGTGTGTCCTGCGTATCCAGTTCCTGTAGTGGACCTAGTAGAAGACTATGTCCTGGGTATCCACTTCCTATAGTCTAGGATTGGATGGATTTAAGTGACCAGTGATCCCATTGGATCACTGGGCAGCCCATTCTTCACACCGAGCATATATTCCCTTGCAAAACGGATTTGGCTGGCTCTCTTGTTGGTGGTCTGTTCCTGACACCACTTGAACCGGGTTTGGTGGACTTAGGGCCACTTGGGTGAATTTAGTTCATCTTGTTGCACTTAGGGGCAATGAATAGCTGTAGCTATGGAAAAGTAACATTTATCTATTTTAATATTCATTCTCAGAATTCCAATACAGGCCGGGTACAAAATACTTGATATTTAGTGTAAGAATCTAGAGTGAGTAGAAGACTCACAGACACACTGCCCGCCTCTTCATACCAACATTCCGTTGAAGAATTAAATGTAGAATCTAGAGTGAAGCGATTCACAGACGCATTATTGGGGTAACCGATGTGGAGTAATTTCCCGGTTACTCTCCCGCCAGCCAGAACCGACGTGGAGTAATTTCCCGGTAATGGATAACCTTTCCTGTGAGAAACTTCTGATTCAATTCGTTGTTGGTTTGATGGAACATTTAAGCTTGACTTAGATGTTGATTGCACTCGGGGCAAAAATAGCTCGGCGCTATTTTAATATATTATTTATTTTCACAGTTTTAGTTAAGTTTGTGACTCTAAAATACCATGATTAATTCCATAGAATTAATATGAATATTTATTCTCACATTGTTACATCTCGCGGTAATTATTGATTACAATAATTATCTGCGATGCGATGTGTGTGACGATACAGAAAAGTCAACCGCACCTCTCGGATATAACCCACCCAGCCTAACCATTTACACGCCTTTTAGAACCAAACCCTGGACCATTTAGAAGCCAAAGCCATTCATAGATGACATCTTTTACGTCACAGCAATAAGACCGTTACAAATTCTTATTGCCTGACTGAAGCCTTCAAATGATATTATTTCAGGGCTTTTGCCAAATAACTGTATAGTTTAACTTATCGTTATTTTAGCCACTTGTAGGCATAATATTTATATAAGTTTCAAACCGGAATAAATGTTATATGTTTTGAGAAAACATCAGGTTTGCATATTTTACACTTTCACACAGATAGTTCACACTTTAGTTTAGCAATTGCTATCTCCAGAAGGTAATCGTCACAAAATAACTCAAACATTTGTTAAATTTTATCTACATTGGTGAAATGTTCTTATTAATAAAATTTAACAATCCTTCGTGAATATGATTGGAAATATTTATTTAAAATAAAATATTTTCAATATATTGTGTCCTAACCCAACTTGACTTGTTTTAAACAATTTATGAGTTGTACAAAATCGGTCACGTATTTTGTGTTCGGCTTGGGTCTACGTTTAGACTGTCGAACGGGAGATGGAAATCTTTTCCTCTTTTTAGATGGATTTTGAGGAGTTTCGTCCTCTTTAGAAGAAATCTGAGAAGTTTCCTCCTCTTTCTCTTCAACTAAATCCTCTGTTTCCATGGACACAGGTTCATTTATTAATTCTGGAGAATTAATAACCTGACCTGCCATCCAATCTGGAGTCGGGTGTGACTCGTTGGTACCGACTTTCTGATCTAATGTCCATTCCTCAATCGGGTAACTTGGGATATAAGGCATTAAATCCTGTATGTTGATCGCTTTTGCTTTCGTGTTATCGGAAAGCTTCCGTAGTGTGTAGGAACCTCCGCCGAGAACAGCCGTAATTTCCAAGGTCCATCACGTTTCTCAGCGAATCCTGCCGAAATCCCTTTATCTTTATTCGATAAAATATGTGTGGCTTTCCACACGAGATCTCCTTTGGCAAATTGACAAATATAATATTTGTCTTTATGTAGTCGATCATGCTTTTCGTAATTCGATTGAATTTTCCGATGCATTTCGCTGTGTGCACGTCTAATTACGTCTAAAATGCTGTAGACGTAGGCTTCGGGGTTCTCTTTGTCGAATTTGATGGCGTGTTTAGTAATACGCGGGTCAAATGGCAAAGGAACGATTCTTCCCGTATTAAGAATCATCGGAGAACAATTTGTTGCCTCGGACTTAGCGGTGCGCATCGCAAAGGCAAAAGAATTTAAATATTTTGGCCAGTGGGAGTGAATGTCCGAGTATAAAGCTAACATCATTTTTAAAGTCCTGTTAGCCCGCTCTGTAATATTAGCGGCAGCGTGATATGGGCTAATGTGAGCAATATCTACGTGATTTTTTCGACAAAAATCATTAAATATTGTCGACACGAATTGTTTGCCGTTGTCGGAGATTATCTTTTTTGGATATCCCCAACGGTGGAAAACTTCGCTCATCTTATTAACAATGCATTCACTTGATGCGGTCGCTAGTGGAAAGACTTCAATCCATTTTGTACAATTATCAATGATTACTAAAATCCATTTTAATTGTGAACGACCGGCTGGTTTTGGTCCCATCAGGTCAATGCTTATTGTCTCCCACGGGTTGGTCATGTTGTGGGGTGTATAGCTTGCCCGATGCTTTTGGTGTTGACTAGGTTTGTATTGTTGGCGATGAGTGCAACTGCGAACGTAGTTTCGAGTGTCTTTGCTCATTCTAGGCCAGAAATACATCTTTTTTGCTCTATCTAGGGTTTTGCTCATGCCGGCATGTCCTGTAAGTGGGTGGCCATGGCATGCGAATAATGCACGTCTCACGAGAGAGCGTGGAATTACCGCCTTAAACCCGTTGCCGGAGTCGTTTAACTCTTCCTCATCGGTCGGAGCAAAATAAATTAGCATAACACCTTTATTTTCTTCCGGTTCGTCGAGAGTGTAGCCACGAATCGCATTTAACCAATGTTTATCCGTGATACGATTTTTTAATTTTTCGTCTCCTTTTAGGTAAACAAGGATTTTACTACATGCTGGATCTTTAAGCTGCGCTTCGATAATTTCATCTCTAGTCGGCGGAACTATTTTGAGGATATCTGTTAGCGCAGTGTGTACATTTTCGTGATTACAATTGTGGACATCTATATGTCTGCAATTTTCTCTCGTACATCCTTCTTCCTCCCCCTTTTCTCCAGAATCATGAAATCTAACTGGATTATATGATTCTGAGAAAAAGTCTAAACTAAGGCCAACATTTGTAAGAAAATGTTTGCGCTCAGTTTCCGTCACTTGTAAAGATGCACACCTGTTTCCATTCCAAGTTGGATAGAAATGGGTGATTTCCTCTGGTTCGATATAATCATAATCCGGAGTGTCTAGTGCAGACAGTGGAGCGCGTGATAATGCGTCCGCTACTTGGTTCATTGCACCGCGTCTAAAAATAATTTTAAACGCGCCACATTGTATTTTGACGGCCCAACGACCAAACCTTCCCGATGGTTCCGGCGTACTCATCAACCAGCTAAGGGCCTTAGCATCGGACTCGAGAGTGAAAGTCGTGTATTCAATATATGGGCGAAATCTTTCGATTGCCCATACAACGGCCAAACACTCCAATTCCGGCGTAGAATACCTTACTTCGGCCCCGTGTAACACTCGACTGGCGTACGCGACTGCTTTCGGGACCATTATTAATTTCTGTTTCTTTTCACAGAATAATTCTACGTCTTGACAGAGTACTGCACCTAAGCCTGAATGAGAAGCATCTGTCAAAATGACAAAAGGCTTATTCATATCTGGCATGTGGAGAAGGGCTTGGTCCTTGTCACACAAAATATCTTTGATAGTTTCGAATGCAGTTGTTTGTGGATCATTCCACACAAACTTTGCTTGATCATGCATAATATTGGTCAATGGACGAGCAATATTTGCGATGTTAGGAATGAATTTTCGGAAAAAATTCGCCAGTCCTACAAATCTCTGAATGTCTTTAGAACAAGTCGGTTTAGGAAAATTCCTTACAGCCGAGACTTTGTCAGGGTCTGGAAGAAGAGATCCCTCCGAAATTAAATGGCCTAAAAATCGTAATGATGTTCGACCAAATTTTGACTTGTCTTTATTGATAGTTAGATTTGCGGCATCTAACTTCTCAAGTACGTCTTTAATATGTAATAAATGATTTTCCCATGTGTCAGAAAAAATAATTATATCGTCTAAATAGACCAGAGCATGTTTATATAAAGAGTCACCCAATACGGTAGTCATGAGGTGTTGAAAAGAACTAGGTGCATTACAAAGACCAAATGGCAATCTCTTGAATTGAAATTTGCCTTTTGGGGTGTAAAAAGCAGTTTTGCTCTTATCCTCCTCCTCCATTTCCATTTGATGATAACCTTTAGTTAAATCAATGGACGTAAAGTACTTGGCCTGATTAGTATGATGAATTAACAGGTCAATACTTGGCATTTGAATTGCATCAACTTCTGTGATTGCATTCAACCAGCGGTAGTCGATACATAATCGATACTTCCCGCCGGGTTTAGCCACTATGACGGGGTGACTTATATAGGGGCCGGTGGCATGTTCGATTAACCCATCGGCCTCCAATTTCTCGACCAATTCCGTCATAATGGCCTTCTTGGCCGGATTGTACATTCTATATGGCTGGTGTTTCCAAGTAGCACCAGGTTTAAACTTGATGCGGTGCTTGGCAACTTTCGTACAGCCCAATTGGTCTCGAAATACGTTTTTTAATTGCAAAAGAACGTTTACGAGTAACTGTTTTTCTTCCGCCGAACTGTTGCAGCCTTCCACGAGTTTTTCTGCCCAGTCAGGTGAAGTGGGAGTTCCTTCACCTTGGAGACCCAAAGTCCTAATGCTTGCTAAGCAACAGTTAAGTTCAGTGGTCTCGTATGGTGCTGTCCATCCGGGCATGTCATCACAGGTGAACACAGCCCGTCGGGGATTAGGGTTTATCCCCGTTCTACGCATAAAGTTGTGACCCAAAATCAACCCACATACATTCTTGTGTAGAATTATGAAGGTCATAGGTGTAACTCTCTTTTTATCGGCCCATTTGACACAAAGACAAACTTGACCGATAGGTCGGTGATCTATTCCGACTGTGCAGACACGCATTCCCCGAGGACATTCTTGTATGAATTCCACCGGAATTTCTGTGTTTGAAAGGAGTTGTACTCCAATAAAACATTGGGTGGCTCCAGAGTCCATTAGTGCGTTGTAATCCAAACCTCCAATTTGGACATTCATACGCGGATCATCTTTGCCACCATTGATTAATTTGCTATTGCAAAGTTTGCCAAGAAATACCTTTCGTTCTTTCTTGTTCCATTTTTCAAGTTTAAGAAGTTTTCTTAACTTGAAAACCTTAGGTACAAGTGGTTTTTTCGGTGCATTCCAACTTCCACTGAAAATACTCAAATTTTCTAGTTGGTCGGTCATGAATTTTAAATCTTCATTGACACCACCAGTGGAACTACTCGCTTTCCGACAGACAGGTACTGCTTCGTAAGAAATGACCAATGATGGTGGTTTATTCTTCGAATCGTCAACATATGGTACTGTGAGGTGACTAGGTTTATGTCTTAATTTAATTTCTTTTCTATGAAAAAATAAATCATTGGACAATTCCGAGAGAGGAAACAACTCTTTAGGCGGGGGTTGGGCAACTTGAACAACCCCCTGAATCAGTTTTTTGTCTCGTCGGGAGTGACTGAATCAGTGGCTGCTGGTAAATGCTTAATTAACAGGTCAACCATGTTTTTCTGGAAGTCAGTAAATTTGGAGTCTAAAGTTTCTGACGTAACCCAATTTTGTTTGGGTCGTTTAAACTCGGGGTTGGGAGCAGAGTGGTTAAATCTTTTATTTGAATTTAACGAGTCTGTTTTCCTTGCTAATTTTTTGGCAAGAGCGGGACATTCTCTTTTAAAATGTCCAGGCTCGTGACAGAAAAAGCATTTTCCAGTAGTCTTTTCATACTGGGCGGCAAATAATCGCTCCATTGAACCATCGTCAGTTGAGTCGTCGTTTTCCGACTCGTCTTCATCTTCAACTTCATCTTGTGTTTGCGTTAAACGTAGTGAAGTTTTAGATGGAAAAATCTTAGATTTTTCGTGAACTTTTGGAGTAGGATGATTCTCTCGATTATCGTACTCCAATTTTGCTGCAAGTTGAGCAGAACTTTCAAACTTAGAGCGATTTGCTCCTACATATTAGGGGGTTTCATTATATGAATGATTTTGCAATTTTGTGATTTTGCATTAATCACAAAATCATTATTTTTTGATGCCTCCAAAAATGAGTTTACATTGAATTAACCCAGTCAATTTTGCAATTGTGTGATCTGGACAATTTTGTGATTTTTGAGTATTGTCATGTGATATCTGTTCTACCAATCACATTCACATTCACTAAAGCACAAAAGAGTTGTGATGATTACAAATCGATAGTTATCAATGTTCACCATAGATGGCGCTGTTTAACCAACGCGCGTATTTCAAACTCGGTTAAAGACTAAAAAATGTGATAAATAATTATTTAGACACGGTGAATAAAATATAACTATTTCATTCGATATAAATTAAGTATTAATTACTTGATGATGTTGATTCTATCGAATCAATATCTACTTTACTTACCTGTCGAAGGGAACCAATCGGACCCTTCCGGACCCCAACTGGGCCCATCTGGACATAGTCATATATTAGGTCCGGACTAGTGACCCACGAATCCGCCGATTCGTACGCTGATTGGCTGTCGCCAATCTAGTAGTTCTACAGAACTATATAAGCATCAGTTTCTCACTTCCCCCTGGCTTGCTTGATAACTGAATATGAATATACTGTCTGTAGTTGAATTGTTGTTATCGTTTGATCTCACTTTCTCTATCGACACATCAGGCCACCTCAGCTCTCCACAATTAGTATTCATTACTAGATTGTTATTGTTGTTGTAGGGCCTTTTCGGGAAGGCTAACTCCGGTAATAGACATGCATTCGCATGAAATGGCCCCGTAACGTTAGCCAGCTGTTCTACGGGACAGTAGGACTTCGTACGGTGGCTTAATATAACGGTCGTATACAGTACGACCTTGCTAAATGAAAGTAGGTCCCTCAGCTAACTGGCCACAGTCCGCTGCAGGATGGTTGTTGTAAACAGCCCACGCAGGTTCCCGTCTTTCTACGATTGGTCCTTCCGCTCGTTACAAGTCGGTAAAGGCCTAATGCACAGGCGACACGCCGGGTTGGTAGCCCGTGAGTAGTATCTAAAGATGTTGCGAGAAACAACTACCTGGATAATGGTAATCCAACGGCAGTGGCCGATTAATATTTTACCCGGTGCTCGATCATTGGATCCCGCCATCGTAAGGCATGCTGGCGGATGGAGGAGTCAAATCCTCCCGCGATGGTTCTCTCGACTGTCGTGACGGTCCCCGCCCCATCGTACCCTCCGGGTTAGTAACCCGTGAACGATATACAAAATATATCGTGTTAAACAAATTACTCGGGCATTGGTAATCCTGTATTGGCAATATCTTTTAAACCCGGTAAGTCCATAGAAATGTTTACCTGGTGGTTAGTACCACCGATAGCGAATTAAAAGCGTACAACTAAATACTCGGCGCCTGATCACGAGATCTTGTCGTCGTAAGGCATGCTGGCGGATGGAGTCTCAACAACTCCCGCGACGTTCTCTCAATTGTCGTGACGGTCCCCGCCCAATTAATATTTATATAACAATTCATTTGTTGTATTATTTTAATCACTTGACTTTTATTCATTTGAAACAATGGAATACTCTGCCGAATATTCCTGTTTATGCGAAGGACTCTTTGCATATTTAGATAATCGATGCTGCGGACCAAATACGTCTCCGTAGCGATATTTGTGACGATGCCGCAAGTCAGCCGTACCCCTCTGGCTTCGCCCGGATCCTCAACCAGTTGATGCCGCCCGTTTACACGCGTCAAGAACCCATCATTTGTCGTTAATATTTAGTAATAAATATGTTATGTCACACTAAAACTGTAAGTTATTTCTATTCGATCACGTGCCATGTTTATAAAGACTTCCGTAGCTTATCTCGGTTAGGTTGTTGCTAAACTTAGCAACGTCTTGTATAAACCGAATTATCTATCTCAATTGGACTAATAAATCAGCCCAAAAGTAGAATCGTCACAAGTGGAGGTTCTACCGAGATAAGGCTGCAAAAAATTCAAATGAATTTGGAGTTTGTGTATTATGTGTATGAGAATTCGGAAATGTGCTTACGGTGATAAAATTTCGAATGAAATTTTTGTGTGATAGAATCCATGTATGTATAATGTTTTTCTTTTTATAGGAATCTCGTTAGAACCGTCACAAGTGGAGGTTCTACCGAGATAGGCTGCCAAATTTTAAATAAAATTTGAAGTTTTGTATGTCTATAGTGAATTCGAGTAGTATAACGTTTATGGTGATCTTTGTGTGTAAAAAATAAATTTCGTTTGAAATTTATATGTGTTTAATATATTTTATGCTGTTTTAGAACTTCTCGCAAGATAATAAGTGTCACTCACTTTATTCTGTTTTCTCCGCAGTAGAGATTGATTGTTTTAACAAAATAATAATTTCTACCGCGTGGTCAGGCCTAAAGGCCTAACCCCAAGAACGGAAAAATCTTGCCCGAACTTGTTGAAGTTGGTTCCGCCCGGGTAACGTCATTTTGTCATCGACGATCTGACCAAACCACGCGGTCGGGCCTAATTTTGAAAAGTTGACTTTTGATGGAATTCTTAAAAGAATTCTATCAATTTAACAGTTGTTTTAATTTTAGAATATTCTTTTAAAATGTATTTTGCTTGAGACTTCAAGTTAAACCTAAATTTATTTGCCTAAATAAATTGGAAAGAAAATTGACGATTTTCGAAGGAATTAAAATTTATATTTTATTTCAAAATGGGTTTACCTTATTTTACAAGCTTGACTTTACATTAAATTGTTGGTTAAAAATCGTGATCTCAAGCCATTGAAATCGAAATTTACGAATGGAATACCACTCGAATTTTAGCGAAGAAGAATTCTCGCTGTTGTGTTGCCTAGCAACCCGTGTTGTGCAGAAAAGCCGTCGATTCAAACGAATCGGCGCGTCTTTTGAAATTACGAGTTTTAAATCTTTAAAAAAAAAAATTCCATAAAGGTGATCATTCGTTTATTAATAAATGCAGTGATATTTTAAATACTTTGAAAAGTATCCATTTTGTTTGGTGACTACGTCATAACACTGGAATCTGAGAAGATTACGGTTCCACGAACTTGATGATTTCCACCAATCTCGGACGAGATTGGGCTCTCGCGAGATTAGCGCTGATACTTGACCAATCAGAGAGGTGTATCGAAGTACCCATACTTCCTTTCGAACTAGTGTGACCACTGCTTCGTTTGCGATCCTCCTGAACGTTTGCAACTTCATCGTTGTCTCTCAGACTTAGGAAATTTTTTTAGTTTTAAGTTTAGTTATGACTAACAACCAGCATCACATGAACACCCGTGGTAAGGAAAGAACTTGTTTGACCGGTGGAATGAATCTATCCGGGTTTATACCTGTTCCTAATGGAACTGAAGAAGTGGAAAACCACGCGGTCCATAATGGCGTTTCAAATGAAACAGCCGGACCATCTGGAGAGAATAGGGCTCCACGTGAACCTACTCCGCCTGGAGAAGAGGAATGCATTCCTGAAGGTTCTCATTTAGGCCGAGGCGGTCTATTATTTTGTCAGGATCACGGTTTGAACCCAAACCAGTTTAGATCTTTGACCGAAGTGTTAGATTTTGTGCACGCACATCGTGCTACGTCGGAGCATCCTAATTCCCCAGCCAGCCAAAGATTAAATAATTTTAGTCCCACTCCTTCGACGCCTATTTCTAGATATAGAAATAAAAATGCACAACCTCCTCGTCAAGATCAGTCGAATTTGACACCAGGAGATTTTAATCGTGCTTTCCAACAACGATTACGAGCGAATAACTTCGCTCGCAACCAACAAAGAGGATTTACAAATCCAGAGAACTTTGAGAATACGTTCAACAGAGCGAATTTGGGTCCGCCTAATATGGCCAACCCTAATCCAAGTTTTCCAAACGGATCAAATAGTTGTCTGAATCTCGCTGGAAATTTGAACCCAAATTCAGGTGCGACAAGAGGTCCAAACCGCCGTTTTGACCCAAATTCTAGATTTGCAAACAATTCTAGTCCAGCACCTAATATGCAAAGGGGTCACCCAGTTCCTCCGAACTCGAATAACCCAAATAATCCTTCTACTGGAACTCCAGGAAATTCAAATAACTATTTGAATCAGGGTACGCCAGGTAATTCGAACTATCGTCCGAATTTTGGTAATCAAGGAAGTTCGAACAACCGTCCGAATTTTGATAATCAGGGTAATTCTAATAATCATTCGAATTATGGAAACCGAGGCAATTCGAATAACCAGTCGAACTTTGGTAACCACAGCAGGTCAAATCAAGGAGGGTCGAATAATTTCAACCCCAATAGTGGTGGCTCAAGTCAAAATAACTCGAGTCAACCAAATAATGGCGGGTCGTCAAATGACAACTCGCGCCCCCCCAGTAGCTTTGGAATGACGGCTGATGACCTCGCGTCAATTGCCACGACCATGCACAAGTTGATGCAGGCAGGAAAAAGTTCCGCCACTGTCCCTCAAACTAACTGTTTGAAACCACCAGATATCCCTGTATTCTCCGGAAAAGCAGAAGAAAGCGAACGCTTTCTCAATATTGTAAAAAATGTCGCTTTCCTGCGAAACATGTCACTCGATGACATGCTTGTTAAAGGCGTTGCCGGTTATCTAACCGAGCAAGCACATGGTTGGTTTCATGAAAGGAGAGAAGATTTCATATCTTGGGAAGTATTTGAACAGGCGTTCAAAGAACGGTTTGTAGCCACTCGACAAGAGCGGACGAACCAACTAACCAAGTTGAAACAACTGGAAACAGAAAGTCTTTACGACTTTATGCACAAATATTACCAGTTATGGATGTCGCATACCGACATTGTTGATTATACACATTATCAAATACCATTGTATCCGATTTCACAATATTGAACAATTACTTGGTTGTCAGGCTCACAACCCTGACAACCAAATTGTTATTACCTTTTCCGAATATTAAATAAACAGTCTGACTCAAAATCTCTTTCAAGAAACATCTCACTAATGCCATGCCCAAAGACATGGCATTCTATTTCGGCCCCAAATCTTCAAGTATAAATCTATAAGTGGATCACACATACAGATCACACATTGGCGTCGTGATCGTTTCGAATTTGTGTTTTGACAATTCATCTGGCCTGAAAGATAAGTGTTTTTGCGCCATATTATCGTGAAATAAATTCACTTATGCCTTTTATCAGTTTTGGAATGCGTATTCGACTGTAGTGTAAAGACTTTCATCAACATGGCAGTTGTGGATTCCGCACGATTCACCAAGAGCGCAGAAGCAAACCATTGACGGCGAACATTCGGGACGTCGTCTGCTAATTTTTCCAGTTTCGCGAACGTCAGTCGAACGTCGCTTCACCGCCTTTCAATGCGAACGTCGGTCGAACGTCGCTTCACCGCCTACCAACGCGAACGTTGGTCGAACGTCGTTTCATCGCCTTCCAACGCCAACGTCGATCGAGCATCGATTCGCCGCCTGTGAGTCCGACGCGAACGTCGGTTGAACATTGTATCACTGCACGAAATTGGATCCACCGCCGCTTTGCTCGAATGCTCCGTCGAATCGGGACCACAGGCATCTCAACGCCGGATGAACGTCGTTTTTTCTTGGTTATCTTCAGAATGCAGATAAGACTTTTGAATTTATTGTGTATTAATTTTCACTCGTGTCATTGATGAGGTTGGACGATGCGCAGTTCCAAGGCTTAGTGCCCATTGCACCCACGTCTTCCAAATGAGTCTTCACCAGTGGTCAGCGGCGATTTTTTGCATCACATCATCTTAAATCCTGGCGGACCCCACCGAGGATAACAAGGTGGTCATGACTCTTCCCCCGGCGGCCCCTGCCGGTTCTGTTCCACCAGCTTTATTGGGAATTCCCGTGCCTTTCGTGGGCTCCACTGCGGAGGATTGGGCACTCTATTTAGAGCATTTTGAGCAGTTGGTCTCTCTCAATGACATTCCTGCCTCAAAAAAGCGTGCTTTTCTTCTCTCAGTGGTTGGTGCACCTACATACCAACTAGCCCACAATTTATTTGCACCAAGCAAGCTCTCTAGCCAGACTTTCCTCGACATCACCAAGAAACTCCAGGAACATTTCACCCCTGCACCGAGGCCAGTGGTTCAGCGTCACTTGCTGGGTTCCCGCGTGCGTGCGCCAGATGAATCGATGAGCAACTACATCGCGGCATTGCGGGGCCTGGCGGAAAGGACTGGCGCCACGACAACGGATCAGATCGAGCAGCTGGTCCTTGACCAATTAATCAGGGGAGTCGGTGTCGAGCAGCTCCGCCAGAAGCTACTTGGTGAAGAAAACCTGACCTTGGACAAGGCCTCATCAATGGCCATAGGTTTTCAGGCTGCCACTCAGGGCAACGCCATTTATAAGTCTTCCGCAACCGTTCCGATGCAACATTTTTCTGCAAACCACCCCCCCCAAGCAGCACTTTTCCAGCTTCAGACCACCGCCTCATCGAGTCAGCAACCATCTAGGCCCAGGCTTCCATTCGCCAAATCAAGTGGCAGGTCCCCACGACAAGGGTTTCAGGACGGCTCCCGAATGCCCGCGCAAGCAGCTGGACCACCAATGCGTCCAATGCAGCCTTCTGGGTCCAGGGCGTTGTGTAACGGATGCGGTCAGACACATGCTCGATCGGTCTGCCCTTTTCAGACCGCCGTGTGCCGCACGTGTGGCCGCACTGGACACATCGCTGCTGTTTGCAGAAATGGACAGCCATCGCCGCAGAACCTTCTCCGTGCCACACGATTTGGCCCTGGACAATCCACAACACCCCAAGCCACTGGGACTTTTGGTCGCCGACCGTCGCCGCCTCCTCGTTTTCGTCAGCTGACCTCACCTATGAATTACGTGGCCGCACAGCCGATGTTGGGTCAGCAGTGGACAGTTGACGGGCCCCTCGACTTTCAGCATTCATCTATTGGCCAACCTGTGTCATCTGGGCCGCTTTCCAACGTGGTTAGCGGTCAGAACTCTAATGTCCCGCCATCAATTTTTTCACCCGCACCTATTTTAAATAATGCCAATGTCAATCAGGTATATGCTAACGAACCTGGCCTAAATCCGGATTACTCACTATATTACCTCAAGAGTGACAAATGTCTACTCCCACCCATAGTGGTTGAGGCTCATGTTAATCATATTCTTCTCTATTTTCAGTTGGATACGGGGTCCGAGTACACCGTTATGGGATCAGATGCTTTGGCTTCCATCGAGCAACACAGTAACCAGGTGGTAAGGCGGTACCCTCCCGCGATTAATTTATTCGCGTACCCCCACGTTTCGATTCCTTTGCTGGGGATAGCTATGATGACAGTCACCGTCCAGGCCACCACAGTTAGGATGCCCATAGTGGTTACTCGTGACCCTGGTCCACCCGTCATGGGACGCGATTCAATCGCACGTTTTGGTTTAATACCGGGGTTGGCATATGCCTTTGACGATGCATTGTGCATTAGCTCGTTAATTCATCAAGATGGCGAGAGCTTATCATCAATTGCACTTCATTTGACTGCTCTTTCGAGCGCCATACATAGCGTTTCACCTCAGGTTGGTCCCAACATTTTTAATTTATCGAAGGTCGAGTCGGCCTCCCTTCCTCAGTCTCCCGATGCAATTGCGCATTACATTATGCAAAAATACGATGCAGTTTTCCAGCCTGGTATTGGGACTTACACAGGCCCCCCGGTTGATTTGCATGTTCAGCCGGGGACGCGCCCGTTGTTCTTTCGCCCGAGACCTATCCCACATGCCAAGCGACCTTTGGTTGACCTGGCAATTGACCAATTGATTAGCCAGGGGGTTTTTCGGCCCATTCAGCATTCTGAGTGGGCCACCCCATTGGTTGTTGTTACAAAGGCCAATGGGGGTTTGCGTTTGTGTGGGGATTATAGAGCTACCGTTAATCGATTTATTCTCCCTGATCCCTACCCCTTGCCATTGGTCGCTGACCTGTTAGCCGGGCTGGCCAACGCAAAGTATTTTACACTCTTAGACTTGAGGCAGGCTTATCAACAAATACCACTAACCGTCCGCTCATCGTTGCTGGTGGCGGTCAACACCCATCGAGGTCTTATGGCGGTTACGCGCTTGCCTTTCGGCACCGCACCGTCTTCCGGAATTTTCCAGCGCATAGTGGATGGAATTTTTCGGGGTGTGCCCTGGGTTTCCGTCTATCAAGACGACATACTAGTGGCGACCCCAACCCTGGAATTACATCTCCACACTCTAGTCCTAGTGTTCGACAAACTTGCCAACAAGGGCTTGCGAGTTTCGCATGACAAGTGTCAATTGGTGAAAACAAGTGTCCAATATTTGGGCCATTTCTTGACACAGCAGGGCATCACCCCTGCCCTTTCTAAGGTGCAGGCTGTGCTAAATTGCCCTTCACCTACAACTGTCACCACACTCAAGTCCTTTCTTGGCATGGTCGTATACTATGCCTCCTACGTTCCGCGCATGGCCCACCTCTCCGCTCCCCTCTACGCGCTTTTGCAGAAGGAAGCGGAATGGGTGTGGGGCCCTAAGCAACAGGCGGCTTTTCAACAGCTAAAAGACATTTTAGCTTCGCCAGAGGTTCTCACCTACTATGATTTGACCAAACCACTATTGTTAATTTGTGATGCATCCCCTTATGGCCTTGGAGCCGTCCTTGCACACAAATTTAGTGATGGCTCAGAGCGTCCTGTTGCGTATGCGTCGCGTACCTTGTCTTCAGCTGAGCAGAATTATGCTCAGTTGGACAAGGAGGCAGCGGCTATTGTGTTCGGGTTAAAGAAATTCCATAGCCACTTGTCTGGCACTTTCGTTTCCATATTTACCGATCATAAGCCCCTCCTTGGCATACTGGGACCTGATAAACCCATCCCAAATATCATCAGCCCTAGGCTCTTGAGGTGGGCGTTGTTGTTAAGCACCTACCATTATGCCTTGATATATAGACCCGGTGCTCAGCTGAGAGAGGCGGATGCTTTGAGTCGTCTTCCATTGCCCGCCCCAGATGTGCCGGCGGCTGAGTTTGATGCCGCTTACCCTACCGACATCCGAATGTTGTCTGCGTCTGGCTCCGCATATATTACCAGGGAACGTTTGGTTCAGGCCACTTTGGCCGACCCCCTTCTCCAGTCTTTGGCGTCTTACGTCACCGCTTCTTGGCCCGCTTTGCGTCCTGCTGCTGTTCCGTCACCTTATTGGCAGCGCAGGCAAATGATGTCTCTTGCGCACCAGCTCCTTTTTGTGAACGACCGTGTCATTGTGCCACTGTTCCTGGTCCCGGATTTGCTTCAATCCCTGCATTTCCATCATGTGGGAATTGTGGCGATGAAGCGCCGGGCCAGGCCTTTTGTTTGGTGGCCCGACATGTCTCGTCATATCGAGCAATTCGTGGCGCAGTGTCATCCCTGCCAACAAACGCGTCCCCTGTCTCCCCGCGCGCCACTGGTGTCTTGGCCGGCCCCTGACGGCCCCTGGGATAGGATTCACGCCGATTTGGCCGGGCCTCTCCACGGCACTATGTTTTTGGTCGTGGTTGATGCGTTTTCTGCCTGGATAGAGGTTGCGGCCATGCGGACTACCGTATCCGCTGCCATCATTACGGTTTTACGGCGACTTTTTGCCACCCACGGGTTGCCTCGGGTCCTGGTCACGGACAATGGTCCCCAGTTTAGCTCCGCCGAGATGGGGGAGTTCACCCGGGCCAATCATGTTAAGCATTTGTTTTCTCCACCGTACAGCCCTTGGTCTAATGGTCAAGCCGAGCGTGCTGTGCGGTGGACAAAGGAGCAGTTATCTCGTGCCTCATCCAATAGATGGGACTTGGTCATTCCTCGTATCTTGATGACCCAACACGCCACTCCTTCTAGACTGGACGGGGTCTCTCCATCCGTTCGCCTTTTTAATCGCCAAATTGCCGATGTGTGGCATCAGTTGGTTCGGTCTTGGGCGGTCGCGACCCACCTCCGGTCGCCTGGGGCGGTTGTGCCTTCAGCTTTGCGCCTCCCTATTGGGGCGCCTGTCTGGTATCGAGTTTTTCTCGCGCGCTCGTTCAAGTGGGCTAGGGGTTCAGTGATTGCTGTGCGGGGTGAAGTGGTATATGAGATTCGTACCGACTCCGGGGAGGTCATCATTCGACATTTAAACCATTTGCGCAAATTTCAGGGGGAAACCCTCAGCCTCCCCTCCACCTTAACCCCGGCAACCACAGCGCCTCCCTCTACGCGCGCCCTACCAGCCATTCTCTTACCATCTAATACCTTGGCCCCCCATGGTGGTGCCGCGATAGATTTTGCTGCGAGACCCCGGCCTACTGTTTTACCTGCAACTCAGGCATCTGTTTCCAGCTCACCACTTTCATCTGCTTTCACTTCACCTCATACCTCGGCAGGAAACTCTTCAGGAAATTTATCTGCTGAACTACATCTTTCATCCAGTTCCACCCCCCCTAATTCACCTCATGAATCACCTTTATCTCCATCAATTCGACCCTCATCATCATTAGTTAGACTAATATTAGATGCCGATCGTCAAGCTCCTACATTTCCGGATCAAATGGTCAGCGGGTCTGGACCATCATCGCAGGTCGCGACAGTCTCCACACCTGTACCTGTCCAGCCCACTTCATCTGTTCTGCTTGATCCGGCTTTGCTTACACAGCGCCTGCGTGCCATACTGCAAAAAGACCAGCAGCCTCCAGCTCAGCCCACCGGTCCACCTGACACCACATCATTGCGCAGATCTGAGAGGCTCAAACAACTACCTGGACACCCGAAGCAGAATGTGCCTAAACAATAGGGGGGAAGGGTGTCGCATACCGACATTGTTGATTATACACATTATCAAATACCATTGTATCCGATTTCACAATATTGAACAATTACTTGGTTGTCAGGCTCACAACCCTGACAACCAAATTGTTATTACCTTTTCCGAATATTAAATAAACAGTCTGACTCAAAATCTCTTTCAAGAAACATCTCACTAATGCCATGCCCAAAGACATGGCATTCTATTTCGGCCCCAAATCTTCAAGTATAAATCTATAAGTGGATCACACATACAGATCACACAATGGATATTACAAGACAGTCTTGATGCAAAAGGAGCTGGTTGTCTTTTTATCGGGAGTGTAACTCCTGCTAACGATTTGCTTTTGCATACGCAAGGCATAGCGGATTTACCTCTGACAGAGATTTATACCGTTATAACTAAAAATAAAGGCTTGTACAGTCGTACAGCTAATGGAGCAAGGGAAAATATTTCCAATCCAGTTGTTTTCCCATCTCGGAAAACTGACACTCGTCCTCAGCCAAAGACAAATGTTAAATCTTTAACTTTGGATTCACAAGAACAACTTAATATTTGTGATGAAGAGTTACCTGAGGAATGCGAGGCCGTTTATCTAATAAATGGAATAGTGGATCAGACCAGACGTGGTCAATTAGTTTGTTACCACTGTAAGAAACCAGGACACATGCGTCGAGAATGTCCAGATTTAAAACCACGTGCAAATTTCAACTCTGAAGAGTTGCAAAAACGAAGTACGCCGGATTCCCCGACTGTGGATCCTACTTCTAAACGTCCTAATAACAGATGGATAACTCAAGAAGTGTTGGATGCAACACTAGATGCTAAACTTGATGCGAAATTAAATACTTTTGAAAATAAGTTACAAACTTCGCTGACCAACTCGTTGGCAGAAATGGTCAAAACTTTGATCAAGCCCGAATCGACAGATTCAAGTGCGACTAGTTCAAAAAACTAGATCCGGGGGACGAAGGTTTATTCCATCCCCCAGAAGTGGCTACTGCTACGTCGGAATCTTTATTTATGGATGTAGACACACCTTGTCTTGAAATAGCCACTAGTCATAGTGGCGGAGTAGAGGAAAATCTGCAAGAAATGACAGAACAATTAAAAAATCTGACATTATTTCCACACAAATGCTACACGAAGAAATTCTGTAGACTCCGCCGACTCAACAGAGTCATAGGTGGTAATAATTTGCACAATATTACTTTAGGTAATAATAAAGACGATCCTCGAATGAAGATCACAATTGGTGGGCTCACCTACAACGCGCTCATGGATACAGGAGCATCTCAATGTTACATCGGGGAACAACTCTTGTCTGAAACTCAGGCTTTGCCAGAATTTTTGCAAGAGGCCCCCAGAAACATGTTGGTTAACGCTGTAGGCGTAGCACACAAGCCTGTCGGACAAATAACTTTGTGCGTGCAATGGGCTGATGAATTTACACCAATGAATTTCATCGTTTTAGCAAAACGAGTTTGTGGCTTGATACTTGGTCACAATTTCATGCGCAGACAGAAAATTAGTCCGCATCCACATTTACAAGAGTTCTCTTGTGCAGATAAACCTAATTGGTCCGCTCCTTATGAATCGGAAGAAGCCAATTTGGCCCTCGCCCCGTTGAATCGAATTACTTTCGATTATTTAGGACTGTCGTCCACTCTCAACTCAATTGAGTTAACAGACACTCCTGTGTTGACTTGGGATGAAAAATTAGTTGAGGAGAGCGACTGCACTCCGGAACAAAGACTAGCACTTCGCGAAGTGGTTAACTCGATACCGAATGTATTTCGTGATCAAGTTGGGTGCACTAACGTGACCCAACATCGTATTAAGTTCAAAGAAGGGCATTCATTGCCCAAAATGCAGTATAGAATGTACAACCCGGCCAAGAGAGCCATTATGACCAAACTTGCTGCAGAACTTGAACAGGATGGACTTATTGAAAAGGCCAAAGGGCCATTTATAAGTCATCCAGTCATCGTTGCGAAGCCTGACGGCTCGTATAGGATGTGCATTGACTACCGGTGGCTAAATGCCATCACTGAAGTCGAAGTAATACAAATGCCAAGTATTGACCTTTTGTTGCATAATACTGGTCCGGCAAAGTATTTTACGTCTATTGACCTTGTCAAAGGTTACTACCAAGTCGAAATGTGTAAGGAAGATCGTCCAAAAACGGCGTTTTACACGCCAAACGGCCCTTATCAATTTGTGCGAATGCCGTTTGGCCTTTGCAATGCGCCTTGTACTTTCCAGCGTCTGATGGAAGGCATTTTAGGCTCAGCTTTGCAAGACTACGCGTTAGTTTATTTGGATGACGTAATTGTGTATTCAGATAATTGGGATGATCATCTCAAACATGTTCGAGATGTTTTGGAAAGGCTTAACCAAGCCAACATGACAATAAATAAAGCGAAATCTCGTTTTGGGCGTACAGAATTAAAATTCTTGGGCCACTGGATTAAACCCGAAGGTCTCTTCGGTGATCCCGATAAAATATCGGCGATTATGAAATTTCCCACCCCCACGTGTGCTAAAGACATTCAGCGCTTTCACGGCATGACTAACTTCTTCAGGAAGTTTGTTCCAAATCACGGAACTATTGCCGCACCATACACACGTATGATGAATGAGAAAACTCCATTTGAATGGGGAGATGAGCAGACAGAAGCTTTTAATAAAATTAAAGAGCTACTTTGTGGTGACAATTGTCTGCACAAACCAGATATGACTTTACCATTTGTTGTCATGACTGACGCCTCACATGAAGGCTTAGGAGCTGTCCTTTGTGTAGGTTCCACTAAGGTTCCTTGAAGATTTCGAATGTCCAAGATGAGTTGAAATCAGCACACAAAAACGGATGAAACATAAACACGTCTTTACTTTGCGAAAGTTTTAACAACAATTCAATTGCACGTGCATTACGTGCGTGCAACGTTCACACATTTGATAACGTTAAAACTATTGACAATTTGTAACAATAGATTAAATCTAACAAACCCTCCTTACAAATTTTTATAAGTTTTAAAATGAATTAAGAAAAACTAAAACTAACATTCAATGAAATTCGAAAACAAAAACAAAAAACATGAATAAAATATTATTTCGAATTTAAAACTATTTGTCTTCGTCTTCGTTCTTCTCTTCGTCCTCGTTTATCTTAACTTCTCCTCTCAGACTCACGCCGTCGCGTCCCTCCATGAATTTGTCTTTCGCGACCGCCTTCGTCAGGAAATCAGCAATCATGTCACCTGTTGGTAAATGGATTAATTCAATGTTGCCCAGTTTTATCTCGTCTCGTATGAACATTAAGTGTCGGTTCATATGTTTGGTTCGTCCAAACTGGTTCGAGCCGCACAAAATCTGCATTGCTGGTTGACTGTCCGTGTAAATTGGGATTCTTCTTTGCACACAGCTTCCTTCTCCCACCTCACTTAGAAAGTCTCGCGCCCATTTTATGGATTTCAGCAATTCGCAGATGGCCAAAATCTCGCTTTCTGTCGATGACATCGCGACTAATCGTTGTTTTTTGGTTTTCCACGTTATTGTTGTTGATCCAATTTTTACTATCATCCCTGTATGTGATTTTGCATCTTGGGTGACGTTCCAGCTTGCGTCCGCAAATCCTTGTAATTTCCCCTCCTCATTTGAGAAAAACAATCGCATCTCAATCGTCTTCTTCAGATATCGCATCACTCGTTTGACCGCTCTGAAGTGTAATTGGCGCGGATCTCTTGAATATGCTGACAACGCACTTATTGCGAATGATATGTCCGGTCGTGATATTATCATCACGTGCATCAGCGATCCTATCATTTGCTGATAAAGTTGTTGGTCAACTCTTTTTGATTTCTCAAAATCATCTAAGTCTTGTCCAGTAGCCATTGGTGTGTTTGCAGTGACTCCGTCCATCAGCTCGTATCTCTTCAAAACATCGTTTATGTATTTTTGTTGACCAATTAGAATTCCGTTGTCCATTATCGAAATTTCCATTCCCAAAAGAAAATGCACTTCCCCCAAGTCAACAATTTCAAAAACTCTTTTTATCTTCTTTAAAATCCGGTCCAATATCTTTTGACTAGTAAACGCAGCCAAAATGTCATCTACGTACACCCCCAGAATAATAAAGTCATTTTTTCTCTTGTAAATATACACACACCTGTCGTTAATTAGTGGTGTCAGGCCAATTTTCTGCAATTCCGTGTCCAGTCTCTCGTTCCAACATCTCCCTGATTGTCTCAGGCCGTACAGGCTTCGTTCAAGTCTGCAAATCAAGTCCTTCTGTTCATATCCCTCCGGCTGCTCCATGAAAATCGTTTCATCAATCAGGCCGTACAGGTAGGCTGTTTTTATGTCAAACTGACGCGTCATCAATTTGTGCTTGGCCACCATGGATAAAATGATGCGGAGTGATTCGACTCTTACAACTGGCGAGAAAGTTTCTGTGTAATCTATGCCTGCTCTCTGGGAATACCCCACTGCCACCAATCTTGCCTTGTATTTATTTACACTCCTGTCTACGTTGAGTTTTATCCGATAAATCCATTTGCTCTTTATCGTAGTCATTTGCTTTTCCTTCTTTACTAATGTCCAAACATTGTTCACGTGCAATGAATCTATTTCACTATCCATCGCCGCTTTCCACTTCTCTTTGTCGTCACAGTTTGTTGCTTGCTCGTATGTTTCCGGTGTAAATAAGTCGTCAACGCCTTCGAATGCTACATTCGCCGCTTCGACCGCTGCATTTACTGCTTCATGTTGTGCTGCGATGCGCTGTGATCGACATACACCTTCTTGTTGCAATTGTTGCTCATGCTGCTCCATTTGTTCCGCGTGTCGCTGCTGGAGCACGGCTTGTGTTGATCCCCGAGGTCTGCCAACCTGCGCCGGTTGTACCTGTTGTAGATTCGGCTGCGCGTCTTCAGCAATCACTGCTGGTCGTTGAGCATTGTCGTCATCGTTATCATTTGCTTCAACAATTGCCTCGTCTTCGTATTCTTGACAAAAACGCCTATTTTCGTCCGGTTTTGTCAAATTAAAGATGTCCGCCCCTCGAATTTCTTCATTAAATTCCACTGTTCTACCTTCTTGTATTTTCTTTTCGGCTGGGACGTAAATCCTAAATGCTTTTCTATCCGTCGAGTATCCCACGAATATTCCGCGTTTTGCTTTTTGATCAAGCTTTTGCCTCTTCTCTGCTGGGATGTGCAGGAAAGCCTCACAACCAAAAACTCGAAGATGTTTTATTGATTGCTTGCGCTTCATCCACATTTCTTCTGGAACTAAATCCCCATTTGGTTTCGTCAAAGTTCGATTTTTTACGTGTATCGACGTTGAAAATGCTTCGGCCCAAAATATTTGTGGTAGGCCCGATTCCAAAAGTAATGTCCGTGTCGCCTCTATGAGCGTTCGATTCGTACGCTCCGCAATGCCGTTGCTGGCTGCATTAAATGGCACTGTGAGCTCGTGCAATATGCCTTCATCGTTGCATAAACGTTTAAAATTCTCGTTGACAAACTCGCCTCCGTTGTCGCTTCTAATACGCTTTAATTTGTTCCCCGTTTGCTTTTCCGCCATTGCTTTAAATGACTTGAAGAAATCAAATGTTTGAGATTTCTCGCTCATGAAATAAGCAAACTTCTTGCGCGTGAAGTCTTCAGTAATTACAAAAGCGTACCTGCTTCCTCCCATTGATGGTGTCTTGAATGGTCCAATCAAATCCATGTGTATTAGTTGCAAAACATCATCCGATTGCTTCTCGTTTATTCGTTTGTACGGGCTCTTCGTCATTTTTCCGAGTATGCACGCGGTGCATTTCTCCAATGGTGCATTGTTGTATTCCAACCCGTAAACCAATTCCTTGTTGGTCATCTTGTCGATTGTTCGTTCGTTTGCATGACACAATCGTTTATGCCATATTTCCTTGGTTTGTTTAGTTGTCGTGGCAACCGCATTCGCTTGCTCTTCTTTTTTCAGTTGCAATAAATACATGGTGCCACACCTTGCTCCCTTTCCAATCGTCTCTCCAATTGGACTATTAATGTCCGCCCAGTTTCCCCTGAATTGCACGGTGTAATTCTTTGCCGTCAAGCGCGGAATTGAGAGCAAGTTCCCCTTCAGCTCTGGAACAAAGAGCACATCTTGCAGCAAAATCTTCATTGTTGCTGCTCCGTCGAGTTGACAATCCAAAATTATGCTTCCTTTTCCAGTTGCTAGAAGCTTCACACCTTTCTTGGCTGTGGTTATTGTTGTCTCCATCTCAACAAACGTTTTAAACAGCTCGCGCTTGCTCGACATATGCACAGAAGCTCCTGAATCTAAAATCCAGTCGTCAAGGTGATCGCTCGATTCCAATTCAACCACTAGCGCGTGTTGTATTGTTGCAAATTCTACTTCAGCCTGCGCCATTTTTGCCGCCTCCTTTGGTCGTTGCGCCATTTTCGCGGGGCGCTTCTCTGGATGGCGCTGCCAACAGTCTTTGGCAATATGGCCACTTTTGCCACACTCATAACAAACAAATTTTGTCCCACCTTTTGTTTTCCTGCCTCCCGAATTTTTTCCGACTTGTGCCTTGAACGCCACTGTCCCGCTTTCCGTCGCTGCTCCTTTCGAATTAAACGCTGACCATTGGTCCTCCATTTTGAGTTCACGTCGTAATTCTTCAATTGTTGCGGCTGCATTCGATCGAAAATTCCTTGCAATGTGGGAAAATCTTGTCACGAGACCACGCGTCACGTACATCATCAATTCGCGATCCTTGATGTCACGTCCGACTGCCTTGGCTCTCGATTGAATCGACTTCGCCCTGTTTAAGTAGCTGTCAATTCCCTCGTCGTGTTTCATACGTAATTCGCTTAATTCTGCCGCCGCGTCGATTTGACGTTCTTCCGTCGTTCCGGCGTACAGCGCTTTTAACGCATCCCAAACTTCTTTTGCACTGGTTTTCCCCATGCAATTCGTCGCTTCCTCGTTCGAAACGGTCAAAATAATGATGCCGAGTGCCTCGTTGTTGTTTTTCACCCAAGTGTTATATTTTACGAGATTATCTGCGTAATCCGCAGAGCCCACCACCGGTTCAACCACCGCTGGGTCCGTGATCATATTTTTCAAACTTTTAGCTGCTAATAAAGTTCCAACCTTAAACTGCCAGATGAAATAGTTCTCCGGTGTAAGAAGATCAATCCGATTCAATGAACTGCCCGAAATCGCATCCGCCATTTTTCACGACGTTCGATTTTTGAATTCCGTCACGTGCGCACTTCGTTCTCACTCGAATCTTCGAAAAATGTCGTCTGAGTGCCGTGGATACTTCTTTTCGAAGAAAAAACCGGCCTTCTGCTACCACTTGTAGGTTCCACTAAGGTTCCTTGAAGATTTCGAATGTCCAAGATGAGTTGAAATCAGCACACAAAAACGGATGAAACATAAACACGTCTTTACTTTGCGAAAGTTTTAACAACAATTCAATTGCACGTGCATTACGTGCGTGCAACGTTCACACATTTGATAACGTTAAAACTATTGACAATTTGTAACAATAGATTAAATCTAACACTTTGCCAAGACGTCGATATATTCGATGAAAAGAAGCAGAAAAACATTTCTGTACCCAGACCTGTAGCTTATGCAAGCAGAGTTTTACGTGGAGCGGAGAAGCGTTATACAACGCCGGAACTCGAATGTCTCGCAGTCGTGTGGGCTATTGATCGATTTAAACCATATCTCGAATATGGTACATTCACTTTAGAGTCAGATGCAGAAGCACTGAAATGGTTGATGCGAACGCCTAAACCATCTGGGAAATTTGGCCGATGGGCCTTAAGAATCCAATGTGGAAATTTTAAAATTGTTTTTCGAAAAGGTGCTGCTAACCAAGTTGCAGATGCACTTTCTAGAGCCCCACTAACAGAGGAAGACATTCCTCTTCGTGATCATGTGGAACCTGTTGAAATTAAACAATACTGGCCTGAGTGGGACGGAAATCCTTCTGTTTCATTAAATCGTGCCCCAGAGAAACGAGAATATTTGGCTAGTGTACGTTCCTATTTTTCAGAAAATTCTAAAGAATGTTCTGAAGAAAAGGAGGGGGAGGAAGTACAAGAAACCTTGTACAGTGCGTTGACTGAAGTACTTAAAGAAGTCCCTCCTACAAGGAGAGAAATCATAGATGCTCAGTTACTAGATACTGAATGCAAACGCATTCGGGAATATTTATTGAATGACAAGGTTGTTGGGATACCACAATCTGAAATAAAAGAATGGAAAAACAAAGTCAAAAACTATTGTTTGGACAAAAAAGAAGTTGATGGTGATCAAATGATCATCTATTTTAACCCTTCGTTCGAAGAGGAATTAAATGATTCGGGAAACGGCTTTAAAGCCGTTGTACCCAGTTCACTCGTAAAACGAGTACTCTTCGCTTGTCATGGCCACCCCCTAAGCGGTCACGCTGGGATGAGTAAGACGCTTGAGAAAACGCGTTTAATATATTTCTGGCCTGGTATGAGTAGAAGTGTCAGGAACTACGTCAAAAGCTGCACGCACTGTGCTCAGTACAAGCCTATTCAACAGAAAAAGCACGCAGCTCCTTACACACCACACAACATGACCAATCCTTGGGAATGTATTAACATGGACTTGATGGGCCCGAAACCCGCAAGAAGGTCCCAAAACCAGTATATTTTTGTCATTATTGACAATTGTACCAAGTTCGTTGAAATTAAGGCTTTGACCAAAGCCACGAGCGCTAACTGCGTTCAAGAATTAAGATCTGTTACAAACAGATGGGGACACCCCAAAAAGATTGTGAGCGATAACGGAAAACAATTTGTTTCCGATATTTACAATGAGTATTGCGAAATGTACAACATTCGCCCGTCCCATACAAGCACGTATCATGCCCAGGCGAACCCGACAGAGCGAGCCAATAGAGATATAAAGACGATGCTGGCTTTGTACACAGATGTGCACACACAATGGCCAAGATATCTAGACGAATTCGCATTTGCAATGCGAAATAACGTTTCGTCGGCAACGGGTTCAAGCCCAATGCTACTCAACACGGGGAGAATCGTAACATTACCTTTCGACCCAAGGATTATCAAACATGCCAATCCATTTGACAAAGAAAATCCAGAGAAATATGTCAGAGTATTATTGGATGTCTTGCGCAGATCGCATCAAGAGATGCATCGCAGAATTCAATTGAATTTTGAACGACATAGAAAAATACACGAACAAAAGTTCGTAATTACGGAGTTCGAAGTTGGAGATTTAGTTTGGAAACAGACTCACATTCTCTCGTGCGCAGATAAAAATATCTCCGCTGGATTTGCCGAGAAGAGAGATGGACCGTGGGAAATTACTAAAGTACTTCCTGGCGGAGCGTATAAATTACGCAAATTAGCTGATGGTTCGATTGAAAAATCAGTAAATATTAAAGCGTTGTATCCCTATACTCCGTCGTACCCGATTGAGACTTGGAAAATAGGACAAAAGTCCGCCTCTTACTCGCCTCAAGAAAATCCTAAATGGATGGACGAAAGTAATCAACTTCCGGATGCTGAGGAAATGGAATTAATTCCTGAAACTTCCTCAGAAATTCCAATGGAATTATCCGACTCAACTTCAGTGCAGATTGACAAATCTGCGCCCACAAAGTCTAAACATAGACATAGACAACGCTTAACTGCTATAGAAAGGAAAGCGGCGTTAAAAAGAGGCGAAGTTCCAAAGAAACCGCCTCGAAAACCCCGCAAACCCCAACCGATAGTTCCACGAACTAGCACTCGTCCACGACGAGAACGAAAACCAAATCCTAAATATGCAGATGAAAATTTTGTGCGAAACATCACTGCAGTATTTAAAAAACCATACCAACAACGAGGAAAAGCCTCAAAGTTCTGTTGGAATTGATAAGTTTTATTCAAAACTTGAAGACTGTAATTATTTACATGTCTGACAGGTGTAGTGATTTATAATCTCAACACCGGGGGACAAGATATTGCGATATTTATTGAAATTTGTATTAAAATATGAATTTGTTGCGAGGACTTAAATATTCGATAGAGTATTTTAATTTTTTGGTCGTATTTACATGTATTTTAACCAAAATACAGAGAATTACTTTGAAAAGTGATAATCTCGCGTAATTACGAAGGTACGAGATTTACGAGGTGTGATTAAACCTCGAACCCGACAATTAATAGGGAATAAAATTCCCAGGGTTCATTGCACACAAACACTTCGTAAAACACACGGATACTAGTGACTTCGTCCCTTCGACCCGTCTCCACTTTTTCGACTTGAGAATTTCGACGCTAATTCATTCAGCCGACTTCAAAACCGGAAAACTAGCTTCTAATTGTAAGTAGTTTTCATTAATATTCTTTGACTAAGGAATTAGAAAATTGTTCGCAACAATTGAAAATATCGGCGTCCCGATAAAAAAGTTATAAATTCACGTGTATTATAAGCGTGAATCGGCATTAAATCACTCTGGAAGTTTAGCTATTCAGTCGAATAGTTGGGTTAAAAAATTAATAATGAATTATTAAGTTTTAAGTATGTAGGCACTAATTATTTAAATCAAGTCGCGGTCGAGGCTTGCATAAATTATTTGGCGATGAATTTTCGATGTAAGATATTTATTAGACTAAGTGTTAATTAATTAATACGAAAAGTTATCTTTGATACTCGGAAGTTGGATTAAATAGTTTATAAAACTAAGGGGATTTTTTCTTTTGAAAAATCAACAAGTTGCGATTTTCGATGAAAATCGCTGTCAGGCGAGTCCATTCTCGTGTCATAAACACAAGGGGAATGTGACTCATTAGTGTCACGTGTTAGGGGTTATAAATAACTCGAGTTGTGTATTTTCGTTGCGAACAATACGTTTTAATTCTTTGGACTCAAGGAATGATTATTTAGAGTGGAATTATTTTTAATAAAATAATTTATTTGCGTCTGCAGATGGGAAGTGGTAAACACCGCTCAAAACGGAGTCATCGACGACACCGTCATGAAAGCTCGTCCAGCTCGTCCACCTCGTCTAGTGACGAGCAACGCCGTTCAGCGGAACGTGCCTACATGAGGGCCCAACCGATACCGACGGCGCCCGCCTCGATGTACGCCCTGACTCCGCTGCAACTCGCGACGCTAAATTGGCTCAGTGTCCATCCGGACGGACTTCCGCTCGACTTAAATGCGATGATGCAGGCCCCATCCACTTCTGCGCAGCCAACTATTTATGAGTCGGCGCAATTGACCCCGCTGGCCCAGGTGGCGTATCCGCCCACAAACGTTATCAACGTCCCGTTGGCCCCGCATTCACCCGAATTTCGGCCGCCAACTGCAAGCGTGGCGCCCACCGTCGCCAACACGTCGAATGCGGCTGCACCGACTGTGACGGGACAATCAACGTCTGCTACGCATCTTCCTGCTGGTGCTGAGTCTTCGGCATCTGAATACGGATGGAATGAGCCGCCGCCGGGCGCTCTGCGTTATTCGGAGCCTGTTTCTCGCAACCGCGAGTATCGAGCGGCCAATAAGGCACGAAAGAAGGACGAGAAGGCCCGCCTGCGCAAAGAACAGTGCGAGCGTGACATGGCAGCCGGAATACCTCACGATAACATCGTGACGGACCAAGCCACAGAGACGATCTGCCCATTTTGCGTCGGCTGTGGGTGGTGCTGCGGTGCATCCGCAGGTTCCTCATTAATGAGATGTCCAAACTGTCGAGGAAGGAAAACGCGACCGCGTTCGGAGCCGTGGCGCAAGGAGGTTCAGCCCCACGTGGTGAAAGGCATTAAGCCGAACGAAAAGCGATGTTGGGCTCACTGCCCAAAGTGCCGACTTTTCCTGAATAGTCGCGGCGAAGCGGTTTACATCGACCCGCGCTTCCTCACCTGGGCTCGCGCTGAAGCCAACGCCGGCGTAAGAGTCGAACTCCTTCGACAGTCGCCGCCGCCGTCCGAGGACTCCGAAGTTTCAACTGAAACTGTCCAGGCCGCCGACAGCGTTGGAAGCGAGGTTGTAGAGGAATTCGTTCGACCAAGAGCGATGTCACGAGGACGAGGCTGTCTGACGCTCGACCGAGCGAGAGAAATTGCCAAGGTTCAACGAACCAACATCTTGGCACGAGGGCGAGCTCGTAAGCTTCAACAGGCCGTAGAAGCACCGTCCAAACCCGTGGAGGATCCTCCAGCGGCTGTAACCGACGTATCCAGCGCCCCTCCAGCGTCTAAGTCCGAGACTTCGGACGACGCTCAGTTTGAGGACGCCGAAGAGCTGCTTTCCGTCGTCGATTTCGTGGCGGAGTTGCTCGAGGATCTGCCATTCCCACCTCCGAGCCCAGAGGAGATTGAAGCTCCGGAGGAAGCTGTATTTTCCGCCGTCTCGACAGAGGCGACTGAAGAGTCGGATTTTCTGACTTCTGCTGAAGTCGAGAAAAAGGAGGAGAAAGATTTGACCGACGTCGAGAAGAAGGAATGAAAGGGACAAAATTAACATTCGTTATTTTTTTTCCGAGTGGAGATTTTTATGACTAAAAATGTTCCAAGTGTTTTGTTGTGTTTTTGCAATTACGAAATATTCCCACGAGTATTGTGTTCATTTGTTTCAAGATTTTGAACTAATTATTTAAATATTCTAACGAATATAGTTGATTAAAAATTGGATTCAATTTAATTGTTCTTTCCGAATTCAATTTGATTTTGTTTGAACGAATCATATTAATATATGTTTGTTTGATTTAGTTGTAAATTTCATAATTATTTGTGGAAATTTTGTGTTTATTTTGCTTTGATCGAAGTATTAAAGAATTTCAAGTTGAAATTCGATAATTTTTATGACAGTCGTAATAAAAATTAGTAGTTTAGATTTTTCGATAAAATAAAATTTTGCATAAGTTTATTTTTTATTGATTATCTTGTTGACTAATAAGCTATGAATAAGTTTATTTGACGGAGAAATAAAATTTCTATCGAAATTTGTATTTTCTCGAACATGTATCCATGTTCGGACGAGTTCATTTCCGTCGCTTAGCAACCGGGAGTTGCGCCGTGCAGAGAAGCCGATTAGTCTAATCGGGTGACGAAGTTTCTGAAAGAAATAACATGATTAAGTTAATAAAATACTTACCAAGTGGATTAATTCGATAGAATTAGGTGAACATTCTTATCCATTAAGAATGACAATCGAGAGTTAGTAAACTCTATGCTTGTCACCGGGGGATGTGTGATGATTACAAATCGATAGTTATCAATGTTCACCATAGATGGCGCTGTTTAACCAACGCGCGTATTTCAAACTCGGTTAAAGACTAAAAAATGTGATAAATAATTATTTAGACACGGTGAATAAAATATAACTATTTTATTCGATATAAATTAAGTATTAATTACTTGATGATGTTGATTCTATCGAATCAATATCTACTTTACTTACCTGTCGAAGGGAACCAATCGGACCCTTCCGGACCCCAACTGGGCCCATCTGGACATAGTCATATATTAGGTCCGGACTAGTGACCCACGAATCCGCCGATTCGTACGCTGATTGGCTGTCGCCAATCTAGTAGTTCTACAGAACTATATAAGCATCAGTTTCTCACTTCCCCCTGGCTTGCTTGATAACTGAATATGAATATACTGTCTGTAGTTGAATTGTTGTTATCGTTTGATCTCACTTTCTCTATCGACACATCAGGCCACCTCAGCTCTCCACAATTAGTATTCATTACTAGATTGTTATTGTTGTTGTAGGGCCTTTTCGGGAAGGCTAACTCCGGTAATAGACATGCATTCGCATGAAATGGCCCCGTAACGTTAGCCAGCTGTTCTACGGGACAGTAGGACTTCGTACGGTGGCTTAATATAACGGTCGTATACAGTACGACCTTGCTAAATGAAAGTAGGTCCCTCAGCTAACTGGCCACAGTCCGCTGCAGGATGGTTGTTGTAAACAGCCCACGCAGGTTCCCGTCTTTCTACGATTGGTCCTTCCGCTCGTTACAAGTCGGTAAAGGCCTAATGCACAGGCGACACGCCGGGTTGGTAGCCCGTGAGTAGTATCTAAAGATGTTGCGAGAAACAACTACCTGGATAATGGTAATCCAACGGCAGTGGCCGATTAATATTTTACCCGGTGCTCGATCATTGGATCCCGCCATCGTAAGGCATGCTGGCGGATGGAGGAGTCAAATCCTCCCGCGATGGTTCTCTCGACTGTCGTGACGGTCCCCGCCCCATCGTACCCTCCGGGTTAGTAACCCGTGAACGATATACAAAATATATCGTGTTAAACAAATTACTCGGGCATTGGTAATCCTGTATTGGCAATATCTTTTAAACCCGGTAAGTCCATAGAAATGTTTACCTGGTGGTTAGTACCACCGATAGCGAATTAAAAGCGTACAACTAAATACTCGGCGCCTGATCACGAGATCTTGTCGTCGTAAGGCATGCTGGCGGATGGAGTCTCAACAACTCCCGCGACGTTCTCTCAATTGTCGTGACGGTCCCCGCCCAATTAATATTTATATAACAATTCATTTGTTGTATTATTTTAATCACTTGACTTTTATTCATTTGAAACAATGGAATACTCTGCCGAATATTCCTGTTTATGCGAAGGACTCTTCGCATATTTAGATAATCGATGCTGCGGACCAAATACGTCTCCGTAGCAATATTTGTGACGATGCCGCAAGTCAGCCGTACCCCTCTGGCTTCGCCCGGATCCTCAACCAGTTGATGCCGCCCGTTTACACGCGTCAAGAACCCATCATTTGTCGTTAATATTTAGTAATAAATATGTTATGTCACACTAAAACTGTAAGTTATTTCTATTCGATCACGTGCCATGTTTATAAAGACTTCCGTAGCTTATCTCGGTTAGGTTGTTGCTAAACTTAGCAACGTCTTGTATAAACCGAATTATCTATCTCAATTGGACTAATAAATCAGCCCAAAAGTAGAATCGTCACAGAGTGAAAACACAAAATCCCAAAAACATCTAAAAGGTAGTTTTTGTGATTTTGATAAGAAGTGATTTTGAGGCTTGTGAAACTCAAAACAAAATGGAGGCATCCAAGCTCTATCTAAGTGGCCAACTTGTATCCTTGTATATCATCAAAATGCTGATGCATCCATGACTGTATAACAGCTAGGAAACTCAATACTTCGATTCGGGTAAAAAAAAGTACCGATTCAGGGCGATTCAGGGCGATTTTAGCGGGTGCCCGAATGGAAATTCAGGCGGAAATGTTCGTCGCGTATCGTTTTTTATTGTTTTCTATGTCAAGATAAGCTCGGAAAATTATGGAACCAAGCTCATTTTGAAGAGGAGACAATTCTGCACAAGCCTGTATTTTTTATTTTTTGATTCGGGCGAGGAAAAGTGCCGATTCGGGCCATCTTAGCGGGGGACCGAATGGGAAAATTTGGAAATTTGGTGCAGAATTTGGATTCGAGATTCGACCATGACAAAACCAAAAATTCGTAAAATTAACCGAATGAAATGTTTAAAACAGGTTTCCAGAGAAGAAAATCCCGCTGAAAACGATGGTACAGATAACTTTTTGATCGGATTAACCGTTGACTTTAAATTTTGGAAAAAACGATCTTTTTTGGGTTGATTTATAAGAAAAAGTTGGAAAAAGTGGTTGAATAATAAAGGAGGACAAAATAGCAGGTGTGGTGACCCGACTGGGGTGGGGCACGAAGAGTTTCTCTCGTGGCCTACATACGGGTTGTGACGGTCATGACGTCATATTTAGTCCCAAGTTCACCGATAGATGGCGCTATTTCCCATTTCGGCGGGAAATTCGAATATACATGTTATTTATGTGATATTTATATAAAATTAAAGGTTTTATATAAATCCACGGTATCCCTAGATATTATATCATACTAGTATGATATAGTTGAGTCTTTATTCCTCCAGTTGTGTTATGATTTGGACAAATTATAACAACACCTGGGCAAAAGGATTAAGTCACCCCTCACCACCCACAGTGTTTGAAGATACACTTTGAATTAAGACAATAGCCTTAATTGCAAATGTGTCCTCCGTATCCACTTCCTGGGACAGACTTTGTAGAAGACTATGTCTCCTGTATCCACTTCCCATTTATTAGGATTGGACAGTTTTGAGTGACCAGTGTTCCTATTGGAGCAATGGCCACTCATTCTTCTCTCTGAGTATATATTCCAGTGTAAACCGGAAATAGCTCGCTCTTGTTTTTGTTTTCTGTTTGATACTTACTTGAGCCCATATTCTACGCTTCGCTTCGCTTCGCTTCGCTTCATGCCAACATTCCGTTGTAGGGGCACGTGCATTAAATTCCGTGCTCAACCCTTTTCCGTACTTCATGCCAACATTCCGTTGTAGGGGCACGCGCAGTAAAATGCCGTGCTCAATTCCCTTTCCGTACTTCATGCCAACATTCCGTTGTAGGGGCACGTGCAGTAAAATGCCGTGCTCAATTCCTTTTCCAACGAGACATTAGGGTCAAACCTAGTGTTGGATTGACGTGAGCGCCATTGATTCAATTCTGGGCTGGTTGTACTTTGGTGCAACAGAATCGACAGGGTCTTTTCATAATCGTTTTATTTATACAGGTTTTAGTTATGTTTGATTATTAGATTATTTGTAATTTAATAATTCAATTCATACCTTTGCATGATTGGATTTATTCGTAAATTCAACATGATTATTCGAAGTTTAACTTTGAGTAACTCATATTTATGGTTATCTTGATAATCATAAATAGACCAATTGGTAAATATCTACGAATAGATATTTAAACCAATGGTCACCCAAAGTTGTGACGATGCAGCAAAGACAACCGCACTTCTCGGATAATTTAGTTACACAGAACCAACCGAAGCAGACGACAATCAGTCCGATTGCAGACGACACCTTTTACGCCCGAAATAAGAACTTTACACACTCTTATTTCAAGGCTGAACACAACTGTTAACGTTATTAAGGCCTTTTGAGCCACTCGTTTGTTTAGCTAGTTACACACATATTTTACTGGCCATTTTGTCGGCCATAGTTATTATATAACTTATTTTGACTTGAATAAATGTTCTATGTTTTGAGAAACATAAACGCTTCATTCTTTGCACTTTACTACACTCTGCAGTTTCACTTGTCCTTTTAGCATTAATTCCTATCCCGGGTAGTCATCGTCACACGTGGAGGTTCCACCGAGATAGGTTGCAATTTTAAAGTGAACTCTGAGTTTAAAAGTGCACATTTTACCAAAATTTGAAAATTTGAAAAATGAAAATTTTTCTAAGTTATTTTTTATACAAAAAATTTAACTAATAAATTTTGGACTTCTCGTGAAAAATATGTTTGTATATTTTTTCCTGAAAAATATTTCAAAGAGAATTTTTCCCCATTTTTCTAAGTTTTATTCTTTCACTGGAAGGTTAAAACTGTTTGAAATAATCCAAAGCTGAGCAAGAATGTTAGATTTGAGCCAAGAACAATGCCACTCGAAGGAGGTCACTTCACTTTTGGATTATAGAAATATCTGGGACTAAACTCCGCAGGTATTTCTCAATTTTCCAATCACGATTGACCATTTGGACAAAGGATTTAAGAAAGCAAAAGTGCAAAGTTCCCACTTGCTTTCCAAACAGCTTGACCAACTTGACGTGACATTGAACCAGTGCCATTTCGAACCACTTCTTGACCGTTTTGCCGACCAGTTTTGACCGAGACCAGACCATTTGTGCCCGTAGCCACTTCAGATCGCGAAAAGGTAGGAAATATTTCCATTATTAGTTTAATTTAAGCGTATTTTTCGTTGAAAAAACGCGTAGTTTAACTTTTATTCTTTTGTGGGATTTAAAAGTGTATTTCACTTCTTGTACAAGTGTACAAATTGCGTTTTAAGAAGAACTAGAATATTCTTCGAGTGTTAAAAAAGGCTTTACTAGTTTTTCCGACTTATTTTCCTTCAGTGTATCCTTCTCCATGCCACGCGATCAGTCTATGGTGTTGTTCGGCTCAGTGCACGGGGGCAGTAGAGACGGCGATCGGCCTATCGAACGCTCGAATCCAAACTCCCTCAGGACCGAACATTTACCCATACCTGATGAGCTCGAAGTATTTTGTCGTCACTATCAGTTAAATATGACACAATTTTCCTCAGTGGGAGAAGCGAGGCGCTTCACGGAGAATTGCCGTGGACGCCCGCCTCCTCAACCACTTTCACCCGAAGTGATAGTGGTAAATAGGCAGACTAGCCGGGGAACGCTTCCTAACACGTACCAGCGTGATAGGAATCCAGATCCCGAAGCGACTAGATCGAGGCCGCGCGAAGAAGCTCCGTTGTTCGCAGCGGGAAATTCTGAGCCGAATCCACCACCGCGTAGCAGTTCGCGTCAAGAACGAGAAATCGATCGGATCGGACCTGCAACGCCGGAAAGGAGACGTTCAGCGTCTCCCACTTCACGACGCCAGCGGGAACAAAGCAGACGCACCCCGCCTTTGCGTGATCCGTTTCCCGACGGCCGTGAAGATAATGGGTTAAGAAATACTCGAACTCCTCAACCCGAACTGCGCTCACCTAACTTTTATCGCAGAAGGTTAAGTCCACGACGAGAAAATTCCCCACGACGAGGAAATTCTACACGAATTTCCCCCTCGCGCTCAAATCGTTCACGTGACGTTTCTCCGGTTCGAAACAATTTCAATGATCGTAATAATAATAATTATAACGATTTTGATGATGATAATTTTAATTATAATCATCGAGGAAGAGATAATTACGGCCCTCACTCTCGAGGTGGGCGTAATAATTTTTATCCCCCACGTTATGATCGTAACGATCAGAACGAGGAAGATAATCGAAATTATCAGAACGATCGGAGTGATCGAAATAACCAGTACGATCGGAATGATCGAAACGATCAAAACGATCGAAACAATCGAAATCATTTTCGGCGAAGCCATTCACCGAGAATGAGTCAGGATTTTTCTTCGAATAATTCTGCGCCACCTTTATCTAACGATAGCCTGAGACAGATAATTCAAGGATTATCTGGTCAGAGCCGTAATCATCAAAACCAAAATCGACAATCTGGAAAAAGCTTGGAAATTCCGATTTTCGACGGGAACCAAAAAGAGGTTGCTCGTTTTTTAGAAATCGTGAAAGCAGCCGCGCTCGGTAGAGGAGTGCCACTGGATGACATGGTACATCAAGATGTACCCGGACATTTATTGGGCCATGCCCAGAAATGGTTCCATCAAAATAGTCACCAATTTTCGAATTGGAGGACTTTTGAACGAATGTTTGTAAAAAGATTCGACCTTGTCCCGCTCACTCGAGCGAGACGACTCGACAATGTGAAACAACGCAGTGATGAATCCCTGTATTGTTTCCTCCTGCGTTTCACGCAGGAACAAGGGAAAATACCGCCTGGCGACATGGCAGGTACCACCAGTTTGTTTAAAAACATTAACCAAGAGAGTTTCTCACTTTTAATGACGCACGGACTCTACGGAGATTGTACAGTGGACGACATACTTCAATATGTCGGTACACATCGCTGCAGGTTCGAGAACGCAACCCAACTTGCTGCGGAACTTGAATGTGACAATGGTGAGACTCCCTCTGTTGCTAAAAACAACAAGGAATCAAAACTATTTCCAAGCAAAACTTCTTTTCGTGCTACTCACACGGAAGAAGAAAACTCGAATGAACAAAATTCCGACGACACTGACGGTGAAGACGAGGAGAGTCAAATGGAGAGAATGTTCGCAGCTCATTTTGAAAACACCACCGGAAAGTGCTATTATTGTCACGAGCCGGGACACATAAAGAGAAATTGTCTCAAGCTCGCCAACAAATTAAAAGAAGGAAATGGGGGAAAAAGCGACTCCAACAAGCGCTTTAACCCCTCTTCAACACTTGACCTGTCTAAAAGACCCAAACCCAACTGGGTAACGGCCGAGTTTCTCGATCAAAAACTTGACGCGAAGCTCGCAGACTTTCAAGCAACGATGACGGATTTATTTAAATCACATCTTAAAGCTGCGACTGCCCCAGTTCCCACTCCTAGTGAAGATAAAAAAAACTAATTCAGGGGGTTGACACGATTTCTCAACCCCCGATTAAACCTTTTATTTCGCTGGATAAGGCTATCGATGCGGTATCGTTAGAACAACCCAAACTTTTAACAAAGGGGTTAACAATACCATACTTGAGTGATTCAAAAAATTCACTCGACCCACTTGATATGGAGATTGATTTTGATTTGATTCCGACTCTCGTTCAAGCCACGAGTTCTACTGGTGGAGTGAACGAAGGAATAGATTCGATGACGAATCAACTCGAAAATTTATCCATTTTTCACGGAAATTGGAATAAATATAAAATCAAGAATAAGTTTGGAAAAATTAAAAGATCCCAACTTGGCAAGATTTTTGTCTCCAAAGATAGAGTTGAAAAAATTAGCAAAGTTTACGACAGTAAATCAGCTACTCGTTTCATCGACGATCCTCGAATGAACATAAATATTGGAGGATTAAATTATAATGCTCTAATGGATTCGGGGGCGACCCAATGTTTTATTGGGATTCAACTACTGTCAAACACCGAGATTCCCGTGGAATTCATCCAAGAATGTCCAAAAGGAATGCGTGTTTGTGCCGTAGGAATCGATCACAAGCCGTTAGGTCAAGTGACACTTTGTGTCAATTGGGCTAACAAAACTAAAATGACCCCGACTAATTTCATAATTCTCGAAAAGAATGTGTGCGGTCTAATTCTTGGCCACAACTTCATGAGAAGGACTGGAATAAATTTAAATCCACTCCGGGCTGTCTTCACTTGTGATTTTATGCCTGGTTGGACTGCTCCTTATGAAACCACGGAGTTGAACTGCCGTCTAGCAAGACTCCGCACAATTGATGCTAAGGGGGACGAAACTCACACCCCAGCTGATTGGGCGGAGAGACTAGTGGCAGATTGCGACAGCTCCGACGAGAAAAAAGAGAAATTACGACAGGTAATTTTGAGTGTTCAAAATGCTTTTCGGGACAAGGTTGGCTGCACCAACGTCGCGAAACATAGCATCAAGTTTAAAGAAGGTGCTAAATGGAAATTGCAGCCATATAGAATGTATAATCCGGCCAAAAAGGCGATTATGACAGAGCTCGTAGAGGAACTTGAAGCAGAGGGCCTAATTGAACCCTCTACCGGTCCCTACATCAGTCACCCGGTGATAGTCGCTAAGCCTAATGGGACTTATCGACTGTGCATCGATTACAGATGGCTAAATAATATTACGGTAGTTGACACGATCCAGATGCCAAGCATTGATCTGTTAATCCATAATACAAACAAAGCAAAGTATTTTACCTCTTTGGACCTAACACAGGGTTACCATCAGATGGAGATGACAGAGGAGGATAAATGCAAAACAGCATTTTATACGCCCAAAGGGAAATTCCAATTTAAGAGGATGCCCTTTGGTCTGTGCAACGCACCCTCTTCGTTTCAACATTTAATGAGTGGAGTAATGGGCGAAGCACTTTACAATCATGCGTTAGTCTACCTCGACGATATTATTATTTTTTCAACTAGTTGGGAAAAACATCTAGAACACGTTAAGGACGTCCTGGAAAAACTGGATAAGGCCAATTTAACTATTAATAAGGCCAAATCCAAGTTTGGACGGACCGCCTTGAAATTTCTCGGGCATTATATTACCTCTGAGGGATTATTGCCCGACCCAGATAAGACGTCAGCAGTTAGGAAATTTCCAACTCCTACCTGCTCTAAGGATATTCAACGCTTTCATGGACTGTCTAACTTTTTTCGAAAATTTATTCCGCACCATGCGACTATAGCTCGTCCATTAACTAGTATAATGCACGATTCCGCAAAATTCGTTTGGGGAAAGGCACAAGAAGACGCTTTTGAGCGCATAAAAGACATTTTATGCGACAAAGACCAAGCATTACATATGCCGGACATGACTAAACAATTCGTTGTCTTGACCGACGCGTCCCACGACGGTCTCGGTGCCGTCCTTTGCCAAGACGTTGAGGTATTTGACGCCAAAAAGCAAAAAATGGTTTTACACCCAAAACCGGTTGCTTACGCCAGCCGAGTTTTGAGAGGAGCAGAAGAACGTTATTCTACCCCGGAGTTAGAGTGTTTGGCGGTGGTATGGGCAGTCGACAAGTTTCGCCCCTACCTAGAATACACTACCTTCACCCTAGAATCGGATGCTCAGGCTTTAAAATGGCTAATGAGCACACCGGAACCATCGGGTCGATTTGGTCGATGGGCCGTGCGCATTCAGTGCGGCGCGTTCAAAATCGAATTTCGTCGAGGCGCTTTAAATCAAGTAGCCGACGCTCTTTCACGTGCTCCGTTGTCAGCACTGGATACTCCAGCGGATGACTACCTAGAGCCGGAGGAGATCACCCAATTTTTCCCAAATTGGACAGGAAATAGACACTTGTGTCTAAAACCTTCCGACAAACGTTGTGCGACATTCTCGAATTTACACGTTCATTTTGACGATTTTCCAGAAGCAGCCAATGCTGACGTATCGGCTATTTCTGGAGAAAAGGGGGAGGATACTGATAATTGTTGCAAAAACAAAAATGCAACTCTTTACAGTGCACTAACTGATGTTTTAAAAGAAGCTCCTCCAACTCGTCGTGAAATCATTGACGCGCAGTTGAAAGATCAGGAGTGTAGTAAAATTCTAGTTTATCTGAAAGCCACAGATGAACAGAAAAAGGAAATTACCGATGAATATTGGTTAAATATAGTACAAAGATATAGTTTAGATGAGGAAGAAGAAGATGGCGGTCAAATGCTCATCTACTTCTGTCCAACTTACGAGGAAGAACTCAACGACTCGGGAAATGGTTTTAAAGCCGTGATTCCACGTGTTTTAGTCAAACGAGCGTTGTTTGCCTGTCATGGTCACCCACTCACTGGCCATGCAGGTATGAGCAAGACTTTAGAACGAGCAAAGCTCATGTATTTCTGGCCAAAAATGAGAAAAGACGTACGCAACTACGTGCGCAGCTGCCCTCATTGCCAGCAATACAAGCCAAACCAGCATCAACAAAGACGATCTGGTTATGTGCCGCATAACATGACGAACCCCTGGGAAACGGTCAGCATCGATTTGATGGGACCGAAACCAGCGGGCAGATCACAGCTTCAATGGATCTTAGTAGTCATTGATCACTGTACTAAGTGGGTGGAAGTGTTCGCACTAGCCACAGCTTCTAGCGAATGCATTATCAATCGCCTAAGTGAAGTATTTCACAGATGAGGCTACCCCAAAAAGATTATATCTGATAACGGAAGACAATTTGTGAGCACTGTTTTTGAAGAATTCTGCAAAAGAAATCACATTGACATTAATCACGTCAGTCCGTATCACGCCGCCGCTAACATTACAGAAAGGGCCAATAGAGACCTGAAAATGTTATTGGCGATTTATTCCGATGTGCACTCCCACTGGCCGAAATATTTAAACCATTTCGCCTTTTCAATGCACACGACCAAGAGCGAGGCGACGAATACAACCCCGATGTTACTTAACACGGGAAGAACTGTTCCTTTGCCGTTCGATCCTCGCATAATAAAACATGCGATCAAGTTCGACAGAGCAAACCCCGAGGCTTATGTATTTAGCATTCTGGAAGTGATCAAAAGAGCACACCAGGAAATGCATAGAAAAATACAGCGGAATTATGAAAAACACGACAAAATTCACAAAGATAAATTTTATGTTTGTGATTTTGTTGTTGGAGATTTAGTGTGGAAGGCAACACACATCTTATCCAATAAGGATAAGGGAATCTCAGCAGGCTTCGCCGAAAAGAGAAACGGACCGTGGGAAATCACGGCGGTTCTCAGCGGAGGCAGCGCTTACACTTTAAGGAAAATTTCTGATGGTTCCAAGGAGCCATCAGTGAACATCCAAGATTTATCGCCTTACATCCCTTCCTACCCGATTGAGGAATGGACAATAGACCAAAGAGTGGGAACAAGCGGCCCTCATCCCACTCCCAAATGGATGGAGGAACACGCTGTTAATTCCGAAGAATTAATAAAAGAAAATATCCCGATGGAAACCGAAGTTCCCATAGAGAGTCGTAAAGACGAGGTTCCTCAGAAATCTCGTAAAAAACAAAAATTGGAAACACACGCCGAAAGGCCAAAACGTGTTACCAAACCTAATCCTAAATACGTAACCGATTTTGTACAATTGCTAAAATCATTACGTCAAAAAACTTGGACGGGATTTAAAGAAAAATCCCCTCGAATTAGAAAAGTCAGAAATCAAAAGAAATCGGCCTGATTTTTTGGAACTTATATATTGCCTTAGTAAATAATTTTTCGAAATTACTCACTAAATTTAATTTTGTGTGACTCGATTTCCACGAAGTTATTTATTTAAATTAATCCTCGTGTAAACATTTTCATACAAGTGTCTACCCCTGTGAATTAATAACAAATTCCAGGATGAGTAATTACGAACCAATGAGAAGATCCCTCGAAATTAGAGTTGACCCCTAGTTAGAGAGTAGTTTTTCTCACCTTCGTATTACTCAAAGCGTGACACTTCACTTGACAAATCGCAACCATTGCCTTCGTCTAGATCTGCCGAGATTCGAGTTCCGACACGTATTCAATCGTAAGTTTTCTCGAAAATTTAACATGAACTCACGTTTACATGACAATTTGATTTTCTTTCAAGGAAAATTCAATAATTCCGTCACCAACCCGTTGCTTCATCAGCGACGAGTTTGTTCATCCACGTCAAAGTTTCGTCGGAAACTCGTTGAATAGTGCGTTCAACAACGCGTACATTCGTAAGTTTTTCGAAATTTATTTTAAAACGATTATCCTATGACAGCTTGGTTTTTTTCCTTCAAGAAAAAGCCGATTCTCGTCGCCGACATTCGTCCGGTTACGACCTGTTCCTACTCTGCCGAGTACGAATTCCCTTTTTCGAAGCGTTCAACGTCAAAGAAACGTAGTGGTAATGTTTAGCATTCATGTATAATTATATATATATCGAACTAAATTTATGATTTCTTGTCAAAAAGGTTATTCTGTTTAAAGATAACTATTTTCTCACTCAAATAAGGTGGGTAAAGTTGTCAACTTATCCACAGAGGGCGCCATTTGCCCCCACACACGATTTGACAATTTTAATATTGTTTTTTCGAAATATTTCGGTGAATTAAAAATTATTTAACACCAAAATAGATTTATCGTTAGTTTAACACCTGATTTAAAGTAATATTTCCTTCGAAATCATACCCGGTTCGATATAAATCGAGAAAATATTTGGTTTTATTTTATAAAACTAAATAATTTTGACGAATTTTATACTTGTTATATTTTATGAATTTTGTCACAAAATTTATACGTTCTTTCATTTCATAATAGCATTATGGATAAAAAGAACAAAGCAGGGCCGTCCAAGCGTCGCCACGTTCGCGGCGACGACTCCTCGGACTCGGATCCGCCTCCACCTCCGCCCCCTGCGTATGCGGAACCCGCTGAACGAGCCCGCGACGTGGAGATTTTTGCACAATGGGTGGAGAGCAACCCGGGACTAGTCCCGAACTACATTCAGACTCTGTTAGGAGTAGGGGCCCGTGTACGTGAGGACCATTCGAAAAGCGATTGTCACCAATCCCGCGATGGCACGTATACGGTGCGAATGCCCAAAGCCAGAACGGATCCTCGCTCACAATCGGTGTCAAGCGAGCGAGAGCCAACTCGTCAAGTCCAAATGTCCAAGGCTGACTCACGCTCAGCTTCTGAATATGGCGAACGGGAACCATCCCGTCATGTTCAGGAGCGGCCCAAGAAACAAGACAGTTTTTCCCAGAATCAAGGATCCTCGAGCACCAAGTTCCCACGCGGATCTTCGACTCGCCCTTATTACCGTGGAGGACAAAAAAGTCTAGCTTATGATAACCATCCTCAACGACGAGCCAGCACCTCAACTGAAGTACTGACTCGTGCTGCCCAAGGTGTTGTTTTGGACCCCATCAAAAACAAGCGAAAGGAAAAGGTCCTCCTCGATACGCAATCTGCCAACCCGGCTAGCTGTTTGATCTTAAAGGGAAACGAAGTGCCATGCCCGTTATGCAACGGTTGTGGCTGGACCACTGCAATCGTTGCGGGAATTCACGCGGTCGTTTGCAGCAACTGCGGAGGCTCGAAGCGCCGTTTCGCAAATAATCCATGGGATTACGATGCCACACCATTCATAGTAAAGGGACTTTCCGCCCCGGTTACTAAACCCTGGGTGATTTGCAAAGGTTGCAAGCTGATCTTCAAAGACGATGATGAGGCCATCCTCATCTCTCCCGAAGAAATGAACCCGGTGGACACACCCTATGGTGGGTTCACAGAGAAACAGCCTGAGCCGAGTATTTCAGCAACTGTCACCAGTGCAAGTAAGTATTCGGAGAGTACGGTTACTTCGGTAGCACGTTCTCAACCGCGAGAAGTCCCCCTACCGCCGTCTTTCGAGACCGCGGTAAAGAAACTTCCTCTCTCGTGGGCAGACGCGTATACTGCCGCCGAGACACCATCACCTCAAGCAGGCCTAGCCAGCCAACCCATCCACATTACTCTGAAGGAGAGTGTAATTACCAAGGTGTTGATGGTGTCACCATTCTTGCCGCTACAAGAGGTTTCGAACATCGAACGTGCCCACCAAGAGATGGACCACTACTTACCGATGCTCATTGAGGCGGCTAAGTCGATTTCTCACTCGATTCGAGCGGACAGATCCCCAAATTTCAATGTCCCTCTTATGATAATGAGATGGGTGTTGAATAACAAGCGCTCGGAAGATTTCAAAGTACTAGAACATATCTGGTATCGTATGATTAACCAGATCACCCCGGAAATGGACGACATTATTGACGCCGGCTGGGCACGCGCTCTTCCTACACCGTTGTCCATTTACGAGGCGGGATCCAAACAGCACGAGATCCCTCTCGAATCGTTGGAAGTACCAGCCTCAGTCGACTTGAAACCGGTTTCCCCGATTCTTGAAGTCGTTGAAGACGTGAATTCAATTCGCGATGTTGTTCTCTTCGAGCCCGAACCAAAATCGAGCGAAGAAGGGGAACGCCCGACTTATAGTCGAGATGAGGACAAATAGTAATTTCACATCACGACATATCGTTATTTCTCGAAATTTCGGTGTCGTAGCTTCTAAGTGAAAGACTTTCGATTCAAGTGGTCGATATTAGTTGTTGCGGTGTGGGACAAAACGCGAAGTTGTCAAGTTATTTTAATTAACCATTTTAACCCTAAAAAAGTTTTGTGTATTCGAGTTTATTATTTGAATTTTGAACATTTGTTTCTAGTTGTAAGTGCATTCGAATTAAGTCAATTCTTTGCTATACTTGCCTTTACGTTACGATTATAATATGTTAGATTCTAAGTTTGAATTTAAATATTTTGTGTAATTCTTTGAGTTTTTCTAGTGTTTGTTTTTCTGAAGAAAATAACCAGTTATTTTTGTAACCATTTATTCAATAATTTAAACATTATTTAATAAAACATTTTGAAGCATTCCATTTTTCGGTTTAGAGATTTTTTATTCTGTTAAAAATTCGACGAAAAATTAGTTTGATCTTCGGTTACGATAAAAGTTGAGATTAATGATGATTTCCGGTGAACTTGTTTGTTTTTGAGAATTAGTCGAAGTGTTTGCACTTCAGCCTAATTAAGGGGGACTTGTGACGGTCATGACGTCATATTTAGTCCCAAGTTCACCGATAGATGGCGCTATTTCCCATTTCGGCGGGAAATTCGAATATACATGTTATTTATGTGATATTTATATAAAATTAAAGGTTTTATATAAATCCACGGTATCCCTAGATATTATATCATACTAGTATGATATAGTTGAGTCTTTATTCCTCCAGTTGTGTTATGATTTGGACAAATTATAACAACACCTGGGCAAAAGGATTAAGTCACCCCTCACCACCCACAGTGTTTGAAGATACACTTTGAATTAAGACAATAGCCTTAATTGCAAATGTGTCCTCCGTATCCACTTCCTGGGACAGACTTTGTAGAAGACTATGTCTCCTGTATCCACTTCCCATTTATTAGGATTGGACAGTTTTGAGTGACCAGTGTTCCTATTGGAGCAATGGCCACTCATTCTTCTCTCTGAGTATATATTCCAGTGTAAACCGGAAATAGCTCGCTCTTGTTTTTGTTTTCTGTTTGATACTTACTTGAGCCCATATTCTACGCTTCGCTTCGCTTCATGCCAACATTCCGTTGTAGGGGCACGTGCATTAAATTCCGTGCTCAACCCTTTTTCGTACTTCATGCCAACATTCCGTTGTAGGGGCACGCGCAGTAAAATGCCGTGCTCAATTCCCTTTCCGTACTTCATGCCAACATTCCGTTGTAGGGGCACGTGCAGTAAAATGCCGTGCTCAATTCCTTTTCCAACGAGACATTAGGGTCAAACCTAGTGTTGGATTGACGTGAGCGCCATTGATTCAATTCTGGGCTGGTTGTACTTTGGTGCAACAGAATCGACAGGGTCTTTTCATAATCGTTTTATTTATACAGGTTTTAGTTATGTTTGATTATTAGATTATTTGTAATTTAATAATTCAATTCATACCTTTGCATGATTGGATTTATTCGTAAATTCAACATGATTATTCGAAGTTTAACTTTGAGTAACTCATATTTATGGTTATCTTGATAATCATAAATAGACCAATTGGTAAATATCTACGAATAGATATTTAAACCAATGGTCACCCAAAGTTGTGACGATGCAGCAAAGACAACCGCACTTCTCGGATAATTTAGTTACACAGAACCAACCGAAGCAGACGACAATCAGTCCGATTGCAGACGACACCTTTTACGCCCGAAATAAGAACTTTACACACTCTTATTTCAAGGCTGAACACAACTGTTAACGTTATTAAGGCCTTTTGAGCCACTCGTTTGTTTAGCTAGTTACACACATATTTTACTGGCCATTTTGTCGGCCATAGTTATTATATAACTTATTTTGACTTGAATAAATGTTCTATGTTTTGAGAAACATAAACGCTTCATTCTTTGCACTTTACTACACTCTGCAGTTTCACTTGTCCTTTTAGCATTAATTCCTATCCCGGGTAGTCATCGTCACAGGGTAAAGAGGGGGAGTCGCACGCGCGCCTCTCTTCCCTCAGAGCATTGACATCCAGTCAATGGACGGGCGTCTGCCCTGGGGGAGTGGGGGAGATCCGTCTCTTCCACCATTGGGTAGCTAAAGTCACCTGTCACCCCCCGCTTTGTGCAAAGGAATTTGCCTTGCACTGAGCGGGCAGAACCAACACAAAAATCAACCAAGATACACGTAAAAGCCAAACGTCCTAAAACGATCAAGCCTAAGTACAAAGACTTCAGGAGTGACCTAGGACAAGGGACTTTCAACGTGAGTACGATTGATTTGTGTTAACCTCCGCAGAGTAACCTGCGAAACAAGATTACCACACTATTTTAGCAAGCCAGCTAGAAATAGTAAACCTACTCCAATTTAGCGAGTTGTGCAGACAAACGGTCGCACAAGCCTAAATTGCAGTAACCACGACGAGCGTTCCCGCCGCTGTGTGTATCGCCGGGAACCACCAAGCGTCCGCCGCTGTGTGATCGCCGGACACCTAAACAAAACCCTAAACCTAGACAACAGACCAGAAGTAAGACCTTTTAGGCATTCACTCGCGCCCGACCAGCGTGAGCCCGAAGGACTGAACGAGAAACGTGAGACGAGGACGCCATTCATTGCCACGCCGGCCCAAGACGACACCACGTTGCCACGCGGACGCCATCTTGGAACCAGAGCGCCAACAAAGGACGACCTCGACCAGTTTCCCGCCAACTTCACACACCCCAACCTTTTACCTTTTTATTCCCTTACATATTTTATCCCTTTTACCTGTACATTCCCGTATAATAAATACATTTATTATATTTACCATTTTACATTGTTTGCCGTTTCACATTATTTGGGTAACCGCTTGAGTAAAGCGGTATTGCGAGATTAGAGAGTGACTCAGACCACGTATCAGCGACAGACCGAGTTGAGCGCGACACGTGGGGGCCTGTCCGGGATCGATTTAAACGACTCGAATAGAACTTGAGATCATTTTCATACCCAAAAAATGGCAGACAATATCCGAGCAACGGATTCCGACTCCGACGCAAACAAGAGAGCCGGTAGCCGTAAAGGCGCCGATTATCATTTGCGATCTGGAGGTCCCTTACCCAAAGCCTCAGCGCACGAAGCGAGGCAAAAACGGCGTAAGCCTAAACCCGATCGTAGAAACGCATCAGAGGCATCGCACCCGTCTCGTTCCGAGACGAGGCAGCGATTGGACGAGACAGAGCGGGGTGAAGAGCAATCTCACTCCAAACTGCCGCGTTCTAACCGTGACGGCGAGACGAGCGGAAACGAGGTTTTATCCCGTAACCCATCGCCTCGTCTAACGCACGACACCGAGGTGGGCAGTCCGAAAGCGGCGTCTCCAATACAAAAGACGGCCTCAAATACGACAGCTAATTCGGCACTAAACACGCCAATTACGCAAAGCCGCCCAGCTTCGGTCAGGTCCGAAGGACACAAGTCCAATGCGTCAAATACTGAGCGTGTCCCGAGCCAGCCTTACAGCGTCTCGGCCACATTGGTTGACACGATGCAGTTGGCACAGGCAGAAGGTGTACAATACACTCTGCCAACGGGAAAAATAACTGTGTACGAAACATTACAAATCGTACGTGCAGCTTTAAGAGCGCACAGGTTATCCCCAGAAATCATTGTTGTTGAAGGCGCATACGCTCAACAAATGGTAGATTCCGCTCAATTTGAAACGGATGTCGAGAATGACGCCCGACAAGCCATCCGCGAGAGAAAGCGGAAGCTGGCAGAAAGAGAAGCGCGAGCTCTCGAGTACGGCAAATCCCAGCGCGTTCCGACCACTCCAGAAGAGGTTGAAATAGTTGATCGAGCCTTACATGCACATCGTTATGCATTCCATTCTCAGCAAGAAGCTGAACAAGCTTTCATGGCTAGGCTGCAACGAGACAAACCAAAATCCGTTCGCAAGCCAGAAGTTAGCTCGTCCGAATTGTCCGACAAGAGCGTCGAAGGCGACCCGAAGCGCACGCCGAAGGTCAGCCCCAAACCCGAGCGAAAAAAGGAAGTGCCAGTCACTCCACGCAAACGGGAAGTTTCGACCGGACAACGCGTTCGACCTCGCATGATGGCGTTAGACGATAATACTAACAACGCTATCAACCGATTAATAAATGCGAACAACGCGCGTCGTAACGAAGAACAGACTCACACGAGCCGACAACGTGACGACCCGCGGGGTAGCGACTGGCAACAGCCGGTACCCATCCTCAAAGACGACGGACCTTCGAGAAAACATTCCGAAGACCGCACGTCGTCAAGAGAGGAACGTCAACGCGAGAGAGGACAGCAACAGTATCACTACGGAAACAGTGATTCGTCGTCGGATGAACTGGAGTCGAATGCACCCAGTCATCACGATTCGGAGAGAGGTTCCGGAGAAAGACGAAGGGAGAGAGAACGCGATGAACGCAGGGAAAGGGAACGTGACGACCGTCGTAGGGGCCGGAAAGAGTCAAACTCTTCACGGCGCAACCTGCCACGCCACTCACCGTCTCCCGACCCCAGCTCCGACCCCTCGTCCAACGACGACAGACGAAATGATAAATCAAGTAATCGCCGGAAGAGATCCAACTCTCCGCGCGATAGAGAGAAACGACGTCGATCGGAAAATAGCGGCCACCGACGGGAGGAGTTTCAGGACCTTCCCCGACAAAGCGCGTTTACCGATTCGACGGGTCGGCAGTATACGATGGGAGAGCTTGGAAGAGCCCTGCTTGGCTCATTAAAAGCCGAGGGAATCGATCTGAGCAAACGAAACGATCGTAATCGTAGTACTGGCGACCGCGTAAAGAAAAAATACGCTGTTTCCCGGCGTGATACAATGAGTGTCACCGGGAATATTAGGTGGCAATTTTATATTCAGAACCGTTTCGACGGGTCATGGAAAGCGGGAGATCGCTTCTTTGACGAAGTAATTCGAATTAAGACTGCCACTAAAGCCACCGTAGGAGACATGCTCACCCACGGTATTGTCGAGCTAATGACAGGCTCGGCACGTGAGTGGTACCAAGGATTGAAAGGCGTCAATTGGGACGACTTTTTAATGAGATTCGACCTGCGCTACGGCGAGACACCCGAGGAGGTGAGCCGAAAGATGCGAGGTCTTCGCCAGATGCCTGGTGAAACCATAATGGATTACGACATTCGCGCCAGATTGTTGTTCGAAAAGGCCCCGATGGAATTTCATGCCACGGGATTCAACCTTTTCTTTCTCGGCGGTTTGTCGGAGTACTCGCAACGGGTGCTACTTGAAGAAAGGGCACCGACAGGAGGTAGCTACGAGGAGATGAGCGCCTTCCTGTTCGAGAACACGATAGATATCGAGAAGAGGTATTATTCCGCTTTACCCGAAGCGGAGAAAGCAGCAACCGCAAACCGTCTCAAGTTGAGTGCGGAAAGATATGGGGCGACAGACAAAATCATGCGCCCTACTGAATATCTTAGCGGTATAATGGAACTGGCGGAAGCTAGTGTTGGTTTACAAATAAAAAATAAACTGACATCCACGCTGCCTTCCAACCCTTTGGCCGCCCCTAAAAAGGCACCGACAGCGTCAGCCATGCAAGCGACACTGGAGGAGGTCAAGGAGGGGGAGGAAGCCGGACAAGATGCCGGAAAATCAGACGAAAAAGAAGAAAAAGACGATTATTCGACGGACGAAGAAATACGAAGCTATCGCGATACCTTATCAACGGGTTGCGATGAAGAAGGACCGCTAGTACATCTCATCCATCGAGATAGAGCGGTAGAAGAATTTCGCGCCAGGTTAAAACCAAATGCCGGCCGAATTCCGAAGTATTTTCGGAAAAATTACACGCCACCATCGAAAGTAGACCCTGAAAAAAAGAAATCGACTGAAGCCCCAAGAGACAAATCAAATATTCGCTGTTTCAAGTGTAACCAACCGGGCCACTACTCCAATGAGTGCCCAAGAACAGCGAAAGAAGACGCTAAGTTTGACGCGATAATGAAGCAGATGGCAGAGATTAAACTCGCCATGGCAAAAAACGAGTCAAAAAACGAGTCAGCGCAGGCGGCGAAGAAATAACTTCTCGACCGTCTGCGCTATTCATGAAGAAGAAGGGGTTTAACAAAGGGTTCGATAAGCCGCCACCAGTCAAAGAAATGGGTAGTGACATAGCTAACGCCCAGATCCAAGACAGGGCCAACAACGCTTTGCAGGTAATTACCGCAAACGCTGAGGCTGAGGCGGAAGAACCGAACCTACTGCTTGAAGAATTACCTCAAGTAGTCGAAGACACAGAAGAATTTCGTGTTTTCATGTGCAACGTGGCGGTCGAATACACCAACCGCCTATGTATGCTGCCCATGACCATAGAACGTGAAAAAATTATGGGGCTGCTAGACTCGGGAGCAGATCGCTCGTTTGTTTCCGAAGACATAGTAGCATCATTGGATAAAAGGCGTTAATAAAAATGTACGTCTAAAAACCGCCAACGGAATGGCGCGTCCAAAAGGAGTTGTATTATTGACCATGGAGTGGCTCGGAGGGGTAGAACAGCACCCTTTCCTGGTCCTGCCCACGTGCGACAGAATTTTTCTGTTGGGTTTGGACCTCATGGCGTCAATGGAAATACAACCAAATCCAATAACGAAATCTTGGAATTATATCAGAAATGATAGAGAAAGACCCGCAATTGTCGTGCCACCAGCTCTTATCAAAGAAGCGGCCGACAAGACACAGTGGGAGAAAGGCCTAAAGAAATTCGTTCAAGACTACGATTTTAAAGCATTCGTAGCAGAATTGCAACGGGACAATGTAGTGGAAACGCTTGTCGCCGACGCCGCTTTAGAATTAAACGAAGCGGCAGCCCTACGAAGGGTCCTACTTAAATATGAGGGGATCCTGTCGAAAAAACCGGGCCGAACGAATAGGGCTATTCACGAAATTAAATTGACGGATAATAAACCTATACGAGTTGCGTATAAGGGAATGAACCCGCAAAAACGTGAAATAGTGCAAAAAATGTGCCAAGAAATGCTAGACAGTGGCATTGTCTCCGAGGCCCAGGGAGAATACGCGACGCGAGTTGTGCTCGTGATGCGCCCGGGCTCGGACCCACGCCTATGCATTGATTACCGCCCATTAAACGCGGTGACAGAGATAGATCCCATACAGATGCCGTCTATCGAATCCATTTTGAGAGAGCTTAGCCCCTTTTCTTGGGTTACGACGATGGATCTGTCGAAGGGATACTGGCAAGTTGAGATGAGGCCAGAAGATAAGCTAAAAACAGCATTTTACTCGCCAATTGGACGGTTGATGTTCAACGTCATGCCGTTTGGTTTAGTGAATGCTCCCAGTACCTTTCAGAGACTAATCGAGAGCGTATTGGGTGATATCCTGCATCAGTTTGTGGGGGCATACCTAGATGACATAGTTATTGCCTCTAAAACATTTGAAGAGCACATTGAGCATATCGACCAAGTGCTCACCCGGCTGGCAAAAGCTGGGTTACACGTTCACCCGGGCAAGAGCAAGTTCTGTCGAAAGGAGCTTGCCTTCCTGGGTTATCGCATTGGAGTCAATGGTTTAGCTATTGGCCCCGAAAAAATCGATGCGATTAATCGTTTCCCACCACCCGAGGACGTTAAAGGTGTCCAACGGTTTATGGGAATGATAAACTTCTTCGGCAGGTTGCTACCGGGTCTAGCTGAAGTGGCAGCCCCAGTTACCGACCTCCTGAAGAATGAAAACGAATTTGTATGGTCAAATGAGTGCAACATCGCATTTAATGCGATAAAGAGGATGCTGACGGAAGTCGGCGTAATGCCTCTACCCGACTTAAACCGGCCGTTCATATTACATACGGACGCCAGCAGAGTTGGGTTAGGAGCGGCGTTGCTCCAAACACACGTGCGCGACGGAGTCGAACAAGACCTGCCGTGCATGTTTATAAGTCGCAAACTCCAAGGCGCTGAAAAAAATTACAACGCCACAGAGTTGGAGTGTTTGGCCGTTGTGTGGGCCATAAGGAAATTCAGAGATTACCTCGAATATACCAAATTTGTAGTCCACACAGATCATCAAGCGTTACAATGGCTGATGAAATTAAAGGAGCCAGCCGGTCGACTAGCCAGATGGCAGTTAGAACTGATGGCATGCGACTTGACCATTCAATACAAGCCCGGCAAATATAACGTCGTGGCTGACGCTCTATCAAGGGCACCAGTGTCAGATCCTATCGACGCTGACGATGATGGCGAGGATGATTCCCGCATCATTTATTGCCCGACGAGTTGTCACCGTTGGGATTTAAGGAAGATGAATGAAATTCCCACCGCGTCTCCGGCAGATGTAAAATTCTGTGGATTTTGGACGCGGTTATACCAACCAGCTGCTGACAATTACCCAAATGCAAAGAAGGAATTTAAGCTAGAGCGGAGAATAAATGACCCGCTTCTAAGCGCCTTCCACGCTCATGTCGGCCAGCAAATGCGAAGCAATCCCCCGACAAGGGAGGAAATAATTGTGCAACAAAAATTAGACAAAAAATGTCAGGACAGAGCTAGATTCGTACTGACAGGAAAATATCCGCCCAACTTAACCAGAAGGCAGAAGCGTCGTTATGCACACGAATCCATAGATTACCTATTGGATGACGGCCTTTTGGTGAAACATCACCCAAATCACCAAGATGACTTGAGTGAATCGGACACTGCAGTAAAGGTAGTAATACCTGCTTCCTTAATCGGTCGCGTGCTGTGGTTGTTACACGGGCACCCGCTTGCGAGCCATGCGGGAGTAAGCAGAACACTCTATCGTGCTACACAGCTTTTTCACTGGACAGGGATGAAAAAAGATATTGCTCTTTTTGTCCACCAATGTCAGCGATATCAAGCGTGCAAGCCGAGGAGTAAATCACCATTCGAAACTATTTTCTTAGGGCCTTACGCGCCTTTGATTGTTTAAGTGTCGATGTGATGGGCCCAAAACCCGTTACGGGAAATAAAAATGCGTACATTATCGTTATAATGGACGTGGCGACTCGTTGGCCCGAGTTGTACGCCGTCGCTAGACCTTCAGCAGAAAAAATCGTTGAATGTATCTACGACGTAGCGTTACGTTACGGATTTCCACGTAAAATAATATCCGATAACGGACCCCAATTTATCTCGAAAATTTGGGGTAAGTTTTGTAAGAAATTCGGGATTGTGGCGTCACATACTTCGACCTACAATCCCAGAACAAATCCCGTTGAGCGACTCAACAGGGATATCAAATATGCATTAAGTATATTCACTGACATCCACAATAGGTGGGATGAATACTTGAGGGAGATCGCGTTCAGCATACGAACAACAGTCTCGAGGACGAGAGATTTTTCTCCGGCCTACCTCAACTTCGCCCGGGAGCTACGAGTGCCTTGGGACCCACGAGTGGCAGAGTCAGTAAATGTGGTGGACCCTGAGAAACCACATGAGTACGTGTATAAATTGGAGCAAACCATCTCCAACACGTACAAGCACATGATGGCGCACATTTTTAATATGCGCGACCGCATTTTACAAGATAAAAGCGGTGGAAAATTTGTGAATTTCGAAATTAATGATCTAGTGTGGAAAGATACACACATCCACTCAAATGCAGCGAGAGGAATCACCGCCAGCTTGGCCGACAAAAGAGACGGTCCGTATGTGATCATCGACAAGCATGGCGGTAACGCGTATAAATTACGTAAGCTCGAGGACAATACCGAGCATAAATCGATACAAGTACGAGAGTTAACTCCGTACATTCCGGAATTCCCGCAAGAAATGTGGGCAAAAGGCCAAGTCAAGTCTAAAACTGACGGCCAAATCGTCGATATGTTCGCTGGCGAGTCGGAAAAAGCACCGCCAAGTGACAACGAGGAGTATTTCGACGCCCCTCCACCTCCGGTAAACGAGATAGTTGAATCCGTTCCGGATCCAATTTTGGTCGGGGGGGAAACAGGAGAAACTCCTGAAACAAACACAAAAAACACGGATAAAAAAGAAAACAATAATGAGGAGGTACAGACACAAAAAACAACAAAAAACGTCGTACCTGTCTCGACTCATCACCTGCGGCCTCGTAGAAGTAATCCGTTTATAAAAGACGGAAAGGTCGTAGGAAAGGAGTAAAAAACGTTACGAGTCGATGGCGACGCTGAAAACAAAAAAAAAATTGATCGATCGACAGCGCTAGCCATCAAAATCCGAGACTTGAAAAATTTCGCTAAGTCCAACAAAGCGGATATCGGTCGAATTCACGTCACGAGATGGCGTGGAAACGCGGGACCCGTAGCAAAATTATCGGCACGGGTCGGATACCGCGTGCAAAAGACCCCGTAGCAGCGATCGCGCACGGGCGTAGAAACAAAGGAGCCCCGTAGCGTAACATGCGCACGGGCTGCTGCGCACAAGTCATAAACACCTGGTTCTGGAGTAAAATTACCCAGAACCCACCACGATTGCCTCGTTTTCACCCGGACTTCCGCTAAATCAGCTGATCGTCGTCCGCACGTGATACACATCGAGCTTATTTTTTAACCGAGTTTTTGATCCATTTTACGAGGAGTGTTAAGTTTTTTTATCGTGGTCTGACTGAACGCGCAATCCTCACGATGGCTGAGGAAGGAGGGGACGAGGAAATGCTTGAAATCGAGCATCATGACGAGAATTGGGACCAGGACGTTTATTAGTATGCGATTAATTATTTTGTCCGTTTCCCCATGCATTTCTGGATAGGCATGGCAGATATGTGTGTTGGCATCCTTTGGATACCCGTGTAGCACATATTAATGCTACTCTTATGTGTTAACACACATATTCTATGTTTCTTGTGTCGTCTGCTTGAGAGAGCGATAAATGTTGTTTTCCGTGTTGTTTATCGGTTACTTATGCCTAGGTTAACAATTACTTATATTGTAAAGAACAAATCAATGCTTGTTGCTATTGATTTGTCCTATTGTCATATTTTGTACGGTTTGAGACCAATTAGCCTCAAACCCAGTTGTTTTCTGTTTTCACGTGATTAAAAACATGGCGGGCGCGAAGTGCGAGCTCCCCGCACATTTTAAGCTGGTTTCAACTCCTTTCCGATGTTTCCTGGCCTCCACGGACTGGACAAATGGTAGCAGAGGTCTCACGATCGGGCCAACAGGTTATTGACGAGTTCGTGAGGTTTTTTCGGGCGAAAACGAACGTCGAAAGTTCGTCGCAGATCGTCGCCGAGACGTATCGCCGAAAACCGGAATTTTTCGCGAAGGACAGCCGTGACAACGTGTGCGGACAATTCTACAGTGAATTTGGAGCAAAACGGTGTAAGGAACATTGCATTTCGTTTATTTTTCGCCGATATAACCGAGTTTTTCTCGGGCGGCGCTATTTTTGTTTTTTCCGGAACTTTGCTGCAAACCACGGCGAAGTTAGCGTGTCTACGAGTGTGGACAAACCGACACACGCACGCCCAACGATTCGACGAACGAATACGTCAATTCGCCGTTATTTTTGGTGATTTTCCAGCGTGGGAACGTCTGGAAACCGTTGTTTCACGAAGGAATCGTCGCGAATCGACGATTTTCTCCACGGCGGCCATTCTCGTTGGATTTTTCGTCAAGAACGACGAGATTCAACTCGCGGTTTTAATCCGGCGATCACCGAGAAGTCCTGCACACGATAAGCGTGTGTGCAGGCGGTTATTTCCGTGCTTCGCATCCAGGAAAACGGGTACGAAGGCGTGGACGTACGCAACATCGATTTTGGCCGATACACGGAAGTGTGTACGCGGTCTGCACGTCAGCCCAGTTCCGTGCGAAGACAACGTGAAGCCGACGTTTACTGCAACGTGGGAACCAATTACGACGCAAGGATCCCGTAATTGGCCACCTTCACATCTGAAAAGTGTATTTTAGTTGCTATTTTCGTGAAACTCTGTTAATTCTTAAGGTTTTTGTTTTGGGGTCCTTTTGTTTATTCTGCACCCTTTAGGCAGTCGCCTACGTGCAGTCTCATTCCGGTCTGGGCTTGTCCGTGGCCAACTAGTCGTCCCGCGGCCCCCAGGTGGGTCGGTCGGAAGCTAGTAGGGCGACCAGATTCGGGTTTTTCACCTCACTTATTGAGGTGCCCAAAGGGAAGGTTGTGATTGTTTCGCCTTCAATTTTTGGGGGCATTTTCGCTTCTCTGCACGGCATTTTCGTCGAAATAGTGAATTTAGTGTTTGTGCTACGAATTTGTGTCGAATTTCTTCAAATTCTTCAACATGTCGAGTTGGGACCGACATGATGATTACAAGGATGTACGCAAACTGGACGGCTCCAATTATCCCACCTGGAGCATGCAAATCCAGCTTTTGCTTCAATCATACAGTGTTTGGGGACATGTGACCGGCAAAATCAAGGAACCGCCTGCTGGATCGCCGGCAAAGGAAATTCGTGACTACGAAAAGGGCGAAGAAAAAGCCCGCTCCACCATTTGTCTGGCTTGCAACGAACCACAGCAAGTCGTGGCTGTGGCCCACCCAACCGCGAAGGGTGTGTAGGCAGAGAATGCGCAAAATATCGGTGTAAACCGATTGAAAGCGTGAATTGGCGCTGTGCGACCCGCACAGACGTTAACGATACGACGCGTATCGTTTCGGAAATGCGCGCGGCCTAATGCCGCTTATATGCGCTAGCAAGAAGCACTAAAGGTGCTTTAAATCAAACACAATGAGTAAAACAATAAAAACGGTTTAATTAAATAGTAATACATTACAAATAGGTATCCAAACAGGTGGGAAAGCAGCTAAGTCATACACGGCTGTGTATGACGCCATCTTGGATGAAAAAGCAATGGGTAGTGGCACCTAGTGCCGGGAATTTACATTAAGTTTGAACAAATCATTTGATAATAGGACAAATCCTAGCATAAAGTGATAAAAGTATGGAATTACATACGGGACAGCGCAAAACGAATGGTAACATCGAAATCAATTAAATAATAACAAAGATGCGCTGTATACCTAAACACAAAGGGAAAACTAGGAAATAACAAATGTATTCATCGATACAAAATGGTCTTTTGACCAACAAATCCCCTCTTCGATGGAAATATTTATCAGGGGACAAGATGAACGTAAACTGGAATTACAGTTGATAATCGTTGAGAAAAAAAAGATGATAAAGTCGAACCATCGGGCCGGGTACTGTCGTGGTTATCACTTAACTAAGCTCGGTATTCCCACAGAAACCCGATGATCCTCGAAGTCGGGTGAAAAGAAACTAGGAATGTCACGATAAGTTTATGCTCGGAAGATCTTCGAAATCAATGATCGTAAACGTTCCGAAGATAGCCACTTTGTGAATATGTCGGCGGTATTAGCTTCGCCGGCTACCTTTCGAAGATCGAAGACTCCCGCAGTAAACCACTCCCTGAGCCAGTGAAACTTCACGCGAATATGCTTCGTCTTCGCGTTCTCGATATCATTAGATGTGAATTGAATCGAGGCCAGGGCGTCCGAATACACGATAGGTCGGGATAGACGATTGAGAATCGGGAATTCGGTGTACACGCTGTCGAGCCAGAAAATCTCCTTCACGCACTCAACCAGGGCGATAAATTCGGCTTCCATGGTTGAGCACGCTACGGTCGACTGTTTGCGACAGGACCAGCCGATAGGTACATTTCCAACGTATACGATGTATCCTCCGAAGCTCAATGATGTCTCCGGATCGCTTGCCCACGACGCGTCGGTAAATGCAGACAGTTGACTAGAAGAGCAACCGGATAACTCGATGCAAAGCTCCGCAGTGTTTGCCACGTACTGCAGAACCTGCAATAGGGCGCGGATGTGGGTTTGGTTATAGCACGTGTTATACTGTGCCAGAGCGATGACGGAATAGAGTATGTCGGGACGAGTTCTCGATGCCAAAAACAGAAGTGAACCGATTAGAGATCGGTATGGAAAATCTTCCAAGTTTTCGGTCGATCCTCTAACGAGTGTCGTTCCCGGGGTCACTGGTGTCTTGACGAGATTATTGGTCGACGCCCCGAATTTCTTAACCAGTTTGGCGATATAAGCACGTTGCGTTATGAACGTGCGTCCGGCGTCGCGGATAAACTCGACGCCTAATAACTTCGTGATTGGACCGAGGTTGACTATATCGAATTTCGAAGAGATGAGACGGATTAGCTGATTAAAAACGCTGTCGGACGCGTAAAACACGACGATATCGTCCACGTAGACCAGCATAACAGCTGTATTCCCGAACACGTAAACACAATTACATGCTGGCAGTCTTCGAAATCCGAGGGCCCGAAGTGTCTCGTCAAGTTTCTCGAACCATTGTCTCCCGGATTGGTGGAGGCCGTAAAGCGATTTGAGAAGAAGCCACACGTTATTTGGATCAGTGCATGTGGCACCTGCAGGGATTCTCATGTATACGTTATGCTTTAATTCCCCGTACAGGTACGCACCTTTCACGTCGAGGTGGGCGTCCTGCCAACCACGCAATACGACGAGAAGACAGAAAAACAGACGGATCAATATGAAGTTCACGACTGGGCTAAACACCTCATCAAAATCGACTCCGAGGGTTTGATAAAAACCTTGTGCTACTAAGCGTGCTCGGTATCGGGTGACGGTTCCGGCTGCATCGGTTTTGAGTTTAAAAATCCACTTGCAGCCAAGAATAGTGGTGTCGGGTGGTCGGGGAACTTCTTTATAGATTTCTCGCTCTTTGAACATATCGAGTTCCTCTCCGATTGCTTCACGCCATTTCGGAGCGTCGTTGAACTTGGGAATTTCGGCGAATGAAGCCGGCTCGGTTCGGCACAGATGAGCCGCATGACGAACGCCCGGAAGAGTTGGCAATTTGTGTTCGAGATTACCGAAGAAAAACAGTCCGGGGTCGTAATCAATATTGTTCAACATACAATACTCCTCGATGTCGTGATAAGATCTTAGACGGATCTTCGGAGTTGGAAAATAATAGACATCAATTAAGATCTTCCCGGGTTTTTGATCCTTTCTCAGGTGTTCCTCGCGTACCCATTCACGGCACTCGCCATCTCCACCGACGAATCGCCACTTATGAGTAGTGTGGCGCGCAGTCGCTGGTGAATTGGGATCGGGGTCGAAAATTTGCAACCCTTGCGCAGCCTGATCATCAACACGTTGCTGACGACGCGTCGTAATAAATCTCGGCGTCGGTACCGGTGTTTCACGGGGAAGAGAAGGCGCTGCCGATCGCTGAGGTGATGGCGGAGCGGATGTACGAGGAGTTGTCGGAGGCGATGGTCGTGCCGATTGTTCCGCTGACGCATCAACGTGTTCGGATGTTTCCGGATAAATTGACAATTCGTCCATCTCTCGGATGTCGTGGTCCGTATCACGTTCCTCTTCATATGAAATATGATGGGATTGTCGAAGAGACGCAGAACCCGGAGGTAAGGTCGCACATAAATCCAGCAATGCCCGTTCCGGAGTTGTCGGTGGTGGTATGTGGATGTGCGGAAAAGCCAGAGGCGTGTGCATCGAAGCGGATGCCGTCGACACACGTTCGGAATCGTTCGCAGAATGTTCTGACGCCTCGGAATCAGATCCTTTCGGCCACTGATGGTAATGTAGGTTATCATCAAATGTAACGGTTTGCTGTCCGGGACCAGTAAACGATTGTTGCGGCTGCTGCGTCGAAATTTTGATGGATTTCCGATACGACTGCCGCTCATCGATCTTAACGTGAATAGATTCGTAGACTTGGTTGTCAGTTGGGTTCCAAATTCTGTATCCACGGGTCCCTGAAGCGTAGCCGACTAAATATCCCTCCCAGGCCCGCGGATCCAGCTTCTTGCGTCCTGGTGCGGTGTAGTGCACCCAGCACTTGGAACCGACTTTTCGTAGATGTCGTAACGAAAGGGCTCTCTGTCGCCAAAGGATATACGGAACTTGATTGTTAAGTCGAGAATGAGGGCTCCGATTCTTGATGTAGGCAAACGTGACCGCTAGCTCGGCCCAGAGCGCCTCCGGCAACTTAGTCTCGGATAAGACTGCACGAAAGTTGTCGGCCATTGTCCGGTTTATGCGCTCGGCCGTGCCGTTCATCTGTAGTGAAGACGGATTTGTCCGTTGACCTTGGATGCCCTTGGCTTGTAGATATCGGAGAAACTCGTTTGACATAAACTCTCCGCCTCGATCAGTCCGAATCGCTTTTATTTGCGTGTCCTGGATTCTCTCAACTCGAGCAACGAAGTCCTTAAAGGTTGCGAAAACCTGCGATTTCTGGGCTAGCGGTATAATCCAGCAATAGCGTGTTGCGTCGTCGATGACGGTAAGGACAAAACGTGCTCCTCCAAACGATGGAACTGGGGCTGGCCCCCAAATATCCATGTGGAGAAGGTCCAAAGGCTTCGTAGTCGAGGGATTAGGATCAGGCTTATGAGAAGCTTTTGTCGATTTGGCTATTCTGCAGTCGTTGCAGGCCAATTCCCTGCTCACTTCCCCTGGTGACATTCCGTAAACTTGGTCGTTTGCGGCCAATAGCTTCATTCCATTCGTATGGAGGTGGCCAAGCCGGCTATGCCATAAGCCGGTGGCATCCTTGACGGAGGCTGGATTTGCGATGACCTTCTTTTTCGGTTGAGACGGATTGCCGAGGGGAGGAAAGGAATTTGCATTTGGAATTGCAATAGGAGTTGCTGTTGGGATTGACTGTAGGGCATTCGCATAGGAAGGAAGGGTGGTCAAATCGTTGTGGATTTGAGTAGGGATAGGAGGAGGAATCGGATTGGTTGGAATGGGAGCTTGTTGGACGGGAATTTGCTTCACGGGTTCAACTAGCGGCATTTCAATCCGAAAATCCGTAATTTCTCGTTGCTGTCCTTTTCCCTTTTTCGGTTTGGGAATTTTAATGAAATCCTCTTCCGTAGTCACGTACATTTGCGGCGGTAGCGTTGGAGTCGGTTGTACAGTGGGAGAAACCGTTGTCGCAAATGTCGGATTTGTACACAAACCGTCCACATAATAAAGACCTCCTCTCTCCTTTGCACGAATAAGAGGGCTGCGAATGTCCGATTCGTAAACATGTATCTCACTATTGAAAATGTGGATATGATGTCGCGCCTTGTCTATCTTCGAAACCGAAATCAAGTTTGCCTCGAAATTCGGCGCGTAAAGGACGTTTGTTAAATTCACGGTGCACCGGGTCTTATCGATCGCCATTAGCAAACGAACCGTTCCTTTTCCCGTCACTTGGGACTTTCCCTGTCCCAACTCGATGTCGAATGGAATGACATCGGTGAACTCGGTGAAACCGGCACGCACGTGAGATACGTGATCTGTAGCGCCGCAATCCAGAATCCACTCATTGGATTGCATAAAATGAGCGACTGGACGTTGGATAACCTGCGGCGCATTGACAAAATATGTCCCCTCTCGGTGTGGATGCGAGCTTTCTCGGGGACGCGCGTTGTTGGCCTTCGCAGCAGCGTTCTTGTTGCGCCGGCGACTCTTGCTCCGAGAATTACGTTGGAGTGAAACCGTAGGTTGTCCCTGTTGTTGACGGGGTGGACGTGGACATCGGTTCGCGTAATGTCCGAGCTGGTCGCAATTAAAACACTTCACTGTCGAGATATCACGAGGTCCGGATTTATTTCGGGGTCGGAATTGTCCCTTCATAGACGTGTGAGCTGATGATTGGCTCGTTCCGAGCAACCCGATGGATTTGAGCCGCATGTGCTCGGAAATCAGCTGCTCGGCGACATCCTTCGGCGTGAATTGGGGATCCGGCCAGTGGTATATGGCAAATGTTGCCTGAGCATATTCAGGCGGCAGACACTTCAAATACTGGTATGCGTGGTGAACCGGGCTAATAATCTCGTTGACATCGCTTAGTTGCCGCACGTAATTGTCGACGCGGGCAATGAAGTCCGGCATATCTTCGCCAGGTTGGAGTTGGAGGCTGAGAAACTCCCAGCGCATCGCCGCTTGACGGGCTCTAGAGCTGGGTGCGTAGGTTTTCGCCAACTTGTCCCACGCCTCCTTTGGCGTGTTACAGGTTTCCAAAACTGTACGCTTGGCGGGGCTCACATGGATGTATATGTGGCCTAGGGCCTTGTCCTTCTTCACCATAAAGCGATCAAGTTCTTTTGGCGTCAGGGTGGCAATGTGCTCTGCCTCCTTATCCTCCGTTACGTGACGCCAAAGCCCTTCCGATTTTAAGAGAAACTGCATCGACAATCGCCATTGTTCATAATTGTCGACACCGAGAACCGGAATTAAACTGTTCGAGTTGGCCGCTTTCTGCATCGTAGATCGATTCGCGAAGAGCGTAACACAACGCGAAAATCACACTGACTCAGAGAGAGGCGCTGAAATGTCGCACAAGATTGGAGCACTTTTCACAATTTTCACAATTCGGAGCACTTCACTGCACGGTTCCCTCGGTGTTCGAGGCGAAAAACCACAAATTGGGCAATTCCTTCTGAAGGAATCAAATAACCTCCGGTTGCCAGTCTGAGAGGGTCCGATCGGCTTCCTGGAGCCGCGGGAAACCTCACTTGTACCACGACAAGCACAACCGGAGAATACGTGTAAGCTTGACCGGACTCGATCCAAGGGCAAACACGATTCTAAAGGAACCCCCAAAAGCCTTAATAATATCTTAAAATTAACAATAGTATTTCGACAGAAGGAGAAATAGGTGAATCGATCGCGGTTGCGATCCTCGTGCAAATGAAGGCACGGCGCAGTTTTCTCGAAAAACTGGAAAAAGCGCAAATTCGGATTGAAAAATCCGAATTTCTTCTCGATAAATCGAGGCTCTTCGTCCGGAAAATAATAGATCGACGATACTGTGCATACGCCGGGGTATACACAGCGGAATTCGATCCGTTTCTCGTTGAAAAACGTCACTTCGACATTGGCGAAGCGAAAATCGACGTGAAATCTGCAAAAAGAAAGAATTTCTCTCGAAATTCGCGAATCCCGCGGAATTTCGGAGAAAATTAGACAAATAATGGTGTGATTGACGACCCTGGTCGTCTGTGAACGTCGATAAAACGTCGGCGTCGCAGGCGAGACGAAAATCGAGACAAAATGGCCGCCGAAAATCTGAAAATAAAAATATCGGCGCAAATTCGCGAATTTCGCGAAAAAACGTCGATAAATTAGGCGAATGGAGTGGTTGTTTAACCAACAACCACCCTCTGCTACCAATGTAGGCAGAGAATGCGCAAAATATCGGTGTAAACCGATTGAAAGCGTGAATTGGCGCTGTGCGACCCGCACAGACGTTAACGATACGACGCGTATCGTTTCGGAAATGCGCGCGGCCTAATGCCGCTTATATGCGCTAGCAAGAAGCACTAAAGGTGCTTTAAATCAAACACAATGAGTAAAACAATAAAAACGGTTTAATTAAATAGTAATACATTACAAATAGGTATCCAAACAGGTGGGAAAGCAGCTAAGTCATACACGGCTGTGTATGACGCCATCTTGGATGAAAAAGCAATGGGTAGTGGCACCTAGTGCCGGGAATTTACATTAAGTTTGAACAAATCATTTGATAATAGGACAAATCCTAGCATAAAGTGATAAAAGTATGGAATTACATACGGGACAGCGCAAAACGAATGGTAACATCGAAATCAATTAAATAATAACAAAGATGCGCTGTATACCTAAACACAAAGGGAAAACTAGGAAATAACAAATGTATTCATCGATACAAAATGGTCTTTTGACCAACAGGGTGTGTGGGAAGCGCTGAAAGCGGCTTACCAGCCGACCACGCGCGCACGCAAAGCCCGACTCCGGCGGGAATTCCTCGATATGCGTCTACGGGAGGATGAAGAGATGGTCGTCTTTACTTCCCGTGTCGACCGGAAAGTTACACAACTCGCCGACGTGAAGATTGTGGTCTCGGATGAGTTCCACGCTTTCCAGTACTTGGACCTTTTGCCGCCCCAATTCGAGCCAGTCAAACAGACAGTGTATCACTGGCCCGACCCGGAATTTACGGCCGCTGCCGTGAAAGAAAGACTTTTAGGCGAGTATAATCGCCTTTACGAGAAGGGGGACGAATTTGGAGTGCCCAACCCGACACCGTTGGAAAACACTGGAGCCTTCTTTGGCGGAGGCAGTGGTCAACGTGGACGCGGCGGAACCGCGCCCAGTTCCCCACGTGTGTGTTTTACCTGCGGTGGGACGGGCCATTTTTCCCGCGACTGCCCTTCTCCACCTAAACAGCAACTTACTGGAAGAGGCGGATCAACAGGACAGTTTAGGGGCAATCCACGAGGAAAATCACGTGGAAAAAGCCGGCAAAAGGCCGCCGTCACTCAAATGAATGTTTTTGATGACGTCCCCATCTCTTACTTCTCCGCAGCGATTTCGAATCAAGAGCAACCTCCTGTCGTATCATTGGTGTCACATGCAAACTTTGATTCGCAATGGTACGTCGATACAGGAGCGACAGACCATTTCTCGTTCAACAAGTCCTGGTTCTCTGACTTCAAACCATTAACTGGTTACAGCGTCCAGCAGGGCGAAGGAAAGTCGAAAATCGAGGGCATCGGGACTGTGACATTAATATCTTTTTATGGACAAAAGAAACGGGAATTACAGTTGAAAAATGTCTTCTACGCTCCAAACTTCAGAAAGAATCTGATTTCATTAGGTCGTGCAGATGAAGCTGGGGCTACCACATTTGTAAAGAATGGAAAAATGTCCATTTTTCATGACAGTATTGATGCGCCTTCTATCACTGCGACACGTACGAGTGATAGAATGTATAAAGTCAATTGTCAAGTGAATACTGCACACATTGTTAACGCTGCTGCATTACCTGCGCAACAGAATGCGGCAGTGAAGCCTAGTCCACCTTTAAAGGGTGAAGAAATTGTTAATTCATTACTAACTCATTTAGATTTTAAGACTGCATTAACCCAAAATTTGAGTAAGACAGGGAAACCTGCAATTGCGAATAAGGGGCAAGTAAATACTGCGAATAATGCGCAAGCGATCGTGGCAAATAATGCGAGTCCGAGTCAGAAGATGAATGTTTTGAACAACAAACAGGTCGGCTTGATAGCCAACAATGGGGATAAATCAAAGACTCCGAAAATTTCCAAACAAGTTGTACAAAACAATTTTAAAGATAATGGTGGGAACAAAGCGCTTGTTAAACCGGACAAACCCCAAACGATGGATGTTTGGCATTCACGTTTTGGGCACCTTAATGCGAAAGGGATTGCATTGTTGGAAAAATCCGATGAAGTATTTGGGCTGAAACTTTCCAACAATGAATTGTCGGCTTGCGATGCTTGTTCGAGGGCGAAAAGCACACGTGCAAGCTTTCCTCCCATTATTAATATCTCCACTAAAGGGATTTTGGAAATTGTTCACTTAGATGTTTGGGGGCCCTCACCGGTTAAGAGCATTGGTGGGGCATTTTATTTCCTAATTATGGTTGATGATTTCTCCCGACTGATGTGGATTATCATCATGAAAACGAAAGATGAAGTTTTGGGTCATTTCAAGAAGTGGTTGACGGAAATTGAACGGCTTACTTCTAAAAAAGTTAAAGCCATTAAAACCGACAATGGTGGGGAGTTCATATCGAAACAATGGAATGCTTATACTGACAGCATTGGGTTGAAATGTATGAGAACGAATACATACAGCCCCGAGATGAATTCGGTTGCTGAGCGAGCGAACCGCACCATTCTTAATGGAATCCGGGCCTTACTTTTTGAAAATAATTTTTCCCCGACTTTGTGGGCAGAACTTGCAGTTTCTGTCGTTTATTTGAAAAATCGATTCCCACACACGGGATTAGGAGGGAAAACACCTTACAATGTGTTCTACAATAAGAAATTGTCCCTGCGTCATGTCAAATGCATTGGGGCATTGACATATGTCCACATTCCTTCTCAGACAAGGGGTGGGAAATTGAAAGAAAGGGCATGGGCAGGGGCATTGATTGGTTATGCGGCTTCCACCCGTGGGTATCGAATTTGGGACCCGAAACGGAACCAAGTGTTCTTCTCGAAACATGTTAAAATATTGGAACAGAATTTTTGGTACGAAAATTTGAAAATTCCTCCCTCGAGCCCCTCATATTTCGATAGCATGTCTGATTCTTCAAACGAGGATGGCTCCTCGTCAGACGACGACAGCGTTCATGGTGGTCCCCTACCAGAAGTAGTGGTTCCCCCACCCCCAATTCAGGAACCTGCGCCCGAAGAGGCACCTGAACAAGTTGAGGACGCTGGAATTGTGGAAGATGTCATCGAGGATATAGTGCAAGATGTCCTTACAGATGCAAATGTTGATGAAATTGGTGGGGCGAAGGGGGATGATGAGAATTTCTTCAATATTTACCCCGATGACGAGGATGAAATTGAGGATCCTGATGCGAGTCCTCAACTATCCCCCCGAACGTCACCTACACCTGTGCGTCGCAATCCCCCACGAAAAGGAAAGGACACAGGGGAACGCACAGTTCCAGCTGGTGGGTTATTGCCGTTGGACATGTCTAAATGGCAAAGACGGCAGTCTGTGCGAAAATCAGGCGCAACGGCTGGACAGGTTGATGTTTATTACATTTCACCAAAGCATGACAGAATTCGAAGTCGTGTTGAAGTTGTGCGGTGGTGTCGGGACGAGGGATACGAGTATATCTCGGAATTGTTCAACTTCAAAGACATCAATGTCGGTTTTGCTGGTTGTTGCTCTGTAGAGCCTGACACCTACGAAGAGGCTGTGACAGGTGTTGGGAAACCTGATTGGGAAAGGGCAATGGAGGACGAAATCGACATTTTTAAAGAACGAGAGGTGTATGTCGAGGTTGACAAAAGTGAAGTCAAGGATAAAACCTTGCTAGGGACAAAATGGATTTATAAACTCAAAAGAGATCATACGGGTGCGATTAGCAGATATCGTGCTCGTCTTGTTGCACAAGGGTTCAAGCAGAAGCCCGGCATTGACTTTACGGAGGTCTTCTCCCCCGTAGTCAACTTTGTGTTGGTCATGATGTTCTTTTGTACTCTTGTAGTATTAAGGAGCTGGCGTGACTTACACCTTGACATCAAGGCCGCATATCTATATGGGGACCTCGATGAGGTGCAGTACATCAACATCCCCAAGGGATATCGAACACCTGAAAACCAACACAAATGTTGGGAGTTGAGAAAATCTCTCTATGGGCTTCATCAGTCTGGTCGTATGTGGTACCAGCGCTTACACGACCAGCTGATTGAAATAGGTTTTGAACCGGTTTTGGGTCTTAACTGTGTGTATAGCTTGGGTTCGGACGCCATACTCATCTTTTACGTCGACGATATTGTATTATTTTCGAGGGATGAGTTGGCAGAAGAGTGCGTTTTAGAATGGATTCAACAATCCTTTGAGATTGTCAATTTGGGCCCCGTCACCCTTTTATTAGGGATTGAGTTTTGTAGGGACGGGAGGAATATCCTCATTCATCAACGCACCTATATTGCGAAGCTCTGCAAGCAATACGGTATTGACCCATCTCACCGTGTTAGAGTGCCTGGCACGCCCGGCACTATGATCCAAAAAGTCCAAACGGGAGAACGTGTTAATTCGAGTTTTCCATATCGGTCTCTTGTTGGAAGTTTGCTCTTCATCGCAAGTCGCACAAGACCCGATATCTTGTTTTCGGTAATTGTATTGTCTCAATACAATGAGACTCACTCGACACGACACGTAAACATGCTGCTTCAAGTTTTGCGTTACCTGGCTAATACGCCGAATTTCTCCATTAATCTTGGGAACTGCCAAAGTGACAAGTTAACTGTTTATACAGATGCGTCTTACGCGCTGGATCAAGACAAACGCCGAAGTTTTGGCGGGCACATTATCTATTTGGGTGGTGTCCCCGTCTCCTGGAACTGCCATAAGCAGACCATTACTGCCCTTTCCATTATGGAAAGCGAATTTTTGGCGGTTGTGGACGGTGTGAAGGAGATAATTTGGTTGGAACGCATATTTGACGCTGAAGTGATGATCGACGGGTTTGACCGGGAAATACCATGTGTTTATGCCGATTCAATGCCTGCGATCCAGTATGCGAAAAACCGCATAGAAAATCGCGCAAACAAACACATAGACGTGAAATTGCATTTCTTGCGCGACTGGTTCGAGAAAGATGTTTTTCGAATCAGGCACATCCCAGGGACCCTCAACGTCGCGGACATTATGACAAAGTGGTTGTCCCGCGCAAAATTGGACGCGTTGTGCGAGCACATTTTTGTTGCGACAAATTGATTAATCGAAGGGGGATTTATTTGTATGCGATTAATTATTTTGTCCGTTTCCCCATGCATTTCTGGATAGGCATGGCAGATATGTGTGTTGGCATCCTTTGGATACCCGTGTAGCGCATATTAATGCTACTCTTATGTGTTAACACACATATTCTATGTTTCTTGTGTCGTCTGCTTGAGAGAGCGATAAATGTTGTTTTCCGTGTTGTTTATCGGTTACTTATGCCTAGGTTAACAATTACTTATATTGTAAAGAACAAATCAATGCTTGTTGCTATTGAGTTGTCCTATTGTCATATTTTGTACGGTTTGAGACCAATTAGCCTCAAACCCAGTTGTTTTCTGTTTTCACGTGATTAAAAACATGGCGGGCGCGAAGTGCGAGCTCCCCGCACATTTTAAGCTGGTTTCAACTCCTTTCCGATGTTTCCTGGCCTCCACGGACTGGACAACGTTAACGTAGTTCCACCCGATCAGGTAGTAGTCGGCATCGCCGCACGAGATTTAGCTCCGTGCGGTTGAATTAAAGATACACTTGACTAATACTTGACATGAACGCTCTGCGTTCGAAATAGTGTATAATTATTATACTAATACACACGATCGCGCAAGCGATTGTATTTTCTCCTTATTGTTTGTTTTCAAGGACGCGATGGCAGACTTAATGTCGCCTCGCTCCTTGAAAATGACTCACGACAATTGACACGAACGAGACAAAGGAAACGAGCTCTCTTATTATATTTCCAGGAATGGGAATAATTTATTGGACAGATTTTGGAATAATTTATAGAACGTTGTTTTCTATTTTTATTCGTTATTTTATTCGCGAATTTTTCCGATGACACTAATTTATTTTAGATTCGTTTTAAATTCGAGTTGTTCCCGAATTTTAGGAATAGTTTTAGACAAATTTATTTCTTTACAATTTATTTATGACAAGAACATTTATTTACATGTTCTAAAATTGTCATTGGAGATTTTCACGAACGATTTCGCGAATTTATTGGTTTAATACGAATTTACAGTTTAATTTTAAATTAAATAATCCGAAGAGAATTTCCGGATTAATACGCTCGATTCCGTCACGTGGTTATCGTTGGACGTGAGCCAGATGTGCCAAGAAGACTCTTTCTTCCTGACAAGGACGAATCAATGAACAGGAATAGGACTCGACGAACGGCCGCACGTTTCAGCGACGTTCCTCGAGCCCACCCCCTATTTATCTCCGTGTTATTGGCAATTTTATTAATTATTTTGTTTCCATCATTACAGATGGAGCTCCGAGACACGTGGGGAGCGCTCAGCCCCGCATGCATAGTGCGAGCGGGCATTTATCGAGGCGTACTGCCCGATTTTCTGCGCCGCTGCTTTGGCGAAGATGCAAAGCCATACCGCCTGCGCGTATTATTTTCGCGCGCCCTCGCCAAGCGTTGGGTTAACGATTGCACACTCCTGGACGCGTTCCCGGAGTCGGTGCGAGACGTCGTTGCTGCAGAGCTCGCTCGCAGCGATGACCCGAAGTCTCCGATCTTCCACCCGGCCCTGTCGAGCCAATACTCCGGCAGGCCAGTGGAGGAGCATGTATTGTTCGCGTGGCAAGCGGCCGAGCCCGAGGAGGCCCGCGAAGAAGTGTATCAACACTACCGCCAGCAGCTAATCGACACTGCGCCGGCGGTTGCAGAGCGTATCCTGCAAGACGACGGAATGAGCACCGCCGATATACACCTGTGGTGCGAGCAGATTCGGCAGGGAGAAGTTACGCCACAGTGGCGACCGAGAATGGGGATTCTCACGTCACAAGCCGAAATGTGGCAGTTACATTATTTGGGAATTCTCGGCCCCAAATATAATTTCCCAAGGAAGCGCAAGCGCTCCAAGGGAACCGGGGACAGCGAATCGCGCTCCCCGGGCCGGTCAAAGAAACAGTGCGTCGAAAGGCACTCGACCGTAAACGATGGAGCGGGAACGTCAGCGCAGCCACCGCGCGACTCCGCGAATTACACCAGACCAAGGGTGTTTGTCAACCGTCAGATGAAAGACGGTAAGGAGACTCGAGAAGTCTGGATTTCGGGCGACGAAGAGCGAGTCTCTCGTCCCCGTGTCGGCAGACATCCGCTGACTCACCGTGAGCAGCGGAAACGAGACCGCAAAGAGCGGTATTTCGCTCGCTGCAAGGCGCGGGGAATTCCCCTTCCCGATCACGCTCTCAAAGCAATAGAAGCGAAGGAGGCGAGAGAAGCACGATCGAAGTCGAGTGGCAGATCTTCCGGGGAGCGTCGCGTCCTAGCGCCAGACACGCGGGACCTGTAGCAGAGGAGTGCGCTCACAGTATAAAATACTGTGTGTGGAAGCGAGTTTAAATGCCGAAACACGGCTAATATGAGCGCAATGACGTGCGCGCACCTCCAGCGCTTGAAAATGGTGGAAAATAAAGTCACTGCACTCTAAAGTGCTCATGAGTGACAAACACAATGTAAAAATAAACTAAATGTTTAATAAAAACGAAAATGCTTACATAATGTGGTCCATTTAGATGGAGAAAATACATGAGTGCTTGCTGGCATGCAAGCGGCCATTGTGATTGTGAAAAACATACAAGTGACACCATCTGGTGTTGGAAAAAGTAAACTAATACTAACATGATGCAGGCAGCATTATGCCCAATGTTAAATAATGAAATAAATCCTAATAAATACACTAGGCTGCATAATGCAGTAATACATTAAGAAATGCGCAAAACAAGTACGGAGGACTGTTTGGCATTGATAAACAACAATTTCCCCCTTCGATGGCAAATAGCCGCAAAAATAAAGAATAAGTTAAGGGAAAAACTTTAAATGTAACTTTACATAGAATAATAATAATGGAAATAATAATTCGGAATATCGAGCCGGGTACTGTTAAATTAATCACTACGGAAGCCCGAAAATTCCCACTGGAACTCGATGATCCTCAAAATTCGGGTAAAACTAAATTAAGAATGTCACGATAGGTTGAAATTGAAAATCCGGGAAATCAGCAGGCGCAGTTGAGATGAACTTAACCATTTGGTAAAAATGTCTGCCACGTTCATTGATCCGGGGACTTTGCGCAATTGGAATGCACCTGCTGTGTACCATTCCCGAATCCAATGAAATTTCACTCGGATATGTTTCGTTTTACTGTTCTCCACGTCATTTGATGTGAATTGGATGGAAGAAAGCGCATCGGAGAACACTAAAGGTGGTGAAGATCTATTCAGCATCGGGACGGAACTGTAGACGTAATCCAGCCAATAAAGCTCACGGACACACTCAACGAGGGCAACAAACTCCGCCTCCATCGTTGAGCACGCCACGCTGGTTTGTTTACGACAACTCCATCCGATGGGGACGTTTCCAATAAAAGCTATATACCCGCCGAAACTCAAAGAAGTGCTGACTTCGGTGGCCCAGGACGCGTCAGTATATCCCCATAGTTGTCCATTGGAACAATTTGACAGTTCAATTGCATAATCCAAAGTATTGCCTACATAGCGCACAACCTGCATGAGCGCCTTGATGTGAGTGTGGTTGTAGCAATTGTTGAATTGTGACAACATTATCACTGAGAATAATATATCAGGTCGTGTCCTCGATGCGAGGAAGAGAAGAGAGCCAATTAACGAACGATAAGGAAATTCTGGCAAGTCCTCTTTCGACCCTTTGACGAGCGTCGTTCCTGGTGTTACTGGGACCTTGATGAGTTTATCGGCGATAATTTCAAATTTCTTGAGAATCTTCTGTATGTATGCACGTTGGATGATGAAGATTCCTTTGGGAGTACGGATGAACTCTACACCTAAGAGTTTCGTAATTGGTCCTAAATTCACGACATCGAATTTGGTGCTGATGAGCGCAATTAATTGTGTAAGGACGTTATCCGTCGCGTAAAATAGAACTATATCATCGACGTATATTAGCATCACGGCGGAAGTTCCGTATATGTATACACAGTTGCATCCTGGTAATCTGCGAAATCCTAAATCGCGCAATGTTTGATCTAATTTCTCAAACCATTGGCGCCCGGACTGGTGGAGACCATAGAGCGACTTTATCAGGAGCCATACATGATTTGGATTTGAACATGTTGCGCCAGCTGGAATGCGCATATATACTTTGTGCGCAAGATCGCCGTATAGGTACGCGCACTTCACATCTAAATGCGCGTCCTTCCACCCTTTGAGGACTACTAATAGGCAGAAAAATAGGCGTATGAGAACAAAGTTGACAACAGGGCTAAAGACTTCATCGTAGTCTACACCTAAAGTTTGGCGAAAGCCCTGTGCCACTAATCTGGCGCGATATCTGGCTGGTTTGCCTAGAGCATCTTCCTTCAGTTTGAAGAGCCACTTGCACCCTAATATGGTTGTATTTTCCGGTTTAGGGACCTCTTCATAGACGCCTCTTTCTGCAAAAGTGTCTAACTCTTCATTAATGACTTCCTGCCATTTGGTTGCATCCGGAAATCTTACAGCCTCTGCGTAACTTGTGGGATCACGACGACAAAGGTGTACTCTGGGAAGTGGTGGCGGAAGATTCTCTAATTCATATTCCATGTTGCCAAAATAAAATAGTTCAGGATCATAAGGAATGTTGTTCATGTGACAGAATTCCTCAACGTCACCTCTAGAACGTAATCGGAGTCCTGCTTCTGGGAAATAATAAACATCGACTTTGAGTTTTCCAGGTTCCTGTACTTTGCGCAAATGTTCCTCCCTTTTCCAGTGTCTACACTCAGTATCTCCACCAATGTAACGCCATTTATATGCAGTTGCAGCTCCAGTTGGAGGTGGACCATGGTGGGCTGCTTGATGAGCTTGTGGCGCATTTCCACGAGAGCCTCGACGAGCATTTACAAAACTCGGAGGTGAACCAGGTGGTGTATGACTTGGTGTATTGCCGGGAGTAATGACTGGACTCGGCACCGGCGTTATTACTGGAGTAATTAGAGGGGCTCGAATAGGAGATCCCGGAGTTGGAGTGGCTGGCGGAGTTCGGAATTGAGCACCCGCTGGGGTCGAATCGTCAGAGTCATAGTCCGTATCACATTCATCCTCTGAATCCGGAAATTTGGGCCAATCAGTATATTCCAGTCCGTCGTCAAACCTCACATGCGGTTGTGAAATGCGCAATGGTTGATAAGTTTGCGATGTTTGATGCGATTGGTCCTCATCTGGTCCTATCCACGGTTGCTGCGGACCTCGATAATGGTTGGAACGTTTGTAGGATTGCCGTTCGTCAATTTGGACGTGAATGGATTCGATGACTTTGTTATCTGTTGGATTTCAGACGCGATAACCTCGCGTTGTCGTGGCGTATCCAACCAAATAGCCCTCCCAAGCTCGTGGATCCAATTTGTCCCTGCCAGGAGCCGTGTGATGTACCCAGCATTTGGAGCCTAACTTCCGGAGGTGTCGGAGCGAAAGGGCACGTCGTCGCCACAAAATATAGGGCACCTCATTTTTGAGACGAGAATGAGGGCACCGGTTCTTTATATAAGAGAAAGTCACTGCGAATTCCGCCCAAAGTTCATTAGGTAATCCGGTTTCGTCTAGGATGGCACGCGTGTAATCCGCCATGGTGCGGTTTATTCTTTCCGCTGTGCCATTCATAGCGGGACTATGTGGATTGGTCCGTTGGGCTTGAATCCCAGTTTCCTTTAAATAGCGGTCGAATTCGTTTGATAAGAACTCCCCTCCTCGGTCAGTTCGGATGGCCTTCACTCGTTTGCCCGTCACTCGTTCGATTCGTGTGACGTAGTCTTTGAACAATCCAAATACTTGGGATTTTTGAGCCATCGGAAATATCCAGGCATAGCGCGTGGCGTCGTCGATAATCGTTAGCACATAACGCGCGCCTCCGTAGGAAGTCGTTCTTGATGCTCCCCACACGTCCATGTGTAGGAGATCTAAAGCCTTTGTAGAAATAGGATGTTCATCAGGTTTATGGGAAATGCGCGTTGATTTCGCAATTCGACAATGATTACACGAAAGTTCCTTGTTCACTTCTGCCGGTGTCACTCCATAAACTTGGTTATTTCCGGCCAAAAGTTTCATTGCATTGGTGTGAAGATGACCCAATCTGCTGTGCCATATCCCAGTCGCATCCTTTTTAACCGTAGGCGCTGCAACTTTCTTTTGATTCGCCGACTTTAGATTCGGTTTGGAAGTTGGAGGAATTGCCTTTAATGTGTCGGCAAAGGATGGGACTTGAGGTAATGGTTTGGTAGGAACAGGTACAGGAGGTGTCTTGGACTGGGTTACTTTGATTGGTGCAGGTGGAGGAATTTCATTTGGCAAAGGAGGGAATTCGAGCCGAAAATCAGTAAAAAGTTCAGGATTTTTCGACTTTTTCTTTGCTCTTGGATACTGGATGAAATCCTCTTCTGTCGTGACTAATGTTCGGGTCGGAGCGATTGACTGCGCAATAGGTACATCCACTGTTGACATCAGTGTTGAAGGTGGGCACAAGCCGTCGACATAATAAAGGCCGCCCTTTTCTTTGGCCCGAAGCATTGGATGCTTAATGTCGGATTTGTAGACATAGACGTCTCCATTCCAAATATGGATGTGATGTTTAGTTTTGTCCATTTTTGACACTGAAATCAAATTCGCCTCGAATTTTGGCGCATACAACACATCTTGGAGATTTACGACACATTCTACGTTGTTGATCATGGAGATAATCTGGACTTTGCCCTTTCCTAGAACTTCGGAATGTCCTTGACCTAATGCTATGTTAAAGGGCACAACTTTAACAAAGTCCTGAAACCAAGCCTGGACGTGGCACACATGATCTGTTGCCCCACAATCCACGATCCATTCATGTGATTGCATGAAGTGAATTGTGGGCAACTGTTGCGGAGCACTTGCGAAAAAGTTTGTTTCTCGTCTTGCGCTGGAATTCCCCCTTGGTCTAGAATCATCTCGGTTTGAGTTCTTATTGCGTTTATGGCTTGAACTCCTCGGCTTCCTTTGAAGTGAAGCTGCCGGTTGATTCTTGTCATCTCGGCGCGATGGCAAAGGACATTTATTTGCGTAATGGCCAAATTCCTGGCAATTAAAACACTGCACCGAAGATAACGGTCGAGAGGGACGAGAACGATTTCTCCCACGTTGCTGTTTTTCACCAGCATATGCACGAGAATGTTTTGAATTGTCCACGTCGCGTGAATCCATAGCTTTGAGTCGCATATGTTCCGCGAGTAACTGTTCGGACACTTTCTTTGGTGTGAATTCACCGTTGGGCAAGTGATATGTTGTGAATGAAATCTGTGAATATTCACGAGGCAATAAGTCCAAGTATTGGTAAGCGTGGTGATCAGGCGAAGTTATCTCTCCGATATCCTTCATTTGGCGGACATGATAGTCAACGCGTCCTAAGAAGTCGGCCATATCTTCGCCCTGCTCTAGGCGCAAATTCAAAAATTCGCGGCGCATGGCTGCCTGTCGTGCGCGAGATGATGGCGCATAAATGTTGGCTAAAATGTCCCATGCTTCCTTCGGGGTTTTACAATCATCTAGCGCAGACTTCTTCGCCTCGCTTACAGAACAGTATATTAAGCCTAATGCCTTGGCTTTACGACGCTTGTATTTCTTCTTTTCCTTGTCACCCGCGGTTTTAAGGAATTCTGCCTCTTCTTCTTCAGTTACGTGTTCCCATAACTCTTCACTTCTCAGCACCATGCGCATTGAGCGCTGCCATAGTTCGTAGTTTCCTACGCTGAGAATCGGAAGGCGTCCGGAATTGGCTTCGACGGATTTTGACATAATGACGTGGAGCTACGAAACAATCCGAAGCGAAGCACACAGGACGGAAAATGGTACAATTGATGAACTTGACGGTCTCGGAGCACAATATCGCGTTGCACAACACAAATACGGCGCACTAATCGAAGCACTGTCAAAGCGGATATCAATCGAATTGGGCGACCACTTCTGAAGTGGCCAAATAACCCTAGCCAGCCAACACACAGGGGTCCGTTCGCCTACCTGGAGGCGCGGGAGTACCTGCTGGCCGCGGTAAGCACTGGCTAGGAATGAGTTTGTGCGGTGGTTCGACTGAACCGGAGGGCACAAACTATTCTAAGGGACCCACAAAAACTTAATACTATCTTAAATACTAACAAGCTAATTACGACTACTGAAAAGCAATTTTTAATTAGTATGATGAGACGTTGCGCCAATCTAGAGATGAAAATGGCGTAGTTGCGCATTTAAAATGCGAAAATCGTCGAAAAATCGTCGATACAACGACCGTACACGGTGTACTAAGTCGGGAATTAGTCCAAATCGTCGTTCACGCTGTGTAAAGCGGGTTTCCAACGTTGATTCTCGTTGGAAAATGGCGAAAATCTGAAAATACACAAAATTCGCTTCGAAAATCGCGAAACTCGCGGAAATTCGAGCGAAATTAAATAACAAATCGTGGAGCCGGTAGCACAGACTGCGTGAGAACGTCGGCGTGTCGTCGCGAACGTTCTAGAGACGAAAATCGTCGCGGAAATCGGCGCAATCTGCAAATAGAAAATTTATCGCAAATTCGCGAATTTCGCGAAAATGGCGATAAAAATTAGCGGTTTCGGCGTGCTGCAAGGATAGCAACCATCCTCTGCTACCACTTGTAGCAGAGGAGTGCGCTCACAGTATAAAATACTGTGTGTGGAAGCGAGTTTAAATGCCGAAACACGGCTAATATGAGCGCAATGACGTGCGCGCACCTCCAGCGCTTGAAAATGGTGGAAAATAAAGTCACTGCACTCTAAAGTGCTCATGAGTGACAAACACAATGTAAAAATAAACTAAATGTTTAATAAAAACGAAAATGCTTACATAATGTGGTCCATTTAGATGGAGAAAATACATGAGTGCTTGCTGGCATGCAAGCGGCCATTGTGATTGTGAAAAACATACAAGTGACACCATCTGGTGTTGGAAAAAGTAAACTAATACTAACATGATGCAGGCAGCATTATGCCCAATGTTAAATAATGAAATAAATCCTAATAAATACACTAGGCTGCATAATGCAGTAATACATTAAGAAATGCGCAAAACAAGTACGGAGGACTGTTTGGCATTGATAAACAACAGGACCTTCGCGAGATCATCACTCAGATGAAACGCAAGAAATTGTCGCGTTTCGACCCCGCGATGCAGTTCGCCCGCAAGATGGGCATCGTCGAGGATGGTACCGTGATCCCACACGAGGTGGCACGGTGGTTAAGCGAATATGTCAATTCGCGACCGCGTGTAGAAAACGCACCTACGGCCGTCGTTCCACCGACGAGTTCTGTAAGCCAGCTCCCGGCACTCCAAGTCACGCCGACTGGAGTGCAAGCGACGCTGCCACCGCCAACGCAACAGTCTTTGACGTTGCTGTTGCCGACGCAGCCATCGACGTCGCAACCACTGCCGGCACAGCAGTCCCTGACGCTGCCGCCGCCGACACAGCCGCTGCCGCCGCCGACGCAGCCCCCGCCGCCGCCGACGCCGCCGGACTCGAGCGTCACACCGAACCCGACCGTCGACGACTCTGTGATGCTGCCCGTGCACCAGAGTATTGCGCGGGAATGCCATAACGCCCGATTCGGAGAATATTACCCGAGCAAGGCAAGACACGACCGCACCGCGATGTGGTATGAACAGCATGACGAAAACGCACGGCTGGCTCGAGAAGCAGCCAATCCATCGATCGAAGAGCTCTTGGCCTTCGCATTTGTGATGGAGGACCCGAGGGCCGCCGCCGCTGCTCTGCAGGGCGCCGACGTCACTCAGCGCCATTTCATCGAGTGGGGGATTTCGATGATGCGGCACCACTCGCGTGCGTTCGCTGCAGATCCTGATCGCAGCAACCCTGTAAATCGGCGCAGTCCAGAGAATAACATCGGGTACCCGTACCCGTACCCGTAACCGTACCCGCCCGTACCCGTAGGGTACGGGCGGGTACGGTTATAGATCTCCCGCGACTCCCGGTTACGGGTCGGGTACGGGTACGTTTTTTGTTCGTTTTTTGTACGTTTTTTGTCCTGCTGGCCACGTAATCGCGGGTACGGGTAGGGTAGGGTAGGGGGATTCCGGGATAGCCCGGGTACGGGCGGGTACGGGTACGAAATTGTTTCGGTGACGGGTAACGGGCGGGTAACGGGTAAACTTTTTTCGCCAATGTTATTCTCTGGCGCAGTCTACAGCTGGCTTTGACAAAAATCATGGTCCAGTTATTGACCCCCTCGCTCTTTGGGGTCGGACGACAGGCGATGGCCTGTTGGTCCGTAGTAGACAGAGAGGGTGTGCAGATACCTCGCGCACTCGTTGGGGAATGGAGCGCCATTCTCCCCAACCCGGCGATGACTCGCTTCGAGCTGACCCGGGACGTGGTGAACCCCGAATGGGAGGGGTATAAGTTGCGGAGCATGGCCTTCCGCCACGCCGTTACCACGTGGGAGCCAACACCGTCAGCGCAGTCACACGCAATGATGGTCACGAGTGAAGAGCCGATGGAGAGCGACGCCGCCTCTTCGACTGCTTCACGTGGAGCCCCAACTCCACCTCCGCCGCCGCCACCGATGCCACCAGCGGCGACACCACAGACACCCGTCCTATCAAATGCGGCGGGTAAGCCGAGACGCCTGCTGTGCCGGACGCCGCCAACGATGTCCGCCGCTCGCCAGAGCCTGACGCCTCCCGCAGCCCAAGAAGCGCGGGAAGAGACTGTCCAGCAGGCAGTGGTTTCGAAGAGCGCCAAGCCAGCGAAAGCGGCGAAGCTTCAGACAAACTACTATGAGAAGTTATGCGACGAGTTCTCTCAACTGTCGATGACGACAGCGACGCGAAAATTCATCCTCGCTCAGAGAGACAAGGGGAAATCGGTATTCGTTTGGCTACACAACCAGGTGCGCCAGACTACCGATTTGATCCTCCATCAGCGTTTGCTGAGGGCCCACCGTGCGCCTCGAACGGCCGCGGAGGCGAACGCGATCCGGCACACCAATTCCGGGTTTTCGGCGTTCATTCCGCGGGTTTGGCTGCATGAGAGGAGACGTGCCCCGTACGAGCCAGCCGGCGGCCACGCATTGTGCTTTATTTCCGAGCACGAGGACCCCCGCGACCAGACTTCAGCCTTGGTTGGAGATCTGGTTTTGCCGCCCGGCGTTGTGCCGCCCGGCGCTGAGCCGCCTGTCCCTGGAGTGAGTTTCGCCCAGGCGATGGATCCAGCGTCGGGTCCCAGCAAGAAGGATTGATCGCTCCGAACACGCGCGGTCAGAGCTGGGAGGGGGACGTGTGGTGACCCGACTGGGGTGGGGCACGAAGAGTTTCTCTCGTGGCCTACATACGGGTAAAGAGGGGGAGTCGCACGCGCGCCTCCCTTCCCTCAGAGCATTGACATCCAGTCAATGGACGGGCGTCTGCCCTGGGGGAGTGGGGGAGATCCGTCTCTTCCACCATTGGGTAGCTAAAGTCACCTGTCACCCCCCGCTTTGTGCAAAGGAATTTGCCTTGCACTGAGCGGGCAGAACCAACACAAAAATCAACCAAGATACAAGTAAAAGCCAAACGTCCTAAAACGATCAAGCCTAAGTACAAAGACTTCAGGAGTGACCTAGGACAAGGGACTTTCAACCTGAGTACGATTGATTTGTGTTAACCTCCGCAGAGTAACCTGCGAAACAAGATTACCACACTATTTTAGCAAGCCAGCTAGAAATAGTAAACCTACTCCAATTTAGCGAGTTGTGCAGACAAACGGTCGCACAAGCCTAAATTGCAGTAACCACGACGAGCGTTCCCGCCGCTGTGTGTATCGCCGGGAACCACCAAGCGTCCGCCGCTGTGTGATCGCCGGACACCTAAACAAAACCCTAAACCTAGACAACAGACCAGAAGTAAGACCTTTTAGGCATTCACTCGCGCCCGACCAGCGTGAGCCCGAAGGACCGAACGAGAAACGTGAGACGAGGACGCCATTCATTGCCACGCCGGCCCAAGACGACACCACGTTGCCACGCGGACGCCATCTTGGATCCAGAGCGCCAACAAAGGACGACCTCGACCAGTTTCCCGCCAACTTCACACACCCCAACCTTTTACCTTTTTATTCCCTTACATATTTTATCCCTTTTACCTGTACATTCCCGTATAATAAATACATTTATTATATTTACTATTTTACATTGTTTGCCGTTTCACATTATTTGGGTAACCGCTTGAGTAAAGCGGTATTGCGAGATTAGAGAGTGACTCAGACCACGTATCAGCGACAGACCGAGTTGAGCGCGACACAGGTTGCAGTGGTTTGGGCCAAAATTGAATTGGCTGGATTAACGTTGGGTTTAGGTTAACTTTTGGGTTTGATTGTGTTTGGGTATTGGCCAGATTGGCATTGGTTTTGGTTTAGTGTGGTTTGGGTTTGGGTTGCATTATTATGGGTTTGGTTTAGTTTTGCAAAAATTTATTTTATTTTTGGTTGTATACATTTGTCTGATCTATGACTTTGGCTTTGTGGGTGAACAGCTAGTATTTATTAAAATGCACCTTATTAAAAAATATTTTGTTCCATCACACAAATAAGAACTAGTTTTTTTGCATTACATTTTAAAATTGGTTGGATATAACTATAACCTAATATGGTGGATAGGAAGTCACGTGACTATTTAAATAATTGCAAAATTGCAAAATTATGAGATTGTTTTTGAAACTAATTATTAATCACAATTTGTGATGGCCACTTGGATTGAGTTTGGCTGCTGCCATTTTTGCCAAAATAGCAAAACTACCTTTGATTTTGTGATTGTGTATTTTTTCTGTTTTGTGTTTTTGCAATTATGCACATGATTGGTGGAACTGATATCATGTGACAAATCCAAAAGTGCAAAATTGCTAAAGTTGCAAAATTACAAAATTGCTTAATTAATGAAACCCCCTATTGTAGAATGTCATCTACTGTAAAGTCACCATACATCCCTTGTGAACATAACGCCGTGAAACTTTCTTGGGTTAGATTGTCGAATAATTGCGCACGTCCTGTTTTATCACCTGGCGGCACTTCACCTTGTTCTTGCGTATAACGTAGAAGAAAACTATAAAGTGACTCGTCGGCTCATTGTTTTACATTAAGAAGTCGCCTTTCTCTTGTAAGTGGAACGAGATCGAAACAATCGAGGAAAGAGGCTTCGAAAGTTCGCCAACTATTAAAAGTATGACGTTGCTTATGGAACCAACGTTGTGCATGGCCTAATAGTCGTCCAGGTACAGCAGTGTGTAAATTATTATTTACTGCCGTCGCACTTGGCAAATTTCGGGAAATTGGCACAGAAATATTTCCTTGTCCGGAATTTCCCATTCTTTCGGCCGAATTCGATCGCCAAGAACTAGCTGGTAACTGAATCGAAGGTTGAACAGATAGTGAAGAATTTAACTGCCCATTGTCGTCACGAGCAACATTCATTCGCCATCCAGGCAATTGCTGGTAACGATATGTGGCCGGTGAACGAGGGCCAGTTCGATCTACAGATACGCTTTGCTCGTTGGTTACAATTGAAGGGCAGCAGAGGAGAGCAGCGCAAAATTCGGTGTGAACCGAAGCGTGGAAACGTGCGCGGGCGCCGTGTCGCTGACACGGACGTAGCGACGATGCTACAAAAAATGCCGGGACCAAAGCGCGCGGCCAAATGCCGCTTATATGCGCTGAATGTGATGACAATAGCACTTAGGGTGCTGTAAAATATAAACAAACACTCTAAAATGATAAAACTTTACTAAAACATAAGGAAAATCTTACATATCGTGTCCAAAATTAGGAGAAAGCACACAAACGTGTGTGCGGCCATCTTGGATGGTGAAAAGTACAAGTATGACACCTGGTGTCGGAATTAGGCGTTACATAAACGAAAAAAACTAGAGAATGCATGGTACTCCATGCTTAGGTACAAAAAACGAGGTAAATATATAAATAATCATAAATAAAGTCGAGAATTGAATTATCACAACAAATACACTTGGATAATTAATAAACAAAAGATCAAATGTGATCCTATATCACATCGACGCACTTTGGGCTATTTTTGACCAACAATTCCCCCTTTCGATGGAAATAGGATCGGGGAAAATAACAATCGGATACTGGAATTACAGTGTACATGAGATCGAAAAAGGAAAATAATAAAGTCGAATCATCGAGCCGGGTACTGTTATTGAAGAACGCTACGAAAGCCCGAAAATTCCCACTGGAACTCGATGATCCACAATGTCGGGTAATAACTTAAGAGTGTCACGAGAAAGTCACGGTGAAAATTCAAAGTCGGAAGATCTTAGAGATTAACGATCGCAAACGCTCAGAACTGAGCCATTTGGTAAAAATGTCCGCAATGTTCTGTTCACCGGAAACTTTGTGTAAACTGAAACATCCCGCCGTATACCACTCTCGTAGCCAATGATATTTGACGCGGATATGCTTAGTCTTGGAATTCTCCACGTCATTCGAAGTAAACTGGATGGCTGCGAGGGCGTCGGAATAGATGATAGGACGAGATATTCTGTTTAAGATCGGGAACTCGGTGAAAATGTTGTCGAGCCAGAATGTTTCTTTAACGCATTCAACCAGGGCGATGAATTCAGCTTCCATGGTTGAACATGCGACCGTTGATTGTTTTCGGCACGACCAGCCAATTGGCACATTTCCGATGAAGGTTACGAATCCGCCGAAACTTAAGGACGTTGCCAAGTCGCTTGCCCATGAAGCATCCGTACAAGCCCACAATTGGCTAGAATTGCAGCCGGAAAGTTCGATACGATAGTCAATGGTATTGGCCACGTATTGGAGGACTTGGAGCAGGGCTCGGATGTGGGTCTTGTCGTAACACGCATTGAACTGACTCAGCGAAATGACCGAAAATAAGATATCGGGGCGAGTTCTCGAAGCAAGAAACAGAAGTGAACCGATGAGAGATCGGTAAGGAAAGTCCGGTAGATTTTCGGTAGACCCCTTCACGAGTGTCGTCCCGGGTGTGACGGGAACCTTCACGAGGCGATTGATAGAGACCTCGAACTTCTTAACGAGCTTGGTAATGTAGGCGCGTTGCGTGATGAAGGTTCGCCCAGCGTCTCGGATGAACTCGACGCCCAATAGCCTCGTGATGGGACCAAGATTAACTATGTCGAACTTGGACGAGATAAGCCGGATGATTCGGGTTAAAACGGTGTCGGAAGCGTAGAACAGTACGATGTCGTCCACGTAAACTAGCATGACGGCGCAATTGCCGTAGATGTACACACAATTGCACGCGGGCATCTTCCGAAAACCGAGGGCTCGAAGCGTTCCATCCAACTTTTCGTACCATTCCCTCCCCGATTGGTGAAGTCCGTAGAGGGATTTAACAAGCAGCCACACATTTCCGGGATTCGAACAAGTTGCACCTGCGGGGATGCGCATGTATACCTTGTGCTTCAGGTCCCCATACAGGTATGCACTTTTGACGTCGAGGTGTGCGTCCTTCCATCCTCTGAGGACGACTAGAAGACAGAAGAACAGTCGGATCAAAACAAAGTTCACGACCGGACTAAAAACCTCGTCGTAATCAACCCCGATGGTTTGGCGAAAGCCTTGTGCGACGAGTCGAGCACGATAACGAGTTATTTCGCCGCTGAGATCCGTCTTCAGTTTGAAGATCCATTTACAGCCTAAAACTGTAGTATTGGGTGGTCTCGGAACTTCCTGATAAATCTGCCTCTCCTTAAAAATCCCCAATTCTTCATTGATGGCTTCACGCCATTTCGGAGCGTCCTGAAATTTTGGAATTTCCGCATAAGAAGTCGGTTCGGTTCGGCAGAGGTGAGCAACATGTCGCACTGCTGGGATCGCAGGTATGGTATGTTCTATGCTTCCGAAAAAGAAAAGCTCCGAGTCGTATGGAAGGTCGTTCATGGTACAAAACTCTTCGATCTCCTTTCTGGATCTAAGCCGTAGATTCGGCTCCGGAAAGTAGTAGACATCGGTATCGATGCAACCGGGCCGCTGATCCTTTCGCAAATGTTCTTCGCGGACCCATCGACGGAAAATGGTGTCACCACCAATATAGCGCCAGTAGAAAGATGTTTTGCCGACCGAGGGTGCTTCGACAAACGTTGCACCTTGGGGCAACGGAGACATTGCACCTTGTTCGAAGATAGGCATCGTATGGTGCAAAATATTCTGGCCGGCTCTCCTACGTGTGGTTACGAAACGCAACGATGAACCAGGTGGTGAAAGACCAGGAGAACTTGCTTGTGATTCTGTGAAGACATGCTGAGATTGAGATTGCTCAAGCATATCCGGTTGGATTGCCTCTTCGCCGATCTGTTCAACATCTTCATCAGTGTCTTGGCCTTCTTCTTGATAAAGGATAGGATACGATATTGACCGTCCCATACTCGCTGAATCCGGTAGTGCTAGTGCACACGCCTCTATTAATTGACGTTCAGGCGTTCTCAACGGAGAAAGGCGAACACAGGGAATCGATATCGATTTCGAAACTGATCCATTCCCGTTATCATCATCGTTATCATCGTCACTCGATGAATCGTCATCAGATTCGACTTTCGGCCAATCCAAATAAACGGTGTCGTCAAACGACACTCTCTGTTGTTGTTGTTGACCAACATCGGGTTCTGTGAATGTCTCTTGGCGATGACCATTCCGCGTTTTAAGCGACTTCCGATATGACTGATGTTCATCAATGCGTACATGGATTGATTCCGTTACGCTATTGTCTATAGGGTTCCACACTCGATAACCACGTGTGCCAGTGGCGTATCCCACAAGGAAACCTTCCCAAGCACGGGGATCGAGCTTTTTGCGTCCCGGTGCGGTAAAGTGCACCCAGCACTTGGATCCAATTTTCCTCAGGTGGCGCAAAGAAAGAGCACGCTGACGCCAAAGTATGTATGGCACTTGGTTATTCAAACGGGAATGTGGACTTCTATTTTTAATGTAGGCAAAATTTACCGCGAGTTCAGCCCATAAACCTTCCGGAAGTTGTGTCTCTTGTATAACAGCTCTAATGTGGTCAACCATTGTCCGGTTAATTCTCTCGGCTGTTCCATTCATCTGGGGGCTTGACGGATTTGTACGCTGTCCCTGGATCCCCTTTTCCTTCAAGTATTGTTGAAATTCATTGGACATGAATTCGCCGCCCCTATCGGATCGAATAGCTTTGATGCGCGTATTCGCAACGCGCTCGACCCTGGCGACGATCTCCTTGAAGCACGAGAAAACTTGGGATTTTTGTGCCAAAGGGGTGATCCAAGTGTACCTCGTCGCGTCATCGATGACGGTAAAAACGAAGCGAGCGCCCCCAAACGAGGCTACCGGATACGGCCCCCACACGTCCATATGCAAAAGATCAAGGGGCTGAGATGTTGAAGGATGTAGATCCGGCTTGTGAGAAGCCCTGACGGATTTCGCAAGGCGGCAGTCGTTGCACGCCAATTCTTGCGACACTTCCGCTGGTTCGAGTCCATATACATTGTCATTATTGGCTAACAACTTCAACGCATTGGTGTGCAAATGCCCAAGGCGACTATGCCACAAACCGGTTGCATCTTTCACAGAGGCAGGGTTGGCAAGAGCTTTCTTCGGGAACTGGACAGGATTTGGAATAACCTTCTTTTGTGATTGAGAAGGATTACCAGCGGATTGGATGGGAGAAGGAGATGTGACGGGTGGAGGACTGCTGGGGATATGCTGGAGAGCATTGGCATAGGAATGGATTGGAGGGTTGATGTGGATGGGCAAGGATTGTGGCACGGGTAGAGGATTAGTGGCAACCGAAATTGACGTTGGCACCTCAGTCGCAGGCAATGGCGGCATTTGAATCCTAAAATCCGTGATGTTTCGTTGCATAGCCTTCTGCTTCTTCGCCTTTGGAATATTCACGAAGTCAACTTCCGTCGTAACAAATGTCTGTACTGGCGGTTGTTGGATTATCTGTGAAGACGTAGTGGCAACCGTTGGATTTGTACACAACCCATCCAGGTAATACAATCCTCCTTTTTCCTTTGCTCTCAGAATTGTTTCAGCAATGTTCGATTTATAAATGTTGATCTCCCCGTTGTAGGTGTGGATATGGTGACTAGTCTTGTCGATCCTCGAGACGGAGATTAGATTTGCCTCGAAATTGGGTGCATAAAGCACATTCGTTAATGTCACATTGCAGTGAGAATTGTCCACACGAGTCTGCAATAGGACATTTCCTCGGCCAGTCACTTGTGATTTCCCTTGTCCCAACTCGATGTCAAAAGGGACGATGTCTGAGAAATCAGAAAACCATACGTGGGAAACATGGTCGGTGGCACCGCAGTCGACTATCCATTCATGTGACTGCATCAGATGGGCAACGGGACGTTCAATCATCGGCGGAGCGTTCACGAAAAACACTGCGTTGCGAACCGGATGAGAACTTCCTCTCGGGCGATTGTCCTCGGGTTTGGGAGCCGAGTTCTTGCCACGCTTCTTGCTCTTGCTGCAAGAGCGTTGGAAAGAAGCTGCCGGTGGTTGATTCCGGTTGTCGCGTTTAGGATATGGGCACTTATTCGCATAGTGACCCATTTCGTCACAGTTAAAGCATTTGACCTGCGATAATGGACGACGCGGACGAGAGCCTTGGCGAGATTGTTGCGGATTTTGATTAGCCGCGTGAGCTGACGCCGACACGTTATGTAGTCCTACGGATTTGAGGCGAAGGTATTCGGATATGAGCTGTTCGGATACTTTGTCCGGTGTAAAATTTGCCACGGGCCAATTGTATATCGCAAACGTGGCTTGCGCATATTCCGGAGGTAGACGGTGTAAGTATTGGTAGGCATGATGCTTATCCGACACTTCTTCTTCCACGTCTCGTAGCTGACGTACGTGCAAATTAACGCGACTCACGAAATCGACCATATCCTCGTTTGGCTCGAGGTGTAATCCCAGAAATTGCCATCTCATGGCTGCTTGACGAGCCAGAGAACTGGGAGCGAAGATTTTCGACAAAATGTCCCAGGCTTCTTTCGGGGTATTGGCGTTGTCCAGTGTGGAGCGTTTTGCTTCGCTCACGTGACAATAAATGTGTCCCAACGCCTTGTCTTTCTTCAGTTTATATTTCTCAGTCTCCTTCGGGGTTAATGTCAATAAATATTCGGCCTCCTTTTCTTCGGTGACATGTCTCCAAAGGCCTTCTGACTTTAAGAGCATGCACATGGAACGACGCCATTGTTCGTAATTGTTTATTCCTAGCATCGGACATTTCCCAGCCGTTGGTTCCGCGTAGCCGGATTTCTGCATCCTGGCGTGAAAATCCTTCGACCTTGCACGCCGCGAAAACACAAAGGCGTAGAGAGTGGTACGGGCGTAGTAGAAGACACTCGTAGCACTACACAATCCGACGTCACAATCACAAACACTAACCGAAGCACAAGCACTTTCGAGGCGGAAAACCACAAATTGGAAGCCGATGCTACAATCAGCTGATAACCTAGAGTGAGTGTCCCCCTAGTGTCCTTTGAGATCGCCTGGGATCGCGGGAATACTAGGTGGCGCAGGGCTCAGCCTCACTCTAGAATACAAATGCAGCTTGGACAGACTTGTCCGAAGGGCTGCACCGATTCTAATAGGGAACCTACCAAAAGCCTTAAATAATATCTTAAAATAACAAAGTTTCACGACAGGGAAGGAGAAAAGTTGATGAATCTCTCGCGTAACGTCACGCGAGCTCGTGATAAAGGCACGAGCGGGTTTTCTCGAAAAACCTGTTAAAAGCGCTAATTTGGATTCGAAAATCCAAATTCTTCTCATTAAATGAGGCTCTTCACGAAAATACGCCAAAAATTCGTCGTAATAAATCAGATCGTCGATACTGTGCATACACCGGGGTATGACACAGCGAGAATCGTCTCGTTTCTCGATGAAAAGACGCTATTTTAGCGTTGTCGTGTCGCAAATCGATGAAAACTGAAAATAAATAAAAATTCGACTCAAAATTCGCGAGACCGCGGAATTATGGTCGAAATTAAATGCAGGATCGCGTGGAAAACAGCACAGACTGCTCTGGAACGTCGGTAACGTAGCGGCGACGTTCTTCTCACGGAAATCGGGCCGGAAATCGACGTAAACCTAAAACGAAAAATTCGCCGCGAAATTCGCGAAAATTCGCTGAATTTTCGGCGAAAATTAGTGGCAAAAGAATAGCTAAACCATCCTCTGCTACCAATTGAAGGGCAGCAGAGGAGAGCAGCGCAAAATTCGGTGTGAACCGAAGCGTGGAAACGTGCGCGGGCGCCGTGTCGCTGACACGGACGTAGCGACGATGCTACAAAAAATGCCGGGACCAAAGCGCGCGGCCAAATGCCGCTTATATGCGCTGAATGTGATGACAATAGCACTTAGGGTGCTGTAAAATATAAACAAACACTCTAAAATGATAAAACTTTACTAAAACATAAGGAAAATCTTACATATCGTGTCCAAAATTAGGAGAAAGCACACAAACGTGTGTGCGGCCATCTTGGATGGTGAAAAGTACAAGTATGACACCTGGTGTCGGAATTAGGCGTTACATAAACGAAAAAAACTAGAGAATGCATGGTACTCCATGCTTAGGTACACAAAACGAGGTAAATATATAAATAATCATAAATAAAGTCGAGAATTGAATTATCACAACAAATACACTTGGATAATTAATAAACAAAAGATCAAATGTGATCCTATATCACATCGACGCACTTTGGGCTATTTTTGACCAACAACAATTACATCGGGAGTAATTGCACGATTTCTCTCGTGATGATTATTCGCCGTGTATTGCTGAGTCTCACATAAAGTGGAAAACTGCGTCACTTCCAATTGGTAATGGCGACAGTGAACTTCTAAATCATGCGGGACGGATAGTGGATCCGTTCTAGAATTACCTGGGTTGGAAACGTCTCTAGGAACATTTTCTTCCCCCTGGCTTTCTAGATCAGACTCCACAATTCCTCTTGGTGTTTCACACATACCACCACGTCGTCGTGCTCCACGATTTCCTCGTGTTCCACGAACTCTTACAGGTCTACGGGCCATAATACTCAAAGAAATACACGTACAAAAAGAAAAAATAAAATTTAACTGAACTAGCGTAAATGTAACACGCTTAAGATTAAACTAAGAAATAATTTGAAAAAAAATACAACCTTAGCTGCTGAAACTGAAGTGGCTTCGGGAAAGAACTGTCCTGTTGCGTGGTCAAGAATGGTCCAAACGGGCACTGGTCACAAAGGCACAACTGGATGGTCGCACTGTCGAAAAGCAAGTGTGGCTGAATATTGGTTGTCAAACTAGCTTCCGGAAAATCTCCTTTGTCAAGACAGTCTGCTGTGATTGGCGATGTTGAAAATTTCAGATAATTTCTAATCCGAAATTCTCAACAATGTCACATCTGGATGACCTACTCCGAGCTGCATCGTGAGTGGCTCTCTTTGTCACATTCTTTGCCTTGTCAAGGATTAAGAATAATAATCCAGAACGTTGAACAGAACAATAGAAACTTGGTCAAGTTTTTTTAACCAGTAAAATAAAATATTTTAACTTTTTATTTTTCAGTCAGCAGAATTTCTAGTCAAATTCGTTTTTTGATCGAAATTCAAGGTTTCGAAATTTTTTCCAGAATATAGCCAAATATTCTGGGAAACTCAATAAACTCAAAATAGATTTTTTTTTGTAGGAAATTTGGAATTATAATGAGTTTCCAAAATAATCCAAAAATTCGAATTCAGATATTTCCAAAAGATAATGAGAATTTTTTGAAAACAAATGGATATTTCACAGTAAATTTATAGAGAAAAATCGGAAATTTTCTAATTATAATATCTACATAAAATAATCAAGAAATTCATTTTTCAATTTTACACTTGATCACAGAGTTCACTTCAATAAAATGCAACCTATCTCGGTGGGACCTCCACGTGTGACGATTGACTTGGCGAGATACAAATTGCTTAACAATTAGAGCGAGAACTCGTGTGAAAGTGTAAAAGTACGGAGGCTTGTGATTTCTCAAATCATGTAACAATTTATTACGAATGGAAGACTTATATAAAACCTATGCCTACAAATGGCTAAATAACTTCATGTTAAATATACAATGGGTTGGCAAAAGCCCTGAAATAATATCACTTGCGGTTTTCAGTCGTGCAATAAGAATGTGTATCTTTCTTATTACGGTGACGTAAAAGATGTCGTCTGAGTATGGTTCGGGCTTCCAAATGGTCCTGGATTGGTTCTAAAATGGTGTGTAATGGTTAGGCTTGGGTGTGTTATATCCGAGAGGTGCGGTTGACTTTGGCACAATCATCACACGTGTAATTATTATATTGTTAATAATTATACAGCGCGATCATAAGAATGATGAAACAATCGAAATAAATATTCATGTAAATTCTATTGAATTAAACATGATATTGTGTTCGTGAAACTGGATAAATAACTATAAAAATAAAGAAATAATTAAAATAGCGCCGAGCTATTTTTGCCCCGAGTGCAATCAACATTTGAGTCAGACTGAAATGTTCCGTCAAACCAACAACGAAATGAATCGAAGTATTTCGCAGGAAAGGTTATCCATCGCCGGGAAATTACTCCACTCGGTCCTGGCTGGCGGGAGAGTAACCGGGAAATTACTCCGCGTCGATTACTCTGATAATGCGTCTGTGAAATATAAATACTCCACTCTAGATTCTACATTACCAATGCGTCTGTGAATTTTACTCCACTCTAGATTCTGCATTCTACAACGGAATGTTGGCATGAAGCTGGAGGGAGTGCGTCTGTGGGTTGTACCCCACTCTAGATACTACACTTAAATGTGTCTGTGAATCTCTCCACTCTAGTTACTACATTTCTACAACGGAATGTTGGCATGAAGAGGCGGGCAGTGTGTCTGTGAGTCTTCTACCCACTCTAGATACTTACACTAAATACAAAGTATTTCTACAACGGATTGTCGGAACGCAGAGAAGTATAATATGTGCTCAAGTAATATCAGTATCAAACAAAAACAGAACAAGCGCGAGCTATATCCGTTTTGCAGGGGGATATATACTCGGTGAGGAGAATAGCTGTTCAGTGATCCAATGGGATCACTGGGCAGTCAAATCCATCCAATCCCAGATCATAGGAAGTGGATACCCAGGACATAGTCTTCTACTAGGTCCACTACAGGAACTGGATACGCAGGACACACTTTGGATTAAGTCCCTTTGACTATAATCCAAAAGGAGTCCAACTCACAGTGGGTGATGAAGGGTGACTTCACTAGGTGTAAAGTTTGCACATAATTCAATAGAATTATGTGACAAATAAATCAACTAGTATTTAAACATCCAAAAGTATTTAAAAGTGTCTAAAGTCGCAGTGGAATAAAATATAAATAGTAATTTATATTTTATTCACTCAAAAATTGTCGAAATTTGAAATTACCGCTAAAACGTATCAGCGCCATCTATTGGTGAAGTAATCGTCCTATACTAACAAAGTGTATGACAGTGTAACCGTCACAAAGTCACATTCGGGTAGAGATTTCATTCAAACTCCAAGGTTTGACGATGTCGAGGAAAATGAAAATACTTCAGCATGTTAAAGGCCACTTCGACAACCACTCGTTGCGCATCACGAGACGGTATTGCGCCTTGTCGGTTGATCTCGCTGCAACAGTGGCCAAGAAAGAGTTCTTCATAGCATCGGCAGAGAAGGCTCAGAAGGAGTTCTCTGCCGTTGGCGAAATTACAAACCACTGCAGCAGGCGCCATTAAACTCGGCAATAGCTCAAACGTGATGGTCAGTTCGGAGTCATCCCAACCGCGGTGTCCTTGCAATAATCTGACAGCCGGGGCAAATGTTCATAACATGGCACACCATGGTTTTTAAACTTTGATTCGAGCTTCCAGCGCCAACATTCGGATTCCGCATTCTGGTTACGAAGACCATCTCCCGGCAGTCCGTAGAGTATCGGAAAATGGTTGCACTGTTGTTGCTGTGGTGGAAACCCGTGGGGTTGTAAAACATGGTGGTGTCTCAACAACTCATGAAACCTATAGATAAATTCAAGTTATTAATTACACTTGGTACCAGTCCAATTGGTATTGAAGCCATTGGAAGCGCACGATGATCATTGGAGATCACACTCGTTTTTGTCGTCCATGATGGGGCCAATCGATCCTTCAACGGCGCTGTGATTCGTGGAATTGATGATGGTCCTTCGGTTGTTGCTGATTGCTTTAGCCAACGGGTGGACTGGCTTATAAATAGTCTCGGCCTCGATCTGCTGCACATTTTAATTGCGCAACCATTGTTCCTAGCGTTGTCCTTCCAGGAATGTATCTAAGGTCTGACACAACTTCTAAACGTACGACAGAGAAGGTGCATGCTTGTGTACTTTGCACTTTCAATTTGAATCACAGATGGTCGTGAAAGATACTGTTCATTGGCGGTGTCCTTGGTTCGGTTGCAAGCAAAGGCGGCATTGGGGAATTGTTTGTGCGTTTATTCCCAATTCGATCATTTGGATTGATGGCTGCCAAGTTGACTTCAGTTTGAATGTGCCTATTCACTCAACAACACATTTACATATGAATAATAAATTCAACCACGCATAACACTTGTCACTTGCAATGAACAGAACGCAGACGGAACAGAACATACACACAACATACACAATATGCAGTTCAAAGAACAGTCACACATTTCTCAGCGCGAACGCTCCGAGGAACTTCAATGAGTTAATAGGTATTATCAAAAGCGCATATGTGAGAAGGCAGTCATAGACGGGTTAATGTCAAGATTAAACATCTATAATTTAATATAGAAGAATAACTTCAAGTGGAGAAAATGTAGAAACTCAAAGAATGTTTAGCTATAAGAGTTGACACATAAATTAAATGTATGTGAAAATAATTATCTTGTAATAAAAACTAAAAGTGGAGAAAATTATATTAAAGCAAGATGTGCAAAAGGGGATCATAAATCATTAATTGTTAATTATTTATCAGAGTTGTTGCGCATGGCATTAAGGAGTATTTACTGGACATGCCAATTCTGGAGCATATTGAACACTAGATGTTAAAACTTAGTCAGATTAACTCGCGCATACAAACATAAAAACATAAATAAACATAAAACATAAAACAAAAATAATTTTTTGTTAACTCGAATGAAAACTGCGCATGGTGCACTACATTCGGTTTTTTTTTTTTTTTTTTTTTTTTTTTTTTTTTTTTTTTTTTTTTAACAATGTCAGTCCAAACTGATAATGCCCATGCTACTTTTGAAATAGGCATAAGAAATAAGACTTGTACGTATATGAGGATTTTTTAAAGGTTGTCAAGTTATAAAATAAATGTTACTGTGAAGAGAAATAAACAAAAATAGAATTTAGATTGGATTTAACAGGAGTTAACTTAGATGAATCACTGGGCATAAATAACCAGGAAGTTAGAAAATTTTAGGTATCCTGGTAACATAGGAAAAAGGATTTGATTCCACAGCATTGCTGCATCGGGGATTTCTGGCGCCCGAGTGCTTACACATGATGGAGCTTCGGTTGCTTTGGCCATCGTGAAAATCATAGATGTGGCACTGGACGATGTAGTCGGAATATTCTTCTTTCGAGGCGCTTTATGTCGAGCATCTGTATTTAAATTGAAATTATTGTCATTGTTAGTGTTTAACGCAAGTAAATTTGCGTTCTGTGGTGATTAGGCGAATCCTTTTCGCATCGCTGGTGGCAATCGGGCACCAAGTGGTGGTCCTCGTGGCTGTTGAGTAATCGGGATATTGGAGAGTCGTGGGTCGGCCATTTTCTGCTCCAATTTTCTCACATCTTGGACCTGTGCCGCCGGCGTACTCTCGAAGATCTCCTGTGCGACGCCCAGAATGGATGGTGTGACGTCGGTATGGCTTGTTGATTGCTGCAGCGTCGACGCCGGCAAAACACCATTGGCTAAAGTCTAAATCCATTTCATCTCCCAACTGTCGGTCCCCAGCACTGGCTTTTTTAATAGTCGATGTCCAATTCGAGAAATGGGCACAGGGGATGGAATTTACAAGTACATAATCGATCCAGATGGGCATCGGGTGGTAGAAGACACGAAATTACTGACACTAATGTTGGAACAGACATAGGCAATAGCAGAATTCATGTTAGAATCAGCGGAAATTAGTTAAGATGATGAAACAATGGGCAAAGGAAATGGTTCAAAAACAAAAGTAGGAAAGATTTAGTTATTTTGGTAACATAGAAGAATAAATTAAAATCCACGACGTTGGATTATCGTTGCGGAATTTTGCGCAAGTCACAACACAAACACATAAAAGTATTAAAGAAATATTTGCCCAATTGTAACACTTCAACAATCCACAACATCGAACCGGCGCAGAAACCGTCATATTGTCGAGCAACGAAAGTCTGTTGACACTCCAACACTCGGCTGACGTCGCCGGGTCCAGTTGTCGTCGTGATTCTTCGGTGGTATTCTCATCCGCCTTAATCGCCTTGCAATGTTGCAATTTGCTCTTGAAATGTGCTTCCACAGTTACTGCCTGATGATAAACGCTGTAAACAGGATGTCTGTTCATTCCAAGCTAGTTGTTAAACCATTCTGACACCAATCGCCCCACTGGACACAAAACCATCTAGACAAGGGCAACATATAAAGGTGCGGGTTGCTATAGATGTGGTTATCTCTGAATCCGTGTTGCAACGATGTTAAATCATAAATTAATACGGTTGTTGATATTGTAAATTCCAAATCAAATTAAACAATAGAAAAGTCAAAGTTTCATAGTTACGCTAAACTGTGTTTGTCTCTGTATCACAGCGGTAGCAGATGGCTCAGCAAATTGAATAGATGAACTCACTGTGGACTTGATCACATATGAACACGATGGTGTTTGCGCATACATGATGAGCGCTGCTGTTCAAGACATAATTAGTGACGATCTCCTAGCTGTTCTTAATGCTCAGGCATCACTACAGACACTGACAACTACAGTTATCATAAAGAGTCATTTGCAATCTGGATTTGATTTGGTTCGGTCATCCATGTTCCTTCACGGTGAAATAGCTGTGGTTCAATATGGTGTTGTTTTAAACCGGATAGTGTGCGCAATTGAAATTGCGCCTTTAACAGGAAAAGATGCTCGCATGCTCGTACTGCAGTTGCTCAACATCGAGATCCAAAGGCACACAGCACTGCTTGCACACACAAAAGTTCCATAAGTGTCACACACGATACAACAGATCTCAGTTGGTTTGCCGGTCTATAACAATGCTCACAAACTATTTAAGTTATGAATGAATGATAATAAATAAATATTTGGAAAATAAACATGAAATAATAAATTAACAATAAAGATAATTTGAAACAAAAATACTAAACAAAAATATAGGTAGATAGCACTGGTAGGTAGCACTATTTTCCATTTTTTTTTTTTTTTTTTTTTTAGTAAAGAATGATATTAAAAAGATGGAAAATAAAATATGAAAGAAAGAAAAATGAAATGATTAAAAAGAATAATGAAAATGTTTAAAGTAAAATTGTAGAACTGTGGTTCACTAATAATAATATCAGGGCTGACTAATTTAAAGGATCTCGAAAATTTAATTTGTTTGCAAGTCTAAAACTATATTTGGATATTATTCCTACATTAGTGAACAGGGGAAATAAATTAATGCTTTTGCAATGACAATGGGAAATTAATTCAATCACCTTCTTCGAATTTCATTAATTTAAAAGGAAAGAAAATGACATAACATGCCCTTATTTATACTGAAATTCTGCACGCAAATTTTTATGCTATTGGCTTATTTGAAATTTAAATGGAAATACTAGAATAATCTAACATAACAATGTCTCACGCAACCCGGGGTCCCAAATTCCGCGTTGAAATTTTCGCTTGCATTCGGCAAAAGTTTGAAAGATGCATGTTGTCCGTTCAACTCTTGAAGATGGTACTTGTTTTCCCAAAAGTCTCCGGTGAGCTGGCACTCGGAAAAACTCCAGTATTCTTAGCCACATATCTCAAAAATTCATAAGACCATGACGATTTATCTCAGTCCCACCATGGTCTAGAAACAATTTTCCATACCGACGGAAAAGTGGATTCAAGAGTGGTTCAGCCTCTTCCCTTGGGATGCGCAAATCAGCACTGGCTAAGAATCTAAATAGCTCCCAAATGGAAGGCATGTCCGGTGGCGGATGTAGTTTTAATTCTATGTGTCTACTAGGTTGAATGTCAAATTTCTAGATCAATTAGACAATTAAAAACGCAACACCCACGGTACTCACAAACGTTCACAAGACACGACACAACAATTTAATGAAAAATGTTAGTGAAGATTTTTTATCGTCCTATAGACACTTCTATAACTTTCTCAAACAGGTGTTAACAAAAATACATGTGTGAGGAAAACGTGGTTCAAGATTATTCTCCACTATTGATGATAGGAGTGAGCATTCCATTAGTGAATTGTGAAATAGTTTCATTACGTATAATCGGAAATTCGCATAAACTATTCTAATTAAATAGAATGTACTTAGATAACAACATGAATTGTGTTCACACTGAAAATGTGTTTACATCAAAAGATGCGCCAAATTAAAAAGTAAATGACATGAATGGCATCTCGTGAGGATATCGCTTGCCAAAGCAGTGAACTCTGCTATTCGTAACTCGCGCTATGAAATAACATAAAACAAATACTATAAAATAAACATAAAACATGAAACATAAATTAAAAATAATTTTTTACAAACATAAAATGAATCAATTAGATGACCCAATGTAACTACGCACTGTACTCTACATCGGTCATTTTTTTTTATTTATTTTTTTTTTTTTTTTTTTTTTTTTTTTTTTTTTTTTTTTTTTTGTTGTTGTTGTAATTAAAAGAAAATGAAATAGAAGATAATATTAAAAATGTCAAGAATAGAATTCTGCGCGCCAACATGCCCTACATTCTCAAACCCAAATTTGGACGCCTTTGCGCATTTTTGGCCAGAAAACACGCATTTTCAATCTGTACAGGGTTTTTTCGACACTAATGTGTTCTACAATGGGAGGGCAGTGTAGCACGTGAAAATATCATTCTCTTAAGGATAATGAGAGGCAAATTTGACGTCTTTTTTTTGTTACATGTGTGTGTGTGTTAACAAAAAACGACACCGCATGCTGTCATACATTTTAAATTGCTGTGCGCAAAGTTTTAACAGTCTCAACCTCACTGGGCTTTTCAGGTAAAATATTAGCTATTAAATATTGCATTAACTTACGCGACCAGGGATCTGAATTCTGGGCATTGATGATTCCAGCGGCGCTTGGTAAGAGTTTGAAAGGTTGGGACTCGATTGAGGCGTCATATTCTTGTCTTGTCCGTCTTGAGGTTGTTGTTAATTTTCTATCTTCCATCTTCTCTTCTTCACGAGTCCACCAGCACAATCCAGGCAGTGACCTCGAAATTGTTGCACTTTGCACTGGATGTTCCGCTGTTACTCCTGGCACACTTTCCATGTTCTCCTCGAGGATGTTCTTGACATTGAAAATTTGTCATTTTTGGTCTTTCCTGACCATAAGATCTTAGTCTTTGACTTGATGTCAACTGTCCGACAGGAGTAGGAATTCTAATTCTTCTTTGTACTGCTATTGTATTTATCATCACTGGGTGTGATGTATTCAGTTCCAGTGATTTTTGAAGTTCTTCAGGTGATCCTATCACAATGTGCGCATCCAATAAAGTGATCAAGTCTACTGGTGACACCTCTGATTTATCCCTGGCAATAGACTAATTAGGTTTCATTTTAGTGATTTTACTCACCAATTTGTCACAAATAGGAGTTTTCAAATCAATCGTCCATGAATTGTTTGGTTGATGAAATCAGAAACAACATTTAAAGTTCCATTCGGTTGCGCAATCTATCGACAAGTTGTTCAGACATGGCACAGGTCGGAGCACGAGGATCAAGCAGTGCAACACAAGAAATGTCCGTACACATAATCTTGATGCATGGTGCCTCGTCCCGTTGCTGATTTCCTGAAGCAATCCCGATGATTGGCGGTTGGTGTGGAGATGGATTCGAATTTTTCCTTTGATGTTAATAAATGAAGCAATATCAGTTGGTTTTAAATCTTGTAATGAAGAAAAATTCCTTGATGAAAACTTCACAAACCCAACATCATCCAGAGCAGTTAGCTCCATATGTATGGAAGATTAAACACTTTCTCTGGAAATAAAGCTATGTGAATTAGACATTTTTGGTAAAATTTACAATTATCAGGTTTCTTAATCCTAGCTCTAACAATTTCATTATTAGACTAAGAAATAAAGTTAGATTCAAATTCAATAAACTCAGCACTAGTTACTAAGTTAAGAATAGAATCAAAGTCATTAATAGGAAAGTCAAATTCAGGAAAAGTCAAAATCGGAATTTAAAAATTGAGATTAAAAATCAAAATTAAAAATTAAAATTAACAAAGTCAATTTCAAAAATGAGATTAATAACTTTATACTCCCAAGGAGTTGAGATTAAACAAAATGAATGTTGATTAGACACTGGTGAAACTTCACTATTTCTAGAAAATGATGAAGTTGAGGATTAAATTAATACTTTCCGGAGTTACTAAACAGTGTCCTCGAATGATTGAGGCCATTGGGTTCTAGTTTGGCTCTCTAAATTCACCATTCCTGGTTACGTGCCTCCTTCCTTTCTTTGATCAAGTCCTTGAAGTAGATCCCGCAGAAAGAGGTTTTCTCCTCTTCTTTGATCAAGTCCTAAAAGTAAATCCCGCAAAAAAGAAGAAAACACTTTAAACTAAGAACACTGTTCAATTCCTGGAAAAATTGCTGAGTTAGAATCCTTCTTCAGCTGGTACACTGTGGGGTTTCTAATCTCGGCTGACAAATGTCTTTTAATCAGTGATCGTCTTGGGCTCGAGCAGCAAGAGATCAGATGATGATGTGGCATGTTCCCGGGTTTCTAGGAGTCTTGCGCATGTTGGATCCGGTTACTCCATTCTTGGTTTGTCCATGCTGATCATTGACTTCCAATTACTGGATTTATCCGGATGTTGGATGTATTGTTGACTTCCAGAGGTAATGGTTCCGGTCGTAACACTAAAAACTGCAACCAACAGTTCCAATGGTGGCGCAAGGCATCTAGATCTGGAGAACATAGGCGGTTTTGGTCTCTTCACCTCCTTCAACTCCTCAACAGGTTTAATTGTGATTGTGTTCACCGGTGGCGTTATAATTGCGCGGGTTTGTTGCGCCGTGACAATTAGTGCCCTGGTTTGATAATCAAAATTGTTTAAAGTTTGAACAATCATACGTACTTCCTGTTAGGAGTCCATTTGCAAATGATGTTAAGTGGGCTTGTTCCCTAATGAATCCATGCGGGGATCCTCTTCCATGAAGCTAGACAGTTTCAGGAATTTGGAGGGCTTAGGCCTTGTTGGAAAATGTTGCGCAATTCTTCCATAAAAATTCCGAGTCTGTATGAAAATCCGCTTACGTCCTTGGCATAAAAAATGTCTGAAAATGATGTTGTTGAAGATGGATACCCCGGTGTATATGCAATCCTCTCCATTATCATTGATGCCAATACACTGGTCAAGGCAGGTGCATTGCTCGTCAATGTCACGCATGGCAATCGAGGTGTTGTTTGCGCTAAACACGTGAAGGGCGGACATCTTGTCTTCTTCTTCATTTCAAACTCTTGCCAATGCAGCAGAAATTCAAGCTCGTCAGAATCCAAAAATATCACACAATAGGCACTGAGACACTAAGTGCCCAGTGCCGTTACTTTCCAATTATCTCAACATGAAAAAATGTGAAAAGTGATTAATAATTAAACAAAAAACTAACCTTTTCGCGCATTTATGCCTTATAGGTGAGAGCGAATCCTGTCAGGCTCGCCATGTTTGTTACGAATCAACCCAGATGTATTGGTTGATTTGATCTGAATTTGCGCGCATGGGAAATGTTGCGCAAACCAGTGGGCTCGTTCGTAGATTTACTCGTTTGGTGCCGCCGTCAAATGTGGACATCGGGCGGGAAGTAAACCTAAACTCGCTGTAACACCATTATTTGTATTCGACAAGCTCAATCTCACTTTGTGGGTCTTTACGTTTAAAAAGAATGAGTATGCACTGAGAAATTATCAAGCAGGTGGGCGAGAAATGTCACAGGCATGCGAATTAAAAGGTGGGCAAAAAGCGGCGCTATTACGGTTAAAATGGAGGTGCGCTGTTGAAGACGCAATGTTTAAATAATAGTGACATTCCCAGCTTTCTCTAGAGATGTGACTCTGTCGAGAAAAGCATGAGAAGTGATTGTTAGATGGAAAACAGTAACGAGGTAAACTTGAGTCATATGATCGGGTCTAAATAAGTGGGTAAGGGGATGAAAGGTAGAAACTAAATCCAATTGTTAGAAATAATGAAATGCGCGACGTGAATCGGCGCATACATTTAAGAAGGTGAATCATCGGTTTTAGATGAGAAGATAAAGTGGGATAAATAATAAAACTAAAGATGGATCAAACCAAGTGGGAAATAAACAAAAAAGAAGGGTGGGTAACCTGCCCGTGACAAAACTAAATAAAAACCCTGTTGACAAAAAAGTTTAAAAACATTAAAAACTGATTTAAAATGGCGTCAATGTGCGCCTGAGCTTCACTGCAGCACACCCGTTTTTTTCAAACGTTTTAATCTTAATCAGTTTTTTTAAACGTTTTTTTTCAGTTTTAATTGTTTTTATTATGGTTTTTAATATTATTTTTCACTTTTAATCGGTTTTTCTAATGGTTTTTTATGGTTTATTTAAATGGAAAGTGGAGAAAGCGAGACAACACGAGATTATGGAGTGTTCGCGCGTTTTCTCATGGTCCGCGAGACGTACCGCAAATCCCGGTCCCAGTACTGTACCAGGACCGCGGTACTTTTTGTGGGAGTGCCGTGTACCGCGCACCGGGACCGCGGTACACGTTAGGTGTATCGCGCACAACACTGTCCCTACGTTCACAAAACTGAATACAACATTAAAAAATCCGACAAAAAAATTTGCATTTTTTATTTAAATTATTTTTTCCAAAATCCTACGTCAAAACCATGTCGCCAAACACACAAAACTATAAATTTTATATCGAAAAATTGTTAACATTGGTCTTCCTTGATCCTGTCATTAGGTTATGATGGTTTAATTGATGACCACTTGTAATGTGAATTTCCGCCATAAAAATCTCTTGTATGGGAATTTTTTATTGTTGTTAGTATTTTTATTTCATTAAATCCAAGACGAAAATAATTCAATTTTTTTTTCTCTGGTCGATAAGCAACAATGGAATAGTTTGACAAATCAAGTGCAATGGCTCCTGGCACGTATGCCATGTATACATATATGTTCAACATTTTTTGTCCGCATCGTTGAAACTCCTTTAAATTTTAGTAGTGAAGCAACGAAACGTGGAACCGAAGAAAATTCAATTGACTTTCATCCCGTTCACCGACCGCGGTCATGTGTTCGGTTCAATACCAAAGCTCGAGCACCCCGAAACAATCGTGCAATCGCCGAAATAAAGCGACAAAACAGAATCGAAAAGACGAAAAGAACGAGCATGCCGAGACCCGGCACCTGGCGTCGTGACACTTTCGAGTTATTTAGTTCCGCAGGCGACATGTCTGTAGCCGAGGTATGCGCGAAATATCGGTTGTAACCGAATTGGAAGCGTGAATGGAGCTGTGCGACCCGCACAGACATTAACGATACGACACGTATCGTTTCGGAAAAGGCGCGCGACCTAATGTCGCTTATATGCGCACGGAAATGCACTGAAATGTGCACTAAATGAACGACAATACTTAAAATAATAAAAGCAGTTTAATATAACATAAATACATTACAATTGTGTCCAATTTTGGATGAAATACAGCTAAGACACACACGGCAGTGTGTGTCGCCATCTTGGATTCGGATAACAGTGGTGGTGGCACTCTGGTGCCGAAAATTAACATTAGGTGTGAACAAATCATTGAATTGAAGAACAAATCATAGTCTAATGGATACAGGAGTATGGAATTACATACGGGACAGCGCAAAACGAATAGTAACATCGAAATCAATTAAATAACAACTAAAATACGCTGTATATCTAAACACGACTGGAAAAATCGAAAAGAACAAATATATTCATCGATACTAATTGGTCTTTAGACCAACAATGTCATCTTGCATACGATATTCAGATGCCCGCGCCTCGTTCCCCTTCGCTCCGCCCGGCCCGGCGACCGTTCCCGGTGTCCCCCGCTTCCCGGACTTGGGTTCTATTTCTCGGACTTGGGTTTTTTTGCGGGGCTTTGGCCCGGCCCGGCGACCAAAAAGAAAATCCACAGTTCCGAAGACGAATTCGCAAACAAACTATAAATTATCTAACGTTCAACGATCGAAAAACCAAATAACCTTTTTCGTACGATCTCCTGTCCTTTGTTCAACCACTTCGATAAGTGACATTCGACAGTCGAATAATATTGATTCAAAACTGATAATATCTTAGACATGCGTGTATCGAGCCACCGTGCTTTTTTATTTATTTATTATTGTCGCCAACATTTCTGACGGTAACGTTGATTTGGCGTACGAAACGTCCAAATTGATTCAAATTGTCCATGTTCCTACCGATTAGCATATACATAATATTCACGTGACGTGTTATCAACAAGTTCAAAACTTCCCCATCGGTTTTGTTGGCGGCAAAAGGGATTTTTGTGGTTTTTAAAGTTTACTTTTGAAACGTCGCATTTGGGATAGCGATTTGCAAAAATCACACTGACGGTCGAATAATACTGATTCAAAGCTGATAATATCTTAGATTTGCGATCAGAACTTCGAATTGTCCAACATTTTCAGCGCATTCTTCGTGTCTTCGTAACGCAGAAATTCGACGACCCCGGTTCCATCTTTGTAAAAATCGCAAACATCACCCGCTTTCCGCTGGATCTCATGGTGAACGCGCATGTGACGTTTCTTATAAATTCGAGTTTTCATTCGATATTTTGACGTTTTCAATCATTTTTAATCGATTTTAATTTACCGACCAAAAAGTCACACATTTCGTGAAATCCTAACCTTTATAAATACTTTAAACTATTTTACACTCAGAAAATCGAAAAAAAACCACAAATTTCCAAAAAATTGAAATCCAAACAGTCAAAATCGTTTTAAACCTCGATTAATGACCCAAAACAATCAAATTTCGCACAATTCCTCCAAAAAAACACGAAATACATTCTTGTTAAATTTAAATTGGGATAGAACATTGACATAGATTTAACATAGCATCGACATTAACGGTCTACACAGATTCAACAGAGAGCGGTCTATGTTAATTCAACATCAATCGGTCTCTGTAGATTTAGCATAGAGCAGTCTATGTTAAATCTATGTTAAATTTAAATTGGGATAGAACATTGACATAGATTTAACATAGTATCTGTATTAACGGTCTACACAGATTCAACAGAGAGCAGTCTACAAAGATTCAACATCAATCTCTCTCTGTTGATTCAGCATAGAGCGGTCTATGTTAAATCTATGTTAAATTTAAATTGGGATAGAACATTGACATAGATTTAACATAGTATCTATATTAACGGTCTACACAGATTCAACAGAGAACGGTCTACATAGATTCAACATCAATAGCTCTCTGTTGATTCAGCATAGAACGGTCTATGTTAAATCTATGTTAAATTTAAATTGGGATAGAACATTGACATAGATTTAACATAGTATCTATATTAACGGTCTACACAGATTCAACAGAGAATGGTCTACATAGATTCAACACCAATAGCTCTCTGTTGATTCAGCATAGAACGGTCTATGTTAAATCTATGTTAAATTTAAATTGGGATAGAACATTGACATAGATTTAACATAGTATCTATATTAACGGTCTACACAGATTCAACAGAGAACGGTCTATGTTAAATCTATGTTAAATTTAAATTGGGATAGAACATTGACATAGATTTAACATAGTATCTATATTAACGGTCTACACAGATTCAACAGAGAATGGTCTACATAGATTCAACATCAATATCTCTCTGTTGATTCAGCATAGAGCGGTCTATGTTAAATCTATGTTAAATTGAAATTGGGATAGAACATTGACATAGATTTAACATAGCATCTATATTAACACGTCTATGCAGATTCAACACAGAGCGGTCTATGTAGATGCTACGTCAATTCTATCCTCTGTGCTACCTGGGAAGAGTCAAAAGTTACAATTTAGGATTAGGATTAAGATTAGGATTAAGTATCTTGACATCGATGATCGAAAGAGCCGCAGGTTGCCGACCCCTGCCCTAGACAAGTAAGACTGAATAATTGACGTGATTATTCAGTAACACATCGTATCCGCCAGCAAGGATCCGAGACCAATAGTATTAAGTGTATTAATCATTGTATTATTAAATCAAAATATTTCAATTTAAATCAAGTGTATAAATTATTCTGTAAGTAAGATATTTGATACATTAGCTTTTAACCGTAGACAGGATCACGACATGCTTCATGAATTTGACATCGACATCCTCATTTTGTATCGTAAAATAAAATAAAATTTGTCAAACAATTAAATGATACATTTCATTTCATTTTATTTCATTTTATTTCATTTCACTTCATTATTATTTTTAAATTTACATTACCGTTGTGAATGGTCCCCCAAACCTCTGGTTAGTTGGAGCCAAAATACGACAAGTATGGAATAGCTGCCCACCAACGCAAATTCTTGTCCAACTTTTCTGATCGGCCAGTTCAGTACCGAAGCCAAAGCACATGGCTGAGAAGATAAGGTCTTCGTGACCCTCCACTTGCACGGTGAGGTCTCTCAGCGCACCAGTCCCAGGCACCACTTCAAAAACTTGTATTTTGCCTGCCGCGACAATTCGACTTTGAAATATTCCAAACCCGCAAGTGAACACGTCAAGGTAGTTTGGTAGATTACTAACGCGGGTGTGACCCATCATTGACGTAAATTGGAGCTGGACGTAACACGCGTGACATGAACCTCTTTCATTTATCGCTAAACTCATCACCTAATGGCGAATTTTTTTTCAAAATTCGCCATTAAAAAGCCATTTTGACGTTTCCAATGGCGAATCTGGGAAAATTCGCCATTGGAAACGTGTATATTTAAATTCGCCATTGGAAAAGTTATTTGCGTTTTTAATGGCAAATCTGTGGGCGTCATATACCACGACTTCCAATTCCTAAGAAGGGCTAACATGGGGGGCTGCGCCCCCCCTTGACTCCCCGCGAACCGAACCTTACTGGTTTTTTGGTGCAAAACCATTTTTTTGGGACGGCTTGTCGCGGCAGATTCATGTCGCGCTAGATGTGCACCCCTGTGGCTAATTTCTACCAATTCGCCATTAGAAAGGTCCAAATACGTTTCTAATGGCGAATTGGGAGAAATTTGCCATTGGGACTGCTTTTGGACGGAATAAGATAGAAATTCGCCATTTGTCCGAATGGCCAGATTCGCCCTTAGCCGATTCGCCGTTGGAACGGCACCCCAGTTCAATGTAATTGTTGTGTTTTTGGTCGTTGCTACCACATAGTAAATTCTGCATATGTAATGAGTAAGTGTTATGTCCGGTTGCTATTAGCAACCAGAGTAATAAATGCAGTTCATTGGGTGAATTAGGTGTACTTGTAATTCATTAGGGTCGCTCCGCAATGGCGCGACCAATTCAATATAGCCAAATTCAGTGAAGTACAAAAGTAATATTCGTAATACTCCAACCCCAGGTATTTTGATTAGAAATCACGTGTCCCAGGTTCCAGGTTTATTGAATTAACTTAAATTATTTAGTTTTTTCTGCCAGTTGTAATAAAATGATATGTAATAAAATAATCAAGTAATGTTGATCAAATAACACAATCGATTTATTGTCACGGATCTTCTTAATGGCGGATATGGGTAGATGGGCAATTTAATCAAGGATGCAACCTCTGTTTAATAACAACACAACAATAAATGATAACAACGCAACAATTAATAACATTAACAGTAGCTTATAAAATTAAACAATATAATAATAATAGAAGCTTGAGTAGATGTAAAAGCTCACTTCTGAGTTGGACAATTAATTCATTCGAAAAGAGTTTGATCATGTCCAAGTATATGATCCTCGTCCTCGTTTTACTATTACTTGTTCAACGAGTGTTTGCCGACTGTTGCGAAAGAAAGGTTCCATGCGCAGACTGCTTCAAGCCACGGTTCGGCCAGTGCTGCGGGATAACCGGATGCAACTATGCGTATTGTAGTTGCACTTGCAGAAGCTCGAATTCGTGCAAGCTTGATTGTAACTTCAGAAGTGCAGATCATTGAAAATTGCGTCATAAACGAGATGTGACGCAGTATGACACGGACACTAGGCATGAGAACGGGACCAATTTTCGGGTCCCGTCCCGTCCCGAGTCCCGAAAATTTAAATTTTCGGGTCCCGACCCGTCCCGAATCCGGAAAATTTCAAATTTTCGGATCCCGACCAGTCCCATGTCTCGAAATTTTTATGTATTTAATGTTTTTTTATGTTTTTTTTTAATGTTTTTTATGTTATTTTATGTTATTTTATGTTATTTTTATGTTTTTTAATGTATTTTTATGTTTTTTTTATGTATTTTTTATGTTTTTTTATGTTTTTTTTTATTTTTCTGAAAGTCCGCCAGTCCCGTTCCGTCCCGTGTCCCGAATTTTCTGGTCCCGTCCCGTCCCGAATCCCGTAATATAAAAAATTTCTGGTCCCGTCCTGTCCCGTACCCCGCTACGGGACCGGGACGGGACCGGGACCGGGAATATCCCGGTCCCGTTCTCATGCCTAACGAACACGTCAAGCACGTCGGTCGAGGAAGTCGTGGCCGAGATGGACACGATAACTAAGGACGGAATGGTGGACCTGCACGAAATGAGCAATTGGATCTTCATGAGCCGACGTAACATCAGCACCCAGAGCATCAGGTCCAACTATTGGACACCAACAAGGACAACTTGTTAAGCTGCGACGAAATCGACGTTCCATCAAAGACCGAGCGAAGAAGCAAGAGGAGTGCGAAACCGAAAAAGGCAAAGAGAAAGAAGGTTGCTCGTAAAACGGCACGGAAAATGAAATAATCGATAACGACCCCGATTCTTTTATAGCATCGAGCGACGAGTAAAAACCGGTGGACACTTGGCAATTTAACGGAATCGTACGCAATTGCAGGTAATCTTCAATCCTACCTTACAAATTTACAACACGATCCAAACAAAATGAGTTTAGCGATAGATGAAAGAGGTTCGCGTCACGCGTGTTACGTCCAAATCAAATTTACGTCAATGAAGGGTTACACCCGCGTTAGCAATTTACCAGACCACCTTGACGTGTTCAGTTGCGAGTTTGGAGTATTTCAAAGTCGAATTATCGCCGCAGACAAAATACAAGTTTTTGAAGTGCTGCCTGGGAGTGAAGCGCAAAAAAGCCTCAGCTTGAAAGTGATGGGTCACTAAGAGCTTGTCTTCTCAGCCATTTGCTTTGGCATCGGTGCTCAACTGAGTGGTCAGAAAAGTTGGACAAGAATTTGCGTTGGTGGGCAGCTATTCCATACTTGTCTTATTTTGGCTTCAACTAACCAGAGGTTTGGGGGGCCATCTACCACGATAATGCCAGGCTCAGTGACTCTCTTTCCAGGCACGGGGGTTTCACAATACAAAAGCTTTACAAGTTTACATACAATTATGTTAGATGTAGACGCCATTCTGAATATTGAATAGCTTATTTCGAACCATTCCAATGCATTTTTAAATTTAAACTTTAAAAATTGAAAAACTTCTTAAACAAATTAGGAGTCAGGACAAATGACTATGACAATTGGCCGAAAAATAAGACAATGCCTAAAAATTGGGCATAATGCTAATATTGATGTCTGTTAAAAAACATAAGCTCATCTTGTTTGTCTCAGCGAGCTGATTCCGAATATGTATGGTAGAAGGGCCAAAAGTATGCAGAAATGCCTGAAAAAGGAGTTTAAAAGTTAGGAATTAGGTCTGCGCCTAGACTCCAAACTTCGAATTAAAATTGCGCAAAAACCAAGCACAGGAAAATACCCAAACTTCTTTTGCAAGTTCCTTGGCCCCTCCTCCACCACCACACCAAATTTCAGAACATCGCCCCTCTAGATAAGAAAGTTACAGACACCCAAACATTTAAACTTTATCCAAATGAACAAACAATTCACCGAGTCTGAGCGTAACAGACCCGGGACAAATCATAAACGAAAACATATTAGTGAGTTTGCGGTTGCTAATTGTTCCTTATAATTATGAGTTACAAGCTCATAATTATAATTATAATTCTCTCTTGGATTAGGCACTTGCGGTACAACATATATATTTATATATTATACTTATAAATACCATGTGAACTGTACAAATCCCTTGCATGTAATGGTAGAACAAATCCATATGCAAAAGAAAATGAAAATCTGTAATTTTACTAATTTGACATTTTTCAGACATAAAATTGTCTTCCAGTTTATTTATTTGCTTACCTGGAATGATTTTAGTAGTTTCTATCCTTCGATGGCAGAAAGAAATTGTGATTGAGGCTGAATGTTGAAACACGCCAGGCAGCCATTTTGAATTTCCATCAACACTATCAGCGCCATTTGCAATAGTGGGAGGAGCTTCAAATAGTGTTAAGCGATCTAATTGGCTCCCTTATTGTACAAAATAGTGTAAAAGTTGAGGAGTTACGTTATGTTATAAGTCCATTTTTATAATTATGAGCTTGTAACTCATAACTATAAGGAACAATTGGCAACCGCAAACTCACTATTGAACATAAAACAAGGATGGTAGAGGTTGGTCAAGCCTCTAAACGAAAATTAAACAATACGCTAAAACAAGTGACACAATTAAATAAACGTAGCATTTACAATTACCAGATGGGACCTGACCTAGATCCACGAGCCAGGAGGTCTCAACGAAAGCTGAAGACCTCAGATGGCTTTTTCCTCCACGTAAGGACGGACAGTGACATCAATGGGACAACGCTTCACGCGTGTCTGTCGTCCATATCGGGCTGGCATCCAACGGGTTTCTGAAAATGAGAAATCGGGGCTGGGGGGCCCTTCGTTTGTACAATTTACGCTGAGGGCGGCAACCGGGGCTTTTCAGGGCGCTGGTTCATCTTCGTGCGGCGGAGGCGACCGTGCGGTGCCTTGCAACTCCTCATCGGTTACCACCACAACTTCCATGGCTACTGTTGGTGGCACGTAATGTGTCTCGTCCAACAGCTGCTGGATAGGCGGTGGGAGGGTGACTTGTGGGGTCTCCCTCACTGTCTCTAGCGTTGATGAGCGCGACGACCCAGCAGCAGGGTGGCGGGACTACAATCAAATAATTCATTTAGATCAAATTAATCAGAGATTACATATTTAACATTTGTTTACACAAATTTGGACAATGTATCTCCCTACGTAGACGTGCTTATAGACCTGAGATAGGGATGAATATGATAGCATCACTCATCACACACATGTAAGAATGTTTTGGATACGCTAAACCATAAACGCGTATTATAATTAATCTGCAAATCAATTTATCAGAACATATGATTTTATCTCCAACAAGAGTTACACCTTCTGGTAAAAAGGTGTAATTCTTCTAAAAAGTGCATATAAACTTAGGTGAAACTGGGAGGTGCGAACTGACATGAGGTAAAAAAGTGTAAACCAGCACCGCAAGGTGACAGAAAGAAACTCCAAAGTCTGCCATCTTTAATTTTACCCAACATTGCACACTATGTGGTGACAACGGAGGTGCAAATTTCGTGTTTCCGTTATTACGGTAATATTGCAACACAGATAAACGATAAAAACCATAATCACACACATTCTCCCACGCATAGAGGCTACCGTGGAGCGTCGAGCTACGATAGACGATGGAAACCGAACAACAAAAACAACATTTTCCGGTAGAAAAACGTTAAATGTCCATCAACGCGAAGGGATTTGTCCCTCGCAGCGCCGCACCGCTCGCCGAGGCGGTCAGTTTGCTCGAGAGACTGCAATTGAGTCAAGGTGGAGATAGATTTTGGATTTTTGATGGCTCGTTTGGGTTAAAATTATTTTTTTTAGAGCTACAATGTCGATTTCGAGCGCGGAAAAAGCGAATTTCGATCGGAAGGGCGAGCAGAGACTAATGATAGTGTTCGAAAATCGGAGTAGTGGTCGATATAATTCGAGGAAAAGTTGGTTTCGTAAGAAGTAGTTGGGTCCGAGCGGTTTTGGGGCGTTTTGGAATACGTCGGGCGCGAGTGAGATGAGGAAAAGCGTCGAGAAGGAGGTCAAGATTTCGCTGAGAGGTCGAAAATTGAGTTTTACGTGTTAAGTCGATAATTCTTATTTATTTTGTTGTGTTTTTATATTTATATGTATACAAGCTGTACCCGGCCACGCGTTGCTGTGGCTCATAAATAAATCCCATGGAAATCCTGTGGAAATCCCGTGGAAATCCTGTGGAAATCCTATTGAAATCCCGTGGAAATAAATAAATCCCTTGGAAATAAATCTCGTGGAAATAAGTAAATCCCATGGAAATAAATAAATCCCGTGCAAATAAATCCCGTGCAAATAAATTTAGTGGAAATCCCATGGAAACTCTGTGCAAATAAATCCCGTGCAAATAAATTCCATGGAAATCCCGTGAAAATCCCGTGGAAATAAGTAAATCCCGTGGAAATAAATAAATCCCGTGGAAATAAATCCCGTGCAAATAAATTCCATGGAAATCCCGTGGAAATCCCGTGGAAAACCTGTGAAAATCCCACGGAAATCCCGTGCAAATAAATCCCATAAAAATCCCGTGGAAATCCCATGAAAAACCTGTGAAAAGCCCACTGAAATCCCGTGGAAATCCCATTGAAATACTTTGGAAATCCCATTGAAATCCCTACGTTTTTCCTCCAAAAATTCACCTAAAAATGTAGAAAATGGCCGCCGTCGCCTTTGCTTCGGTTTGGGTCGCTTTATGACCCAAATTTCGTGCCCAAAACGAATTAAACAACTGCAGACCTTTAAAATGTTCCTCTGGTGTTGTTAATCCGAATATTCCTCGAAAAAACCGCTCAATAACTCATAAATGAGCGTTGTGGCAATGGTGCTGCTGCTTAACACGCACCTGAGATGGACGCCGCCATCTTGAATCCACATTTGCCAGGTTTTCGAGTTGAATAGGGCGCGAAGCGTGCAACACATGGCGCTAGATCCGACGGCCGCCATGTTTGGTTGGAAAAGGCACGTTTTTACCTGTTACAGGTGTATAAAAACCTGTCGCAGGTATCACAGGTATATAAAAACACTCCCCAATTCAAACTCAACGTTGTGTCAAAATTTCAAAGCAATCGGTCAAGAACTTTCCGAGATCTTAGATAAGGAACAGAACCGGAATCCAGTGTGAGCAGAGAGTGGGGAAAGCGGCGCGAGGCCTAAAACCCAAGACACAGAGCGAAACAGCAACGCGTGGTCGAAAAATAGTTTGAACGTCAAAAAAATCACAATGGACATCCCGGCGGTACTTGCGATGATTGCGAGGGGCGAAATACCCACAGTTGAGAACCTTTTGGTCCTGAGAACGGAGGAAATGCGCCCCGAGATGCGGAAACTCGGGCTCACAACGTTCCGAAAGCGGAAAGCGGAGATGGCGGTCGAGATGTGGCGAGCGATGCGAAAGGCGGCAGGCGAGGCGGTCGCAGACGAGGAAGACGAGGAGGAAGACGACGAAGACCCACCTTTACGAGAGGTACAGAAAACGGTAGATCCTAATGCGTCGGGAGCCGAGAAGGCCGTGCAGTTGTTGATTGCACAAATGCAGTTGGAAAACTCGCGGCGCGAAACACGAACGGCACCAAAGCTGCCAAAATTTTCGGGCGAGCAGGACCAGACCAGAACCACGACGGAATGGCTCCAAATAGTAGAGGAATATGCGACGGATTACCACTGGACGAACACCACGAAGGTGACGAGCGCGGCGGCGGCCCTGGAAGGAGCGGCCAAGGTTTGGCAAGAAAATACGGGCGAATTGGAACGCCATTACAAAGATTGGGACCGGTGTTTTCTGCGCGATTTTCCTGATCAAGAGTTGACCCTTGCTGAAAAGCAGGCCATGATGCAGGCGCCGCAGAAACCCGACGATACGGTCGAAGCGTACGTGCACCGGAAGTGGGCAGTGTGTAGCAAATTAAAGCTAAGTTTGGCGGAGGCACGTGATTATATCGTGGACGGACTGAAAAACAAAACGGTAATGAGTGCTATATATTTAAAATCATACAGCAGTATTGGTGAAATAATTCGAGACGTGAAAACAATTGAATCCAGATATGTGAGTGCGAAAAGTGAAATTAAAAGTGAGATGAAAAGTGAGTTCAAACAAAAGCTGGCCGTGCCGAGGAAGAAAGCGAGCGTGCGAAAACCACACACGGCCTGTTTTAAATGTGGAGAGGAGGGGCACCGTGCCAACGAATGCACAGGCGAGGCCCGGTGTTTTGGGTGCAAGGAGGCAGGGCACATTTCTGCAAATTGCCCAAAAGTCAAGTGCTTCAACTGTGACGTGAGCGGTCACTACGCCAGCAAGTGTCCGGAACCGAAACGAGAACGAAAATCGACGAGACCGAAGGAGGCGAAGACACACGCGTGCAAGAAGATAGCAGGAGAAGTTATGGTCCCAAAATTTGCAACTATAATGACAGTCGCGGGACGCTCGTGCACGGCAGGCATCGACACGCAGAGTGAGCTGTGTTTGGTCAGCAAGACGTTCGCGGGACAGGCGGGAATCGACAAGCCGAAACTCGCGTACAAAATTCGTGGATTCAATTACGGGATCAACCAGGATGAACAGATTTATTTGGGCCGCACGAAATATCGCGTGAAAGCGGACGACGTGACGGTAGATGCGGTACCATTCTATGTTGTCGACGACGAGGTGATGTCGACGGACATTTGAGTAGGGCAGCCATTTTTGGAGCATCAAGGCGTGAAGATGACGGTAGAGAGCGGGAAAATTTCGTTTTGCAACACGACGACGGGGGACTTTTTTCGCATCGAATCGGAGGTGCGAACGAAACCGAGGGCATTGGTGACGGGTGAAGAGACGGTGATCGACGCACATTCGATAAGTTTTATTGAAATGAGAGTGCAAGGTGACGACGGAACTGTTTATTTGCGCAACGAGCGCTCGAACTTTGATGGACTTGAGGTGTTAGAAGGAGTAACGAACGTGGAGAAAGGACGAATGAGAATACCAATAATAAACCGGGGGGGTGACGGCGGTGCAAGTGCGAAAAGGAAAGAAATTGGGGCACGTTGAAACGATTGACGACGCACCGTCGTTGTAATGCAGCGAAGTGAAACGAGTGGAATCGAGGGGTGAGTCTGTTATTTCATTACACGATCTTAAAGTGGGCGAGGGGGTGTCGGAAGAAAACAAATTAAGAGTAGTCGAGTTGGTTAACGAATTTAGGGACTGTTTCGCAACAAATTTGTTAGAAGTAGGGAAATTCGAAAATTTAAAAATGGACATTCAATTGACAACGGATAGGGCGGTAAATCTGAGGCGGTATCCGTACTCATCGGCGCAACAACGGGAGATAGATGCAATGATTCGGGAGTTGGAGGGGGCAGGGTTTATAAAGAAATCGAACAGCGCTTTTAATAGTCCAATAGTTGTGGTACGGAAAAAGAGCGGGGAAAAGCGAATTTGCATGGATTTTCGATGCTTAAACGAAGCAACGGTCAGGGAACATTTTCCTTGCCCGAGAATAGAGGAGATTTTTGACGGCACGCACGATTGGGTGATTTTTTCTGTGTTTGACTTAGCTGCGGGATATTATCAAGTGGAATTAACAAAGGGCGCACAGGAGAAGACGGCATTTTCAACAATGTCAAACAAATGGCAGTTTACTCGAATGCCATTCGGGCTTGTAAATGCGCCGTTTGTCTTTAACCGCATGATGGAAATGGCATTTGGCCATCTTCCAAGAGAGATAATGAGACGATATATGAACGATTTATTACAGGGGGCTAAAAACGTTGATGAGTTGTTTTTAAAAATGAGAACTTTATTGATTGAAATGCGCAAGGCAAAGTTAACATTAAAATTAAATAAATGCCATTTTTTAAGCAGTGAAGTGAATTTTTTGGGGTTACGTTTGACGGCGGAGGGGTTACGGCCAGGGTTGGAGAAAACAAGCGCCATTAGAAACTTTCCGACGCCGGCGGATGTAAAAGGAGTTAGGAGCTTTTTGGGATTGTATGGATATTTTAGGAGGTTTGTGGCGGGCTATGCAGCCAAGTGCAAGCCACTGACAAACCTAACACGCAAGAAAGAGCCGTTTATTTGGAAAAAAGAGTGTGAAGCGGCATTTAGAAACTTAATCAGTGAGTTAGTGTCAGCACCAGTGCTAAAGGTGTTTGATAATACGCGCCCATGCGAAATACACACAGACGCGTCGCAGGAGGGGTTAGGGGCAATTCTGATGCAGGGGGACGAGAAGGGAATATTGCACCCAGTATTGTACGCGAGCCGAACAACGACGGACTGTGAGCAATGGTACCACTCCACAGAATTAGAATTGCTAGCGGTGCAGCAATTTCGAATGTATGTGTACGGGGCAGATTTTATTATCGTTACCGACTGCGAGGCGGTCAGATATGGGTTGAAAAAGAAGGAGCTGACCCCCGCATCGGCAGATGGGTACTGCAATTGTCCGAGTACGATTTTAGAACCGTACATCGGCCGGGATTGCTAATGAGCCACGTCGACGCGCTCAGCAGAAATGCTGAATCGCGCCAACAGTCGGAAACCGAAGCAAACGAAGTGATGAGTTGATTTCGAGTGAATGAGATCAGATTAATGGGCGGGGACTGGCTGGAGGCTGCTCAGATGAGCGACATTGAGTGCAGAAAAATTAAAAGTGCTTTATTGCAAAATAATAACGAGGGGTTGACCGAGCGAATGCAGAATAAAATACGGCAGTTTACACTCAAGAATGGGCACGTGTGCCATATTTTGAGAAGAAAGGGGGAAAAGAAACGGAAACGAATTTACGTGCCGAAAGGGATGCAGAGGCAAATAACCAGAGAAGTGCATGAATCACACGGGCACCCGGCGACAGAGGAGACCATGGATGCAATTCTCAAGAGATTTTGGTTCCCGAGAATGCAGAAGTTCGTGAAAGCCATTATTGGATCCTGTGTCAAGTGTTTGATTTACAAAGAACCCGGGGGACGCCGACCAGGGGCACTGAACATGATAATCCCAGAGAAAGTGCCGTGGCACACGGTCCACCTGGACCACGTGGGGCCATTTCCAAAGAGCGGAGGCTATAAATATGTGCTGGTGGCAGTATGCAATTACTCGAAAGAGACATTTTTGAGGGCAACCAAATCGACAGGCGCGAAAGAGACATGCCGAAAATTGAGAGAACTGTGTATGCGGATGTGGGTCCCCACACGAGTCATCACCGACAGGGGGATCGCATTTAAGAATAACGAGTTTGTCGAATTGTGTAGCGAATTGGGAGTGGGACATGTGCTGACCTCCACCGAAAACCCAAGGGCCAACGGGCAAGTGGAGCGGACAAACAGAACGCTGGTGCCAATGATAACGAGCTGTGTGCGGATGGGAATGACTGGGCGGCGCATTTAAACCAAATCGAGATCGCGTTAAATTCGAGAACGAGTAGGAGCACCGGAAAGACACCGATGGAGGTTCTCTACGGATTCCAACCACGAACCGTCATTAAACCAAAGCTAGCAGCGGTCGCGGTCGAAGATAACGTCGAAGAAGAAGCGGACTTTGAGCGGACGCGAGACGAGGCGCACAACACACTCACAGCGGCGCAGGCGCGTCAAAAGAAGGCATTTGATCGACATCGGGGGCCGAATAAAATGTTTAAAGAGGGGGACGTGGTCGTTGTGCAGCGGAAAGCACTCGCGACGCAAGGGGCGGCGGGTAAATTGTCGGCACTATATCGGGGACCGTTGCGAATCGGGCGCAAGATCTCAGATACGGTGTACGAAATCCAGAGTTTCGAGGACCCGCCTCGATATCGTGTCACGACGCCAACGGACCAAATAAAGCGGTAGGAGATCACCGACGATGCCGACAACGCGAGCGAGGACGAAGGCCAAGACGAGTCGAAGGACCAACTCGTGTAGTCGGATGGTCGAGTGTAGAATGTAAGGGCGCGATGCAGAGAAGCAACACCAGAGGGCAAGGTAATCGCCAAAAGGACGCGCGCGCCAATGCGAGGAATTCAAGCAACGATTAAAGAGATTAAGATTAAAAACCTTTTGTACATTTATCTTTGTAAAAATAAAGACATTCCTGTTGTAAACTTAAGACTGACTGGACGTGTGGCCACTTTTTGGCAAAAGTTCTTTTAAAAAGTTGCAGCAAGTTTCGAGAGAGAAGCAATAACTTTACACACTACATACTGTAGGCCATTAAATCAATAAAGTGAGTCCAATCCTGATTTTAGTCTTTTGCATTACTAGCACAAATTGTGCCGCCATGTTTTATTGCAGTGGAAAAACATAACAACAAAACGTACACCTGGTTTGAGGTTATTTTCCCCAAAACTATCGGGAGAACAAATCAATGTCACAGGTAGTTGATTTGTCCTGTACAGTGCTAAAACATAAACAATTCAAAATACAGAACAAGTTCTTAACTAAAAATGCAGACGACAATTAGAGAAATCTGTTGGTCAAAAGACCAATTTGTATCGATGAATATATTTGTTTTTTCCTAGATTTCCCATTGTGCTTAGATATACAGCGTATTTTAGTTGTTATTTAATTGATTTCGATGTTACTATTCGTTTTGCGCTGTCTCGTATGTAATTCCATACTATTATTCGGTTCTGTTGTGATTTGTTCTTCAATTCAATGATTTGTTCATATCTAATGTCAATTGTCGGCACCAGGGTGCCCTCATCACTGTTATCTGAATCCAAGATGGCGACACACACAGCCGTGTGTGTCCTAGCTGATTTTCTTCCAAGATTGGACTCTTTTGTAATGTATTATGTTTATATTAAACTTGTTTTATTGTTTTAAACATTGTCGTTCATTTAGTGCACATTTCAGTGCATTTGTTAGCGCTTATAAGCGGCATTAGGCCGCGCGCATTTGCTGAAGTCGATACGCCGCGTATCGCGCCCGTTCGTACGCGTAGTACAACTCGTTTGTTTATTTTCACGCTTCCTATCAGCAATTACGCTGATAATTGCGCACTCCTCTGCTACATTGGTAGCAGAGGATGGTTGTTTGCTGAATTCATTCGCTTTTTGTGTAATTTTTGACGGAAAATTCGCGAAAATCGCGATTTTTCGCCAAAAACATTTATTTTCAGTGCCCAACGATCTTCGAGTGGATTTTCGTTCGCCATACGTTTCGTCATACGCCCGGGACGTATTACCGACGTTTTCCACGAGTCACGACGTCGATTTCACCATTTTGTGTTTAAATTTGCCTGGAATTGTGCGGGATTCGCAAATTTCACGGCAAAAATTGTTATTTCCAGGTTTTTCGACGTTTCCAACGTTTTACAACAGCCAGGGCTGTTTTCCGAGCGATTCTGCATTTAATGTCGTCCAAAATTACGCGGGATTCGCGAATTTTGAGACGATTTTTGTTTATTTTCAGATTTTTCGCCGATTTCACCGTACGACACTGTTTAGCTTCGGCGACAGTTCCAACGAGAATCCAATACTCGAATATTGGCGGCTTGGTTCCCCGGTGAACGGTCGTAATCTTCGATCTATTCAAGAGGAAGAAGAGCCTCGAATTTTCGAGAAGAATTCGGACATTAACGTCCAAATTGCGATTTTTCCGGTTTTTCGAGAAAACCGCGCCGTGCCTTCATTTGCACGAGGACTGCAACCGCAGTTGATTCATCTTTTTCTCCTTTGTGTCGAAATTACCTTTGTTAATTTTAAGTGGGATTTTGGTGGGTCAATTAGAATCCTTGGTGCCCTCCGTTCGATTCCGAACACCGCACCATTGTATTCTGTGGCAAGGCTGAGCCCTGCGCCACCCGACATTCCCGTGACCCCAGGTGGTCGTAAAGGACGTCGGGGGGACACTTGCCACAGGTTGTCAGGCAATTTTAGCATTGCCTCCCAATTTTGGTTTTCCGCTTTGAACAACGGGGGATCAGTGAAGTGCAGTGCTCCGAATAGTGAATTGTGCTCCGATTTTGTGCCACTCTCTGAGCCTTTGTGTTCTCCGCGTCGTGTCTCGTCCAGCGATTCAAAATGCACAAATCAGGGAATCCGAACAATTTAATTACGGTTCTTGGTGTCGACAATTACGAACAATGGCGATTGTCGATGCAGTTTCTCCTGAAATCTGAAGGCCTTTGGCGTCACATAACGGAGGACAAAGAGGCAGAACACATTGCCACCCTGACGGCTAAAGAACTTGATCGCTTCAACATAAAGAGGGACAAGGCGCTAGGCCTCATATACCTCCATGTGAGCCCCGCCAAGCGTACTGTTTTGGAAACCTGTAACACGCCAAAGGAGGCGTGGGACAAGTTGGCAAAAACCTACGCGCCCAGCTCTAGAGCCCGTCAGGCGGCAATGCGCTGGGAGTTCCTCAGCCTCCAACTCCAACCTGGCGAGGATATGCCGGATTTCATTGCCCGTGTCGACAATTACGTGCGGCAATTAAGCGATGTCAACGAGATTATTAGCCCGGTTCACCACGCGTACCAGTATCTGAAGTGTCTGCCGCCCGAATATGCTCAGGCGACTTTCGCAATATACCATTGGCCGGATCCTCAATTCACGCCGAAGGATGTTGCCGAACAATTGATTTCCGAGCACATGCGGCTCAAATCCATCGGGTTACTCGGAACGAGCCAATCAGCAGCTCACGCGTCTATGAAGGGACAATTCCGACCCCGAAATAAATCCGGACCTCGGGATATTTCGACAGTGAAATGCTTTAATTGTGATCAGCTCGGACATTACGCGAACCGATGTCCACGTCCGCCCCGTCAACAACAGGGACAACCTACGGTTTCACTCCAACGTAATTCTCGGAGCAAAAGTCGCAGGCGCAACAAGAACGCTGCCGCGAAGGCCAACAACGCGCGTCCCCGAGAAAGCTCGCATCCACACCGAGAGGGGACATTTTTCGTCAATGCGCCACAAGTTGTCCAACGTCCAGTAGCCCATTTCATGCAATCGAATGAGTGGATACTGGATTGCGGCGCAACAGACCATGTATCTCACGTGCGAGCTGGATTTGTTGAATTCACCGATGTCATTCCATTTGATATCGAATTGGGGCAGGGCAAGTCCCAAGTGACGGGAAAAGGAACGGTTCGTTTGCTAATGGCCATCGACAAGACCCGCTGCACCGTGAATTTGACCAATGTTCTCTACGCGCCGAATTTCGAGGCCAACTTGATTTCGGTTTCGAAAATTGATAAAGCTCGACACCATATTCATGTTTTCAACAGTGAGATTCATGTTTACCAATCGGACATTCGCAGCCCTCTTATCCGTGCAAAGGAGAGAGGAGGTCTTTATTATGTGGACGGTTTGTGTACGAATCCGACATTTGCGACAACGGTTTCTCCCACTGTACAACCGACTCCAACGCTACCGCCGCAAATGTACGTCACAACAGAAGAGGATTTTATTAAAATTCCCAAACCGAAAAAGGGAAAAGGACAGCAAAGAGAAATTACGGATTTTCGGATTGAAATGCCGCTAGTTGAACCCGTGAAGCAAATTCCCGTCCAACAAGCTCCCATTCCAACCAATCCGGTTCCTCCTCCTATCCCTACTCAAATCCACAACAATTTGACCACCCCTCCTTCCTATGCGAGTGCCCTACAGTCAATCCCGACGGCAACTCCTACTGCAATTCCAAATGCAAATTCCTTTCCTCCCCTCGGCAATCCGTCCCAGCCGAAAACGAAGGTCATTGCCAATCCAGCTTCGGTCAAGGATGCCACTGGTTTGTGGCACAGCCGTCTCGGCCACCTTCACACCAATGGAATGAAGTTGTTGGCCGCAAACGACCAAGTTTACGGAATGCAACCAGGGGAAGTGAGCAGGGAATTGGCCTGCAACGACTGCAGAATAGCCAAATCGACAAAAGCTTCTCATAAGCCTGATCCGAATCCCTCGACTACGAAGCCTTTGGACCTTCTCCACATGGATATTTGGGGGCCAGCCCCAGTTCCATCGTTTGGAGGAGCACGTTTCGTCCTTACCGTCATCGACGACGCGACACGCTATTGCTGGATTATACCGCTGGCCCAGAAATCGCAGGTTTTCGCAACCTTTAAGGACTTCGTGGCTCGAGTTGAGAGAATCCAGGGCACGCAAATAAAAGCAATTCGGACTGATCGAGGCGGAGAGTTTATGTCAAACGAGTTTCTCCGATATCTACAAGACAAGGGCATCCAAGGACAACGAACGAATCCATCATCGCCACAGATGAACGGCACGGCCGAGCGCATAAACCGGACAATGGCCGACAACTTTCGTGCAGTCTTATCTGAAACCAAGTTGCCAGAAGCGCTCTGGGCCGAACTCGCCGTCACGTTTAGTTACATTAAAAATAGATGCCCTCATTCCCGACTTAATAATCAGGTCCCATACATCCTTTGGCGACAGAGAGCCCTTTCGTTACGACATCTACGAAAAGTTGGTTCTAAGTGCTGGGTGCACTACACCGCGCCAGGCCGCAAGAAACTGGATCCGCGGGCCTGGGAGGGGTATTTAGTCGGCTACGCTTCTGGGACCCGTGGATACAGGATTTGGAATCCGACGGACAATAAGGTCTACGAATCTATTCACGTCAAGATCGATGAGCGGCAGTCGTATCGGAAATCCATAAAAATTTCGACGCAGCAGCCGCAACAATCGTTTACTGGTCCCGGACAACAAACAGTTACATTCGATGATAACCTCCATTATCAACAGTGGCCGAAGGGATCCGACTCTGAGGCGTCCGAACATTCCGCGAATGATACCGACAATGGCAATAGTCAACACGTGTCAACGGCATCCGCTTCGATGCACACGCCTCCCGCATATCCGCACATCCACATTCCGCCACCGACAACTCCGGAAAGGGAATTGCTGGATTTGTGCGTGACGTTGCCTCCGGGTTCTGCGTCCATTCGACAATCTCATCACCTTTCGTATGAAGAGGAACATGATACGGACCATGATATCCGAGAGATGGACGAATTGTCGATTTATCCGGAAACATCCGAACGCGTTGACGCATCAGCGGAACAATCGGCTCGACAATCGCCTCCAACAACTCCTCGTACATCCGCTCCGCCATCACCTCAGCGCTCGCCAACACGCCCACTTCCTCGCGAAACACCGGTGCCGACGCCAAGGTTCATTACAACCCGTCGTCAACAACGCGTCGACGATCATGCTACGCAAGGGTTGCAAATCTTCGACCCCGATCCCAGTTCACCAGCGACTGCGCGCCACACCACTCATAAGTGGCGATTCGTCGGCGGAGATAGCGAGTGCCGTGAATGGGTACGCGAGGAACATCTGAGAAAGGATCAAAAACCCGGAAAAATCTTAATCGATGTCTATTATTTTCCGACTCCGAAAATCCGATTGCGATCATACAATGATATCGAAGAATATTGTATGTTAAACAACATCGATTACGACCCCGGACTATTTTTCTTCGGTAATCTCGAGCACAAGTTACCGGTTCTTCCGGGCGTTCGTCATGCGGCTCATTTATGCCGAACCGAACCGGCTTCATTCGCCGAAATTCCGAAATTCAACGACGCTCCGAAATGGCGGGAAGCCATTCAAGAAGAATTGGACACTTTTAAAGAGCGAGAAATTTACACTGAAGTTCCACGACCACCGGACACCACTATTCTCGGCTGCAAATGGATTTTCAAATTAAAGACCGATGCAGCCGGAACCGTCACCCGATACCGAGCGCGCTTGGTAGCGCAGGGTTTTTATCAAACCCTCGGAGTCGATTTTGATGAGGTGTTTAGCCCAGTCGTGAACTTCATATTGATCCGTCTGTTTTTCTGTCTTCTCGTCGTAATACGTGGTTGGCAGGACGCCCACCTCGACGTGAAAGGTGCGTACCTGTACGGGGAGTTAAAGCATAAAGTATATATGCGAATCCCCGCAGGTGCCACATGCTCCGACCCGAACAACGTGTGGCTTCTCCTCAAGTCGCTATATGGGCTCCACCAATCCGGCAGGCAATGGTTCGAAAAACTCGACGAAACTCTTCGGGCCCTCGGATTTCGAAAGATGCCGGCATGCAATTGTGTCTACGTACTCGGCAACACCGCTGTCATGCTGATTTACGTGGATGACATCGTTGTATTCTATGCATCCGACAGTGTTTTCTCACAGCTGATTCGACTCATCAGTTCGAAATTCGATATCGTAAATCTCGGCCCGATCACGAAGCTCCTAGGCGTCGAGTTCATTCGCGACGCCGGACGCACGTTTATTACACAACGTGCTTACATCGCTAAAATTGTAAAGAAGTTCGGGACATCAACTAACAACCGAGTTAAGGTGCCAGTGACCCCGGGAACAACACTCGTTCGTGGGTCAACAGAGAAATTAGAAGATTTTCCCTACCGATCGGTAATCGGCTCTCTATTGTTTTAGGCATCGAGGACTCGCCCCGACATCTTGTACTCCGTCATCGCTCTAGCACAGTATAACACGTGCTACAACCGAACCCACATCCGCGCTCTTCTCCAGGTTCTGCAGTACGTGGCAAATACTGCAGACCTTTGCATCGAGTTATCTGGCTGCACATCGAGTCAGTTATCGGCTTTCACCGACGCATCGTGGGCGAGCGACCCGGAGACCTCCTTGAGTTTCGGAGGACACATCGTGTATATCGGCAACGTCCCTATCGGCTGGTCCTGTCGAAAACAGTCGACCGTTGCATGCTCTACTATGGAAGCGGAGTTTATCGCCCTAGTAGAGTGTGTAAAGGAGCTTTTCTGGTTGGACTCCGTATACACCGATTTCCCGATTCTCAATCGATTAGCTCGACCTGTTGTTTACTCCGATGCCCTGGCCGCTATCCAATTCACGTCTAACGACATTGAGAACGCGAAAACTCGACACATTCGCGTGAAATATCATTGGCTCAGGGAGTGGTATACGACAGGAGTCTTCGATCTTCGAAAAGTTGCATCCGAAGTGAATATCGCAGACATTTTTACGAAATGGCTCTCATCCGAACGTTTGCGGTCACTCATTTCGAAGATCTTCCGAGCATAACTTTATCGTGACATTCCTGATTTAGTTTCACCCGATTTCGAGGATCATCGAGTTTCTGTGGGAATTCCGAGCTTAGTTAAGTGATAACCACGACAGTACCCGGCTCGATGATTCGACTTTATCATTTATTTCTCGACGATTATCAACTGTAATTCCAGTTTACGTTCATCTTGTCCCCTGATAAATATTTCCATCGAAGAGGGGATTTGTTGGTCAAAAGACCAATTTGTATCGATGAATATATTTGTTTTTTCCTAGATTTCCCATTGTGCTTAGATATACAGCGTATTTTAGTTGTTATTTAATTGATTTCGATGTTACTATTCGTTTTGCGCTGTCTCGTATGTAATTCCATACTATTATTCGGTTCTGTTGTGATTTGTTCTTCAATTCAATGATTTGTTCATATCTAATGTCAATTGTCGGCACCAGGGTGCCCTCATCACTGTTATCTGAATCCAAGATGGCGACACACACAGCCGTGTGTGTCCTAGCTGATTTTCTTCCAAGATTGGACTCTTTTGTAATGTATTATGTTTATATTAAACTTGTTTTATTGTTTTAAACATTGTCGTTCATTTAGTGCACATTTCAGTGCATTTGTTAGCGCTTATAAGCGGCATTAGGCCGCGCGCATTTGCTGAAGTCGATACGCCGCGTATCGCGCCCGTTCGTACGCGTAGTACAACTCGTTTGTTTATTTTCACGCTTCCTATCAGCAATTACGCTGATAATTGCGCACTCCTCTGCTACAAAATCATTATATAGAGATAAATCAGTTGCGGTACATACACACGCAATTTATAAAAACAATAACAACTGATTTACAATTTCGGGGCAGAATACAATGAAAAACTAATCGCGTAACAATCGCGCTAATTCGGAAACGCGCGAAGTAATCTTTCCATCGTAAATCGGAACTGACTGTGACAACACTTGTCCCTAAACTTTACATATCAATACCCCCTCTGGACAACTTTGTCACAGATTAAAGATATGACCACATAGTTCGGTTAAGCGTGGTCGGGCTAACCACTTGGTTAACAAATCGGCCACGTTCAGTTTTCCAGGAACGTGCCGGATGTCGAAGACTTTGCTCTCATACAAATCGCGTAAATAATGGAAGCGAACTTCGATATGTTTGTTTGCTTTGTTTTCCACGCGGTTTTTACTGTACTGTATCGCTGCCGTACTATCGGCCAGGACACAAGGTTGTAAATTCCCAAAGTAGTCGAACATAACCGACATGTTGAAGAGTCTCTTAAGCCATATGAGTTCCCTGACGCCATCAACGATGGCCACAAACTCCGACTCCATCACGGATAACGTGGTCATCTTCTGCTTTCTGCACGACCACGAAACCGGAACACCGCCCAGGAAAACCACATGACCTCCGAAACTCCTTCGTTTGTCTACATCAGTAGCGTATGATGCATCGGTAAAAACCGTTAGCAAAGCGCTTTTGCATCTCGAGAGATCAATACAATAATCCTCAGTACTTTTCAGGTACCTGAGTACCTGCAATAACATATTAATATGTCTCTGAGAATGTCGTTCATTGTATTGGGAGAGCACAATGGTGGAAAATAGTATATCTGGTCTGGTTCGCAACGCCAAGAACAGAAGACTACCAACCAGCGATCTATAGGGGAACACGGTGTCAAGTTGTTCATCCTTTTTCACCCCCATTATCATTGTACCTACAGCTCCAGGTAAATGAACTTTATGTGACCCATCGATTTTGAAATGAGCACACAATCTCTCGATATACTTGCGCTGATGGACTAAAATCTTGCCATTCACACGCGTAAATTCTATGCCTAGCAAAAGGGTCACTGGCCCAAGGTTCACCATTTGGAAATGGTCTGCAATCCAGGACAGGACATCTTTCTCGATCTTCTCATTGCGTGAAAAGATGACTAAGTCATCAACATACACGACTAAAACTACATCTCTGTCCATACAATAAACGCAGTTAAAACCAGGAACCGGTTTAAATCCTATGTGCAACAGTCTGTCGTGCAACTTTTCGAACCACATACGGCCCGACTGATGCAGGCCGTATAAAGCTTTGTAAAGCTTCCAGCACTTGCCGACATTCTGCGGCGTTTGAAACCCTTTTGGAATTCCCATGTATTGGACTTCGTCCAAGTCTCCATAGAGATATGCGGCTTTTATATCCGCATGTGTGTCTCTCCAGTTCATGAGGACAACCAACATGCAAAATAACACCAAGATAACAACAAAATTCACCACAGGTGAGAACACCTCGGTAAAATCTATTCCCGGTCGCTGTTTGAAACCTTGAGCGACCAGTCTAGCTCGATGACGTCTTATTTCCTCGGTATTATCTCTCTTGATCTTATAGATCCATTTGCTGCCTAGCAATTGTTGGTCTTTCTCACAATCAACCTCTTCATATACCTTTCGTTCATTAAATATGTCAATTTCTTCTTGCATTGCGCCAACCCATTCGGACTTTCGCTCGCCTTTTATAGCTTCCTCGTAGGTGTTGGGCTCAAGCGCACAACAACCCGCAAAACCCGCAAATGGGTTCGGAAGTTCTTCATTTTGAGTTTTCCCTGAGAAATCAAACAGATCTGCCTCAAACTCGTATCCGTTCTCTTGGCACCAATGCAATGCCTCAATTCTGCTGCGGAGCCTTTTCTTGTTCGGCGCTACATAATGCGCATAGGTTGTCCCAGCATCCCTTCCTGTTTGCCTAATATATGGTTTGATATCCCAATCATTCATGTTCAATTTTAACAAAGGAACACCCCCAACTGCTACAGCCTCTTGACCCCCTCTTACGTTTGGAGAAGCTAACAGTGCTTCTTGGAAAACCTCTTCATCATCACTGACTTCGTCAGTTGGTTCTCCAGTAAATTCAATCAGTTTTGGTTTCTTAAAAACCAGGGGTTTAGGGGTTGTTGGTAATGGGGGCTTACCAAGTGTCAAATCCACAGCTGGTGGAAGCGGCTTTAAAACAGGTGGCACGGCTTGTTGAACAGGTAAACCCTGAATTTGGGGAACTTGACCTGGCAAAATTTGACCTGGTATAGGAACAGGTGCTAACCTCACTGGTGTTGGTGCTTCGTCATCTGACTCAAGTCCCAAGTCACTCACATTAAAGTATTCAAAACTTTGTGCCTGTTCCTTTCCGTTTTTAGGAATATGGTTCCCCTTCTCGTGCCAATATTCATTTTCATTAACGGTCACGTGTTTTGACCCAAAAATCTTATTCCGTGCTGGATCCCATATGCGATATCCCTTTGTGTCGGTACAGTAACCTACAAGGGCTCCAACCCAAGCTCTTGGCTCTAATTTGCTATGTCTTTGTTGGGCAGGGATATGTGTGTAACATTTTGATCCAATGCATCTTAAATGCCTAACTGAAGCCCTTTTGTTATAAAATACATTATAGGGGGAACGATTGTTCAATTTCGGATGTGGGTATAAGTTCTTAACATAAACGAGGGTTACTGCTAACTCTCCCCACAATCTCTTGGGAAGTTCAGACTCAATTAACATCGCTCTCACCCCCTCTAAGATTAAGCGGTTGGCCCGCTCTGCGACAGAATTCATTTCGGGCGAATCCGCTCGCATTTAATTCCTTCTTGTTGAGCATAATCTTCCCATTCTTTGGATACGAACTCACCCCCTCTGTCAGTTCGTACCGCTTTGACCTTTTTAGACGTTGTGCGTTCAATCTCTCTTTGCCAAACCTTAAAAATCCCTAATACATCACTTTTCTTCTTCATGATGTATATGTAGGTCGGTAGCAGAGGAAAACGACCAAAAAGCACTCGAAACTTCGAGTGTAACGTGGCGAAAACGTCGCAAAGGCGTCGCACTACTCGTGCGAACGTGTGGGCGACGTCGGGAGCGGAAAACGAATGAAACAACCGCGCAAATGCGCTTATATGTCGTGAAATGATAATACTAATGCTTAAAAGCATAAAAACATATTTACTAAACGAAAATACTTACAAATGAAGCAATTACATAGTGAAAAACGAGAGGCGAGAGCCAAAACGATGGTCGCCGCTATCTTGGAAGGTGATAAGAACACTAACGACACCTGGTGTCGTGAATTGGCGTTACGGAATTGAGAAATTCCGTAAAGCTTAACAAAGCATTAAGGCCTGCATGATACCTCATGCATAAACACAATAACATAATGTAAAAACTTGGAAAAGATATACATAATTGAATATAATAAATATCGGAATAAATAAACGAATATAATAGAACAAAAGATCATAATGTGATTCTATATCACATCGACACACACATCATTTGGTTCCTTAAACCAACAATTCCCCCTTTCGATGGAAATAGAATCAGGGGAAAAGAAATACGGTGTGGTGAGCAAAAGGGATAAATATTCCCCCCAAGCGGATATTTGCCCTTTGACTCACTGCAACAGACGGGTCATTCCTCTCGTGTTGGCTCCGCCTCTCTCTGAGCAGGTGTGTGCCCCGAGGGGAGTGAGGTGTCGGGTGGCAAGCCCCCATTGGCTGCGCCGGCCCCTCACACTGACCCATAAAAGGGAGAAATTCCCGCCAAAAGACAGAACTTACACAAACGACACCAAGAACACAGCAACTACCTCACCGTCAGGCCAACTTCAACTACAAGTTAGGATTGATCGAGGATCGCTGAGTAAAGTGCAAACTGTAACTCTCACGAAGTCACTTGCGAGCTATTCCTGCGAAAGCACGAGAATAGCCCTTGTGAAATCACCCAGAATAATCGCCCAGACGATTATTCGCCGAAGTAAGTGTCCGAGTGCTTTGTAGGGAACCCCAAAGTTCCTAGACGAGGCCTCTGCGACGCTAAACAAACCCTAGACAACAGGCACGGATAGAAGACTCGAAAGAGCATTCCACCGCGTCCGTGAAGACGAATCCGTGACGAATTAACGACAACTCGAGACGCCGCCTTTGTTCCGCCGACCACGCGGAATCGACGACGCCATCTTGAGAAATCCTTTGTTCGACGCTGACCACGTCGACTCTAGAATTATTACTGAGTGTATTTTAAAGGCATAAAGCCTGGTGAATAAATTACCTGTTTATTTACATACATTTGGTATTCATTTGGGTATTTACATAATTGATCACAGGTAAAGTATTACACGTTAGCGCTATTTAAACCTATACCAAGTAGGACGCGACACGTGGGGGCCTGTCCGGGATTTAGAAATAAATCTCAAACTGAACTTGTGATCTCTTTTAAAAATAACCAAATGAAAATGTCAGACAAAGACGAACAATCCGCGTCTGAAACCGAGCAACCTATGCTCAGAAAGAGAAACAGGACCTCCGACTACCACCAAAGGTCGGGCGGTCCAGTTCCAGAACAATCCGCTAAGGCGAAAGCCCGAGCGAACAAACAAAAAGTTAATACGCAGAAAAAGGAGCAAGCTGCATCGCTCGCGGCCCACCATGGGCCAGAGCGAGAGCGGATTCCCTTGAATACGCAAACCTTTGAAGATACCGATACAGAAGTTCCAGAAAATTGCGAAGAAATTCACGAACAATCAACCGAACGAGTATCGATATTAGTGGCCGAGGAGACACACAAAACTCCGAGGCAAACAAATACAATCGGCACCAATGGACCAAACTCCAGTACGGAACCAAGGCGGGACCCCGATAACTCCCCAAGTTACGGCGAGACCTGCCTCCGTTTCCCCCGAAGTGACCCATCGCCACCAATGGACCAGACTCCAGTACGGAACCTGGGCGGGACCCCGATAACTCCCCAAGTTACGGCGAGACCTGCCTCCGTTCCCCCTGAAGTGGCCCATTTAATACGGCTGACACAACAAGCGGCCCAACTCGAAGCAGTAATAGACATTCCAGTCGGAACGTCAGTTTGGGAATCGATTACCCTGCTCACTGATGCTATTTGTGTGGCACAAACCCCAACGCCAGTCGCAACACCAGCAGCGGAAACGCCCATGCAACAAGAAACGCCAAGTGAAATAGGCGGTTTTGTACCCGACCCCCAAAAGGCCCTTTACAAAGCCCGCGAAAAAGCTCGAGAAGAAGCGAGATTGGAAACAATAAATCGGCAACGAAAATTGAGCGCAGAAAGAAGACAACTTTGGAGGGAAGAAGAAGAAAAACAACAACGCGACAAAAGGACAGTCGAGCGAACGGAAAGAATAATACAAAGAATGAGAGCTGAACAGGCTAGAGAGAAAAAAGAGCAACAATTAGACGAACAAAAAAAATGGGAAGCCGAAAACTGGGAGAAAGAAGCAAAAAAATTCAGACAAGAAAACCGTGAACTAGCAGTGAATGTGAAAGCCAAAGAGGGAAAAGATTTCGTAACCAATTCCAAGCCGCATGTCCACGAGCAAACGACAAAGGACAACAGAAAGGAAGCATCGAATAGAACTAAAACACTGCTAAGCTGCCTCGAGTCTGAATTTGAAAATTATAAACACAAGCCAAAGAAAAAAGCTCAAGACAGAAAAGCAACGCCCCCTTCATGTCCAAGCCACACCAAAGTAACGAGCAAGATCAGCCACTTGACCAAGCTGTTAACGAAAGCGTCAGACGGCAAGACTGCACAGAAAGAGAATTTAACAAAAACAGTCTTTTCTTTTTCGGGAAGAATAAACTGCGACCAAAACAAAAATAAAACGGCAAACGATGTACGGGTTTCTACACTGACTCCACTGCCAATCATGAATATTTGTGATGAACATGGACAAACAAATAAAGCAGGGCAAGCAATATTAGAACCAATGGAAAAAATTAAACAATTTGATGAAGGAAACAGTGCGAGAAATACAAGCACCAGCCAAGCACGTCGACGTACGAACATCTCGAACACTGACACTTATTCAACCAGTTTGGATGATATCGTGGATCAGCAAATACAAATTGACGCGAGTCGCACAACAGATGAACGAGAATGTATCGGTATAAACCGAAAGGGAAGGGAAGAAGCGCTGAAGCAAAGAAAGAAGCATTGTCACAAGCAATGGAACAATAAAAAGCCGCCAAACAATTCGAAAAATCAGCCAAATTGGCCACAAGGCGGACGACTACATCATTGTCACCACTCTGAAAATAATGACAATAAAGTTCGCCACAAGAAGGAAAATAAACAACAAGAACGGTCTCAGTCACCATTAATCACCTTAATTCCGTTGCATCCCACGCATAACAAGTTTTATGAAAACAAACATGACATTCAAAAGAAATGCAAAGGAATTCGATGTCAATTATTTCACAATAACCAAGATTTGTTGCCGGAAAATATGAATGACAAACCAGAGCTTTTGCAAGATGACCAATCAAGTCCTCATCAGGAAACTGTCCAACAAAAACAGCCCGACGTAACTCCAGCCCAACCGGAGCAAGCGATTTCGGAGAGGGAGGAAGCAGAAGAAAGCACTTCTGAAAATGATAAAACACATCATCCTCACTGTGCCAAACAGAAATGCGACGAACATCATCCCGAGCGAGAAGACAGACAATGGAATCGATTGTTACCTCCAATGAACAAATATAAAGGCACCCCCTGTCTAAATGAAAGCAAAAAAATAAAAGACTGCATTCAGGAGCCTAACCAATCAAGCACGTTGCATAATCCCAAAGTTGACTGTCAAATTAGGGCCTCTTCACGCAGCCCGATAAAAACCAGAGCAACGGTGAAACAAAAACAGCTAGAAAAAAGGGCTCAACCACCTCCAGTTGGGACGTTACAAACTCCTCAAGTTACTAAACCCATCAGAAAGAAAAACCAAAAAGAGAAACGAAAAAAGACAAGAGAAAAAAGGAACCGACCGGCGCAGAGTCAAGCGGCCAATTGTGAACCATTTGCAATGAAGCGCCGACCGCCCGATCTCACTACGAAGTGCCACAATAAAGAGTTTGTTGCTAACCGCTCCTTCTCAGAGCTCAAGAGAGCGAATCAGTTGGACGAAGACATCTTGGGAGGGGAAGAGATAAAGAAAGCAACAATAATTTTGGAAGAAAATCAAGAAAAGCCAAAAATGGAGAAAGGAGCATTAAAAACAGATTGTGAGCAAGACAAACTGTGTCCAAACTTCAAAGACAATTGGAGTGAGCCAGACAACACTAGAATGATAGCAGTGCAGTCAACTCTGAAGAAACAAATCCTCTGTTTGTTACACGAGCCCCCGCTGACCAGCCACCCAGACAGGATGAGAAAAAACACTTCTTATCTCATTGGACAATATCCCCAATATGTTGCCACTGGGCGGATTAAGATCTGTGCCCTCGCTAAACGCTTTGCTGTGGAGATCACAGAGAATTTATTCGATGCAGCACTGAGATTCAAATTCAAGAAAAAAGTATTATCAGACAATGACACGCAATTTGTCTTTCAAATATTCAAAGATTTTGATGGCAAATTAAAGAATATCCCGAGCAAGACATATGGATATGGGTGCAAGTGGAATCAAAACCTGATTGCACAAAATTTCGACATACTTGAGAGAATTCACAATTTGGAAACGGATATTCCATTCACGGACTGTGAAGCTAATGACCATGTTTGGAAAGAAATTCACAAACTGCTCAGTGCAGCCAAGGATACGGCTGCCAGTCAGGCAGTTCAAAGAGGCAGTTCCGGCACGAGCAGAGCTGGACAGGGCGGCAATACTTACAAACTGCTGCAAATAATAGACAGCTACAAATCAGAGCCTGTGGATGTGGATCGGCTGACACAATTTCTGCCAGAAGTTTCCCCAAAGACATGGTTAGAAATTCAGTCAAAATCAGAACACATTCACCGCTGCATCAAGACTTTAATAACGCTGCCGACAGAGATTGCAAATGAAGAACCAACCACAGTGGGGCCCGGCCGCGCCAAGCACCAGAAACAAAGCAATGCCGGTACAGCCCCCTCAATCGAAAATTCAAGGACGGAAGCCCCAATAGATGATGAACGACATCTGGTGGAGTTATCAAACGAGAAGTGGGGCAGTCGATTAACCCCAATTGACCCAGTCATCGTTCAGGCGAGAAATATTCGCCCACAAGTCTGTGAGAAGATAAACCCTATCAACATTAACCAGCAACGTGACAATAATACAAACAGCCGGCAGAATCCCAATTGTAACAAACTCAAGACTTTTCTTCGTGAAATGGAAAACGCCAAAGTCGCCGTCGCCACTTTGTCCAATACAGACTTGGCCCAAGATTGCCATGTAAAACAAGCTATGGCTGTTTGGACCACCGTTAATCGAGAGGATATAAGCATACCTCCATCAATGAGCGACATGTGGAGCCCAGTTGTCCCCTCGACAAGCAACATCCACTATGGTTTGACACACGACAGAGATGGACTGTCTTGGCCAATTACATCAGCTAGCCAACAGCCAACCAGCCCCTGGTGTGTCATTTTACCACTTGCAGTTGAGCCCTCGACAACTTCACCATCAACTAACAATCGGGAGCGACAAGACTCATCGCAGAACTCACAGGATCAACAACCCAGAGTACCGAGAACAACAAAGTCAATTCCAACTCATACGGCTAGCCCATTTGTACTGACCATTGCCATAGAGACATCGGCCACCCACAACGACAGTGGAACTCTCGTTGTATTCCTCACTCATTGGAGGCGTACACAGACCGAAACAACATGCAAACCAAAAAATAAACATGTTTGGTTCTCCATGAGTGAGCAAGTGAACCCACGTTCTATTTCCAACGGAAACCAATTATTCCCGACACCACACATCCCGGCTTCAGCCTTAAGTTTTGATTATACGTTACCACGGGCTAAGAGCTGGAGGAGAGTTAGGGATCGCTTGTGAACACCCCGTGTTCAAAGCTGGGGGAAGGACGTGTGGTGAGCAAAAGGGATAAATATTCCCCCCAAGCGGATATTTGCCCTTTGACTCACTGCAACAGACGGGTCATTCCTCTCGTGTTGGCTCCGCCTCTCTCTGAGCAGGTGTGTGCCCCGAGGGGAGTGAGGTGTCGGGTGGCAAGCCCCCATTGGCTGCGCCGGCCCCTCACACTGACCCATAAAAGGGAGAAATTCCCGCCAAAAGACAGAACTTACACAAACGACACCAAGAACACAGCAACTACCTCACCGTCAGGCCAACTTCAACTACAAGTTAGGATTGATCGAGGATCGCTGAGTAAAGTGCAAACTGTAACTCTCACGAAGTCACTTGCGAGCTATTCCTGCGAAAGCACGAGAATAGCCCTTGTGAAATCACCCAGAATAATCGCCCAGACGATTATTCGCCGAAGTAAGTGTCCGAGTGCTTTGTAGGGAACCCCAAAGTTCCTAGACGAGGCCTCTGCGACGCTAAACAAACCCTAGACAACAGGCACGGATAGAAGACTCGAAAGAGCATTCCACCGCGTCCGTGAAGACGAATCCGTGACGAATTAACGACAACTCGAGACGCCGCCTTTGTTCCGCCGACCACGCGGAATCGACGACGCCATCTTGAGAAATCCTTTGTTCGACGCTGACCACGTCGACTCTAGAATTATTACTGAGTGTATTTTAAAGGCATAAAGCCTGGTGAATAAATTACCTGTTTATTTACATACATTTGGTATTCATTTGGGTATTTACATAATTGATCACAGGTAAAGTATTACACGTTAGCGCTATTTAAACCTATACCAAGTAGGACGCGACAACGGTTACTGGAATTACAGTAGATAATCGAAAATAAACAATAAGGTCGAATCGCCGAGCCGGGTACTGTTATTGAAAACGCCACGTAGGCCCGAATATTCCCGCAGAAACTTGGCGATCTTCGAAGTCAGGTAAATAACCAAAGAATGTCACGATAAATTCTAAAGTCGGAACACACGAGAGATCAACGACTGAAGACGTTCTGAACTGAGCCACTTAGTGAATATGTCCGCGACGTTGTGCTCGCTGGACACTTTTCGGAGATCAAAACAGCCTGCCGTATACCATTCCCTAAGCCAGTGATACTTGACGCGGATATGCTTCGTCTTCGAGTTTTCCACGTCGTTGGATGTGAATTGTATGCTGGCTAGGGCATCGGAGTAAATAATCGGACGAGACAGACGGTTAAGGACCGGGAATTCGGTGAAGATGTTATCGAGCCAAAAGGTTTCCTTTACGCATTCAACTAGGGCGAGGAATTCGGCTTCCATAGTTGAACACGCAACAGTCGATTGTTTCCGACACGACCAGCCAATTGGCACATTCCCGATATATGTTATGAAGCCGCCGAAACTTAAAGATGTCGCCAGGTCGCTAGCCCACGAGGCATCCACATAAGCCCATAACTGACTCGATACACAGTTGGAAAGTTCGATGCAATAGTCTGAAGTATTGGCTACATATTGGAGAACTTGCAGAAGGGCACGGATGTGGGTGTTATCGTAGCAGGTGTTAAATTGAGAAAGCGAGATGACGGAAAATAAGATGTCGGGGCGCGTTCGTGATGCCAGAAAGAGCAGTGACCCGATGAGTGAGCGGTAGGGAAAATCGATCAGGTCCTCTGTCGATGCTCGAACTAATGTGGTCCCGGGTGTCACTGGCACCTTAACAAGTCGGTTCGTCGATGTTCCGTATTTCTGCACGAGTTTAGCGATGTATGCACGTTGAGAGATGTAAGTGCGTCCCATCTCGCGGATAAACTCGACGCCTAACAGTCTAGTAATTGGGCCGAGGTTGACTATGTCGAATTTCGAGGTGATAAGTCGAATAATCCGGTCCAAAACACTGTCGGCTGCATAGAAAAGTACAATATCATCGACGTAGACTAGCATAACTGCACAATTGCCATAGATGTAAACGCAATTGCAAGCAGGCATTTTTCGGAATCCAAGAGCTCGAAGTGCTTCGTCCAGTTTCAAATACCATTGTCGACCTGACTGGTGGAGTCCATAAAGAGATTTGACGAGTAACCAAACGTTGTCGGGGTGATTACAGGTGGCACCTGCCGGGATGCGCATGTAGACCTTGTGCTCGAGGTCCCCGTACAGGTATGCACATTTGACGTCGAGGTGTGCATCTTTCCATCCTCGTAGCACTACCAAAAGGCAAAAGAATAGACGAATGAGGACGAAATTTACTACTGGACTAAAGACTTCGTCGTAATCGATTCCGAAGGTTTGGCGAAAGCCTTGGGCGACAAGTCGAGCACGATATCGAGTAATCTTGCCGGTCGCGTCTGATTTGAGTTTAAAAATCCATTTACAACCCAAGATTGTCGTGTTAGGCGGTTTCGGCACTTCGACATAAATTTCCCGCTCCTTAAAAGTTCCTAACTCTTCACCGATGGCTTCACGCCACTTTGGAGCGTCGTCGAATTTGGGAATTTCCGCATACGATGACGGTTCGGTGCGACAGAGGTGAGCGGCATGTCGAGCTGGAGGAATCAACGGTAGCGTATGCTCCATGTTGCCGAAAAAGAATAACTCGGGGTCGTAAGGGAGATTGTTCATAACACAGAACTCTTCGACGTCTCTGCGAGATCGAAGTCGGAGGCCGGGTTCGGGAAAGTAATAGACGTCGATATCTATCGAACCTGGCTGTTGATCTTTGCGTAGATGTTCTTCGCGAATCCATCTACGAAATACTGTGTTTCCGCCGACATAACGCCAATAGAATGATGTCTTGCCGGCAGAAGGAGCTGCAACATGTGTTGCGCCAGGAGGCAATGGAGACATTTGCCCCTGATCGAAGATTGGCATTGTGTGCTGTAAAATATTCGGACCGGCTTTCCTACGTAACGTGATGAAACGATTTGGGGAAGTCGGTGGTGAAAGGCCGGGGGAACTGGCATTGGACGTTTCCGGTGACACATGTGCAGACTGATTCGGTCGCAATTCTTCCTCGTCCGGTTGAACCGCAAATTCTTCAATCTGCTCAGCGTCATCGTCGGTGTCGTCCCCAATTGGTCCTGCAGCGGCCTCTTCATTTTCTTCGTTAGTGATCGGATGTGATATGGAATGACGAATTGGAGTTGGCAATGTCGATGCGCAAAGTTCCAATAATTGTCGTTCCGGTGTAGTTGGCGGGGGAATATGAACGATCTGCATAGGTGGCGTCTTTGATTTAGAAGCCGACTTGGATACAGATTTTTCTTCGGATATCGAATGCTCATCGTCTGATGCTGGTTTGATCGACCAGTCCGCATATTGGACGGTGTCGTTGAATGACACTCTTTGTTGTTCATTGTTGGGTTCATAGAAGGATTCGTTGTTGCCATTTGGTACGCTTCGTAGAAACTTGCGATACGATTGATGTTCGTCTATGCGAACGTGGGCTGATTCGGTGACTTTATTGTCGATGGGATTCCAAATCCTGTAGCCACGTGTCGCGACCGCGTACCCAACGAGGTATCCTTCCCATGCGCGTGGCTCAAGCTTTTTACGGCCTGGCGCCGTGTAGTGGACCCAACATTTAGATCCGATCTTTCGTAAGTGTCGTAAAGATAGTGCTCGTTCACGCCATAGTACATATGGGACTTGATTTTTCAAGCGTGAATGAGGACTTCTATTCTTGATATAAGCGAAGGTTACTGCAAGCTCTGCCCATAGACCGGCCGGAAGTTTGGTTTCTTCATGAATCGCGCGGATGTTGTCTGCCATCGTTCTGTTAATGCGTTCGGCCGTTCCATTCATCTGTGGGCTCGATGGGTTCGTTCGCTGTCCTTGGATCCCTTTGTCTTTCAAGTAGCGCTCGAATTCATTTGACATGAACTCGCCGCCACGGTCTGTGCGAATGGCTTTGATTGTTGTATTCGCAACCCGTTCGACTCTCGCGGCGAAGTCCTTAAAGCATGCGAAGACTTGGGACTTCTGCGCCAATGGGGTGATCCAAGTATATCTGGTGGCGTCATCTATAATTGTTAGGACAAAACGAGCTCCACCGAAAGATGTTGCAGGAGCCGGGCCCCACACGTCCATGTGCAGGAGGTCGAGTGCTTTGGTAGTACTCGGGTGAAGGTCCGGTTTGTGGGAAATCTTAATTGATTTTGCAAGACGGCAGTCATTGCAAGCGAGTTCTTGTTTTACTTCTCCCGGTTCCATTCCGTATACTTGTTCGTTGTTTGCCAACAGGCGCATTGCATTTGTGTGCAAATGCCCTAATCTGCTATGCCATAGACCCGTAGCATCCTTTACGGTTGCAGGATTAGCAATTGCCTTCTTTGGTGATGTAGAAGGATTATTGCGGGGAGGTGTGGCAGGAGGAGCATTAGGAACTGGCGTTGTCGGGATGGATTGGAGAACGTTGGAATAGGATTGGATAGGAGGATCTGGTTGGATAGGCGTGGATTGGGGATCAGGCAGAGACTGGGTCGGATTGGAAATTTGATTCTGAATTTGCTTCGGAATCGGCGGCATTTCTATTCGAAAATCCGTGTTGCCTCCTTGTTTCGATTTCCCCTTTTTCTGTTTTGGAATGTTCTCAAAATCCACTTCTGTGGTGACATAAGTCAGCGCCGGCGTTTGCTGAACGGGTGTCGGAATTATCGTCGACACTAGGGTCGAAATCGCCGCAGACACAGAAGGAGTCGAACATAAACCGTCCACATAATACAATCCTGCCTTCTCCTTTGCTCGTAGAATAGAGCTCCGAATGTCCGATTGATAGATGTTGACTTCACCGTTGTAAAAGTGTATGTGATGACGTGTTTTGTCAATTTTGGAAACCGAAATCAAATTGGCCTCCAAATTCAGTGCAAAAAGTACATTCCTCAAATTCACAATACAATTGCAGTCATCTATTCTTGTGAGCAGTCGGACATTTCCTTTTCCAGTCACCTTGGACTTGCCTTGTCCGAGCTCGATGTCGAAAGGCACGATGTCCACAAAATCCGTAAACCAAGCCCGAACGTATGAAACGTGGTCCGTCGCGCCACAGTCGACAATCCATTCATTGGATTGCATGAAATGTGCAACTGGGCGCGCTGGGGCTTGTGGGGCACTGGCGAAGAATGTCCCTTCTCGTGTTGGACGAGAACAACCTCGCGGACGCGTATCATCCGGTTTTGGCGCGGAGTTTTTGTTGCGCTTCTTGCTCTTGCTTCGAGAGCGTTGGAAAGAAGCCGATGCCTGATTACTCTTGTCACGTGGAGGAAATGGGCACTTGTTGGCGTAATGCCCCATCTCATTGCAGTTGAAACATTTAATTTCCGATAACGGTCGACGAGGACGAGAATTCTTTCAGGATTGTTGGCCTTTTACAGACGAATGCACAGAAGATGAGTGTACATTGTGCAATCCCATCGGTTTCAACCGTAGATATTCGGAAATCAATTGTTCGGCAACTTTAGTCGGTGTAAAGTCTTGATCAGGCCAGTGATATATGGCAAACGTTGCTTGTGCGTATTCGGGCGGTAGTCGGTTGAGGTATTGATATGCGTGATGATCATCTGTCGTGACTTCTTTGATGTCAGCCAATTGACGAACAAAATGATCAACTCGATTAATGAAATCCTGCATTTCCTCATTAGGTTCGAGATGCAACGTCAAGAATTCTGATCGTAATGCTGCCCGTCGTGCCCGCGAACTGGGCGCGTACGCTTTTGCCAGAACGTCCCATGCCTGTTTAGGAGTATCGCAATTGTCCAGGGCTGAACGTTTCGGTTCGCTGACATACATGTAGATATGTCCGAGAGCTTTGTCCTTTTTGACCATGTAACGTTCCTTTTCCTTTTCAGATAATGTTAGGAGATGGTCGGCCTCCTTCTCCTCCGTTACATGCCTCCAAAGGCCCTCGGATTTCAAAAGCATCCGCATCGCCCTCTGCCAGGGCTCGTAATTCCCGACAGACAGGATGGGAATTCTGCTGACCGTCGTTTCCGTTGTCTTTTGCATCGTTTCGAAGATTCGGCACACCACGCAAAGCACACGGACTCAGAGAAATGGTATAACGGCGATCGAAGCACTTCACTAAATCACAAAAGGTGTGTACGAATGTTTGTTCACACAATGTCGTTGCACTTATCACAAATTCACCTCCCTCGTGGTTCAAAGCGGATATCATCCGAAGGGGAGCCGATGCTACAATCGGCTGAGAACCTAAAGCAAGTGTCCCCCTAGCTTCCTTTATAGCCACCTGGGGCTGCGGGAGTGCTAGGTGGCGCAGGGCTCAGCCTTGCTCTAGAATACGAACACCGCTTGGACAGACTTGTCCGTAGGGCAGTGTCGATGCTAAAGGATCCCTCTCCAAAATACCCACTTAAATTTAACAGAGTTTCACGAAATGAAGGAGAAATAGATGAATCGCTGTGGATTGTCACACAGCCTCGTGCAATCAGATAACACGGCACAGTTCTCTCGAAGAACTGAGAAAAACGCAATTTGGATTCGAAAATCCAAATTCTTCTCATTAAATGAGGCTCTTCGCATAAAAGCTTTGAAAATCGTCGAAATTTCGAGTTCGGCGATACTGTGCACACGCCGGGGTGTGACACAGCGAGAATTCGTCTCGTTTCTCGATGGTGAACGTCTACTCGACGTCGTCGAATCGAAAATCGTCGCCGTAACGTCGAAAATCTGAAAAACACAAAATCGCCGCAAAATTCGCGAAACCCGCGGAATTTTCGGCGATAATTAATGAAAATAACTGATGCACAACGTCGCCAAGGCGTTGTGAGGATGCAGGGGTCGTCTCACAGCGTGAAACGTGAGGAAAATGCCGAAAATCGTCGCGGAAACCTAAAAATACAAAATTGCCGCGAAATTCGCGAAATTCGCGGAATTTTCGGCAATAGTTAGTGGAAAAATAGCGTGCAAAGGATGAAAACCATCCTCTGCTACCAATTGTAGGTCGGTAGCAGAGGAAAACGACCAAAAAGCACTCGAAACTTCGAGTGTAACGTGGCGAAAACGTCGCAAAGGCGTCGCACTACTCGTGCGAACGTGTGGGCGACGTCAGGAGCGGAAAACGAATGAAACAACCGCGCAAATGTGCTTATATGTCGTGAAATGATAATACTAATGCTTAAAAGCATAAAAACATATTTACTAAACGAAAATACTTACAAATGAAGCAATTACATAGTGAAAAACGAGAGGCGAGAGCCAAAATGATGGGCGCCGCCATCTTGGAAGGTGATAAGAACACTAACGACACCTGGTGTCGTGAATTGGCGTTACGGAATTGAGAAATTCCGTAAAGCTCAACAAAGCATTAAGGCCTGCATGATACCTCATGCATAAACACAATAACATAATGTAAAAACTTGGAAAAGATATACATAATTGAATATAATAAATATTGGAATAAATAAACGAATATAATAGAACAAAAGATCATAATGTGATTCTATATCACATCGACACACACATCATTTGGTTCCTTAAACCAACAGTATATCCACATAAAACGTGAAAAATCGTCCACTATAAGTAGGAAATAACTCCCACCCCCAAGGGTTTTAGTTTGGCTCGCTCCCCAGACGTCCATATGGACAAGGTCTAATATGCCTTTGGTCAAAATCTGTCCTATCGGAGGAAATCCAGCGCGTGTTTTCTTGGCTTTCATGCACGCGTCACACTGGTCCATGTCTTTATTAGACAATTTCACTCCAAAAATATCTGTTGACTTTTCCATGTCAACAATACCCTTTGTGTGTAAATGTGCCATACGGCCGTGCCAATAACTAATATCTAATGCCTTATCCGCTTTCCCATTAGGCTGAACCCCATTAATTCCGCTGGCCGGAAGCGCACTCGCGTCTGTCGCTCCGGAAACAGTTAAAGTCTTTGTAGTTTTACTGCCCTTCATGCTTTTTGATATGTTCAACACGTCACTGTAAGACGGCTTCGTAATTTCGCTCGCCTGCGTTACGCATTCACTCGAGTTAGAATTAGATAAAACGCTATTGTTAACAATATCAACATTTTCAGTAACACTTAATTGGTTAGTAACCGGATTACTTATGTCAGGTGCTTCCGCATGCGTCGGAATTGCACTTGCATTTACAGAAGGAACCGCAATCTGACAAGAACTCTTGTACATTCTGTCCGACTGACGCATGGCTGTCAGTATTGGTTCCGTAATCCGTTGTTTGAAAATGACCATTTTCCCTTCACCAACACGGGTTATATACCCAGCCTCATCAGTGCGACCGAGGGAAATCAAATTTTTAGTAAAATTTGGTGCGTAAAACACATTCTTTAATATGAATGGGTGCCCTTGAGATTTATCTTTCGATTCCAATTTAATATCTCCCACCCCGTCAATTTTGGATGAACCCTCACCCAATCGCACTGAATAATTAGAAAGGGGCTTGTAATTCACGAAACCGTGTTTGGTGAAAGTAAAGTGGTCGGTGGCGCCAGTGTCCACATACCAAGCCATGTCTTGCACCCCCGATGATGTAACAAATGAAGACACGGTTGTCGTTGATTGTCCGATGGTCTGTTGAAGCGATGTATAAAATCCTTCTAGTTCCTCCTGTGGTGACCCAGTTGGATAAGTGTCCCCCCAGGGCGGATGCTTGTCCTCTGAGTCACTGTGATTGAAGAGTCGTTCCCCCCCGAGTTGGCTCCACCTCCCCATGGCAGGTGTGTGCCCCGAGGGGGAGGAAGCGGCTGATGGTCAGCCCCCATTGGTTGATCGCCGGCCCTTCACCCCACTGCATAAAAGGCTGTGTTTCCCGCCTAAAGTCAGAACTTACACAAACGACACCAAGAACACAGCAACTACCTCACCGTCAGGCCAACTTCAACTACAAGTTAGGATTGATCGAGGATCGCTGAGTAAAGTGCAAACTGTAACTCTCACGAAGTCACTTGCGAGCTATTCCTGCGAAAGCACGAGAATAGCCCTTGTGAAATCACCCAGAATAATCGCCCAGACGATTATTCGCCGAAGTAAGTGTCCGAGTGCTTTGTAGGGAACCCCAAAGTTCCTAGACGAGGCCTCTGCGACGCTAAACAAACCCTAGACAACAGGCACGGATAGAAGACTCGAAAGAGCATTCCACCGCGTCCGTGAAGACGAATCCGTGACGAATTGACGACAACTCGAGACGCCGCCTTTGTTCCGCCGACCACGCGGAATCGACGACGCCATCTTGAGAAATCCTTTGTTCGACGCTGACCACGTCGACTCTAGAATTATTACTGAGTGTATTTTAAAGGCATAAAGCCTGGTGAATAAATTACCTGTTTATTTACATACATTTGGTATTCATTTGGGTATTTACATAATTGATCACAGGTAAAGTATTACACGTTAGCGCTATTTAAACCTATACCAAGTAGGACGCGACACGTGGGGGTCTGTCCGGGATTTAGAAATAAATCTCAAATCTGAACTTGTGATCTCTCAATAAGATAACCCAAATCGTAGAATTACCGAAAGAAAATGTCAGACAAAGACGAGCAATCCACGTCTGAAACCGAGCAGAGAATGCCCGAGAAGGGAAAAAGGACCTCCGACTACCACCTGAGATCGGATGGTCCCGTCCCTGAAATGTCCGCAAAGGCGAAAGCCCGAGCGAATAAAAGGAGAGCGAAGGCGCAGAAAGAGGAGCAAGCTGCATCGCTCGCGGCCCTAGACGGGCCAGAGCGAGAGCGGGTTCCCTTGAATATGCAACCCTTCGAGGATACCGATCCGGAAGCCATAGAAAATCGAGAAGAAATTCGCGACGTATCGCCAGGACGAGTATCGATATTGATGACCGAGGAGACGAATGAAGCTCCGAAAATAACGGTCACGGTCGGCACGAACCCATCGCCACCCACGGCTCAGACGTCCGTGGAGCAAACCCCACGAAAAAACGACGGCGGGACCCCGATAACCCCCCGAGTTACGGCGAGTCCTGCGGTTGTTTCCTTCGAGGTATCTCACCTAATTCGGTTGACACGGCAAGCTGCCCAACTGAAAGCGATGATAGACATTCCAGTAGGAACGTCAGTCTGGGAATCGATTACTCTACTCACTGACGCTATCTGCGCGGCACAAGCCCCGACGCCGGTCGCAAGACCAGCAGCGGAGACGCCCATGCCCCAGGTAACGCCCAGTGACACCGGAGGTTTCGCGCCAGACCCCAACCGGGCACTTCACCAATCCAGAGAGAAGGCCCGCGAAGAAGCCAGACAAGAAGCGACTAATCGCCAACGAAGACTGAGCGCAGAGCGGCGAGAACTCTGGAAGGAAGAGGAAGAAAGGGAGCAACGCGAAAGAAGAACCACCGAGAGAACAGAAAAACTGGTCCAAAAAATGAGGGAGGAACGAGAAGCTAAAATTCGAAAAGAATGGAACGCCACGGTGGAAGGGCGACATCGAGAAGCTCAAGAGTACGAGGACCAATTTCAAGCGCTCGTAGCTCAAAGAAAAGCAGAAAAGCTACAAATGTTGCGAGAAGAAGCCATTTTACAACACCAAAAATGGGAAGAACAACATCGCGAGAGGTTGAGAGAAGAGGAAGCCAGAAAAGAAAAGGAACAGTTCCTGAAAGAGAAAGAGGAATGGGACCGAGTCAGATGGACCGAAGAGTACAAAGCAAAGAAACAAGCCATAATAGATGAGCAAAAAAGATGGGAAGCCGAAAACTGGGAGAAAGAAACAGAAAAGTTCCAAAAAGAGTACGAACAAGGTGTCTCGGGCAGGAAGAAAAGGGAAGAAAACCCGAAACGGAAGTCAGAACCCCCAAGCGGCTCTGATACCGACACAGGAGAAGATGCAGCAAAGCCGGCAAAAACGGCAAAAAGGGGGAAATCTCAAAAGAGAGACGGATCGGTCCCAAAAACAAAGGACCGTCACCCCTCAAAAAGATCCGAGACGGGAGCAGCCATCGACGCGTTACTCGAAAAGAAAAACGCAAATAAAAATCGGGAACGCCCCGAGAGCGAGGAAAACAGATGGCATTCTTTTTGCGAGAACAACGACGGAGGGGAGCCGCCGCCATCCGAAGGCTCGAAACAGAAGAAGGCTGGCGGAGAGACCCCACCGAGAGGGCCGAGGTTTCACCCCCAAGGAGATCCCTCCGAGCCCTCCGATTCGTCGGACGACGACCATCCGAGTCGACCGTCTACAGGAAGGAGTCAAGAAGGCAGCGATGGGCACCGGTCGAACCGGCCGAATGCTTCAGACCGCTCTTCCCGGAGCTCCAACCCTCGTTCAGAGGAAGGGAACTTTCAGGACTCATCTGGCCGACATTACACGATGTCTGAGCTAGGCCGAGCCCTGCTGAACTCTTTCAGAAGAGAAGGAATCGATCTAGGCCATCCAGGCGACGAACATAATCGCGCTGGAGAGAGGGTTAAGCGCAAATATGGCGTACGAAACGAACCAAGCAGTGAAGCCACGGGTAACATCCGCTGGCAACACTATATTCAAACGCGATTTGACGGTTCGTGGAAGGCCGGAGACCGCTTCCTGGACGAAGTAATGCGTATCAAGAAAGCGACAAAAGCCACCGTCGCCGACATGCTAACCCACGGGCTAGTGGAGCTAACTACGGGGTCAGCTCGAGAATGGTACCAGGGACTGAAAAACCCAACCTGGGACGATTTTCTCGTCCGTTTCGATCTCCGATACGGCGAGACTCCAGACGAGATCAGTAACAAATTACGGGGTCTACGACAAGCCCCAGGAGAAACATTAGCCGACTACGACGCCCGAGCGAAACTCCTGTTTGCAAGAGCGCCGTACGAAATAAACCCCGCTGGTTTTACGATGATCTTTTACGGAGGATTATCGGCCCACTCGCAAAGAATTCTGCTAGACATGCGTGCACCCCGCACTGGCGATTACCAAGATGTCAGTAACTATCTTCTAACAAACACGTTAGAAATAGAACAGCGGTATTACGCCACTCTGCCCCCGGAAGAAGCTGACGCGCACGAGAAGCGGTTGCAGACGAGCGCCGAACGCCACAAGACCTCAGAAAAATTAATGAGGCCAAGTGAATATTTGAGCGGCATAATGAGTCTCACCGAAGCATCCTTCGGACGAATGCTGACGCCTAAAGCAGGCAGTATTCTTCCAGCCAACCCGATAGCTGCCCCAAAGAAAGCACCGGCAGCGACGGCGATGCAGGTGACCTCGACGGACTCCACCCAGATGGAGAAAGTCGAAGAGACAACACCTCTCGCCACGGCTAAAGAAGAGGAGCCAGCATCGAGCGACGAGGAAGCCCTAAATGAGCACCTCGAAAACTTATCGACGGGATGCGACGATCAAGGTCCCTATTTGCACCATGCACACCGGGCCTTGGCAATCACACAATTCAGAGCACACGTGCAAGCAACAAAAGCGAGAGGAGCATTGGGAGGAAAAAGACGATTCCCGACGCCCTTCGTCCCGAAAAAACCGGGATTCACTCCCACAGGGGATAAAAGTAACATCAAATATTACAGCTGTGGAGAATACGGCCACTACTCAGATAAATGTGAGAAAACCGTCAAAGAAAAGGACATCATGCAAACCATGATGAAAATGATGATGGAGTTAAGAACTGATCTGGCAAAAAACTTCCAAGCGCAGGCGTCGCCGAAATAAATTCAGCTTCGTCTGCGCCAGCCGCGGAAATTAAAAAGAAGAAATATCACACTGGACCCGCAGGTCATGCCTTGGCAGAGGCACAGATCAAAGACCGCATACAGATCGTTCCGAAGAAGGAGGAAAAAGTGACGTTAACGAGTATGCAAGTGAGAACGAAACCGGAGGTCGACATGGATTGGACGGACCTTCCGTTCAATCTGGAGGTTGAGCCCCAGACATTACGCGTATTTCACTGCAATGTCACGAAAGCACATTGCGAAACTCTGTGTATGCTGCCAGTGGAGATAGAAAACCAAAAATTGTTCGGTCTACTGGATTCAGGAGCGGATCGTTCATTCATATCCGAAGATATAGTAAAAGACTTGGATATTGGAAAGAAGGTGGCACAAGTGAACGCGAACGTAGAATTGCTCACCGCCAACGGCTACGTCAAGCCGAAGGGCGTAGTTCGCATCATGATCGACTGGACGGGGGGGAACCTGTCCCACCCCTTCATAGTCTTGCCATCCCACGACAAAGTATTCCTCCTAGGGATGGACATCATGGCGAAACTGAAAATTCAGCCAAACCCGATAACCCGTTCATGGAACTGGATAAGTCCCGAGGGAGAACGGTCAGTCCCCGTAGTTCCCCAAAAATTACTGGACGAAGCCAAGGACAAAGAGGAATACGGAAGAGGATTGCGAAAATTCGTCCAAGATTACGATTTCGCAGCCTTCACTCTGGAATTACAGAGGAGTAACGTCGTGGACACCCTGGTCGGGGAGGCAGCACTGCGTGTTAACGAGGCATCGCTACTAAGGCGAGTGCTTCGAAAGCATGAAAGAATTCTGACCAAGACACCTGGTCGAACGACGGAAGCAACACACGAAATAGTCTTAACCACAGACAAGCCGATTCGAGTGCCTTACAAGGGGATGAACCCCCAGAAAAGAGACATCGTGACGCAAATGTGCCAAGACATGCTCGACAAGGGCATAGTAACGCAAGCCCTGGGCGAATACGCCATGCGGATCGTCCTGGTGATGCGTCCAGGCTCGGAACCTCGACTATGCATTGATTATCGCCCCCTGAACGCGATAACGGTTATAGACCCGATTCAGATGCCGTCTATAGACTCGATCCTCCGGGAACTGAGCCCGTTCAAGTGGGTAACCACCATGGACCTGTCAAAGGGGTATTGGCAAGTGGAGCTAAAACCCGAAGACAAACTGAAAACGGCTTTCTACTCCCCGATAGGAAGACTAATGTTCAACGTGATGCCGTTCGGGCTTGTAAACGCCCCGAGCACGTTCCAGAAACTGATCGAAAGCGTGTTGGGAGATATGCTGCACGACTTCGTGTGGGCGTATCTCGACGACATCATAATAACGTCGGACACATTCGAAGAACATATAGACCACATCGATAGAGTGGTCTCTCGCCTAGCCAAGGCAGGACTCCACATCCATCCAGGGAAGAGCAAGTTTTGCAGGAAAGAGCTTGCCTTCCTAGGATATCGAATAGGAGTCGAGGGAATCGCGATTGACCCCGAAAAAGTCAAAGCAATAAACGGATTCCCCGCCCCCGAAGATATAAAAGGTGTCCAGAGATTCATGGGCATGGTCAATTTCTTCGGCCGACTACTCTCTGGTCTGGCTGAAGTGGCCGCGCCTATAACGGATCTCTTACGAACGGATAAAGAGTTTGAGTGGACGGTCCAGTGCGAGGCCGCATTTAGCACTATCAAGCAAATGCTGGCTGACGTCGAAAAGATGCCATTGCCGGACCTAAACCGACCGTTCGTGTTGCACACCGACGCGAGTAAAATCGGACTGGGTGCAGCCCTTCTGCAGACCCACGTGTACAACGGAATCTCGCAAGAAGTACCCTGTATGTTTATAAGCAGAAAAATACAGGGCGCGGAGAAAAATTATACGGCAACGGAACTAGAATGCCTAGCCGTAATTTGGGCAGTTCGGAAATTTCGCGACTATCTGGAGTACACGAACTTCGAGGTTCAGACAGATCACCAGGCACTAAGCTGGTTGATGAAGCTCAAGGAACCCTCCGGCCGACTCGCACGATGGCAACTGGAGTTAATGGCGTGCGATATAACAATTACGTACCGCCCCGGGAAGTACAATCATGTGGCCGACGCCCTCTCGAGAGCCCCAGCCTCTGACCCCCAGGGACCAGACGACGACGGCGAGGACGACACCCACCTCTTGTACTGCCCGACTCCACGGAGAATATGGCGTTTGCGAAAGGCGAACGAGCTACCAGTGATGGAGCCTGAAGATAGAACGTTTTGTGGTTTTTGGACTCGAACATACCAGCCAGCTGGGACAAACAATTCAACATCCGAAATTCAATCTCCACCCCCCGGAGAAACCCACAAAACACTACTACGCGCCTTCACAGCAAAAATTGAAGAAAAAACACAATACGCTCCACCCACGAGACGTGAGTTCGTCGAACACCAGGCAGCAGACACAAAATGTCAAATTATAACGCAATATTTGCTGAACGGCGAATTTCCGGAAGGGATGACAAACCCACACCGCCGGAAACAGTTCGTCAAAGAAGCAACAAGCTACCTCATAGATGATGAACTCCTGGTAAAATACCACCCGACGTTTCAAGATGACCTCAGCGGAGCGGGAAACTCGGTTAAAGTGGTCGTGCCGGCATCGCTGCACACCCGACTGTTGTGGCTGATGCACGGACACCCGCTCGCCAGCCATTCTGGCGTGGCGAGGACCCTTTATCGAGTAAAACAACTTTTCTTCTGGCCGGGCGCGCGGCAAAAGATAACGAAATTTATCCGACACTGCCCCCGGTGCCAAGCGTGCAGACCGCGAGATAAAGTGGCCAGAAACGCCATGTCTCTCGGACCCTACGCACCGTTTGACTGCTTAAGCATAGACTTGATGGGCCCCAAGCCCACAACGGGAAACAAGAACATGTATATTCTCGTAATTATGGACGTGGCCACCCGATGGCCGGAGCTGTACGCCCTCGCGAAGCCCTCGGCTGAAAACATAGTCGAGTGCCTTTACGACGTGGCAATGCGATTTGGGTTTCCCAGAAAACTCATTTCGGATAACGGCCCCCAATTCCGATCGAGAATATATAAGGACTTCTGTAGAAAATTTAAAATGGATGCATCAAACACCTCCACGTATAATCCTCAGACAAACCCAGTCGAGAGATTAAATAAAGACATAAAATATGCGCTGACAGTATTCACCGATATTCACAATCGATGGGACGAATACCTGCGAGAAATCGCTTTCAGCATTCGCTCAACCGTGTCAAGAACACGCGAATTCTCACCGGCGTACCTCAACTTCGCCCGCGAATTAAGGATGCCATGGGACCCACGCGTTGCCGAAGCTGTTAACGTATTAGACCCATCGAGCCCACACGAGTACGTGTGCCGGTTGGAACAGACTATATCCGACACATACCAGCATATGATGGCGCATATTTTCAACATGAGAGAAAGAATCGCAGATAAAGAAGGCGATCTCGCTTTCGCGAACTTTAAAGTGAATGATCTAGTGTGGAAGGAGGCACACACGTTGTCCAATGCAGCGAGGGGCATCGCCGCAGGTTTAGCCGACAAGAGGGACGGTCCCTATGTAATTGTGGCCGAACACGGCGGCAACGCATACCAACCACGCCGCTTAGAGGACAACAAAAATTTTCAGTCGATACATGGCCGAGATTTAAGGCCATATCTGCCAGAGTTTCCCCAAGAAATCTGGCTGGAAGGTCAGACACACAGCGGCCAAGGGGGCACCGTGGTCGACACGTTCCAAAAAACAAATGAAGCTGAAAATATAGCGGAGGACGAGGATGAATTCTTCGACGCCGAATCTCCGGCCGACGAGGCTCCAGCACAGCCGGAGCAAGCAATTTCGGAGAGGGAGGAAGCAGAAGAAAGTACTTCTGAAATGGAAAATAAAAAAATTAGTAATGAGAAAAATGCCAACACATCGGAGATGAACGAGCAAGTAGAGTCACGATCTACGAGCACGTCGAAAATCAACCTTCGACCACGACGAAGCAATAATCCGTTCATTCGGGACGGCAAAGTCGTGGGGAAGAACTAAAAATAAAAGAAAATGTGATAACATGGAGCGGAGGCCTTGTAAAATAAAAAGATTTACTTACGAGAGCTGCTGCACATGTTGAGACGCGAGAAATTAGCTAAATCCAAACTTCGCAACGAATTGTCGCAGTCACCACTAACAGACGAGAAGTTATGACGTAGCGGGCGACCACGTGACAACGAAACCACGCGGTCGACCCCGTAGCGTCATTGCCAGCACGGCGGATCTCGCAAAATACGAGACGCGTTCGAGACCCACAATTCTCAGCGTCGATAGGCCCAGTTTCCGACTGTTTTTAACACGACGAGACGTGTTTTTGCTTCTCCCCCAAAGAGAAAGACAAAGACCTCTCAAACAAAACTTCATTTTCCTAAATTGAAATGGCCGATCGACGCAACCCACGATTAGAGCCGAGCGCATCGTCGAGAGACGAGAGCGACGGCCTAATCGTAAATGCAGAAGAAGATGAGAATTGGGACGAACAACCGCCGTTGCAGGTAAATTAGTGTGATTTCCCCAGAGAAATCACATAATTCTTTGAATCTGTTGCATCCAACCCAGATTGGAGCGTGACTTGTGACTGATATATTTCTTTCTGTTTTATTGTTGATTTAAGGCTGGCTAAAAACCCGAGAGTGGACCCAGATTCACCTCGGAGTCAAGGCCGCCAAAAAACTAGAACAAAGGAAGTGTTCGCGGAATGGCGTCGTGGCAAACCAAAACCAAAACTAAAGGTTTTCTTTCTTTTAAATTTAAACATCGTAATAAATTAAAATACGATTAGAGTTAAAATAAAAAAGTTTAGCGTAAGAAATTAAAATTTAACGATCGGTTTTGCCTGCGACCCCTTCCAAAAAAAAAAACGGATCACCTGAGTTCAAAAGTAGTGTTGGATCAGCGCTACGACGGCGGAGATCATCGCAGAACTGCGAAACAAGAAAATAAGACCGACGGCCGCAACAAAAGAAAGGAGTTGCTGCCACCGTCGATCTTGAGCATATTTCTGATCCCCATCGTTAACTGGGATTTATTATATTAATCTTGTGATCTAAAATTATTCAGGTCGACCCGCTAGAATCGTGGGACGCCCTGCCTCCGACGGCGTCAACCGCCAACAACATCTTTCGCGGAGCCCTGCCGATTTACCTGCGGCAGGCCTATCCTGCAGAGACCAGCGCCTGGAAAATCCGATTGATGTATTCCAGGACCCTCGAGGAAAAATTCGAGCGATCAAAAACGCTGGTCGAGTGCATGACGAAGGAGATGAGGGAGCGAGTGGGGCCGCGGATCCCACCCGATGCGGATCCGCCGAGCCCCGTTTACTCCGGGTACCTGGAAGAGGCTTACCCAGGCACGGTGGCCGAGCTGCACACCTCCCATAGGTGGAGCGAGGCCCCGACCTTGGCAGCCCGCCAGAGAATAGTGGACGACGAGATCAAACGCTTAAAGCGCACCGAGACTCACGGAGTAACCCGAGTTCTCGAGAGAAACGGTTTCTCCCCCGAAGAAATCCGTAGATGGCTTCGCGACATCGAAGAAGATCATCTGACACCCAGATGGATACCGCCGGCGAATTTTACGGCCACGCAGTCTGAGATGTGGCAGTTATACCACGCTGGTATCCTGGGAAGTCGCCGCCATCACAGAAGATCGAAGCGTCCGGCGGAGTCCGCCCCACGCGGACCCGCACGAAGAAGACAGGCCGTCTCCCCAATAGAGGCCGGCCCGTCAACGAGCCGCGACTACCGCAGCCGCTCGAGCAGCTCCAGTTCCCGAACTCGAGTTGTCGTGCGCTCGGAGTGTCGCCGAGTAGTAACGCTCGAGCCTGCCTCGCCAGACGACGCGCGGGCTGAGCGAACAGTCGAATCTTCCGCCCACTGGGCTGCGAGGACCGAGACACACCAAGATCGAGGAAAGAAAAGATCCTCGTTGTTCATGGCGATTACCACACAGTCGTCAGATCAATCCTCGTCGCGACGAACCGTCTCATCACACCAGAGACCGAATTCTCCGACGGACGTCCCCCAGAGGACGGCCCAACGAAGATCCGTCGCAGCCAGCACCCGGAGGAATCGAAAGCGCAAAGTACGTCAGAAGTTGCGAGCACAATCCCTGATAGCTAAGGGATTAGAGAAGGAGCGAGAGATGGCCGCCGCGAAACGGTCCGAACCCCAGAGTCTCGGACCCACGGCTGGACCGTCCAGGCGCCAAGCAGAGATTGATTTGGGAGAGTTGACGGAAGAGCAAATGTCCCCAGATGAGTCGGACAAAGATGGGCCGGTTACAAAACAGGATCTGGCCGTAGCATTGAAGAACGCCTTCCGAGGATACGCGGCCAACCGGCCGTCGGGCTCAACACCGGCTGTGCCCACCGCGCTTGTGCCCCCACAAGTGCAATCGCGATGGCCGCCACTCCTCGAGGGTACAAACCCAGCCGTGACCGCTTGGACCCCTCCCCGGATGATTCCGGTGGGGGATCCAGCTCCGAAGCGGGTCAGATACGATAATCTACCCGGGCTGGGCCGTCCACCGTCACCCCCAACGCCACGAGTGTGTCGACCTTATCGCAACGCCGAATGGTACGCCCAGCGAGAGATGGACGCTCGATGCCGGCGTGAAGCGGCCTATCCCCCACTCAGCGAGCTACAAGAATATCTGGCCGAATACGAGAACCCCGCGATTGCCGAGTTGGCCATACGACAGGCCGACGCCGCCCAAACCCACCACATCAATTGGGCGATCGAACAGATGCGGACGCTGTCACAACAATTCAGTGGCAATCCGGACCGCGCTCACCCCTGCCATCGGAGCGGTTTGAATTTGGCAGTGACGAACGTCATGGCCCAGCTGCTGTCCCTGGGCGTCTTCTTGGACAGTCGGCAGGCTATGGCGGCCTGGACAATCGTCGACCGTGAGGGAGTTCACCTTCCTCGGGCGTTGTACCAGGTATGGGCCGGATGGACTCCTGAGCCCGCCTCGCTGCGCTTCGACCTGGCCAGGAATACGGAGAACCCAGGCCTGCAGTTTTCGAAGATGCGTTCGTTGGCATTCCGCTACCGGAACCCCGGAGTCCACCCTTCCTTGTTGCGAACAATTCGGGAGGCTCCGGAGATACCGGGAACGACAGCGAGCCTCCCACAGGCCATCGAGACCGCCCCCCCAGAGGCGGCGGTCCAACCATACATACCGACCCCAAAGCCGGTATTCCCAAAGGAGAAGCGGTATGCGAATCGACCCAAATTGATTCCGAAGCGCTCCAACCGAGGACCGCGAACTCCTCCGCTGCCCTCTCCTTCGCCACCAGCGGCAGAGCTGGCCGCTCTTACAACAGAGCCGGCTACGCCACCGTTGGAGAGTCCAATGGAGATTCCACTTCCTCCATCGCCTCCGCCGCCCCCAGCAGCGCAGCTTTATTTGAGGCTGGGAGTGGAATACCCCTTCCTTCAGATGTCGGAGTTCACGCGACAACGCATCATTGACTCCGATGATCACGGCGAGTCGGTCCTCAAATGGCTGAACAGAGAGGCCCGATCTACCATGGACGCCGTCTTCCATCGCCGAATCTTGCGAGCCCACCGGAAACCCGGATCGAGCGCCGAGTCGCGAAGGATCCGGCTCGTTCCCGACCGATTCCCGGCATCCACCCGGATTTGGATCCACGAACGTACGGGACTGATTGGCGAGCCGGTCGGCGGTCACCCGCAGTACTTCATCAACGAGCGACAGAATCCTGCGGATCTGACAACCTCTCTGCCCCCGGATTTACCACCGCCGCCCCCGGCAGTGCCACCAGTGATCCTCCGCCCATGCAGAGGAGTGCTGCCGGCTCTTCGCAGAGGAGAGCGATAAAATTGAGATCGCTCCGATCCGAGATCGAAGCTGGAGGAGGGACGTGTGGTGACCCAGTTGGATAAGTGTCCCCCCAGGGCGGATGCTTGTCCTCTGAGTCACTGTGATTGAAGAGTCGTTCCCCCCCGAGTTGGCTCCACCTCCCCATGGCAGGTGTGTGCCCCGAGGGGGAGGAAGCGGCTGATGGTCAGCCCCCATTGGTTGATCGCCGGCCCTTCACCCCACTGCATAAAAGGCTGTGTTTCCCGCCTAAAGTCAGAACTTACACAAACGACACCAAGAACACAGCAACTACCTCACCGTCAGGCCAACTTCAACTACAAGTTAGGATTGATCGAGGATCGCTGAGTAAAGTGCAAACTGTAACTCTCACGAAGTCACTTGCGAGCTATTCCTGCGAAAGCACGAGAATAGCCCTTGTGAAATCACCCAGAATAATCGCCCAGACGATTATTCGCCGAAGTAAGTGTCCGAGTGCTTTGTAGGGAACCCCAAAGTTCCTAGACGAGGCCTCTGCGACGCTAAACAAACCCTAGACAACAGGCACGGATAGAAGACTCGAAAGAGCATTCCACCGCGTCCGTGAAGACGAATCCGTGACGAATTGACGACAACTCGAGACGCCGCCTTTGTTCCGCCGACCACGCGGAATCGACGACGCCATCTTGAGAAATCCTTTGTTCGACGCTGACCACGTCGACTCTAGAATTATTACTGAGTGTATTTTAAAGGCATAAAGCCTGGTGAATAAATTACCTGTTTATTTACATACATTTGGTATTCATTTGGGTATTTACATAATTGATCACAGGTAAAGTATTACACGTTAGCGCTATTTAAACCTATACCAAGTAGGACGCGACACTCCGAAGAGCTGACGTTAGCTTTCTTCCCCCGTGCACGCCCTCGGCCCTTGCCGCGGCCACGTGATTGAGAAACGTTCGACGCAGACTTGGTCGGCACAATCGTAAAGCCCTGTTTCGATGAAGGGCAATCGCGTGAAAAGTGTCCTTTTCCGCCGCAGTTGTAGCAGACAACTCCTTTTTGTTGCGGTTTTTGTGGATTCATCGCATAAGCACCAGATGCAGATGCGTCCGGCGGTGCAGTCCCACCATGAGTCCTATTGTACTCAGCAAGGAGCCTTTCTTTGACTTTGGCCACTGTAAAGTCGGCCTTGTCCCAGTGGTACACAATGGATTTCAACGCCTCGTATTCAGGCCCGAGGAAATCCAAATATTGAAACGCGATTTCCTTTTCTGATAAGGTAATGTCGACATTTTTCAATTCTACCGCCTTCCTGTCCACCCTAGAAGTGAACACGACCATGTCATCCCCTGGAAGCATTTGGAGTTGTAAAAACTCCCGGCGTAGCCTGGCTTGTCGCGCCATCGTAGTGGGCTGATACGCTGTTTTCAATGCGTCCCACGCCTCCTTTGCTGTTTTGTGTGCGACAGCAACTCCTTTCTGGGCTTCCGTACAGCCGAGACAAATGGAGGAACGTGCACGGGATTCACGTGCTTGAAAATCACGCTTCTCTTTCGGGGAGGCCGTCACGGCCAATGGTGGCTCGGTTCCAACCACGTGAGACCAAACGCCTTGATGCTCCAAGTAAAGCTGCATGTCCACAGCCCATGAATCATAATTACTGCCATCAAGTTTGCGAATGTTTGCATTAAATGGCTTGGAGAAATCCTCCATCACTTCACTAGCCATTAGAAAAATTCGTAGCACAAACACAGCACTAAATAAACACTTTCACTTGGCAAATCACACCAAAAATGCCCTTTTCCCCAACCAAAATGAAGGAGAAAAATCACAATCTGCCCGTGGACTGATCTCACTAAGTGAGATGAAAAACTCCAATACAGTATTTCCCAAGTTCCGACCGATGCACCTGGGCCCGCGGGACACTTGGTGGCCAGAAATAGCCTGTATGGAAATAGGATTCCGCTAAGCGAATGCGTAAAGGGCGGAAAACAAACAAAGGGACCCCAAAACAAAAACTTATAGCTATACAGAGTTTCACGACCCAAATAAATCAAGAAATAAACACTAGATCGCTGTGAAGATGACTTCAATGTTGTCTTCAATGCTGAAATCTGTTGACTTTCACTTGTGCACCTGGCACAAGGCTTAACCGGTCCCTTCGATGCGCGAATACACTTCACGTGCAAATCCGCGATGCGTTCCGGCTCGTCGCACGAAACGCGTCCAAAAATGGAAAATATCGATGCCAATCGACCTGGATCGTTGTTCTGCACGCTGTACGAACGTCGTACGTTCGTATTCTGCTTGATATTGGCGAGCGACGTCGCCAAAACGTTGCGGAAATCAATCCCGATCGCCGCCGACGAAAATCGCTTCGTTTTCGCCGAAATCTTATTCAAATCGTCCCGAAACCAGTCCCAATCGATTCCTTGGGTCCTCTTATGGTTCCTCGTCGTTAATCCCAGCGTCGGGATCCACACGTTGACTCGATGACAGCCCGAATCCGTCCTCAAACACAAGCCGCACTGGGCGCCGCCATTTTGAAATGACGTGTCATCGTACGGATGAAAACAAGAAAAATGGCTTATTATACGCCGAAATAAATGCAAAAAGTACTTCACTGTGTTCCTGCTGTTTATACAGCTGATTCTACGGTGATTCAACACCGTTTGTGGTCGAAATTCGTCCGAAACGATCGATCCTGCTTCGGGTCGCAATTCGCGGACTTCACTGCTCGGCGACGTGCGGGAAACGTTTCGTATCGCCCGCCCCTCGTTTTCCGTGCGTCGTGGCCGCTCCAGACGTGGAAAATCGCCGAGAAAGTATGAATTTCGACAGGAACTCACCCACGCAAGCCTCTGCTACCACTTGTAGGCCATTAAATCAATAAAGTGAGTCCAATCCTGATTTTAGTCTTTTGCATTACTAGCACAAATTGTGCCGCCATGTTTTATTGCAGTGGAAAAACATAACAACAAAACGTACACCTGGTTTGAGGTTATTTTCCCCAAAACTATCGGGAGAACAAATCAATGTCACAGGTAGTTGATTTGTCCTGTACAGTGCTAAAACATAAACAATTCAAAATACAGAACAAGTTCTTAACTAAAAATGCAGACGACAATTAGAGAAATCATTATACAGGGTGGTGCAGAAAGTCTGGTTCACAGTAAATAATTCCCAAACTATTTTAGATGTTGATTCAGCAAAATGATTGTTAAGGTAGTATGTTGGGGGAAATCCAATTATGACATCCAAATTGACCTCTGAGGTCATCTTCAAGGTCATCCATATTGTAACTCGAGAACCGTGACAGTTAGAGCAAAAAAGTGAACTAGAAAGTTGTAGAGCATCATCCAATTAGTCTAGAACTGTTCTTAAAAAAATTATTTCTTAGGGAAAAGTTTTGAGAAAAAAGGTCTGAAACATTGGCCTACTTAGCATTATAACTCAGCTTTGTAACCTAAATATATTGAGGCAACCAAGCTAATCCTCAATTAGGACACTTTATTGAATCATACTTGTAAGTGGAAGAGAGGAAATACAAAAGAAAGGAAATAATTTATTTTGGAAATGCATTCCACATGATAGTTTTAGGTTACAAAGCTGAGTAGATCAACATTTCAAACCTTTTTTTCTCAAAACTTTTCTCTAAGAAATAATTTTTTTAAGAACAGTTCTAGACTAATTGGATGATGCTCTACAACTTTCTAATTCACTTTTTTGTTCTAACTGTCACGGTTCTCGAGTTACAATATGGATGACCTTGAAGATGACCTCAGAGGTCAAATTGGATGTCATAATTGGATTTCCCCCGACATACTACCTTAACAATCATTTTGCTGAATCAACATCTAAAACGGTTTGGAAATTATTTACTGTGAACCAGACTTTTTGCACCACCCTGTATAGAGATAAATCAGTTGCGGTACATACACACGCAATTTATAAAAACAATAACAACTGATTTACAATTTCGGGGCAGAATACAATGAAAAACTAATCGCGTAACAATCGCGCTAATTCGGAAACGCGCGAAGTAATCTCTCCATCGTAAATCGGAACTGACTGTGACAACACTTGTCCCTAAACTTTACATATCAATACATACTGGAATCTACTTACACCTTTTTTGAAAATGGTTTCAAAGAGTAAGTTTACAGTTTACACCTTATGGTGTACCATGACGCCCACAAGGTGTAAATGCATAAAGGTGTAATATTTACACCCTATGTTCATTACACCTCAAAGGTGTAATTTTACTCAAAAAAGGAGTCTGTATAGCGTGTTTTGCACCCATAAACTGTGTAACTTTACACCTTTTAACACCTATATTTCTCTTAGTGGATCTTTTTAAATACCTGGTAATAATTCCGCCCATTGCGTCACAAATTACAATTACCGGGATTATCGACTTATTTCTATACAACTTAACCTTATGGCGCGCATGCGGATTTTGCGGAGTGCGAAAGGGACCCCATTTTTAACATTACGGCTGCCTATATGCTGATCCCCTGTTCGCAATTTTGCGGCGGATTTTGCGGATTTTGATCAATCCGCAGAAATTGCACTTTACAAGTTTATTTTATGATTTTGTACCATTTCGTAACTTAAAAACACAAATGAACAATGTAATTACTCTATAATGCTGTTGGTTTAATCAGCACATTGTACTGCACAAAAACGCGCGCGCTTGCGATAATACATCACCAAATGTACTTGCACTCACTCAAGTGGCATTTTTAGCCATTTTTCGTAGTAAAAATGGCCATTTTTCGTCAAAATGGTCATTTTCAGCCATTTATCATAGTGAAAATGGCTTTTTTCGCCGTTTTTTCTATAAAAAATGGCTGTTTTTCATCAAAAATGGCCGTTTTCATCATTGAAACGTTATAAAAATGTAACTTTTCAATGGCGTTTTGACGGAACCGATAAATTTTGAAATTTCACACATTGAAACCCTAATACAGGTGAATTAGTGACGCCTAATTTGTTTTAACAAATAAAGCAAACTACATCTCGCAATTTTGCATCGTACCGCATCACTTCGCCTCATTTCCGGTCTGGAATGTGGGGGTCCCTTCCCAGTCAATTTCACCCCTAAAATATCCCGAAATTGACGATACATGCATTTCCAGTTAGAAAAATTGAGCTGCATGTGAATTTTGATTGTTTAGCTTTTTTTTGAAATTTCACCAATTTTCCTTATCTCCAGCCTTCCTCGCTCATTTGACACCAAAATGACCTGCATTGAGGATTTTTCCCATAATCCTTTTCGCATGTATGGAGCGCAAACAGTCGCAATAAATGAATTCAGCGGAATTTGACCTTGAGTTTGCGACGCCATCTTGAATATGAGTAAAAGCACAGTATGGTGTCAATTATTCGAACTGATCGCGGAGCATGGGACAAAAATTGAATAAAAACGAAGAAATATGATTAAAATTTAACAGAAATCTACACAAAATGATAAGAAATGTATAAACATTGATCAGAAATCGACAAAAATCGACTGAAACCTGACAATAATCAATTCAGAATGACAAATAACGATTACAATTGGCAAAAATTGATCAAAAATACAGAAAAATCGATTAAAAACCAGCAAAAAACGAACAGAAATCGATAAAATCAATTAAAAATCAACAAATAGCCATTTTGTTTGTTTTTGAACAAATTAAGAACTTTGAAAACACACGACAATTTGAAAAAATAAAAACCGGGGTCAAATACGCGCAGCTACTCGTTTGAACGCCGGGGAGGTGTGGGTGTCGTGCCTCGAATAAACGCCGGGGCGTTTATTTATTACCAAGGCGGGACGTGAGGCGCGAATGAAAGCCCAAGTTGGACATTGCCTTGAATAAACGCCGGGGCGTTTATTTATTTCCAAAACGGGAAGTGAGGCGAGATGATGCGGTGCGACGTATTCAAGGGGGTATTCAAGGCAGTACGCCATGTTTTTCACTATTATTCAAGGCAGTATGCCATGTTTTCCACTATTATTCAAGGCCATGTTTTCCAGTATTTTATTTTTACCATTTTGTAAGTTTATTGCAATATGTATAAAGTTTATTGCTTTTTGTATGAAGAGTAGTATTCTTTGTGTAATGTGTCTTTATAAACATTACACACAACGGTTTCTTCTGTTTTCTTCATGTTTATGTTTCGTGTATGCACGTGAAGCCCTGGCACATCTGTCGAACACCTGTACGCATTTGGACGCGCTCAAGGCGCTACATCGCGTGCTGAAACGCGCTGACGGCGCTACATCACGCATAGTCGCATATATATCACACAAATTTCGCGCCCACGACAAAGTACGAACTCATGGCGATCACCAAAGAACATTTACTCTTCCACACACGTTTTATTTTCTCACAGTCCTGTACACATTTAACTTGCGCGCGTACTTGCTAATGCTACGGTCGACGGCGATTCGCATGCACTATCCGCTGCATCAAACCCCAAATACCGATCAAAAATCGCAGAAAACACTAATCCCGACCCAAAAACCGCCAAAATTACCCTCAACACACCCCAACGACCTTCCACCACTTAAATTACACCGGAAAAAAACAATTTCAAACCGAAAAATCAACAAAAAAGGCCAAAAAAATATTGCAAACAAAGAGAAGATTTTTGCCTATATTTGACAAATTTCAGAAAATTTCCTCAATCCTCAAACATTTGCTGAAATTTCTCATAAAATTTCTAAAATTAATTGAAATTTGTCTGAAATTTGTCTGGAATTTGTCAAATATTGTCAAAAATCCGTGGAAATTTGTCAAATACTGGCAAAAATCCATGTAAATTTGTCAAAAATTGCCATAATTCGGTGCAAATTGTGTTAGATATTGGAAAAATTTATTTTAACGCTTCCAACGCGCCAGTAAATCGCTCGTGCACACGCGTGGATTTTTCGTCATAGTTGGATGCGCGCAAACCTCACGTAACTTGCGCCAAAATTTGGCATTTTTTGACAAATTTCAGCAGATTTTTGCCAGTATTTGACAAATTTCCACTGATTTTTGACAATATTTGACCCAACAACTGCGCCACGTTCCAGGCGCCGGTTTAGGCATTTTAGACCCGTTTTAGACCGTTTTAGATGGCGAAAACGTTCTCTCCATCATTTTCTACCCCTGGGTGAGGTTTTCAGCGTTCATGATTGATGAAAAAGCTGTTTTCTAACTAGCTGTCCCATTGCTAGTTTTGGCGTCAGGTTTTAGCAACCTTCCGATCCGACTCTGTCGTCTGCACAACCTCCAAGACCGTTTTAGGGTTAATTTGAGTCAAATAATTCATTCTGGGGGTTGTTTTGGGTTTTTTACAAGTGTGTTTTTGTAGTTTTTATTGGTTTCAAACATTGTCAATTCTTTATACAAGTGTAACTTTCATTTCTCTGTATTTTGAGAACTTTGCATTGCAGCAAAGTTCATTTCTTGCCCCTTAATTATTGTGTAATTGTTGGTTTTCAAGCCCGTTTTTTAACAATAACTTTATTTGAAGTGCCTATTGTTTCAGGCACGTGCTTCCACGTGCCTTTTATTGTTGAGCAATTTCTTGGGCAGTTGCGCTCCTGTTGCTAGCATTGCCGCGCGTTCTCCGCGCGCGTACTCGCGTTTCGCATCACACACATTCGGATTCGATGGCCTATCGCGGCGGCACATTGTGTGGCATAGCGCGGCACGTTGCGATTGCTAATGCTACGGTCGACGGCGATTCGCATGCGCTATCCGCTGCATCAAACCCCAAATACCGATCAAAAATCGCAGAAAACACTAATCCCGACCCAAAAATTACCCTCAACACACCCCAACAACCTTCCACCACTTAAATTACACCGGAAAAAAAACAATTTCAAACCGAAAAATCAACAAAAAAGGCCAAAAAAATATTGCAAACAAAGAGAAAAGATCAATTATCGAGGCAAATCCCCACCACAAAACAACGCATCGCCGGTAAACACTTAAGCGTACAGTGCACAACACTACTGTTTATTTTCAATGATCCAATAAATAAAATTTGAAACAAAGTTGAGTGGAATTGTACGTTTCTTGTATATTAAAGTTTTTATTTTGTTTGTTTACACTTAATTTTTTTTTTCCATCATAGAATGGCGACTCGATACTTTTGTAGCTCGAATTCACTTCGTAAACGTAATCGGTGTTCATCACGCGTCAATGCGCTCGTGCAATAGTATAGGCGCGCATACGATTTGATGCGCGCAAAACTTGCAAAACTTGCACGGAATTTGGGCAATTTTTGACAAATTTCAGCAGATTTTTGCCTGTATTTGACAAATTTCAGAAGATTTTTGCCTATATTTGACAAATTTCAGAAGATTTCCTCAATCCTCAAACATTTGCTGAAATTTCTCATAAAATTTCTAAAATTAATTGAAATTTGTCTGAAATTTGTCTGGAATTTGTCAAATATTGTCAAAAATCCGTGGAAATTTGTCAAATACTGGCAAAAATCCATGTAAATTTGTCAAAAATTGCCATAATTCGGTGCAAATTGTGTTAGATATTGGAAAAATTTATTTTAACGCTTCCAACGCGCCAGTAAATCGCGCGTGCACACGCGTGGATTTTTCGTCATAGTTGGATGCGCGCAAACCTCACGTAACTTGCGCCAAAATTTGGCAATTTTTGACAAATTTCAGCAGATTTTTGCCAGTATTTGACAAATTTCCACTGATTTTTGACAATATTTGACCCAACAACTGCGCCACGTTCCAGGCGCCGGTTTAGGCATTTTAGACCCGTTTTAGACCGTTTTAGATGGCGAAAACGTTCTCTCCATCATTTTCTACCCCTGGGTGAGGTTTTCAGCGTTCATGATTGATGAAAAAGCTGTTTTCTAATTAGCTGTCCCATTGCTAGTTTTGGCGTCAGGTTTTAGCAACCTTCCGATCCGACTCTGTCGTCTGCACAACCTCCAAGACCGTTTTAGGGTTAATTTGAGTCAAATAATTCATTCTGGGGGTTGTTTTGGGTTTTTTACAAGTGTGTTTTTGTAGTTTTTATTGGTTTCAAACATTGTCAATTCTTTATACAAGTGTAACTTTCATTTCTCTGTATTTTGAGAACTTTGCATTGCAGCAAAGTTCATTTCTTGCCCCTTAATTATTGTGTAATTGTTGGTTTTCAAGCCCGTTTTTTAACAATAACTTTATTTGAAGTGCCTATTGTTTCAGGCACTGCTTCCACGTGCCTTTTATTGTTGAGCAATTTCTTGGGCAGTTGCGCTCCTGTTGCTAGTGTTGAAATTGCTTGTATACTTGTGTTAATAGCATAGTTTTGCAGCAATGGTGTGGAAAATGTCCAAAGTAAAAACACAGGTGTTTACAGGTATGAAATCAAACATAGAGTGAGTTTTATTTCTCAAGTCACATGACATGCCAATAGGTATACAACGCCACCTTATGGGAATAAAAGCAAACACACTTGTAAATAGAGCAGCGGCTATTTGTTTAGCCAAATGCAAAAGATAACAAAAGGTCACGATAAATATACAAAGTGTCACAGCTTGACAATACGATACATCAGCACATAATATCTCAACAATCGGCCCCCTCGTATTATCAAGCGCTCAATACATTCATATCGACCAGAAAACGATTACAGAAATACACCAAATCGGTTTTATCCACGGATTTTGTGAAAATATCCGCAAAGTTGCACTTAGTGCCCACGTGTGTAATCTGGAGGTTATCTCTTCTCACTAGCTCCCGAATGAAGTGATATCGCACGTCGATATGTTTTGTTTTGCGATTCTCGACGTTGGACTTTGTAAAATCCACTGCCGAAATGTTATCGCATAACACATGATGATTAAATCTATCCGCCAACTCGGGAACAATTTCGTAAAGCACTCTCAGGATCCATATGTAGTCTTTTACTGTTTCAGTAAGAGCTACATATTCTGCCTCCATGGTCGATAACGTGACGTTTCGTTGTTTGAACGTTCTCCAATATACGGGTGAATTTCCTAGCAATATAATGGTTCCTCCAACGGAAATTCTGTCGTCCCTATTGTTGGCATAATCGGAATCACTGTAGCCAACGACCTCGACACGATCATTTGGGAAGAGCATCAATCCAAGGCTCTTTGTTGTCCTGAGGTAACTCAGCAAATCCAGCAATGCGATCCAATGGTCCCATCCTGGATTGGACTGAAATTGGCTAAGGATGTTGATGGCATACGTTAAGTCGGGTCTGGTTCTTGATCCAATAAATGCCAAACATCCCAGTAGGTTCCGGTAGGGGATTTTTTCCATAATCCTAAAGTCTTCGATCGTGCTCGGACATTGTTGTTTGGTAAGAATGGTAGACTTCACCATTGGCTGCGATCGAATCTTCACTAACTTCAAGTGGTCGTCGAATCTCAACAAGACTTTATTGATGTAGGTCTTTTGATGTAATACCATCTGCTCTCTATATGAGGTAAATTCGACGCCTAATAGTTTTTTCGTTTGTCCAAGAATGACCAAATCGAATTGTGTTTTAACCATATTTAACACATTCATGGCATCTTCGTACTGCTTTCCAAAAACTACAATGTCGTCCACGTAAACTATTAAATATGCGACGTTCCCATATTTATAAACGCAGTTGCACCAATTTACGTGTTGCAGTCCGAGTCCAAGCAAAGTGTCCTCCAATTCAATTCCCCATTCACGTCCTGACTGGTGCAAGCCGTAAATTGCACGGAGGAGTTTACAGACATAGTTTTCCTTGCCTTGGCAAACAAAACCCTTTGGCTGGCGCATGTAAACGGTTTTGTGTAACTTTGCGTAGAGATAAGCACACTTCACGTCGGCTTGGATGTAACTCCACTTCAACATGCAGACAAGCAACGTGAACATAAATCGAACGATAGAGAAGTCGACTACTGGTGAAAATGTTTCTTCGTACGACTCGCCGTAGACTTGTGAGAAACCTTGCGCGACAAGTCTCGCTTTGTAGCGCGCGATTTTCCCCTCATCGTTCTGTTTAGTGGTGTAAATCCACTTGCAGCCAATAATCTTGGTGTCTGGCGGTGGTGGAACCAACTCCCACACCTCAAGCTCGTGCATCGTATCAATCTCGTCGCACATCGCTTGATCCCACTGTTGTTTTTCAGGAGCATTGGCGACTTGTTCAAAGCGCGTTGGTATAAATACTTCGAGATGATTTGCCTCCAAGTCAACGTCAATGTCATCCGCAGTTACATTCGATTCGGAAGGCTTCTTTTTCCTTTTGTCGTCAAAAAGGTGTTCCGGAATGCGAAGGTTGTGCTCCACACAATAGCGTTTGACTTCCGGAATTGAACGTAACCTCGGTTTATCATATCCTTCGATTGTATATTCAATGTCTTTTTGACCAGTTGGTCTTGTCTTCTCGGTCTTTTTCCATACAAGAGCTGGTATGGTTGGAATTGGGTTTGGAAAAACCTGTCCAGGTTGTTGCAGAACGTTTGGTTGCTTCACTGCTGGCAAGTTGTGTCGCAACGCATCTTCGGGCAGTCTGAACTTCAACCTAACTGGAGGTAATTCTTCTCCCTCTTTCTTCTTGATAGGTTGTGGCGGGGGTAGCGGTGGCCTCACATCCTCGTCGGAGTAGTATTGACGGTCATTGTCATTGTCCAGATTATCATTGAGATTGTCAATGTACGTCGTATATCTCTCCGGTAGGCCCAGCACGCCTTCAACACCGCACCTGCTCTCAACGAATTTTACGTCGCTGGTCTCAATAACTTTTGAAAAATCAGGTAACCAGACTCTGTATCCCTTTGTAATTCTGGAATACCCTAACATGATACCATGGAGTCCTTTGTTGTCGATTTTTCCATCACGTACTCGCTTTTGCACAAAACACAGACTTCCAAATTTTCGTAAATGCCGAAGTGATGGTTTGCGGCCATAATATAATTCCATTGGTGTTTTGTCTGAGTTTAACTTCGCTATCCTATTCCTAAGGTAGTTGAAAGTTAAAATTGCCTCGCCCCAAAAGCGATGTTCCAGTTGTGCGTCGTAAATGAGCGCTCGCATCCCATTTGCTAGTGTCTGGTTTAATCTTTCAGACACACCGTTTTGGGCTGGTGTGTACGCATTTGTCCTTTCGTGAGCGATCCCTTGTTGGTCAAGATACTCTCCAAACTTATTGGAGCAAAACTCCATCCCATTGTCCGTGCGGATGGCCAAGATTGACTTTCCAAGTAATCTTTCAATCCGTTTTGCGTGTTTTTGGAAAATGCCGAACACCTCATCCTTCTGTTTCATCAAATAAACCGTGGAATAACGGGAAAAATCATCCGTAATGGTTAGGAAATATCTATTTCCTGAAAGTGTTGGCGTTGAAAAAGCCCCGCATACATCCATGTGCAAAAGTTCCAACGGTTGCTTCGATCTAATTCCTGGTAAAGATTTATGAGAGATGGCCTTTTTCTTCGCCAGCGTGCAAACGTCACACTGCGTGATTGGCACGTCCAAAATTGGTAGTCCAACTACCGCATCTCGCTTGCTCATTTCTTGCACGCTCGGGAAGTGAATATGGCCAAGTCTTTCATGCCACAATCTCGCTTCTTCTGGATTAGATGCCTTTTTGGTTGAACTGGTTGATTCTTGTGTTTGTTGTGTTTGTTGAACTCCAGTACTCGCCTTGTTGCTTTCTTTCAACTTCAATTTTTCAATGTCTGGTTTCAAATCACTTGTTTTGACATAATAAAGTCTGTCCTTTTTAATTGCTTCCATCAATTGTCTCTTCCATTGTGGATCGTAAATTTTCACTACTCCTGAACCAATTGCCACTTTGCATCTGGCTTCGTCGATGCAAGGTCCCGACAATAGATTTCTCCTTAAATCTGGCGCGTAATACACTTTCTTCAATGTGATTGGGATTGTGTCAGTTCCCACCACACACATCACGCACACGTCTCCTACTCCTTGGATTTGTATCAAGGTCTTTTTATCTGCTTGGCTAATGGTGCCTTTCATTTCTTGGAAATTTACGAATTGATTCCTATCCTTACAGAAATGCCTAGTGGCCCCGGTATCATAAATCCAACAACTGCTGGTTGCGCCACACTGCAGCATCTCTTCCTCACTCAATTCAGTAAGGAAGCCAACATTCATCATCTCCGTGTCCAATTCTTCTACAGTATTCGTGGTTTGGCTATTAGCTGGTGTGAGTTGGACGGTGCAATCCCTCGCCCAGTGCCCTGGCTGATTGCATCGGAAACACGGCCCCCGTGGTGATGATCCGGTGGTGTTTCCTCGAAAATTCCTTGTGTTCTTGTTTCCACGATAATTCGATCGTCCACCTCTTTGTCCTCCTCCAAACCCACGACTGTTTTGGCTACTATTCCCTTGTTGCTGTTGTTGCTGGAACTTTGGCGTGTTGTCGTTATTTTTCGCGTTGGAGTTGTTTGGCCCCGTGCTGAAGGCATCGACGATTGGCCCCTGGCCCGAATCTCTTCTCTGTTGTGCAAGTCGACCTTTTTCTGCCATTAACTCCACTTCCACCTTTTCCAGCGTAAAGTCTTTGTCTTCCCATCTGTATATATTTTGCACAATCGATTGAAAATCCTGTGGCAAATAACGAATCAACTGAAAGGCTTGATATAAATTGTCCAACTGATGTTTGACCTCCGCCAATTTCTTTGCAGCATTCCTAATTTTCGCGGCAAAAATCCCAATTGTCTCCGTGGCTGGGTCATATTTGAGACTGAAAAATTCGTCCAGTAAACGTATTATACGTGCCCTCGATACTGGCTCGAAGTTTGTCTTTAGTGTGTCCCATGCGGTTTTGGCGTCTTCAATCCCGTTGAGCAGCTCGTGGTATTGCTCCTCGATTGAATAATAGATCAGACTGAAAGCTCTTCCTTTTCGCAACTGGTAGTCAGATCGATCTCTCCACGATGCTCCAGGGGCTAGTGCTTCTTGTGTTCCGTCCGTAAACGCCCAACAGCCATGGTGCATCAACAGAACCTTGATCTGTTGCTTCCAACCATCATAATTTGTCCGATTCAATAGTGTGACTTTCCTGTCCAATTTGTCCGATTCCATCGCGATTTGCGCTTGTAAAATGCTCAAACTTGGCTTCACACACGACACAAACACTTGTTTCCCCCAAAAAAACACTTTTTGTACTGAATTTTCGCAACTAGGTGCAGTGTTGCGAGGTTAGTTCGCTCTTAGACTAAGTTAGTATCAACTCTAGCACAACACTAAGCTAATAATATAATAATTCCGAAAATAAACACGAAAATTGTTCATAAATGTTGTCTTCGAGATGCTTTCCTGCTGTGCTTCTCGTTGCATTACGCTTCACGCGTGTTGTTCTGCCAATTGTTCTCCAATTTTCCGTCTTTGTTTCTGAATTCCTTTCCGCTTGTTTCCGTCCAGAACATTCAGGTTCACACTTCACGTGTGGTTGTAAAAAATTTCCGTCCCGCTTTGGCACTCGTTGAATCGTTTCCGTCTCGTAATTATCGTCTCGTCGACGATACGTATTGCGTCTCGCAATATCAAACGGTAACGTCCAAAATTCGGAAAAAGGAAAAGATAAATAATTGTTTTATATTGTTCTAACCCACTAATGTTCCTGTGTTGTTAGTTGACTCGAAAATGTTTCCAAACGCTGATTCTCATGGCACAAACACAAGCTGGTCACATTCATCATGGGCGCCGCCATTTTGGATGAAAATGAGGAAATTTTCACTGCTGACCTCAAATGACTCAAACTGCTTCAAAATCCCACTGGACACTTTTCCTGCTTTATATAGGCCCATAACCTTGTTGAAATTGCTTGTATACTTGTGTTAATAGCATAGTTTTGCAGCAATGGTGTGGAAAATGTCCAAAGTAAAAACACAGGTGTTTACAGGTATGAAATCAAACATAGAGTGAGTTTTATTTCTCAAGTCACATGACATGCCAATAGGTATACAACGCCACCTTATGGGAATAAAAGCAAACACACTTGTAAATAGAGCAGCGGCTATTTGTTTAGCCAAATGCAAAAGATAACAAAAGGTCACGATAAATATACAAAGTGTCACAGCTTGACAATACGATACATCAGCACATAATATCTCAACAGCTAGCATTGCCGCGCGTTCTCCGCGCGCGTACTCGCGTTTCGCATCACACACATTCGGATTCGATGGCCTATCGCGGCGGCACATTGTGTGGCATAGCGCGGCACGTTGCAATTGCTAATGCTACGGTCGACGGCGATTCGCATGCGCTATCCGCTGCATCAACGCGCAAAGTGATGTTAGCGCAAATCAGCGGGCAAAGTTCGTAGATTTACTCTGTTTGTGCCATCGTCATATGCGGATATCGGACGGTGAATAAACCTAACTCGCTGTAACACACATTATTTATATTCGACGAGCTCAGTCTCACGTTGTGGGTCTTTACGTTTAAAAAGAATGAGTATGCGCAGTGATATTCGTATGCGGGTGGGCGTAGGATGTCACAGGCATGCGAAGGGATAAAAGGTGGGCAAAAAGAGGCGCTATTAAGTGTTAAATTAGAAGGGGCGCGTGTTAAGGCGCAAAATAAAGATTGACAAACTCAATTCAATCTAAGAGGTGTTAACTCGTTGAAAGAGGTATGAGAAGTGTGGATTATGGATAAAAGTAGCGACCAGGTAAACATGAGTCATGTGACCAGGTCGATTGGAGTGGGTGAGGGGGTGGAAGGTATAAAATAAAGTTAATTGTTGAAAATAATAAGATGCGCGCAATAAAGCTGCGCATATATTTAGAGATGATTCATCGATGTTAGATGAAAAGAAAGATTGGGAAAAAATAAGAAAACTTAAGATTGGGTCAGTCTAAGTTAGAAATGAATAAAAAAGAAGGGTGGGTAACCTGCCCGTGACAAAATTTCAGCAGATTTTTGCCAGTATTTGACAAATTTCCACTGATTTTTGACAATATTTGACCCAACAACTGCGCCACGTTCCAGGCGCCGGTTTAGGCATTTTAGACCCGTTTTAGACCGTTTTAGATGGCGAAAACGTTCTCTCCATCATTTTCTACCCCTGGGTGAGGTTTTCAGCGTTCATGATTGATGAAAAAGCTGTTTTCTAACTAGCTGTCCCATTGCTAGTTTTGGCGTCAGGTTTTAGCAACCTTCCGATCCGACTCTGTCGTCTGCACAACCTCCAAGACCGTTTTAGGGTTAATTTGAGTCAAATAATTCATTCTGGGGGTTGTTTTGGGTTTTTTACAAGTGTGTTTTTGTAGTTTTTATTGGTTTCAAACATTGTCAATTCTTTATACAAGTGTAACTTTCATTTCTCTGTATTTTGAGAACTTTGCATTGCAGCAAAGTTCATTTGAATATGAGTAAAAGCACAGTATGGTGTCAATTATTCGAACTGATCGCGGAGCATGGGACAAAAATTGAATAAAAACGAAGAAATATGATTAAAATTTAACAGAAATCTACACAAAATGATAAGAAATGTATAAACATTGATCAGAAATCGACAAAAATCGACTGAAACCTGACAATAATCAATTCAGAATGACAAATAACGATTACAATTGGCAAAAATTGATCAAAAATACAGAAAAATCGATTAAAAACCAGCAAAAAACGAACAGAAATCGATAAAATCAATTAAAAATCAACAAATAGCCATTTTGTTTGTTTTTGAACAAATTAAGAACTTTGAAAACACACGACAATTTGAAAAAATAAAAACCGGGGTCAAATACGCGCAGCTACTCGTTTGAACGCCGGGGAGGTGTGGGTGTCGTGCCTCGAATAAACGCCGGGGCGTTTATTTATTACCAAGGCGGGACGTGAGGCGCGAATGAAAGCCCAAGTTGGACATTGCCTTGAATAAACGCCGGGGCGTTTATTTATTTCCAAAACGGGAAGTGAGGCGAGATGATGCGGTGCGACGTATTCAAGGGGGTATTCAAGGCAGTACGCCATGTTTTTCACTATTATTCAAGGCAGTATGCCATGTTTTCCACTATTATTCAAGGCCATGTTTTCCAGTATTTTATTTTTACCATTTTGTAAGTTTATTGCAATATGTATAAAGTTTATTGCTTTTTGTATGAAGAGTAGTATTCTTTGTGTAATGTGTCTTTATAAACATTACACACAACGGTTTCTTCTGTTTTCTTCATGTTTATGTTTCGTGTATGCACGTGAAGCCCTGGCACATCTGTCGAACACCTGTACGCATTTGGACGCGCTCAAGGCGCTACATCGCGTGCTGAAACGCGCTGACGGCGCTACATCACGCATAGTCGCATATATATCACACAAATTTCGCGCCCACGACAAAGTACGAACTCATGGCGATCACCAAAGAACATTTACTCTTCCACACACGTTTTATTTTCTCACAGTCCTGTACACATTTAACTTGCGCGCGTACTTGCTAATGCTACGGTCGACGGCGATTCGCATGCACTATCCGCTGCATCAAACCCCAAATACCGATCAAAAATCGCAGAAAACACTAATCCCGACCCAAAAACCGCCAAAATTACCCTCAACACACCCCAACGACCTTCCACCACTTAAATTACACCGGAAAAAAACAATTTCAAACCGAAAAATCAACAAAAAAGGCCAAAAAAATATTGCAAACAAAGAGAAGATTTTTGCCTATATTTGACAAATTTCAGAAAATTTCCTCAATCCTCAAACATTTGCTGAAATTTCTCATAAAATTTCTAAAATTAATTGAAATTTGTCTGAAATTTGTCTGGAATTTGTCAAATATTGTCAAAAATCCGTGGAAATTTGTCAAATACTGGCAAAAATCCATGTAAATTTGTCAAAAATTGCCATAATTCGGTGCAAATTGTGTTAGATATTGGAAAAATTTATTTTAACGCTTCCAACGCGCCAGTAAATCGCTCGTGCACACGCGTGGATTTTTCGTCATAGTTGGATGCGCGCAAACCTCACGTAACTTGCGCCAAAATTTGGCATTTTTTGACAAATTTCAGCAGATTTTTGCCAGTATTTGACAAATTTCCACTGATTTTTGACAATATTTGACCCAACAACTGCGCCACGTTCCAGGCGCCGGTTTAGGCATTTTAGACCCGTTTTAGACCGTTTTAGATGGCGAAAACGTTCTCTCCATCATTTTCTACCCCTGGGTGAGGTTTTCAGCGTTCATGATTGATGAAAAAGCTGTTTTCTAACTAGCTGTCCCATTGCTAGTTTTGGCGTCAGGTTTTAGCAACCTTCCGATCCGACTCTGTCGTCTGCACAACCTCCAAGACCGTTTTAGGGTTAATTTGAGTCAAATAATTCATTCTGGGGGTTGTTTTGGGTTTTTTACAAGTGTGTTTTTGTAGTTTTTATTGGTTTCAAACATTGTCAATTCTTTATACAAGTGTAACTTTCATTTCTCTGTATTTTGAGAACTTTGCATTGCAGCAAAGTTCATTTCTTGCCCCTTAATTATTGTGTAATTGTTGGTTTTCAAGCCCGTTTTTTAACAATAACTTTATTTGAAGTGCCTATTGTTTCAGGCACGTGCTTCCACGTGCCTTTTATTGTTGAGCAATTTCTTGGGCAGTTGCGCTCCTGTTGCTAGCATTGCCGCGCGTTCTCCGCGCGCGTACTCGCGTTTCGCATCACACACATTCGGATTCGATGGCCTATCGCGGCGGCACATTGTGTGGCATAGCGCGGCACGTTGCGATTGCTAATGCTACGGTCGACGGCGATTCGCATGCGCTATCCGCTGCATCAAACCCCAAATACCGATCAAAAATCGCAGAAAACACTAATCCCGACCCAAAAATTACCCTCAACACACCCCAACAACCTTCCACCACTTAAATTACACCGGAAAAAAAACAATTTCAAACCGAAAAATCAACAAAAAAGGCCAAAAAAATATTGCAAACAAAGAGAAAAGATCAATTATCGAGGCAAATCCCCACCACAAAACAACGCATCGCCGGTAAACACTTAAGCGTACAGTGCACAACACTACTGTTTATTTTCAATGATCCAATAAATAAAATTTGAAACAAAGTTGAGTGGAATTGTACGTTTCTTGTATATTAAAGTTTTTATTTTGTTTGTTTACACTTAATTTTTTTTTTCCATCATAGAATGGCGACTCGATACTTTTGTAGCTCGAATTCACTTCGTAAACGTAATCGGTGTTCATCACGCGTCAATGCGCTCGTGCAATAGTATAGGCGCGCATACGATTTGATGCGCGCAAAACTTGCAAAACTTGCACGGAATTTGGGCAATTTTTGACAAATTTCAGCAGATTTTTGCCTGTATTTGACAAATTTCAGAAGATTTTTGCCTATATTTGACAAATTTCAGAAGATTTCCTCAATCCTCAAACATTTGCTGAAATTTCTCATAAAATTTCTAAAATTAATTGAAATTTGTCTGAAATTTGTCTGGAATTTGTCAAATATTGTCAAAAATCCGTGGAAATTTGTCAAATACTGGCAAAAATCCATGTAAATTTGTCAAAAATTGCCATAATTCGGTGCAAATTGTGTTAGATATTGGAAAAATTTATTTTAACGCTTCCAACGCGCCAGTAAATCGCGCGTGCACACGCGTGGATTTTTCGTCATAGTTGGATGCGCGCAAACCTCACGTAACTTGCGCCAAAATTTGGCAATTTTTGACAAATTGTTACGAATCAACTTAGATGTTTAATTGATTTGATCTGAATTTACGCGCAAAGTGATGTTAGCGCAAATCAGCGGGCAAAGTTCGTAGATTTACTCTGTTTGTGCCATCGTCATATGCGGATATCGGACGGTGAATAAACCTAACTCGCTGTAACACACATTATTTATATTCGACGGGCTCAGTCTCACGTTGTGGGTCTTTACGTTTAAAAAGAATGAGTATGCGCAGTGATATTCGTATGCGGGTGGGCGTAGGATGTCACAGGCATGCGAAGGGATAAAAGGTGGGCAAAAAGAGGCGCTATTAAGTGTTAAATTAGAAGGGGCGCGTGTTAAGGCGCAAAATAAAGATTGACAAACTCAATTCAATCTAAGAGGTGTTAACTCGTTGAAAGAGGTATGAGAAGTGTGGATTATGGATAAAAGTAGCGACCAGGTAAACATGAGTCATGTGACCAGGTCGATTGGAGTGGGTGAGGGGGTGGAAGGTATAAAATAAAGTTAATTGTTGAAAATAATAAGATGCGCGCAATAAAGCTGCGCATATATTTAGAGATGATTCATCGATGTTAGATGAAAAGAAAGATTGGGAAAAAATAAGAAAACTTAAGATTGGGTCAGTCTAAGTTAGAAATGAATAAAAAAGAAGGGTGGGTAACCTGCCCGTGACATCCCTCCCCCCTTAGGCTTTTATTATTCGAGATTTATCGAAGGGAATAAAAGGATAAGAGACAAGGAAAGTCATACAATAATAATGCGCCATGCGCAAAAATTACACAAATTTTCAAAAAAGGTAGACAAAAATAAATTAAAATAAATTAAATAAAAATGATGCGCGTCTGCGCAAAGACTTAACAACTCTGTCTAAAATAATGCACGTTGTGCAAAAATTCAACAACCTTGTGGTGACCCAGTTGGATAAGTGTCCCCCCAGGGCGGATGCTTGTCCTCTGAGTCACTGTGATTGAAGAGTCGTTCCCCCCCGAGTTGGCTCCACCTCCCCATGGCAGGTGTGTGCCCCGAGGGGGAGGAAGCGGCTGATGGTCAGCCCCCATTGGTTGATCGCCGGCCCTTCACCCCACTGCATAAAAGGCTGTGTTTCCCGCCTAAAGTCAGAACTTACACAAACGACACCAAGAACACAGCAACTACCTCACCGTCAGGCCAACTTCAACTACAAGTTAGGATTGATCGAGGATCGCTGAGTAAAGTGCAAACTGTAACTCTCACGAAGTCACTTGCGAGCTATTCCTGCGAAAGCACGAGAATAGCCCTTGTGAAATCACCCAGAATAATCGCCCAGACGATTATTCGCCGAAGTAAGTGTCCGAGTGCTTTGTAGGGAACCCCAAAGTTCCTAGACGAGGCCTCTGCGACGCTAAACAAACCCTAGACAACAGGCACGGATAGAAGACTCGAAAGAGCATTCCACCGCGTCCGTGAAGACGAATCCGTGACGAATTAACGACAACTCGAGACGCCGCCTTTGTTCCGCCGACCACGCGGAATCGACGACGCCATCTTGAGAAATCCTTTGTTCGACGCTGACCACGTCGACTCTAGAATTATTACTGAGTGTATTTTAAAGGCATAAAGCCTGGTGAATAAATTACCTGTTTATTTACATACATTTGGTATTCATTTGGGTATTTACATAATTGATCACAGGTAAAGTATTACACGTTAGCGCTATTTAAACCTATACCAAGTAGGACGCGACAACCTTGTCAAAATAATAAACTAAAGTTAAACAATACTAGATTAAATATGAAAGATTAATTAAATTATTAAAGGCAAGAAATTAATAAATCACCATGGCTTTTGAAAATAAATTTAAACTAAAATTTTTTGTAAAGTCACAATGGTAAATTTTAAATCATTCTACTCGAAATCACAAGACGAACAGGGACGACACAAGGAGGGCGAACACTAAACCTAAAGGGGCCGACAATACCTAGGACGGACGAGAGTCTATACATTTTATCCAAACAATTTATGAAATAAAAATTTTAAACACTTTTACTTTTTTGTATAAACAAACTTTTGCTTCCTGTATAAAAATCATCGAATAAACAATTTTAAATTAAACAAAAATAAAGAGCCGACACATGAGAATTATCAGGAATCGTGATGGGATTTATTAGATCAGATTGGGTATTTATGTTATGGTAGGATGCGCGTAATTGCGCAAAACAAACACAAAATAAAGGTAAGGTACATAATTATGCAATCTGCATAAGGTAAGTATGATTTCAGATTAATAGGAACTTTTTAAATGGATGCGCGAAACTTTGCGCAAGGATAATTAGGTTATTAATTCTATGAATGAAATGGAAAACAAAAATATAATATTAGAAACATAACAAATACCCGCGCGCACAATACAACTCGTATTGCCACGGAATTAACCACATTAATTTAAAATATCACAGAATTAAAGTAATCATGAAAAATTAGTTAAATATCACAATAAACTTGATTAAATACTTATGAAAAAAAAACATTTACATAAATTTAAACATTGAATACTAACTTGAATCATTCCAGAATAATTGCGCTAAAAATAACAATGGAAATGAAAATTAAACGAAATTAAATTCCTAAACTTCGGAAGAAATTATCATGAAGATAATTCTGGAATGATTATAGCACAAAAAGATATCAAAATCATTAAACTAAAATAAATATTTCAATAATATAACTAGAAAATTATCAAAATCATAATTGCACTTAAATAAAATATAATTGTAGTACTAAAAATCCAATTGTCCGATTCTAAAGCACTAAAAACGTAAAAATAATTAAATAAAAATATAAATTATCAGTGAGAATTATCACAATTGAAAAGTTGCGCAAAAATAATAACATTTATGATGAAACACTAATAATAATTATTTGTTCTTCAAATCAACATATTACCGCTGCCCAAGCTCGTTCCATCAAGTCCTCCAACTCGAGAGATATTTTACGGAGCGCCTCATCAATGGAATCGCATGGCGGAACGGGAAAATGATGAAGATTTAAAGATGATGATGAATGTTGGTTGTGGATACCGTGAGGATATTTAAATGCGGGCCAGCCCAAACTCAACGCACAACTGCGGAGATGTTTTATTAGGGCATTTACCAGAGATCCACAATCTGGCGGCGCATTTTTGACACAATTAGAGATGAAAATATGATGAAAACACAAAATAATGATGAATAGTAGGTTGATGTGCGCACAAAGTATTCGCAAATCACCAGGATCCTCGTATCAAGTCCTTCAACTCAACGCCGAAGCGGAGAAATTTTACGAAGCGCCCATTAATACGATCTCCTGACTTCAATTTGCAAACAAGTTGCACACACAAAGTCACGTTTAGGATTGTTGCTCGAAATCCTTTTCCAAGATTTCGCGATGACGAGGGATTCGAAAATACTTAATCATATTAAGCGCAATTTCCACCACTATGCGCTGCGCATCATGAAAATTAGTCGCACCTCGTCGGTTAATCTCGTTCCGACAATGGTCGAGAAATAACTCGCCATATCGTCGATATAATAGATTTAATAATGGATTAGCTTCGGCCAAAGGCATGCGTAGATCAGCCACGGCGAGGGAACGGAAAAGTTGTCGTTGCGCTTGTGTTGACATTCCAAATTGAAGGCACTCACCTCGACCGTTAGCGAAATTGCAAATAATAGCCGCTGGAGACATCAAGCTAGGCAAAAGTTCTAAAGTAATTGTGGGTGGGGCATTGTCCCAACCCGAGAAACCCGGACCCGGTGGAATGGATGGCGCAAATTCGTGATGGTGAGCTGAAGTTTGAAGCATCTCTCGCAATTCGTTTAAACGAGTTTCCTCAGCGCATCGCTTTTCTTCCGCTTCCCTAGCTTCTTGGATCGCCTTCTTTTCCTCCTCAACACGATGGATCTCGGCAACGCGTGCTTTTTCCGCCGCATGTTTCTGCTCGTACTCCCGTTGACGTTGCTCGGTGGTCATTCGCTCGTAGTCACGACGGCGCCGAATGTGATAGATCATACGCGAGATCTCCTCATGCATGATCCAAATCAACTGCTCCAGAACGCCATCATGATCGTAGATATCGCATTCCGACATCCGCCTCAATACTTGCGCAGCCATATCGCGAATGCGAGTCTTCATCTGACCATGAATGTTACGGAAATCCACACGAAGTATCTCAAAATCTTTGTCCATCATATGTTCTAAAAGCGCAATCCACCCTTTACGTTCCATAGGAAATCGGGTCTTAGATACTTCTGGCCCCTTCACGCAAATTTCGACCTCGAATTCTTCCAATAAATCGGGAATTAGTTCCAGAGAATTTATTGGTTTCGTTGTTACGCCGTATCGGTCAACTGCCAGGTCGCAATGAGAGGCAATATCTCCAAGAGCCTGTGCCCCATCAGAGGCAGCGGTCGCACTGGCTCCGGTAGGGGCCACTCGAGGGGGCGGCGTCGAAGTCTGACTAGAGGAGACCGAAATCGTACTTGGTGTAGAAGCGGCCTTTGTAGTCGTGGAAACATTGCGCGATGGTAACTGCGCATAGGTGATGGGTCCAGGCGTCGACACCGGTATGTTCGAAATCTTCGACGTTGAACACGAGGGGGCCTCTGTTGTCCTAGCCGCCGTTACCGTAGTGGAAGTAGCACTCGAAGTTGTCACGAGAATGTTTTTCTTTGCTAAAAGCTTCGGTCGGGCACCTGTGTTGGAATTAAGATTATTGTTATTATTAGTTGATTTTAAAGATGTCGCGGATAAATTCGCGTTCTGCGGCGATTGCGCAAATCGTTCCCGCATCGCTGGAGGGAGTCGTGCACTGAGTGGTGGTCCGCGGGGTTGCTGTATGGATGGAACATTGGACAACCGTGGATCGGCCATTTTCCGCTCCAACTTTCGAACGTCTTGGAGTAAGTTTGGTACTTGGATATATAGAAGTTGAACTACTTCCGCCATCGGATAGATCCATTGTCGCGATGTAATGCGATTTGTGTGCGCAACTCGTTGCGCCCGGTGCCAATACCAGAAGTGGATCGTCCGGAACCTTTGTATTGACACCGGACTACCGTTCAGTGGGCGGAATGGTGGATATGTCACGCTTACGATAATCACATGGTCTTGTTCATATCTTCGCAACACCCAACCGTAGATTTGGCGCATCCAAACGATGTGTAAATTGCGCCGTAAGTCCCCTCGACCATCACACGCCCGGCACTTGCATTCGGGCCTCGGCGGGTCAATCTCTTTACCGTAACCAGAGCATACCGGACATATCTCGTAGTTGGGGAATCCAGCATCGAGTGGATCGTCGGGATGGTTGTGTGGAAACTTCGGTGGACCCGCCGCATGTAAAGGCGGTGTTCGATAGTTTTTAGGATATTTCCTTCCCGGGAAGTCTTCATTACAACACGCCATGTTGGTTTTGATATATGTTGAATATAATGCGCCTAAGTTGGTGGAGGCAATGCTTATATAAGTATACAGAACAAATAATATGTTTGACAAACGATACTCACAATTACGACGCGCAACAACACGAACGCGCACAGAACGAAACAAACAACGAGGACTAAAGAATATTCCTAGGAATGTAACGAGTCGTAAAACTTTGCTTCGAGAAGCTTCGATGAACGATTGAAAACTCGCACATGTAATAAAGTCGGGTTCGAGGTTAAACACTAACTAATTGCAATTGAAGGGCGACATTCAGTGTTGGAATTCGGAAGTTAACGAAGGTTGTCTTCGCTCAAAACTCTTGTTTTAAAGTGATTAAATAAGGATGGTGAGATAAACAAGTAATAATTCAGAACACAGAATATTAATTTAAATAAAGTGCGCACAAATTATATCAATTGAATAATTTAAATGAATTGTGGAAATAGCCACGTGCTATTGTTAGAGATTAATTGGCGTCGCGCACTCTGGTGACGGACATAGTCCCTGATTGAAATGGACTTAGTTATTTTCGAGTGACCGAGTATAAACATAAAACACATAACACAAAACATTAAATATAAAATATGAAGAAAACATAAAGTAATATAAAACATAAAAATTAGGATGAATAAATTCAAAATGAAAGGAAAAAAATAGTTTTTAAACAAAATAGGTAGTAAAGATAGATTTACACCGGATTACACTTGGTTTTTTTTTTTTGTTTTTTTTTTTTTTTTTTTTTTTTTATTTTCGGAAAATAAACGAAAATTACTTAAATGAAAGAAAGTAAGCAGAAAAAATATCTAAAGTGTTGACAGTAAAAATTTCAACATGTTTATCAATAATTTCAACGTCTTTTAAAGTTAAAAAGTTGGCCTCGGCAAAAAACCAATGTCGCAACTCCACGACATTATAAGGCTGGGTTTTTTGACCGTTTTCATCCATTAGGATTACTGTATTGGGGCCCACCAATCTATGTATAATATATACACCTTCAGTCCGTTGGCGTAAACCTGCTGCGAATTGTTTATCGGCAGACGAAGGTTGCCGATTGCGCAAAGTCACCCAGTCGCCAGGACGGAAGTCATGGGGACGACGTTTTAAATCGAACCATTTTTTGTGTCGAATTTGGGACTCGCGCAAGTTGTTAATCGCGCCTTCTCGCATTCTACGCATATGTTCGTGCAAGTTCTCAGCTTCCACGGGCGGCAATGGTTCTCCGTCATCCGTGTCGCTATCCAGGTCGCCCGGAAATCGAGCTTCCTGGCCTGTTACCATTTTAAAGGGTGAATACTTTAAAGAAATTTGATACGCTGAATTAATCGCGAGCACGAAATAGCCAATGTTGACATCCCATCTAGTATGGTCATCATCAATATATGCTAATATACAGTTCTTTAATGATTGGTTAAGCCTTTCCGCAATATTACCTTGCGGGTGATATGCGGCGGTATATCTATTTATTGCGCCAAGTTGCTGAATTTGGCTACGAAACTCTGGTGAGCGAAAAGCAGGCGCATTATCGCTAATAATTATCTTGGGAAAACCCCATCTTTTGCAGAATTTCTGAATTTGTTTCACCGTAGTGGCTATATTTGAGTTTTCGGTTAGACGTACGTCTAACCATCGGCTAGCAGAGTCGACCATCACAAAGGCATAGCAATGTCCCTCTGTGGATCGAGGTTTCTTGCCGTAATAGTCGATGTAGATAGCAGAGAAAAGATGGCGCGATCTGGACATTATCATTTTTCCATATGGGAGCCTGTTAAGGGGTTTAGCTCTTTGACACGCTTCGCAAACCTGTATCCATGTTCGAATATCTTCGCGCATTTTTGGCCAAAATACGCGCGATTTAATGCGATGGAGTGTTCGTTCTTGCCCCATATGCCCAACTACGGGAGGATAGTGCATTGCGCGGAAATATCTTTCTCTAAGTTCAAATGGGAGATATATTTGGCGCCTCTTTCTAATTTCATTAATATGGACAGGAGGGAAGCGACATAACATCTCTTTATACATGCCGAAATCTTGCGCGTCAGCCACAATTTTGGCAGCCTCACCTGGATCAAGTGGTAACATTTGGGCAGTTAAATAAAATATCAACTCACGCGACCAGGGATCCTGTCTTTGCGCAGCAATGATTTCAGCAGCAGTAGGCAACAGCTCGAACGGAGGATGTTCAATTGGTGGATCGTGCTCCAATTCGGCTTGCTTCTCTGCTTCAGTCCTCGAATCTTCAATTACTGTCCTTTCCCGTCGCGGACGCAATCTCGATGGAGTTCTTCGCGCTGATGTTGGAGGCGCATAATAACTCCTTGTCGGTGGCGACATATCACGAATGGGTCCAAAACTGTCTTCAGATGATGTAGAGTCAGAATCCGGGTCCGAAGTACATCCCTCCGGCCTCTGCTGTCCTGATGGTCCCGCCGCATCGTCATACATCACTGGTTCAGAAGGTTGACGCGGAGAAATAACAGGAAAATCAGTGATAGGAATTGAAGGAGTTGGGGAAGGAGTTGGTAAATTTGGAATTTCAGGAGAAGGTCTTGGAATGGGCCTTCGATGGCTATCGGATTGAATTATTGGTGCAGGAACTCCAGTTAGGCGACGAAAATTACGTCGTATTCTATCCACCAAAGTTCCAGGTGTCGGCAATTGTGACGGCGCCGAAGCAGTCTTTTGTCTAAAACTAGATGGATTTATTGGCGCAGGAATTTTAGTTGGAATAATTGCTGAAGGTGGAATGGAACTAGGAATAGGAATGGATATTGGAGTTGCAGGAGGGGTAGGAATAGGTAAAGGTGGTGGAATTAAAACTGATTTAGGTTTGGGTTTCACCACATGGGAAGGAATAGCGGATTTACGTCGCACTGCCTTCAATTTTCCTACTTGCTGAGATTTCAATAACTTTGGAAATGTCCACTTTTTAATAGTTCCCGCATACCTGGGTGGTAGCCATGGTGGTGTTTTAGGAATCAAAGATGGATCCTTTAATCTAGCTCGAGTTCGTGTGGCTATTGCCCGTTTAGCATGAGGAGATAAAATTGGCACAATATTAATTTTACGTGGTCTTCCTCGTTTCTTTATCAGAATTGGGATTAAAGAGCGCTGTCGGCGGGTTCGTAAAGGCACTGAAACACGAACTAGTGATGAATTAGGAGTTTTTACTTGTGAGGTTGGTTGCGCAACTGGAACTGATGCATTTGGTGTTGCAGTTG